>OY979447.1:6244111-7490433 GCA_963855545.1 Ethmia dodecea
GCGCTTAATGATCGGGCAGCGGCCCGCAGAGGCCGAACGCTTAAACGGTGGACAATTTATCGATAAGTATTATGAACGTCACTTTTTTATACAAGTTTTGCGTTATGTTAGTGTTTTGAAGAAAAAGTAAGAAATTGTACGATCACACAATATTCCGTTCCTATAATTTTTAGGATAGCTAAACGTGGTTTTTAACAAATCTGAGTTGCTTAACTTTTTAAGACGTTCGCTGTCAACTAGAATATTACAACATACATACATACATACATATGCTCTTTCATACATTTCCCGAAGGGGTAGGCAGAGACAACAGCCCGCCACCTGCTACGATCAGCCACCGATAACAATATATACTTACTTCGAGTATAGATACTCCTAGTTGCCAGTGAAATGTTAAAGATTGTGAACTTGTCCATGCTGCCGTTTAAAAAAAATCATTGATCTGTGTAACGAAATGCTGAGCTTTAAACTCTAAGTTCTGTAGTCTCTGTCCCATACTAGAATGTATCCTTTGCATGACGACTCGTTACTAAATAGTTACCGATGTAGCTCGTAACGACATCTGTAGTTACACAAATATAAATAGAAAATCTGCGAGGGTTGCAAGTTTCCCAATCAGAGGAACCCTCTCAGAGGGTGAGGGAGAGGACGTGTATCTCAGCACATTGCATGTTTTGCAACCCTACGAGAGATGGCGCTTAGTATTTTTACGAGAGTTTCGCGAGTGCAGTCGATGCGCTAGCAGCTCTGCGATATTATCGTGTTTGTAACGTTAACATCATACTACTTAGTTGAAAAGTTGGGCACGCTTAGTCAGTAAATGGGGAATATTATAATATCACGAGGACCTGCGTGTTTGAGAAGGCACTTTAAATCGTTGATTTGTTACTTTTTTATTCCAATATTTGAATAATTGAACCACCACTACAAGAAATCCTAGAAATAAATAATAAATTTAATCACGGCGGGGGTAGGTAGAGGTTGGTATTCAATTTCTGGAAATACCCACTTTTCGCGTATTCGACCACTAGAGTGAGCCCATCGCCGGACCGGGTCTGTTACACATGCCTCAGAATGAATTCTGGGACCTGCGGGTTTCCTCACGATGTTTTCCTTCACCGCCGAGCTACTGATAAACATGTACAAAAGTTTTTCTAAAACTTGTTGGTACATGCCAGGATTCGAACCCGAGCCTCACTGATTATCATCATGAGAAGCGGGCTCTTTAGGGTCACAGCACACATATCAACTCGGAAAGGGATCGGCACCGTATCGCCTTTCGCCTCGCCGTCAACCAGGCGTCAACCTAACGTATGCATGTAACCAAAGCGTAGCAGCGGCTCCTGTACGTCAACTCGGCTACGGCTAGGCGTCACCGCGCTTACGCCTCGCCGACCGCTGGCTGACTGGGTTGGCACCAAATCAGTTTGAATCCAAACGTTGAGTGTTCAATAAAAAAATCAATAAAACTTACGCGCAACACGAAAGGAAGTTGCCTTGCGAATGGCGGGCGGCGGCACGATCGGCAGGCAAGTCGCGGGAGGGAACACGGTCAAGGGTGGACGAAGAGCCGTGAGCTCGCGTACGGAGAGACGTAAGCGGGGGGACAGCGAGCCGTAAGCGCGGGAACTGCAAGTTGACCACTCACCGCATCGCGGTTCGGAGCCTGTTCCGAGGCGAGGCGATTACGTTACGTTTCCGATTAGTGTGCGTTGCAGTAGGGAGTTTCATACAAACAATACTGAACGGCTCGAGGCGATACGGTGACGATCCCTTTCCGAGTTGATAAGTGTGCTGTGACCTTTAACCGTAAGGCTATCACTGCTTGGAAATAATAATGTATTTAAATAATCATTCTATTCTCCAGGTTCCTAATTGAGGTTAGATCAGATGATAAGGAAGATGCCTTCGCAATAACCTTGCGACATATTATGTACCTCAATCCATTGTAAACTTTAGTGCACCACCTACCTTCATCTGCTAAGACATGAGATTAAAAAGAGCTGCCCTTAAGTTTCTTGCTGGTTCTTCTCGAGGTACTGCATTTGGAACCAGCAACTCTTCGGTGGAGATGGGCTGCTATTTACATTTGATTGACTTTTCTAAGTGTAATTCTTATTGCCTCAGAATAAAATACATTTTCATTTTATTTTTTCTTGGTTACGTCCATACTAAGGTTGTCCGGAAGAAATTGCTTAAAGCGATAAGACCGCTCTTTGCACTTTATAAATAACTGAGATACTTATTATATATTTTACATTGGTGTACAATGAAGAGTTGTTACTTATATATGCAATTGCAATACAAGTTAAGTAAAGATGCAAGTGTGCGTGTAGGTCTCTCCCGACAAGCAGTAGATAATAAACTAACTCTCATTAAAAAAAGGTTTTTTTAAATATAAAAAATGGCCGCAAACTATCAATAACAAAGAACCCATTTTACTATTTACTATCAAAGGTTAAAACTCTTTGTCGGTGGATCTTTGTGGATCACCGGCGTTTTGGGCGGCGGCGTTTCTTTGCAGCGATTAGCTGCGTTTGCGCAAGACCGGCTATGCACTGATCTCCCGCCATTGTTTGATGCAACAAACAAGTGTTTAGTGTGTAAATATCAGGATTGTCAGTATTCATAGAATAAAAAACAGTTTAAAAAGTTATATAGAAGATTTTTATGGAGAGTGTGGGATAGTATAGATTTTTCCTGAGGTCAGTGATTTTCGGTTAAATGCATCTCCAACTAAATTTTCGTCAATTATTAAAAAACCAGTCAATTACGAGTAAGAATCACACACGAGGGATTCCGTATCACTGTATAGTAAAAAAACATGTTTCTTGTAAGGGAACCCCCTTCGTAACTTTTGAATTTTTCTTATTTGTATTTATAGCGACCACGGCGACACACATTTCAAGTATCTTCTGTTAGGTAGGGTTCAAAAAATACAACAATTTGACAGACGGACGGACAGACGGGCGGACAGAAACTCGGGTTGCTGTTACACATGCCTCAAACAAAATCAATTCTGGGACCTGCGGGCTTCCTCACGATGTTTTCCTTCACCGTCGAGCTAGTGATAAATATGCAGTTACATATGTTTTTCAAAACTCATTGTTATATGCCCCTGACCAGAGGAGAATTTATCTTGGTATAATTAAAATAAAGGCTTCAAGTAACTAGAGAGTTAGCAATTTTTTTTTCTCTATTAAGGATCAGCCTAGCTATGCAGAGAGATAACGCAGCCAATTTTCTGGGCACCGTTCCTACTTGGTTCATTTATTTATCTTCATGTACCAAGAAAAAGTACACAGTGCGAACTTAATGCCTTAAGGCATTATCTACCAGTCAACCATCAGGCTAAGCAGAAATAATTCGGCTCTGAAGAGTATTTTTTTATCTGAATATAATGTAAATAAATGCACCTATTAAATATTTTTATTTTAAATGTGTATGAATTAACAAATAAAAATAACATCACACCGTCACTACTTATTAAAATACAACAATACATCCAAATATATCGCTTAAAAACATAATTACTGTGCCCATCTGTCTTGGATATCAATTCTTGATAATCTCCATAATCCCACCCCTTTACCTGGGGTAATGCCAACGGTTGGGGGGTAGAGGGAGGTAAAGAAATCCTATTTTCATAGTTCACTTCACCATCCGTCGTAATTTCGTTAGCACGCACTGGTGCATTGGGCTTCTGGTGTAGAGTCGGGCTAGTTGGTTTTGATACTTGAAAAGAAGAAAAAAAGATAGGAGTACCAAAAAATCTAATAATTTATTTAAAAAATACAAGGTCAGTTTGTCGTAACAATTTGTATCGCGGGCAGACTTATCACCTTTAAGTAATTGCTCTATTATCTTGATCAATCTGCATAATATTATGGATTTATAATCCTTTTAATTTAAAAAGCGACGAGCGATTTTGATGGCTTTACTAACTCTACAAATTAAAATTTCTACCTCTGTCTAGTCCGGTGAGATCATCTATCTCAAAGAATGCCGGATGCGGATATACATTTATCATCTGTCTTAGCTTTCGATCAAGCGCTACACAATGTAGAAAAAAATACCAACAAGCGCTTAGTAGATTATGTCTTGCCTAAATATGGAAGTCTGAAGCAGTATCAAACGTCTATTTGTCTGCTCATAAATGAGTTAGGAAAATGTGCGAATACAGTAATGAAATCCCGATCACGCGTATTTTTGTAATGACAATCGTTCACGGTATAAAAAACCTTTTAAAACCTGTTACTATGCGCACTGTTGCTAATTGACCAAAGTTTGGCTACTAGAATTGTAATCCTACAAGTATCAAGATCACAGAGGCGGCATGCAAACGTCTTAGATGTTTACAAAGTTATTCCATATTTTCAATTTAAACAAACGGAGCGGGTGTGGGAAGGCGGTATGTTTCCCTTCCTACAGTATAACACAGTCGTCACTATAGTTCACTGGAGATGAGATCATTCACTCAGTTTCAATCGATACAGGCTTTATTACACAGAAAACATAGTTACCTACCTACAGTAGGGAATAACGAAACCATTACGTTTGTCTTGTCACACATTTTAATTTTTCGGTATTTTATAACGCAGAGTTTTTGGACATTTTCTTTTGCTGTTGTGAGTTTCTTTCTACATTTTCATTAATAAATTATGCAATTGGGAGACGATTGAATTAATGTTATTTACTCATCAGACATCTACTGCTCTTATAAACCAGCCAAGCGCGAGTCGGACTAGCACATAAAGGGTTTTGTACCATTATCTATAAAAACGGCAAAAAAATCACGTTTGTTGTATGGGAGCCCCCTTAAATGTTTATTTTATTCAGTTTTTTCGTATTTGTTGTTATATCGGGAACAGAAATACATCATCTATGCAAAAATTTCAACTGTCTAACTGTCACGGTTCATAAGATACAGCCTGCTGATAGACGGACGGACAGCGGAGTCTTAGTAATAGGGCCCCGTTTTACCCTTTGGGTACGGAACCCTAACTAGGTCTTCATTTCACGAATTTGCACCTAGAGATAGACTGATCTCACCAATATTATGCGGAAGCTTGAATGTTTATAACTCAAAAATATTGGATACAATCAAATTGTTTATCCAGGAATACTAAAGAATAATAATAATATAATCTCACGCCTTTTTTTTTTTTTTTTTTATCCCCGAGGGGGTAGGCAGAGGTATTCCATTACTGGATATACCCACATTTCACGAGATATATTGGACCCCTAAACGTGATAGGTGGTGAGCCCATCGCAGGACCGGGTCTGTTTACAAATGTCTCAGAATTAATTCTGAGACCTGCGGGTTTCCTCACGATGTTTTCCTTCACCGTCGAGCTAGTGATAAATATGTACGTAAGTTTTTGAAAAACTCATTGGTACATGCCAGGATTCGAACCCGAGCCTCACTGATTTTCGGCCGGCTCTTTAACCGTCCGGGCTATCACTGCTTTATCTATACTAAAGAAGTAGCCAATAAATAAATTTAAGTTCCTACTTCGGTGCCTACTCGCATCTTATTTACTTATGTTGGTACATAACTCTTACTTTTTTTCTTTTTTTAAGTTACAACTTTTTTTTAAGGTAAGTACAAATGTACTCAGCTGTAAACTTTTTACTGCTGAAATAATTATTTTATCAGGAGTTCTTTTTTTTCTAAGTATATTTACATTAAGTAGCGGTCAATCCGTTTTAAAAATGAAGAACACAAAAAAAAACATTTTTGACCGATTATTGCATTTTGCACATGTTCCCATAAACTCAATTTACCCGTGAATAATTATATTGAAAATATAATTATTGTTTCCGCCAGTTTGTCCCTCTGTCATCTCTATTATAGTTGAAGACGTGTCTTATGTCGTGCTCAATTGTTTATTGATGCATTAAAGCGTTAAAATCGATAATAATATTCGATAGTAATTGTTTAGCCACCAATTCATGTTGATATACTGTACAATGCCAGTATTGTGATCTCAAAATACCTGAAACTTAAAACCTTGCTTGAATATTTCACATTCCTAAAGAGATGATGAATCGAAAATTTGCAAGTAATAATTCATTAATACAATTACCCTAAAACACCTCTAATTTTATTTTATAGATAGCAATTTTTAAAATGGTAAAACTAGGGTAAAACCACCACAACAAGGTTATATCAGACTTGGACTAGCCATAGCTCAGAGGCAGTGAAATACTTACCCTATTAATATTCTCAAAACAGTTTTCACAATTAAGACATATGATTTCTGTAGCATAATCAGTCTTATCAAATTAGGTATGCAATGCACACAGTTAATTAGCACATCACATCACATGGGTAACTAACATATTAGGTACCTAGCAGATATTCAATGTATACATTTTTAATAGTATAAGTAATGTTTCAGAGGTGTACCTTCTATTTTTAAAAGAAATTGTATTTATGGAAGAGCGGAGCCTTCTAGCACAAGCAAAATAATTGCTTAAATGGAGGCTCCCAAACTTTTACTGCAAAATTGTAACCTAGCAACAGAAATAAACATTTTTAATTTTTTTTAATTAGACTCTTTTTCTATGAGAACACTGTATTTAATACTAATTAATTTCAAGAAAACAGAATTTTTCAAACTAGCATTTCATTAATATATTCGCGGTTTGAATGGTATGAAATGTTTTAACATTAAAATCTAGCAAAACTGTGTATGTATGTAAGAGAAAATCGCTAAGTTTCAAGTAAAAATACGTTACTTAAGTTTTAATCTTTCCAAAGACAAATTTTATTCTAAAGTCATACATATAAAAAAGCATGTACGGTAGCCTCTACAAAAGATAATTATCATCACAAAAAATCACTCGTAATTGTTTTTAATGAAGCAACATTAACTGCAAAACAAAGTTTACAAAGTGTAATTGCGAACATGAAGATACTTCCAAGAAGACGGGAGCAACGTTCGTACTGGCCAAACGATACGAGCGCCCGCGCGGAAACTGTCACATTTTGACGTTTCACTTGACGTGACGCGTTCTTTATTCAAACATCCTGCCTTTTATTTTTATTTCTTTATCTCGAACTCAATCTAAGCAGCCAGTGTTTTAATACACGTTTTTAATTCCAAGTCGGAAAGGTTCTAAATCGTTTATGGTTTTAAAAATTATTGGATATGAGTTTTTAAACGTTTGTTATCTCGGTAACCTGTTGTGGGGTATTTCGTTTCTTGGGTCGGGCGCGATGAATGCATAATTAGGTGGAAGCGTTTTTGTGATTTGATTAATCAAAGACGCGGAATCATATTACACTGAATTTAATACCTATAACAAGATTCTTTACTTGAAAAAGAAGAAAGTCTGGAACTTTTTTCAATTTGTCAGTATCCATGACTGACTCTACAATGCTTTTTTAGAATAATGTGCAGTAGGAGGTACCTAGTATAGGTAGTGTCACAGCCGATATAAATAGTACTGTGATAGTTAAGAATTTTTTTATACATTATCTCAGAGTTAGAGAGGAGATCATTTTATCTTACATTAAAAATATTGTAATGAAAGTAAAACAGCGTCCGATCTTTTTTGACGCTGGCCGTTGCGCTGACGTTACCCGTCATGTTTGAATTTCGAACACGAACCTTTATTTCAAAAAAAGAGGCCAGTACTTTTTTTACCGCGGCACACAACGCAACCCGATCCCCAAAATTCACTTGCTACCAAGTTTATTATTTGATACTTGGGGCGGATTATTATTTTTTAAGCTTCCTCACCGCGTCGGCGTCGCTTTGGCTTTTTGTTAGATCACGTTTTTTATAGCGTAGGTGTTATTTGTTACGAAATTATATGTTTACCGAATAGTTTCAATAACAAAGCTGCAAAGGTCTTATTTTTTTGGTATAATTTAATAAGCTGAATTTGTTCTCATAATAGATTTCTTCTGTGCTCTGTATCTTTACTACACAGTTAATATAAAACAAAGTCGCTATCAACGTCAGTCTGTGCGCTAAGTTCTTTTTAAAGCAGATTTTGATAAGGTAACCCATCGGTAACCTAATAATTTTAAGCATTTCTTCCAGAAGGTTTACATACAGCGTTATCGGAAATCGATAAACACCAAAGATATTAAAATATAATAAGGCATAGAGGGGACAAAGCGAGGAAAATTTGAAGTCAAAAGTTATTCCAAGTGGAATAAGTCTAGTACAATTTCGACCGAATGACAGCTCGCATTCATACTAACTGACATGACAAGGACATGACGCTTAGGCTTCAAAGTTTTGTATGAAAATATTCCCAATGCCCCCTCTATGCCCTATTATATTTAAATCTCTTTGATAAACACACTGCATCCAATCAAAACCGGAACGGGTCGCTACTGTTATATATTATGTACTAGCGGATGCCCAGCGGCGTTGCCCGCGCGGATTCCGTTTATTCCCGTTCCCGTGGGAATTTCCGAAAATCCCTTCATAGTGGTTGCCTACGACATACTTAAGACACCTACATACCATATTTCAAATAGCGGGTGCCCAGCGGCGTTTTCCCGCTTGGATTTAGTTTATTCCCGTTCCCGTGGGAATTTCCAAAAATCCCTTCATACCAATTTCCTATGACATATCAGACACCTCCATACCATTTTTCAAGTTTCTAGGTGTAATCGTTTCGGAGTAGTACGTATTTCTCTTTTTAACCAGTTTTTATATTTTCCCGTGGGAATGAGATATTTTCCTGGAATAAAAAGTACCCTAGATGTTGACCCGGGTACTCAGTTATCTCCATACCAAATTTCATCAAAATCCGCCCAGTAGTTTTTGAGTGATGCGTGCACAACCAGACAGACAGACAGACAGACAGACAGACAAAAATTCCAAAAATTCGTGTTTCGGTATCTATATCGATAACTATATACACTACCGTTAACAGACACGGCCCCGTTAGAGTTTTATTATATGTATAGATAATAAAAAGGAACTAGGTATTATTCTGCAGTCAACTATACTGGGACATTATAAAAAAAGTAGAATTTCATCAGAAAAACGTTTAAAAAAAACTGGCCAGTAATAATTTCAAAAAGGTCTTCAAATATATTTAATTTTCCCGCTAATTGTAATTTAAACTATCTCGGGCATCTATCGCGAGATGATCACCCGGTGGTCCTCAAACGGGGCTGACACTTTCCAACGAACAAAATTGTCAAAATGTCGACCGATCACGACAACTTTACCAAATTAATATATCACCGGAATCAATTTAACTGTTGTACATAAGCTCCTAACTCAATACAACAACGACGAATATTGTTTGGCATCATAGTTTTCAAGTGGAATTAATAAGTTGGGTTTTGAATAACGATAAAAAGTATGATCGTGCGATAAGAAATGAAAGGAAAAATCTTTTTATAATTCTGCTAGACGGTTTTGATGAGACTACACTTCCTTATGTCTGCCGTCTATGAATTAAGTATTTATTGATGACCTGGAGTTAATATATAATTTGCAATTTGCAGTTAATAATTTGCAAGTTCAATCTCTCTTACATTCAAGTTTCACAGTTGATTTTCTAAATAAATATGTTAGATAATGGAAGTATTGATTAATTAGGTGTTAGACATGTTAGGTCCGTTTTTTTTTTCTATGGGGACCAGAACTAGAACCATACTTCTTTCTAAGTTACCTACTAATAAAAGCGAAAATTGTTGGTTTATTGTGAAGCCAGTCTTTTATTTCTGAGACTGTTTTCTATAGTCGAGACTATGTAACTTACGGGTCTTGTAACTTTCATAAACATAGATATTATTCTACTGATGATTAAATTCAACAACGATACATTTCAAAATAATATTTATAGACATGCAATTAATGTGTATTTTTTGTGTTATTTTTACTATGTAAATACGTTAGAATCGATTCTGGGGGCTAATTGTCTATTGTCAAACTTGATCGCAATCGGCGGCATCTTTTTCTTCTTCTTCTTCTTCTTCTTTTAGGTGATAATGGCTTTTCACCGTGGTTTTGGTGACTTTCACCAATGTCCAAGTAAAGAAAAAACTACGTGAGGATAATGTAATATTGTTGAGCGTTGCTTCAGCCGTAGCTTAAACTCAAACTCAAACTCAAAATTAATTTATTTCAGTAGGTATACAAAATACACTTTGAAATGTCAATAACAAGGCACACTAAACTCGTCCATGAATATTGGCTAAATGTAAACAGCAGCCCATCTCCACCGACGAGTTGCTGGTTCCAAATGCAGTACCCCGAGAAGAGCCATCAAGAAACTCAAGGGCAGCTCTTTTTAGTCTCATGTCTTACTAGTAATTAGGTACATGTGATTACCGTCAAGGTCTATAGAAATAGCAAGCGCTGAGTGCGTAACAAATATAAAAAAAAGGTTCCGCTTTCAATTATAAATAAACAATAAGCCCTTTAATACCATAATAAACCAATTTCAGTATTTGCGTTTATTACGCTACACCCTGTGTAACTTCAGGCGCTATATAAACAAACCGATTGTATATAGGGTGGGTGGGTTCGACCTAATTATTCGGAATAATCGGCGTGTCCTGATAATTAGCCGCGCAACGATGTCGCCCGACCGCCCGCAACTCACGCGCATCTCAAACTTTGTGGCGTACAACATGCCTGTCTGAGGTCATTTATTTCCTCACTCGGGTTCCAATGATCATTTGATATGTGTGATATACTATGAATGTAAGGCTGGATTTGTCCGAGAAAGACTAACAGTTGTTGAGACTTATTATCGGGATAAAGCTTACTCAACATCAGACGAATGCAACCTAATTCTTCGATGTTTGTTTTTGCATAGGGTTATTTTATAATCGCTAACGCTAACGCATAGATACACCCTTTTGCAAAATTTTATCGCTAGAGCTACTGGGGTCACAAGTAACATAATAAGTATGAAGCTACGAAATACAAGATTGTCCAACAAGGCTAAGCTCAGATGACAATGACACGTCATTATCAGCATAGTTTTGCTGACGATTTGAATTGACTTTCGATATGATCTTTTTTGATTGCAGTGAAAATGACCTGCATTAAATAGTTACTTCTCTCTGATAGTTAAAAACATTGTTGGGTCTGTTGGCTCATTTGGTAGTAACCCTGCCTTCTGAGTCGGAGGTCGCGGGTTCGATCCCCGCTCGGGGCCAACATTTGTGTGCATGAACATGTCTGTTGGCTTCATGTTAAGTATGTACGTATGTCCTAAACTAGGCAGGGCATAACCATGTCTGAATTGTGTCCCACAATTTATTATTATCCCCCCCCCTCTCCTCCATAATTTTATTAGGAGGATTAAGTCGAAAAGGATACAGAAAGTTTGGGAATCCCCAAAAATCAAGGAAGATGATGGATCGGACCGATGCCGAGGTGTCGGGTCGGTGCCGACGTCCCGTAATCGAATAATAATCGTTATCGACCAATCGACCAGTCGCGCGGGGCTTTTGAAATTAATCGAACCACATTTTTTTTTCGACACTCAGTTTATATTGTTGACTTAAATGTCAACTTACTTAGACTTCGGATAGTATAGAATATGTATTAAAGTATAAAATTATTATATTTAATATAGCTGATATCCCTACTAATCTTATATGGGGAGTCTGTGCTTCTTTCAAGCACCAGAAGAGCCACGAATAAAAGTGATTTTTTGCATATAAGTAGTTGGAGAATTAATGATATGGACTACTTTTTACCCTGAAACGCGGACGAAGTTGTAGACAAAAGTAGTCATAAATATATTCACTGTAAATAATAAATAAATTAAATTAAATTTGTAGTAGGTAGTAATACTGACTGAGATCCGTTTTCCAAGCTCTCAAGTTTAAAGCTGCATATTTGATCGAAAAAATATTGGGCCATAATAAATAAAATAATCTCACGTCTTTCATCCCCGAAGACCTCCTCGGGGATGAAACAGGTATTCCATTACTGGATATACCCACATTTCACGAGATACCTTGGACCCCTAAACGTGATAGGTGGTGAGCCCATCGCCGGACTGGGTCTGTTATACATGTCTCAGAATTAATTCTGAGACCTGCAGGTTTCCTCACGCTGTTTTCTTTCACCGTCGAGCTAGTGATAAATATGTACGTAAGTTTTTGAAAAACTCATTGTTACATGCCAGGATTCGAACCCGAGCCTCACTGATTTTCGACCGGCTCTTTAACCATAAAGGCTGACTGCTCTATATATGCTATAGTGGGCCATAATATTGGCTATAATTCCTACAAAACTGCGAAAAGTGCTGATAAAATTATTGTAATGTTACCTAGGTCTCATCAGCTTTCCTAACTCTATCTCCAATACAGGGCTAAATTTGTCCTATGCTTTCCTCCTCTCACAATATAATCTAAGTTGTATAATCTAAGTCACATAATGCCACAAAGTTTAGGAAACTCAAGGAATAGAGACATTGTCGCCTATGGCGTCTGCGTCTGCGCATAGCGTAGGTGACGCGCCGCCCGAGCGTGATCCGCGAGACCTATTTGTGTAATCGATCGGGTGACAACCTTACCCTGATTGTATCTATGTGTACCTATTGTCTAACCCTAACAGATAGGTAACATATTCGCACTAAGCGCTTTGCAGATCTTTTATAATGCGCACAGCCAACGAGTGGAATGCCTGAGTAGGTATAGGTTCGTGAGTTCATATCTACAAACCGAATCTGTTCCAGTCACGAGTAAATAGTTAGGCTTCTTCTGGGTGAGCTCTTTCCATCGGCATCTAGGCTCGATTGAAGTCAAGACTCAAGAGCAAGCCAATTAAAATAAAAAAATACCTATACTAGTTTTTAGTTTCTACGCATACCTATCTATGACATATTTTTAGTGAGTGCCGCCGCCATAATAGGTTTAAACCTTGGGATGGACAGGGGTTGTCAACCCCTCAATATTCTAAAATTTGCTTCCAAAAATGACGAAATTGACAAACTTTTTGCTATAGACCGCCCGGTAGCGGTCAAAACCACGCCATATTAACTCGCCTTTATCAAAATTTATTGGGCAAAAGTTAATTTTCTAACCGCATCTAACAAACCAAACAAAAACCTTTCCCTTTTCATTTTTGGACCAATTTATTTATGCTGTTCCTTCAAGGGATCTGCGCTACATCTTTCACGCAATTGCAAGTTATTCAGGTGCAAAACTAACTTGGTTGAGAAGCTGCCACAAAGAAATGTCATTATTATAATCCTTTTCGGTTTCCCTAAGTTATTTATTTGTTGTTTAAAAGAAACAAGTTAAGTAAGTAGTTGTCTAATAGTGAAAGAGTTAATTCTAGGAAAGTATCAAGGCTTAAGTAAACCTCTTAAAGGGAAGTTTTAGGTTTTTAATAGCATTTGAAGTGAACTAAAATACTTAAATAAAGGTTTTAATTTGAAACAATATTGTTCTTGGCATCGTTATTTTCACTATAAAGACCGATTTTCACAATGACGCATGATATAAGTGTATAAGATCAGCGACAGCAATGTGGTTATTGAGCCCGGATCTCATACGTGAGACTCGAGTTCGATTCCTGACGATGTACAGTCAAGAGCACATGAAGCTTTACACTTGTAGTGCGAGTCTTATAAGACGATTGTAATAAGAACGTTACAAAGTCCAATGTGTCAAGTTCCACGTGCTCTTGACTGTACCGGTTTTAAAAAACTGACTTACATATTTATCACCATGTCGACGGTAAAGGAAAACATCGTGAGGTAATCAGCATTACCTGCAAGTCCCTGCAGAATTATCTACACACAGAGCGGAATAATACCTATTACTTACCTACTAGTACATAAAAAAGATATTTAATAAACCAAACAATATTTTATTTAGGGCTGATTTTTCACTCGTCAGATAAACTTTATCTGTATAATTTATTGATGCTGTCACTCTCTGACACAATAGAAAGGAAAAGTGACAGGTGATGTTTATTCTTCAGATAACTTTTAACTGACTATTGAAATCAGCCCTTCGAAAAGTATAAAACAAACAGCAAATCACTATCACTACATAGTATAAAACAACGTCGCTTCACGCTGTCTGTCCCTATGTATGCTTAGATCTTTAAAACTACGCAACGGATTTTGATGTGTTTTTTTAAATACCTAGATATAGTGATTCAATAGAAAGTTTAATATGTATAAAATATTTATTTATTTTATTTATGAATATTATTATTTATTTATTTAAAAAAAGTTTCTTAATTACTAATACAGTTCCCTGCAAAACTGTATATAAGACAGTTTGTCTGCAGGTATTTATTAATAACTTAGCATCAGCGTTAAGCAGCAAATAGATAAGCATTGCACCCGTGCGAAGCCAGGGTGGGTCGCTAGTATATTATAAATTACTAAGCGGGTACCCAGCGGGTCCTGTTTATTCCCGTTTCCCTGAGAATTTCCCAAAATCCCTTCTTAGTACCTACTTACTTACCTAGTTTAAGTAACCTTTTCGCAAAATTAATTGCTTCTAGACCCTGCGGATTCGGTTGTGCATTGATCGATCATCCAGAAAATCAGCCTCTGTTTTTTTTTAAAAAGAAATACCGGGAACAAATATAGCCTATGGGTTATTGTAATGTTTAAACCCATCCATACTTTCATACATAGGTACAAACTTGAGCGTTTATAATATTAGTAAGAAGTAGGATATAAAGTAAATAAGTAAAAAATATTCTATATTAAAAAAACGTATAGAAAGACTGCATAGAAACACGTAAGTACCTACATATATCTACACATAAAAACGTGACCCCCATTCTGGTGCAGTAGAATAGATCTTTTTGCATTACCTTCGTTGGTATACCAAATGGAAAACACAGTTTCAAAATCAAAAATAATGCGTTGTCTGAGGTCAACGAACGCACCATACATCTTCTGACAATATGAGTGATCTATCGACACCTGGAGGTTGACAGGCACTTGTGTAGTGTTACCACTGGATGGTTATAAGACGAACGCGTATCCATTCAAAATTACAAAGTTCTTATTCAATGTAGGGGTTAAGTCCACCTATTGAAAGACATTGCAGCTACAACATGGGAATGGGGAAGAAAGGTTCTGGAGTTGCGACCACGAACCGGAAGACGCAGCGTTGGTAGGCCTCCCACCAGGGGGCCAATTCCACTAAATGTCAACGGTCATAGTTGGATGACTATGACAATGACATGGTCAGTCGATGGTGTTATTTGCTCTGAAAAGTGTCAAAATTACACCATTGACTGACCATTGACATCTCATTGTCATCCAACTAGGACCGTTGACATTTAGTGGAATTGGCCCCCTGGTGGACCGACGACATCGTCAAGATCGCGGGTAACCGGTGGATGCACAATTAAAAATCTATTGTGTCTGTGATTCATGGCTGACTATTAAATTGTGAAAATAAAATACCTTTCATTTTTCAAATAATGTCGAAAAATATTTAATAGAAAACTACACACAGTTTATTTCTTAAAGTCTAATCCAGTGGCTGACAATTCCGCGGCTGCGCGGGAGTGGAGTGGCCACACAAAATTAACAAGCAATTCGGATGGGTTCCCTCCCGCAGTTCGGTAGCAGAGGTCAAATTGTAATTTAATTAAGTTTACACACAGATTTATCAATATGGGAACTTTTTAATTGAGTATTATTTGACTTTATTTAGGCAGACGCTTGAGAGAAATACTCAGTTACTGAAGCCTATAGCGAATACTTATTAAGCTATTGCATAGCTTCTATCGAGGGCCTTGAGCGCGGGGACCGAATCCAGAAATTCCGTAACGAAAAAAAACCTCACGCTCCCCACTCCGACGGGCACGGAGGTGTGGCTTGAAGGCCGTGCATTGTTTAACGTCGTTTCTTTTCGGCAGTCTTGTTGATACAAAATGCTATGCAATAGCTTTACCGCGGCAGTCCCCGAGTGCCACACGTCTTTTATTTTTTTTGTTTTATATGTTCACTACAAAGGTACACTAGCGGTTCTGCGCGGTTTCACCCGCGTACCTACTTCCCGTTTCTGTGAGAATACGGCAATAAAATATAACCTACGTTACTCAGCAATATTGTGAAAGATTTTTTTTAAATAGGTCCAGCAGTTTTTGAGTTTATTCGTTACAAAAATACAAATCTTTCCTCTTTATAATATTAGTGTAGATTAGTGTAGATGAACGAAAGACTGGAGGTCTCAAACTCAAAATGTTAGCACCCCACAAATTTGGACACGGCTAGCGGGGCCAACGGGAATACACTATAATAATAGAATAAAATAAATACGTATGCTCACACCTTATCCCTGAGGGGATAGGCAGAGGTATTCCATTTCTAGAAATACCCAGGTAATTAATAATAAAATTAAAAATACCAATACATTCTTTGGACCCTTAAACGTAATAGGTGGTGAGCCCATCGCCGTAAGGGGTCTGTTGGGTAACCCTAACTTGCGTAACAGTCGGACCCTGGTATGGTTGGTGTTTTGTATGCAACTCTCACGATGTATTAAAATTTATCAATCTTACCTTGTGTCTTAAGCCGACCACTGGTATTAGTTTTTTGTTGCATATACCGAATAGGTACTTTTTAATTGGCAATCTGTGTGTTAAGTGGAAGCAACTGGACTCATACAGTGTTTACAACTGCGCAGGTACCTAGTGGTTGATACTGCGAGTATATTTGTATTAAAATAATAATAATAAGGCGTGAGATTATATTATTATTATTATAATAATAATAATAATATAATCTCACTCCTTCCATCCCCGAGGGGGTAGGCAGAGGTATTCCATTACTGGATATACCCACATTTCACGAGATACATTGGACCCCTAAACGTGATGGGTGGTAAGCCCATCACCGGACCGGGTCTATTTACACATATCTCAGAATTAATTCTGAGACCTGCGGGTTTCCTCACGATGTTTTCATTCACCGTCGAGCTAGTGATAAATATGTACGTAAGTTTTTGAAAAACTCATTGGTACATGCCAGGATTCGAACCCGAGCCTCACTGATTTTCGGCCGGCACTTTAACCGTAAGGGCTATCACTGCTCTAATCACATATTCATTGGTAACTAATACATCTGTATTTCTAATGTCTACATTTGAGCAACGCCTAATACAAAACTGATTAATGAGCTCACTTCACTCTTCTTACAAGCTGTATACAATGTTAGGACTAGCGGGATCTTATCTAGAATGGGTAGTATGCAAGACGACTGGAGTCAACAAAATTTTTTATCACATTATTGACCATAATAGAAACGGGTCTTACACCCACTCTGTTAATCTGTGTAGTAACAATGATAACAAATTAGAATCCATTTTTCATATTCAACGCTAGAATAGAGCAGTGGCTTCGTTTATTTTGACATTACAAAGAAATAGATAAATAATTATAATTACCGACCTACTCACGAACTACGAACACATTAAAAACTTTTTAATTCAAAGCACCACTATTGTGGTGAAAGACAATTAAAATGGTATAGAGTTGGGAGAAAAATATCACAGTTTCAGGACCTACTTCAACATTTGTACGTATACCTATCTTCACATTTTTAAAGATGGTTTCCCTCAAATAAAATAAATAATCTCACGCCTTTCATCCCCGAGGGGGTAGGCAGAGGTATTCCATTACTGGATATACCCACATTTCACGAGATACATTGGACCCCTAAACGTGATAGGTGGCGAGCCCATCGCCGGACCGGGTTTGTTTACACATGTTTCAGAATTAATTCTGAGACCTGCGGGTTTCCTCACGATGTTTTCCTTCACCGTCGAGCTAGTGATAAATATGTACGTAAGTTTTGAAAAACTCATTGGTACATGCCAGGATTCGAACCCGAGCCTCACTGATTTTCGGGCGGCTCTATAACCGTCCGGGCTATCACTGCTCTTCCCTCAATATGGTTTCCCTCAATCATCAATTAAACAAAAGTCAAAATATATAAGTATAATTAATAACTCGACTTCTAGCAGTGACCTAGGCTGTTGGCAGTGTCCCGAATCCGGTCACTGGCTAACAGCCTATCCATAACCAAATACAGCAACCTTTTCAGAACCTTGCAGTCTCCGCATAGCTGTTATTTCTTACATCTTTTGTAGTTTAGTTTTTAGTTCGTAGTTTTAGTTTTACTTTAAGTTTTCTTTTTTACATATATGTTATCATAATAAATATTCCCAACTATGTTAAAAAAAAAGTAAGTAAATAGTATTTGACCATTTAAACTTCTGTTGCGATCAATTAATTTTGAGGAAAGTCATCCCATACGTAGTATTTGAGTTAGTGTGCCTATTGAAAATGTATTGATAGGTATTGAAGCCACACACACAGTTAATGATTTATATGCAAAATTACTATTAAATTAAAAACAACAAATTCAAATCAAGACTAGATAACATGAATAATCAGTGAACATTCTCAATAGATACCTAATAAGATATGACCCACAAACTTACCACAGTTTTCAATCAACATACAATAAATCATGAATCAAAAATTCAAGTAGCAATACAAACAGTAGCATGTAGCAAATGTTAACTATATGCACTGACCCTTACTTTATTGTAAGTATTGTAACCAAAATACATATGCAGTTCTTATTAGTTTTTTTAAACAAATTAAATCCTTATTCTAAAGTGTTTAAGAGTTGAAATTGCAATCGTTTTGGTTCATGACAAGAATGTTGATTAAACATGTTAGGTTAGTTCGTTTGCTTGTCAAAAAGCAGTGATGCGAATAATAGAAGGTAAGTAAGAAGCTACATACGATAGTTAAATAATAATATACTAGAAGTAATGTTACAAAAAATACTAAGACGTAGGTAAGTATAGTAATCTGTTTTCACATCTAGATACACACTCGCCTCCTCCACATAATAAAACTCGTCTGCTCAGTTATGTAAAAAATGTCACCACCAATCACGTCCGAGTCCATAAAATTTACAGGTGAAATATGGGTGCCTATTTATAAGAACGGAATATACTTCTGTCCCTTTTTGGTTTAGCTTCAGCCACATCCATCGTACGACTCATGCATTATGATTTATTAATAGATATATGTAATTCATCATTCATCATCAGCCTACATTTGCCCACAGCTGGACATAGGCCTCCCCTAATGTTATATATATATATATATATATATATATATATATATATATATATATATATATATATATATATATATATGTATTGTAAAAATGCCTAACTACCTAATAATCGGGGAATTTATTGAATCAACCTTTTGATATTTCTTGTCTGTTGGTTTAACTGTCTGATTGTTTCTACGCGTTATACGGTACAATCAAGCGGTTGGTAAAGAAGGGAACGATCGTGGCAAAGATGTTAATGATGTAGGCACAAACTACAATTTTCATTAAATTCAGAAAACTACATAATGTACTTGTAACAATGAGATACAATAGCAGCTATATCGAAACGGGTCCATAGAGGCGGTGGTCACCGCATTATCCAAAAGAAGCAAATACAAAACTCTTCAGCAACAATACACGTGTCGAGACATCGGCTTCACAAACAAACAAACCTACTTATGCTCTAGTGCATATCCATTACACATAACAATTGCATTTAAATCCTTGCTACGTACAAGGCTGCCGACGGCGGTGCCTTAGCCTCTTAAAAGTAAAAAGAATCGTCTATGGTCTGAAAAAATAAATGGCGCCGATTCGAAGTGACCACTGGTGCGTTTGAATTTGGAATCCGAAGTGTTTAGGTTTTTAATCGTAGGCGTTCGTTCTCGAGATTAGGTATAGTTCGATGGATTTGAATCGAGTTTTGGTCAAAGCGTGATATATTCACACAGCTGAATGTAATGAACGATGATTTTGAGATTTTCTACGATATTGCCTCTACGATGTGACATTGCTTTGCGAAGATTAATAACCTATGCTATAGTTATTAATATAAAATGACATAATGGTTTCGTATGTGTTTTTTTAACAATATCGATACGAACGTATCGAACTAAGAGAAGGATAGGATTAAGCTATTTCCCATTATCTTTTTTCTAGAACATAACGTTACGTACTACGTACTACATTACTACGTTACTACTATTATATCTTCTTTGGCATACCTATCTAATTTTTCAACACTAAACGCAATGACAATAGTGGTGTAGACAAATTTTTAGAAATGGAATACCTCTGCCAATACCCTCGGCGCTAAGGAATGATGGTAGGTACCTATGTTTATTTTTAGAAATTAGTCAACTTTGTAGAGCCACTGTATGTATTTGTAGTGAAAATAAAAGATAATTAGTGGCACATATACCTACACATATCGATTATCGAATACTTTTTGAACCGTTACTCCATATCTTTATGTGTTACATCTGTACTCGGTTCTTGCCGGATCGTCTGCACAATCCGCACCTCTATGGCACATCTTGGGAGGTTTCGGCACTTTGACGGATTATCCGCGAGTATCTGCAATGCTATTGTCGGCTCTAGTGGGCACCGCCGGTTGTCGGTTCATACACCTACGATACCGAATGTTTTTTGAGGATTACTTGTTTGCAGATAATGGGGTTTTGTTTTCTTGGTTTGTATCGTTCTAAAAGTGCCACGGCTTCTTACTAGGCAGACCAGACACATATTAATTTATAATAACCATTCTTTACCCCGAGTACAGACTGAGTCTTGGATTTTGTACCCGCACGGTTTACAAGATATAGTAGCGTTTAGTGTATATATAGTATTAAAGTAAGAATTGATTGAAATAATAATGTGTTATGGAGTTTCTTGCACCGCTTCTTCTCCGCCATATATGGCGAAGCATATATGCTGAAGAGGTGGAGTTGAAATGACTTTCAATAAGTGGACTTACTTTGAATAAAACATTTTAACTTTTACTGTGTGGCTGCAGGAAAATATATCTTAGATCAGACAGGTTAGATCCGGAAAAGCAAATCCCGGTATAACTCATTCAACACAGTAAAATATACCCAAGTACAATTACAGTTACAACCTCGATCTGCGAAATGAACGCACCGGGCTGACACCAAACATACCCAAAAAACCGGAGCTCAACAAAAGCAGCACACACTCACGTTTTTTACAGCAGCAAAGAATTTCTTTCATCGCCAGTAGAAAGTATCATTGTATGGTAGCTTAATTATCAATTGAAAATCTTGTAATGAATACTCTATAGTGCGTACGAGTTCGGTAGCGCACAGGCGGCCGCTCAAAGTGGGCGGTGTGTTTGATGTGTGCGCAGACGCAGATAAAGATACAGTCAAGATGTAGCGTTCTTTTGAATATCGAATCGCGTTTTAATTCGTCTCGACTGGCAGAGGGCGCTGTCGCTGTTCTGAATGAGCTAAGTAGCGTTTTTGAAATCTAGTTAAATATCTATGAAAAAAATTATCAACAAGTTTTAGTAATATATTTTAATATGTAAGTATATTATGTATATGTTACCGGCAATCTGTATAATACAGGTATTATATATAATCCCTAGGCAATATATGTAATACCTGGGGCGTTCAGCCAATGTATGAAATATTATTAATATTAATGTCCATTACATACTCTACCTAGGTAATATATAGAATGCTCCGGGATTATATAGAATACCTACTTGGCCACCGGCAATGTATAAAATAAATAGATATTGGTCTGTATTATTTATCAATGTTATGTAAGTATTAAATGACGGACCAATGAAAGATGTGCTGTTTGCTTAAAATCGACTTTATTGAATTACCGATTATATGCTGCTCCTCAAAAATAATCTTTATTAATGGGTTGGCACTTTTTGCAGGATAATTAAGTCTTGATGAGTAAATTAATGACCCTTTATTTAATAAATAAATTATTCTTTAAAACAATTCTCAAAAAAGTAGAGTAACTCTTTGTAACTGTAGTGGGTAACAAAAAGAGGTTTACAAGCCGAAAGTGGGTTGTTAGAAACATTATTCGGAACAACATTCACTATAGGACCAACTTGATAAAAGCAACTTTATTTTTCTCATCTCAGTACATTTCGTTCCCAGCGCTCAGCTGATTTGTATGGTAAAGTGAAAAATAAAGTTGCTCTGGTCAAGTCGGTCCCATAGTGAAAGTTGATCAATTATAACATAATTAATAAATAAATAATCTCACGCCTTTTATCTCCGAGGGGGTAGGCAGATGTAATCCGTCTCTGGAAAAACCCACTTTTTACGAGAATATTTGAACCATAAACGTGAAAGGCGGGTATTCACGGAGATTCGATATTCGACTCGGAAGCGAAAAATCTGTCGAATCCTTATGTCAAATAAGACATCTGTGAATAGCCCATCTCGAAACTTTTCGACAGATTTTCCGATTCCGAGTCGAATATCGAATTTCCGTGAATACGCCCGTTTGTCTGTTACACGTGCCTCAAAATTTATTCAGAGATTTCCTCACGAAGTTATTTCTTCACCGTTGAGCTAATGATGAATATGTACGTTAGTTTTAAATAACTCATTGGTACATGCCAGGATTTGAACCCGAGCCTCACTGATTATCATCATGTAAAGCAGGTTCTTTAACCGTAACACTACTCTTTAAATTGTTCAAAATAATGTCATAAATAAGAAGTAGGTAAATAATCAAATAATAAATTTAAAAAAATAAGAATGTTTATTGCCTACTCAAAATTGAGTACTCAAAAATATTTATTTATTCTTAGCTCACTAGGTCCTGTGCAAGGAAATATTAAAACATTGAAGACATGAACTCATTCGATACATTACCGGCTGCAGGCAGGCTACCGGCAGGCATATATAATACCTAGGTAGAGTATGAAATAAATAATATTTCATACATTACCTGCACGTTTTAGGCATTATATATATTCCCTGGGGATTATATATAATACCGGATTATACAAATTGCCGGTAACATATATATTTAGAGCAGTGATATTAACGCCATATCGGTGCGGTGGTGGGGTCACGTTTGTGTCCAAAAAATATACCTACTAATGAAAAGTAGGCATTTCCAGGAATGAAATACCTCTGTCGAACCCCATGGAGATAATGACGTGATCATAATTTTGAATATAAGGAATGTCAAAAAAAACTGTCAAATAAAAATAATTGTTTCCCTATTCAAATACCAATCTATATTTTTACTATCTAGGTTGCTGGATAAAAATTTGCATTACTTCCTTGTCCTATAACTAGGTGTCTACTCGTATCTCTATGCAAAATATCGAGTCGCTAGAAACACACCCTCGATTAGTAATAAAATAACTAGACCTAGTAGAACGGGACGGTTTATTTTACGAATGTAAAATTGATATGGTTCAGTTATATAGTTTGACCTCCGTTAGGCAACTTGTATTTATTTGGACACCTATAGATAGCTACAGCTAAACAATTCTCGTTCTTACTTCGTTACCTTTAATGTTGTATTATAATATAGTATGTGGATGTGTGAGTACGGTCAGTACGAAGTAGACAGTGAGATTATCTTCACAAACAGAGATTGGCCCCTCGCTGCGCACGTCATGTGTAGCTCCCGTACTTGCGTGCGCGCATGGACCGTCAGCAACACAACACGAAATTATTAAAAATAATTAATTATATTTTTACATTGATGGAATGAGAAATAGTGTGACCGAGAGCGTTGTGGCTTGAAAGAGGATATAGTGACTAGGACGTAGAAGGGAATGTTGAGGTCGTTTTGCCATTTCGGATGGTTGGATGCGAGGGACCTAAGGAATTGTAAGTAGTACTAGTGGCTCGATAGAAGGCGACCTAAGCGCACCTACATTGTTCAGATTAGCGATGTATTAAGGAGTACCCGAAACCAACAAGCAGATGAGTCGATTGATGGACGTTAACGAAGTGTGACGTGTGTGTGTGTGAGATTCGCAGCAGGTGGTAGTATCTGCTTAAAACGTCGGGAAAAGCGCTACAGACTCATGGTCCCCCTAAGAGCGTATAGTATCTATGTATACGATAATTTTACGTGATAACGTCATAAGAAATAGATGCGTCACAAGCCGAACGCTTAGGCCGATCGTCTCTATCGCTTGTTCCGCGCTCTCGCTAGCACGCTTGGCTCAGGCGGAACGTGTCAAAGAGTCATGATTTTTCGTGCGTGCAGCCGGCGTTCATCGATTTAAAAGACGTTACCACGTCAAAAAATGTAGATGGTTAGATTCACCACCTTAAACTGTTGGTTAGACTATTGAAGCTGCAGCTTACCGTAATATTTTCTTTGCTGACGGTACGTAGTTTCTCAGTGACAGTGGTGAGGTCCCGGGTTCAAGTCGGCTGTCAGGCCGAAACGATCCTCGGAGCTCGGCAGCTAATGTGTCTAAGGAATGTAAAAAATAAATCGTCTGCTATAAGATTTTAATAATTCACTTGATAACATTTAATTATTATGTAGGTACCTAAATAAAATAAAAATAAATAAATAATCTCACGCGTTATATTCCCGAGGGGGTAGGCAGAGGTATTCCATTTCTGGATATACCCACTTTTCACCAGATATTCTTTGGACCCCTAAACGTGATAGGTGGTTAGGCCATCGCCGGACCGGGTCTGTTTACACATTTCTCAGAATTAATTCTGGGAGCTGCGGGTTTCCTCACTAATTGTTTTCCGTCACCGTCGAGATAGTGATAAATATGTACGTAAGTTTTTGAAAAACTCATTGGTACATGCCAGGATTCGAACCCGAGCCTCACGGATTTGATCTTCATCATGTGAAGCAGGCTCTTTAACCGTAAGGCTATCACTGCTCATGCTATTATGTACCTACTATGAAGAAAATCTACTGCAAAGAGGCGGATGGTTCCGTCATCTTACCTAGTTCTGGAACTATACAATAAAGCTAGGCGCCTGTCAGTAAATTTATTTAGGTACAGTCAACAAAGTTGTTAGGGTTACATGGCCAGTAACTAAGTACTCATTTTTCTGGGGTAGTCATAAACACATCTTATTCATTATTGTTTATTTCAAAAGGTATCTTTGATCCCTATAATTTACAAAAAAAAAACTATCAATACATTTAAGGCTTTAAGAGAAAACTGAATCTTAGTTTCTGGTCATGTAACACTAACAACTTTGTTGACTGTACCTACCCCTCCATGGAGATACCATAAGACTTTAATAACAATAATTAATCGGCAGGAATATCCGTTTATTAAAGTTAAATCTATACTATATATATTATATATAATATTATAAAGCTGAAGAGTTTGTTTGTTTGTTTGTTTGTTTGAACGCGCTAATCTCCGAAACTACTGGCTCGAATTGAATAATTCTTTTTGTGTTGGATAGTCCAGTTATCGAGGAAGGCTAAAGGCTATATAACATCACGCTACGACCAATAGGAGCAAAGATATAGTGGTAAATGTGTAAAAAACGGGAGAAATTATTTCATCTTACGGGAACTACGCGGGTGAAACCGCGCAGAACCGCTAGTGAAAAATAAAGTATTGCATTTAAAATCAATCAATTAAAACAATAAAATTCAATTTAAGTACAAACTCAATCTCTACTCGTATTTCAACCAGGCAAGCCAATAATTACAATTTTAATATCAAGAGTCATGATGAAAAATTCTAAATTCTAAATCATTTATCAATGTACTACTCGTCAGTTATTCATTTTATTATTAGACACGTACTTAGATAATTAAACGATTTTTAAATAAATTGAACAGTTTATTTATGCTAATGGAAATTTGGCCTGTTAATCTGCACTTCTAAAATAATTATCGCTAATCAAATATATTGTATTGTAATATAGATGGATTATATCGCAAACATTAAATCAGGTTCTTAAAAAGTTTTAACTATCGCATTTCACCAATAGTTGGAGATTTACATTTAGAACCCAATACATTATTGCATTATAATCAACTTTTCTTACCACTGCTTCTCAGACCTTGAAAAAATGGGACTCTAATCTTGTTTCATCTTGTTCCAGATTTTTCTGGTTGCTCTGTTAATTGTGACCAAGGGGCCTAAATGACCTTCTCATAAAACAGTATAGTTTCAGTATTGCTTTCTTCGTACCATCTAGTCTTTATAAAGTAAGCTTATTTTAAAGTTTTGTGTCCAATCAAATAATCTTGCTTTGTATAAGTTTGTTTCTGTCAATACCTAGCATATAGGATCAAAACAATATTGTTTTAAGTGGTCACGGTACGAATCTGAGTAATTAATGAAACAAAATGTTCCTGAAATATGATAGCTTTTTTAAAAGATTATGGTAGACTCCCAGATTATTCTTTGGCCCAGGTCTTGTCACAGGTATCCACTTTAGTCAACCCCCGCTGAGAAATTTCTTATTAGCTTCGAGTTTCTTTGCATAATGAATAATTCATTCTCAGTTCAGAGTTTGACGTGTCAATCTTGTGGCTAAGAAACGGCAACCTCAACGTCGATCTTAGGAATTCCTCGTCATCTTCGAGTTGGTTGGCATACTGGATCATGTTCTTAAAATTCACTCTCAGTTTGTAACTTCATTGACACGTTAGCATCGAAGAGTAGGAGCAATACTTATCTGGTACCACAACGTTTAAGGGAGCTGATGGATGACGTAGCTTTGTTGGCATCGCTTTGGAGGTAAGCAGGTGCTCTCGGACTTTTGTGCGCCTGGTACCTCGGCCGCCTCTGGGTGAAATAGTCACCTGCGATAGTGCTGGTTTTAAATATCTCCTTACGGTAGTTGATAGAGACATTTTTAGGCTGGTTGAGAAGTAGTTTCAACATTGTAGTGTGGGTGGCTTGGTGTAGATTTTTTTTTGGAAAATGTTTACATGAATTTACAGTGACGCTTTTGCAAATGATTATAATCATAGACAAAACAATATTTTTATTTTTAAAAATATCATGGAAGCGTAATTTAACGAAGTTTAGGAAAAAATATATTGTAAAAAAATAATATAATATACCTACATGCTCGGGAAGTAAATATGAAAGCCTCAGATCACATGTTAGTAGACCTCCGCTTCTTACTATACTGCCTTAAGTATGTAATATACCTACTATAACCTACCTACTAAGCAATTTTTCACTTAAAATACAGTTTTTACCACTTGCAAAATTAAACAACAAACATTAAATTATTCATAAATCTTTATTAAAGAACACTGTCGCGTCGGTTTAAATACTAAACTTGAATTTGTTGGAAACGGTTTCCGCTATTCCTTTTTAGGCGGGTTTTGGTTTGCGTCAGGTTTCTTTTTTAACTGCTCTTCTTCCTGTTTCTTAGACTTCTCCTCAAGTTCTCCACTCTTTTCCTCACCAGCGAACCCTGGTGGTATCGGTTGGCTAAAGGGATCCTGGTTACGGTCCTTGCCAAATACTTTATCAGCGAAATTCCTGACTTGCTCCGTCGGTACCAACTGACCATTAGTTACAGCCATACATTTAGATTTACTAGGAGTTGCCCCTTGGGTCACAATTGGGCTCTTAGGGTGTTGTGTGAGAAATTTCACCATAAGAGGAAATCTTGAAATCATTTTTACAGAATAAATATTCTTCCAATCGAGTTGAAACTTGCGGTCATTATATTGTTTTTTGTAAATTTAGATTTTTTTCAGCCGCGACACTTTTGAGGTTTTTCTGAAGGTTGACAATTTCCCGTTTACTTTTTATTTATGTAGCCTTAAAGTTTAAAATGTCTCAAAATAGTTTGCATACCTAATCAAAATATAAAGATAAATAATATGTTACTCTTCAAGTACCTAATAACATAGTCAAAGAGGTTGGAAGAAGAGAAACTTTTTCTTTAAACATCTTTGAACATAGTACTTGTTCTGCATGATTTGTCTATTATATATATTGCTATAAAAAATATAAACTATAATATAAAAATATTTATCCAAATCACGACAATTATATTTATAAAAGGTTAATGGCATGGCAGAGATTGTAAAATACTTTTTTTTTCTAAAAACATGAGTGGACTAAGTAGGTAAGTATAATATTTTCACAACATTTTAGTGTTGCTGCAATTTTTTCTTTTACCGTATAATAATTCTAATAAGTCTAACAATTTCTGACCCCAAACAAAATCAATCCGTATATTATCCGTATGTTTGCCATACATAGTAACTAAAAAATATTAATTTCACTATAGTCAAAGACAAGCTACATACCAATTGCATAATGTAAAACTAAAATATATTTGTAAAAATGAAATTGGGAAAAGTGAAACTTATGCGGGAGGCTTGTCGTCCCCACTTTGTTTGGGCTTCGGGGATTCATTCCCTTTCTGCTTCAACTTCTGCAACTGTTCCCTGCCCTTATTGTAGAAGTATCCTTCCTCTTGAGCTGCTCCGAATCTTCCCAGTCCTCCTCCTGACTCCTTGATAGAACCTCCAGCTCCTCCCCCCTTGCCAGCCCCCGATCCAGGTGTTCCGGCTGGCAAAGTGTAACTTCTCTTATGAGACCTTGAGACCTTGAACACTTTGTACAATGTAGCGGCTTCCGAATACTTCCTTGGCAAGTAGAAATACTCTATCAGTTGCTTACGAACTTCCTTCATCGTCGTGACTACAGTTCCGAGTTTCCCATTCATTCTTTTTGCGGTTGCAATAAGTCAATGTGAGGTTAGTTTTGCTGCACAAATTAGTACAATTATAATGTATCTATTAGGCTCTGCTGACTGTCCATATTAGTAATTGTTGACAGTGACAATGGGACAAGGGGTCTTTTTATAGAAACCGGAACTCTTTTTTAAAACTTATACTAAAAAGATTCTATTTAGAATAGTTTCTTCAACGTTGTATTAAACTCTTTATAAAAATATCTTATAATCATATTCCTTCATTTTCACCAGTAATTTTAGTTTGTAGAGGTACTAATAGTTTGTTATCTTTTTTTTATTGACTCAAATCTTTTGGAACAAATCAGCATTTCTGAATAGTTGACTAATTATTTCATAGACTGCTGTATTAGCAAGTGCAACAGTGTATTTGTTTCGGTAATTTGTTGGACCACAATTAAAATGTTCAACACTAATTATTTTTATCATAACTTTATATATGTAGCGACCGCTAGATTTTAGTTCAGTTTGTGGCCAGTTATCATACATGGGTGTGATACAGGTAAGTAGTCCCAATTTTTATTATAAGTATTACAAACATTTATATCAATGTAACGTTTCTATAAATTGTTAACTTTTTTCCAGGAATTGTTTACAATATGTATCATTTTATCTTCCGTCTACGTAAGGTAGAAAGACAACTTCATTTTAAAAATAATATTACGCAGTTTGGTAACAAAATACCTAAAACATTTTTTTTATTTTAGCGACGCTCTCTCGCCTTATTTGGATGGATCCTCTTTGCCTCGCAAATATGAAAAGTACCAGAGAATCAATGTCGAATTCAACGGTCAAAGCGACTGCTTTTGTTTCGATCGACCACAAACGTACACGTCGGTTCCTGACCTTATTGACCCCAATCGAAATGGTTTAAAAAGGATTGTAGTATACTTATACCAAAATACAGTAACAAATGAAATTACTATGTACACACCTAACATTGCAAAACAGCAGTTTATCCCAGATTTACCTCTGGATGTTGGAGAAGACTTGGGAACTATCTCGAATGATAAAATTATAAATTCAATATTGTACAAAAACCCTAATGTAATTACACTAGCACAGAGTGACGGTGACATAGAGAATTGTAGTGATGAAGTCAATGAACCTGCTAGCTTTGGTAAAAAAAATAAAAGATGCAAAAAAAATAAACCTCTACCACCTCCAAATGATATTATTAAGCACACTTCAAGCACAGAAGATGAGTGGCAGCAATCAAGAGAGGAGCCTATTATACAGCATATTATCCCACATAAAACCATACATTCACCTTGTATAAATCATCACCATCATGTAAACGACATGAAGGAAACTGAAAGTCAGCAAATCAGTCAGTTGATCTCAGAAGAAAATATACCGGAATCAGAATCGATCGTAAAATATCCCAAAAAGAAACTGTCTTCTGGAGAAATAGAAATGGACAATATAAATTTAGATTTACAACATCTGACAGATACAAATAAATCCCAAAAGAAACGGCCTATAAATGATCAGCTGTCTCAAATTTTGGCAGAAGTAGGAATTTATAACGATACGTCATCATCTAATGTTTACGGTAGTTTCAACAAATGGTTCGTAAATCAAATGCATCGAGCGGACATTTCAGGCCCAATGAAATCAAACTTCATCGACGTTTTAGAGCTAAAAACACTTATCGAAGATATTTTAACTGAACACAATATGATTGTATCACCTGACGGTGTCTTAACGGATTCTAAAGGAAAAGCCTTAGATACGGGAAACTTGAAACTACGACCTATTCTAATCGGTGATTTGTTAGAGTACGAGAACTTGATAAAAGATCATTCTGATAATAATAAGTTAAGATTGCCAGCAGACTTGCCGTACTTAGAGGCATTGCTGATAAGCTCTGTAAATCCACCAAAGGTGATAGGTATCATTCCTCTGGGAAAGACTTATATTCCAAGGGATTCTCCCGATACTACATCGACTTTTACTGCAGACAAATCACTTGATAAAACAGGATCTATACAAAAAGAGAGTTACGTCCTAAAATCATATAAAAATAAAAAAACCGAGGAGAGAGAAAGTAAAATAGAACCACTAAAATCGCGAAGAAAACTTTACGGTCAACTTACAGGCCGCCTCAGAGAGTTTCTTAATAGAGAAAAAGAAATGAATAGTCGAACAAAACAAGTGAGGAAAAAAACAAAGAAAAATATCAAAAGCTCTAAAAGAGGACAAAAGAATTTTATGAAAGCACATCCAAGCGATAATGTTGAGATTACAGAAAATATCGATAAATTACCAATATCTAACCTTTTAAAGGGAAGTGGGTATTTATCGGATCGTAAATTGGGTAAACTTCTAGACAAGTTGTCCAATGTTCTTCAAGAGGAATCAAAAGAGGTTGAGCCTGATCCACCGAGCGAGGAGGATTTTGGAATTGACCCAAGGCGGGTGGGGGATGGACCAGGGTTCAGGATAATTGGAGGGCTGCCAGCTACTAGTAGCGGGGCTCCGATCAGCAATAGGGGTAGATCTGGATTCATCGCTAATCCGCTCTCTGGCGGCTATGGGGGATACGGCGGAAACAGCGGGTACGGCGGCTACGGCGGACACGGCGGCAACGGCGAATATGGCGTCTATGGTAGAAATTCTTTATACGGAAACAGATACGGATATGGATAACCTTGGTAATAGATAGCAATTTATATTACTGAAAGGTAGTTTTTAGAAACGGGGCTACTTAGTTCATAATTAGATTAAGTTTATTTGTACACATGGAGACTTGGCTTGTCAAAGGACTTAGAGAAAGGGGTATTATTTTTATTTCATTAAAAGGGATATCAGCAAGTAAATTTGTAGTTTTATTACTTTAATTTTTCAACCATATTTTTAAAGTTATCTTAACAGTATTACCTAACTACAAAGTTAAAGACTTAATAACTGTGTGTAAGTGAACTGTGTCCGACAACTTATTATTGTTATTAGGTTATTTCAGTATTCACATGTAAATTATACCATTTTCTGGATATTCAGAATAAATCCCAAAAATGGAACGAGACATCTATTTATTTATGAAGGAACTAAATGTTACCTAGAAAACTAATAATAGGCACAGATATTATAATACTAGTACAGATACCTCACGCCATACAACTGTTATGTAGGTAAGTTAAGATATGTAGGTAGTTTTAGAGGTGCAATTATTTTCAATAAATCAGTCTGTCTCGGATGTCGGCCTTTCATTGACGCATACATAACATTGGCGCAGTCGGTCTTATAACTACGGTCTAATTAAAAATGCCGATCGGTAAAATAGAACCTTTTCTACCGGAGTCTCAAAATTGGGCTAGTTACATTCGCCGCGTTCAACAGTTTATTGCTCTCAACAGTATTAGTGATAAGTTACACGTGGCCACGCTTTTAACTTTAGTGGGGGGCGAGTGTTATAACCTAATTTGTGATTTGTGTTCACCTAACGAACCAGAAACAAAAAAATTTGATGAATTGGTTGCACTCGTCAAGGCTCATTTGGAGCCTGAGAGGTCAGAGATAGCCGAAAGACACATTTTTCGGCAAAGAACTCAACAGCAAGGTGAAAGTATTCGTGCATACCTACAAGGTTTGAAACATTTGGCTAAAACCTGCAACTTCGGATCATATCTCGAAGAGAACCTCAGGGATCAGTTTGTATCCGGTTTATACAGCGAGGAGATGCGGTCTAGATTATTTGCCGAAAAAGATATAGATTATAAGCGCGCCGTGGAGCTGGCGAGCGCGCTCGAGGCGGCGGAGCGGCACGCGAGCACGGCATGCGCTTCGGGCAGCGCGAGCGCCTCGGCCGCGGGCGCTGCAGGCGGCCGCGACGGGGACGGCCTGCACCGGGTGAGCGGCGACGGCGGCGGCAGGGGGCGGCCCGGCGCGAGCGCGGCGCCTCGCCGGCCATGTGCGCGCTGCGGCAAAACCGGCCACGCGACTAATAAGTGCCGGTTTAGAAGTTATACGTGTGATTCTTGCGGTCAAAAAGGACATCTAAAGGTGATGTGTCAAAATAAAAGTGAGTACAGCAATGCTAAAGGAAATAAGGTGCCTAAAGGTCAGTACTTTTTAAATAAATCTGACTCTGACGCTGATGATGACGAGAGTAATTTTTTTAACTTGATTACTAGCAGTGATGGCGATGGTCCTTATTACGTGAATCTGTCTGTTGAAAATGTATCATGTAAATTTGAAATTGACACAGGGAGTAAAATATCGGCAATTTCGAAAGAATTTTATGTTAATAATTTTAAGCATTTGCCTATTCAAAATAAATTGTTGACTTTAAAGTCTTACACCGGTGACGTCATCGAGACGCTTGGTTATATTGTGGTAACAGTTGTGCTGCGGTCCGTTTTGTGCAAATAGTAAATACGTTCGTAAGCACGCACACGACTGTTCAAAATGATTACGATTGTTAGCATGCAAACAATTTGAACAGTTTTTCGTTTGTCAAAAATGACAGTTCTTTTAATATTTAGGTTAATACTGTTCTGAAGTTAAATTCAGTCGTATTTGAGTCGTATAGTGTCCCCCGAAGCTTCACAATGTAATGCTTCTGTTAATATTAATGACGACATACCTAATTTTAATTAATCGATTACATAACGAATATGAAAAAAGTTCGCGGGAAAAAAAACACCACGCACATTGAAGTTTGACAACTGTTTGACAGATCCGGAGACATTGCACTACCTCCTCGTTGTTAGCACTGTTTGCACCAATCGATGACGTCATCGATGACGTCACAATGCTCATGTCAGCGTACCACAGCGCAATTTGAACAGTTGTTTGCATGAATATAGCGCACACGAGCGCAGAAAGCGCAATTTGGACCGTACCATTGTTTACGGATCGAAGTCTGCAGCGCTCAAATTATTTATTATCGAAAATGGAGGCCCACCACTTATGGGCCGTACGTGGATCAAGTGTTTAAATTTGGCCGTAATTGAATGCCACAATATAACAGAAGATGACTCGATGGCAAAGACATTGATGAATGAGTTCCCTGAAGTATTTGCAGAAGGATTAGGTACTTTTAAATCAAAACTTCGACTGCACCTCAAGGACGAGACCCCAGTGTTCATAAAAGCGCGGCCGCTGCCGCTGGCACTGCGTGGACGCGTTGAAAGTGAGCTCGACCGGCTGCAGCGGGAGGGGGTTATATACAAGGTGGAAAGATCGGACTATGGTACACCTATAGTGCCTGTAATAAAGTCAAACGGTGCAATTCGCATATGTGGAGATTATAAAGTTACGATCAATCCACTTTTAAAAGACTTCCACTACCCGCTGCCGCGGATTGAGGACTTGTTCGCGACCTTGGGGGGCGGCGAACAGTACACTAAGTTAGATTTATCCAATGCCTTTCAACAGTGTATTTTAGAGGAAGAATCACAGCCGTTGACGGCAATAACCACTCACACGGGTACTTTTGTATACAAACGGGTTCCTTTCGGTATCAAGTGCATTCCAGAAAATTTTCAAAAATTTATGGAAGAAACCCTGAGTGGCTTGCCGTCTACGGCGGTCTTCGCTGATGATATCTGTGTAACGGGAAAAGATAGGGCAACACATTTATCAAATCTGAGAGCGGTACTTAAAAGGTTGAAAGAAAATGGGCTTAGGATTAATTTTAGCAAGTGTAAATTTTTCAAAGATTGTGTTACATACTTGGGGTATAAAATCGACAAAAACGGTTTACACACCGACAATAAAAAAATTGATGCCATTGTAGCTGCTCCATCACCCACCAATGTAACGCAATTGAGAAGCTTCATGGGACTTGTGAATTTTTATTCGAAGTTTTGTCAAAACATGAGCGATATTTTAAAACCATTATATAACCTATTAAAAAAAAATGTGAAATGGGAATGGAACGACGAGTGTGAAAGGGGCTTTATTAGGATAAAGAATACGTTAAGCAGGTCTCCGGTGTTGGCGCATTACGAGCCCAGCCTGCCTTTAGTCCTGTCGGTAGACAGCAGCGCCTACGGGCTCGGTGCGGTGCTGGCGCAGCGTTACCCGGACGGCAGCGAGCGGCCTATCAGTTGCGCCTCGCGCACACTCAACGCCGCTGAGAGTAACTACTCTCAGCTAGATAAGGAGGCGTTAGCGATAGTGTTTGGTGTATCAAAACATCATCAATACTTATACGGCCGACACTTTATATTGAGAAGTGACCACAGACCTTTAAGCTACATCTTTGGAAAAAATAAAGGCATACCGGTAACAGCTGCGAGCAGGTTGCAGCGCTATGCCGTTAAGCTAGCCGCATATGATTTCCAAATTGAATTCGTAAGATCACATCAAAATTGTCAGGCCGATGCTCTATCCCGTCTTCCTCTGAGTTCGATCGGCGGTCGAACTGGAAGTGAGGATAAGGAAAGTAGCTATCTCAACTTTGTTGAACAGGATTTTCCTCTCAGTTTCAAAGATATTAAAACAGAGACGGCTAAAGATCCCCTGTTGAACAAAATATACGGCTATGTCATGTTTGGTTGGCCGAAACGTACAGTAAATGAAACCGAAAAATTATATTTCAATCGAAAAGAAAGTATACATATTGATCAGGGCTGTCTAATATGGGGTTACAGAATTGTTGTTCCCAAATCATTACGTGAAAGTGTCTTAAATGAGATACATGACGGTCATCCGGGAATTGTTAGGATGAAGCAAATATCACGCAATTACGTGTGGTGGGAAACACTAGATAGCGATATTGAGCGAACAGCGCAGGAGTGCGCCGCGTGCCGGTCGCAGCGTCCCGCGCCGCCCGTCGCCCCTCTGCACTCGTGGCCCTGGCCAGACGAGCCTTGGGCGCGGCTCAATATCGACTTTTTAGGTCCTTTCAATAATAAGTACTACTTAATTATTATTGACGCCCATTCAAAATGGATTGAAGTAGAAAAAGTAGGTAGTACGTCAGCGGCGAGAGTAATCGATTGTTTACGTAAGACGTTCGCGCGATTCGGTTTGCCTAAAAAGATCGTAAGCGACAACGGTCCGCCATTTTCTTCGGAGGAATTTAAACGTTATCTTGAACGCAATGGAATACGACATACTCTCGTCGCTCCGTATCACCCTTCGAGTAATGGCGCAGCAGAAAACGCCGTACGCTCGGTCAAACGTGCGCTGAAAAAGGCACTAATTGAGAATGAGGACGAAAACACGGCCTTAAGTAGGTTTTTGTTCTCATATAGAAATACTGAGCATAGTACCACCGGGCGGGAGCCGGCCGTTCTGTTAATTGGGCGACGGCTGCGCGGGCGACTCGATCTATTGCGCCCTGACACGCGCGACGTGGTGCGCGCGCGACAGGACTCACATGAGCAGCGCCGCGGCGGCTCGCTGCGAGAGGCCGAGCCCGGTGACTCTGTGTTGCTGCGCGACTACTCCAAACATGGCCAGAAATGGGCTGAAGGAACTGTAGTTCGGCGTTCGGGCCCAGTGACGTATTCCATTAAAACTAAAGAAGGACGGGTACATAAGCGACACGTAGATCAATTATTGACAGAGACGAATCGAAAATCAAGATTTTCTCTAACTAAAATAGGAGACGAAGGCGAAATACTGCCTCCTGACTCCATGACGCGTGATACTGACAATAATATAGATGATTGGCAGCTAGCGGAGGAGGAGCCTCAGTTAGATACTCCGTTTAGAAGTCCTGAAAAATGTCATGAGAGTCAGATTGACGGATCGTCCACACCGTCACCGAATATTGATCATGAAAAGACTTACGTCCGTCGGAAAGCTGCTATACGTTGTATTGAAAAGTTGAAAAATAAAAATGAGGTCTAAATTTAACTACCTATGTTGTTTCCATTTTCATACTTAGGTAGCTATGATAAGTTATTTACTAGTTATATTGAACTGATAAATTACTTGTTAAACTTTGTTTAATTTACTCATATTTGTCTGGAATTTGAACTTAGGTATATGTTTAATTATACTGTTCATAGTGTAGCTGTACCTACCTAGTATGTAATATTTACTTATTAGTAATCTACTTCCTAGTTTAAAAAAAAATGTTATATTTTTAGGGGGAAAGTTATGTAGGTAAGTTAAGATATGTAGGTAGTTTTAGAGGTGCAATTATTTTCAATAAATCAGTCTGTCTCGGATGTCGGCCTTTCATTGACGCATACATAACAACAACGATACGCGACCGCGCTAAGGAGCGTTACTGGGAGCGTTAATTTTGTTTGCTCTACAGCTGTGACAGGTGGCGCTAGTGTCAGCCAGAAAAATTAAGGAGGAACGATGAACCTACAAAAAGCTCAAGTCTAGCTAGATGGCGCTATTTCTGAAAGAATGGTTTTTATTTTTTTTACGAAATGTGCTTTCCGAATTAATACCTCTAAAAATGTTTCCCGTATTCTATAAATAAAGATTGAACTGTAAAAAACTCGAAAAACTCGAACATAAAGGGACGTTGTTTTTAAATAAGCACGCACACATGCATAATATAGAATTTTAAACTCCAACTGATAGGTAATTTCAAACTTCACTTGTGTGAGATGTTGGCGTAATCATGCAAGAGCCCGACTCTTTGCGGAAAGTATTGGGTTCATATCCTCACTATGAAGGTTTTTATTCTTTATTTCCTTTTTATTTAGACTTTTTGTTAGTAGGTATCTCATAAAATTAAATAGGTACATAAATATGAATAATAAATGGTTTTACATCAAATAAAAGATAAAATTACTGAAGTACGCCCTTGCTGCACATGCGACAAAAGCGGCGGCGGCTGATAGCGCTGCTCCCAATGATATTAAATAAGACAAAATATAAGACTTATTTAATATCATTGGCTGCGTGATAAAAACTACCTACCTAGTATCCTGAGTAGGTAATAACCAGACCATAAGGTATATCTGATACTGAAGTAGATTTCAAAGGGTTCAGTAGTGTCTGTGTGGTTGAATAACAATAAACCGGCCAAGTGCGAATCGGACTCGCGCACGAAGGGTTCCGTACACGGCAAAAAAATCACATTTTTTGTATAGGAGGGGCTCGTACTGCTACTCCTACTACTCCTGCTCCTTAAATTTTTATTTATATGGTATTTGTTGTTACAGCGCGGCGGCAACAGAAATATATAATATATATTTTCAACACACTTGCTCATAAAGTGGCTCTAATTTCACTGCAATTAGGCACATAATGACACCTATAATCAAACTGAGACTTTTTGTTTGCTATTATTCACTAGTGAGTTATAGATTTTTTTTTTCAATTTTGTTGCTAGAGTTGCTTTGTTCTTAAAAAAGTTTCGATACAAAAAAGATCGTATTCAATCGTACTAATAAATTAATACACAAATATGGCTTGCTCATTTCATGCAACTTCGTATTTAAATAGATCATTTCAACTTGTACGTGTTTAATAAACAAAACTTTCACTCAAATATAACTTTGGTTTTCTCTGTAAAAACTTTAAATACCCCATTTTGTACGTGGCTAAAACGCTATCCACGACAAACCAAAGAAAAAGAAACCTAATTTTTTTAGTCCATGGCCGATCGCCATTGTAAGATGCGAGCGCATAGGAAAACGAGGCTGTATGGGCCTAGATCCTTTTGCCTTTTCCAAATTATATAAATAAAAAATTGGAAAACCAATTAATTTTCCCCGCCATTGCGAATGATTATTTTAAAATGATTTTTTAGTATTATTTATTCACAAGTGTGTTGAAAAACGTCGTATGATACACGTGTGTATTGATGATTACCGTCCTCGGCTCTCTTATGACCCTCGCCTACGGCTCGGGTCTCAATGGCGCCTCAGCGGTAATCACCAACTTTACTCACTTGTACCATAATGTACTATTATCACTAAGCTCGACGGTGAAGGAAAACATCGTGAGGAAACGCTAAGGTCTCAGAATTAATTCTGAGACATGTGTAAATAGAAGCGGTGCGGCCATGGGCTCACCTATCACGTTTAGGGGTCCAATGTATATCTCGTGGAATGTGGGTATATCCAGTAATGGAATACCTCTGCCCTACTCCCTCGGGGATAAAAGGCGTGACATTTTTTTTTATATTTGTATTCTATTCTGTATTCTATGGCGCACAGTATAAATCAGAGCTCAGCATTTATAAAATGGTAGTGTAAAGGTTGACTTGCTCTTGACTGTACAACTCTACCTGTATTAGATAAGAATGTCCTACTGATATAATAATCAATACATCAATATTTTTGGCTCCCTTTTATATTCGCCTTAGATAGAATAAGTATAGGAAGAATTGAGTTTTTATAAAAAAATACTACGAGTTTAGGAATATGTTTTTGTATAAACTCTTCATTTCATGGACTTGGCAAGTGCGTACTAGGTTGATTGAAGTACCTGACCAAAGACTTTTAAAGAAAAAGTTTCTTCTCCTAGGAAAGAGAGTACATAATTTTCTTTCTACCTAACATTGTAACTAACATTTTCAAATCGCAAGAACGGCAACAGCGCACAATCGCTGTGATCCCGCGCGCCCGCCGCGCGGTAGCACGGAGCGGCAACTTTGCCAAACTTGTGCACGTACGCGACAGATTCTTACACACACATTTATATGGTAATAGTTCCACCGTCATGTGGAACAAACTGCAACCTAACTAAACTAAAGCCCAAGAAGTATTTATTTCTGCCGCTAGAGGACCAAATTAAAACTATTTTAAGTCCGATTTAGGGGCTGATTTATTGATTTTTCCATTTTAGGGTATACATTTATTTGCAAAATATATTTTTCAGCGTTATATTTCACCATTACTGCTTTTTACATAATCTTTAATTATTAATCAATACCCGTAGAGCCATCTGTCGAGATAAGTTTAAACTACAAGTTTCGTTGTATGGAATGACACCCCATGTAATAGGTCCAAATGCACGTTACTTACTTCTTTTCTTAGTACTTACTACTAGATACTAGATGGCGTTTACAAAAGTGCCATCTCTTGAAATACTACAAAAGCATTGATAAATCTTTGGTTTACTCGTCATGAAGTCAAGACGAATTTACTTCTACTACCTCGTAGATGGCGCTGTTCTGTAATTAAGGATTTATTTATTAGGTACCCTATTTGTTGGATTTCTTAAATTAGAAATAAAATGTAATTACATAACATTACTTTGATAACAACTAAAGTAACAACTAATGCAAGATCAAAATATTTTTGCGAAGGCAGCGCGCCAAGCGGCGTCTTGAGGTAACCAAGTTGTAGTAAAGTTCAAACCAAGTCATAACAAAACACAAACTTCAACAGCCACAGTCAGTCAGTGACCGTGAGGGATCGCAAGAGGGCTGTTCCGGACCTCTCTAAAAATACATCTTAAATTCCGACGCGGAAAAAACAATAAAAGAAAACTAAAGTTGTCAATGACAATAAGTTTGCTTATGTGAAAAGTTGCTTTACTTGTGAGTCTTCGATACTGGGAACCGGTAGTTTTGATTGACTAGGTTTATCTTGTGGATTCGCGGAATATCGGGTGTGTTCTATTGTTTGTGGATACGAAACCGATGTTTTAGCTAAAAGAGGATGTTTTCTTTGCCGTCCATGTGTCTAGGAAAACATTTTTGTGGACGTTAATGGGATTTAAGTGCTGGTAAGTTTCGTTTCTGTACGAATTTACTTTACATTTAGTAACGTAAACATTTATTAAGTAACAGCAAATATATTTATTACATTATATCTTTGAGTAACAGTAATACTTAATGGACAAAACACTTTGTTCATAGGTAAATTCTAAATAATACTAGCAAAATATTGACTTAGAATTTAATATAAATAACTAGGTACCTACTTACTAACTAGGTACTTGCGTTTAAAGTAGCGGATCCGGACATTATATCATAAATTTTTATAATAGGTTGTTGACTTTCGTTCGCTGATTTCAAAAAATAACAAGGAATTCAAATTTTAAACGGACAATTCTTTTTCTTTTTTTTGGCATCGCATTTTGCCAATGTCAAGTAATTTAGTTTTCAGGTCTTTATTTTATACTTTAATCTTAGTTAAATGTGTCTTCAACACTTTCTACATCCCTCCCTTGGTTATCAGTTAACAGTAAAATGATAGCACCTTTACGTAAGACTTCATTGTGACTTCTTGAGGCAATCCGAAAATGTCCATCCCTCGCATTTTATCAAATTCCCCATTCACTGCACATTTTCAAGGATACTTGCCACTTAATATACTACTTATCACTAATGTAAGTCAAACCCCGAAAAATTATGGGAAATGAAAATTATACAAAAAGAATGACCTCTTCTGATTCCCGCCAAAAAGCCTCAAACGGACAATTCTAATTACGTAAAATAAAGAAAAAAAAAACCGGCCAAGTGCGAGTCGGACTCGCGCACCGAGGGTTCCGTACAACCTTGCAAATTTATGGTTTTCGTAATTTTTCCTTTATCTATGCTATAAGACGTTGCTTCGTACCAAATTTCAAGATTCTGAGTTCACGGGAAGCACCCTGTAGGTTTTGATTCCCTTGCAAGTGTCGAAAATTTGCGGCATAAACGGCTGTATCTTTTGATTGCGTTGGCTTAGAAGTTTGATTTTTTCACAGCTTCAAGGGACAGTAGACCTGAGTAATTGATATAAATTTCAGCTTCATACCTCCACGCGTTCCTGAGAAAAAGGGTCTTGACAGACGGACGGACAGACGGACAACAAAGTGATCCTATAAGGGTTCCGTTTTTTCCTTTTGAGGTACGGAACCCTAAAAACCGAAAAAAATGTGACCGACTACGCGACTGATCAACGAGCCGGTTTCACCATTTCGCGCCAAAAAAAACCAAGATGGCCATGAATGCCATGATCGTATCCATTGATGTCAGACCTTGTTTGTGCGAGCACCCTTGCAAAACCGGCGTAATACCTATTATAGATACATAATAATAAATAATATAATAATATATTATAGATACATACCTAGGTATATACAGTGGTGGTCAGATAATTAGAAACACTTCTTATGAATAAGGAAAGTATACCTTCAACGTACAAATGTTCGTAAAAAATATACACATTCAATAATTAATAATTATGCAATAATATAGCCACTCAAATAAAAAACTCATTAAATGCATAAAATATAAAACATATCTTACTTTTAAATAACAAAATGAGTCTTACACCTGTAGGAGTTTATTTTCTGTTACTTGCCGCTTGGACGCTTAATTAGAAACATTTAAAAAAAGGATCAATAGTTCGTTATTGTTTTGGAAATTGGAGAATAACATTTCTTTATTGGCTTTTTCTATTATTCTGGCTGTAATTCAAAATTTAATATGAATTTTATTTTGTTCAAAATGGGCAAAAATAAAAGATGGGACGCGTCAACTAGGCAAATCATTGTTAATTTACGTATAGATCATATGTGGTCGAACAGAAGAATAGCTGAGCATTTAAATTGTTCTGTAAAGAAAGTTTTTAATGCAATTGATCATTATAAAACACATGGAACTGTTGAAAATGTTCTTAGAAAGGCTCGGCCAAGAAAAACCTTTCCTAGAGAAGATAAGTTGTTGTTCGTGTTTCTAAAAAAGACTCAATTAAAGGCTCCAACCAGATTAAAAACGAAGTTTTTTCGCCTGATGACCCGAGAAACATCTCCCCAAGATTGATACGCCAAAGATTAGTGGAAACTAAATTGTTTGGAAGAATCTTTTGAAAGGTACCGCTTCTTACCAAGCAGCACCGAGAGAAGCGATTATTATTCGCTAAAAAATATGTTAATTGGACAGTACAAGAATGGAAAAAAGTGTTATTTTCAGATGAAACAAAAATAAATATGGTAAATTTCGATGCAAAGCGCTATGTTAGACGTCCTGTAAACAATAGGTACCTTTAATTATAAATACACAAGGAGTATAGTCAAGGACGGTGGCAGTAACATTAAAGTTTTGGGGTGTTGTTCCGGATAATGGAGTTGGACCCGTTCGGAAGATTAAAGGTACAATGGATCAATGGCAATAAAAAATATCTTAGAGCACACAATGATTCCCTACTCGGACGATCATTTGCCTGTGACTTGGATCTTTCAGCATGACAAATGACCTTAAACACACGGCCAATAGCGTCAAATGTTTCCTTAGCAAACAGCGTATATCCATTTTAGACTAGCCAGCAAATCGTCCGGATTTAAACCCGATAGAAAATCTCTGGTTTATTGTTAAAAAGAAAGTCTCAAACAAACGTAACACCAGTCAAAACGAACTAAATGAAGCATTTTTTGAAGCATGGAATTAAATCCCCCTAGAAAAATTTACGAAATTGATTGAATCAAAATGCCACGTCGTTGCAGTGCTGTTATTGGCAATAAGCGATACGCCAATTAATATTAATTATAACTATTGATAGGTTTGGGATAGTAGCTATTTCTTAAATAACACTACTAATTACTAATACTTAAAAAAATATTATTTTTTATACTTTTTTGCTGTTGTTTCTAATTAGTTGACCATTATTGTTCATACCTTAAAACTGGTTCAAATGTTTGTCCGTAATGTAATATTGAAACTGCACTTGTGTAATGAAATTAATATTGTTTTTCTAATCATTGATAAATCGTTGAACATATTGTTGTCCTATTTATTGTTTAATTTCAAAATAAAAACGATTGCGGAGCAGTATCTTACATAATGTCAAGGACCGTTGGCAGTGTTTCTAATTATCTGACCACCACTGTATACCTATACCTACCTACCTACCTAGTTATTATTATAGGTTTGCAACTTTTTTACTTTTGATCACCTAACCTTGAATAAAAGTAATAAAATGGCCTGTTAGACGCGGACGCACCGAGCGAGGGTTCCGTGCCTTGGAAGTAATATTTTAAACCAAGGTGTTAACACAAATCAGTGGTTTATGTATCTATTAATTACGAAATGATACCCTTTTCTCTTTTTTTTTGACACTTCTCATAACTATGTACCTACCTACCTAGATAACTGGACAACAAATGAAAATGTGTTTGATCACTAAAATTATTTAAGTGATATTCCTTCACCGTCGAGCTAGTGATAAATATGTACGTAAGTTTTTGAAAAACTCATTGGTACATGCCAGGATTCGAACCCGACTCACTGATTTTCGGCTGGCTCTTTAACCGTAAGGGCTATCACTGCTCTTTAATTTTAGTGATCATTAAAGGTTATTTTTCGCCACTTTGCTACGGATCCCTAAAAAGCAAAAACAATAATAAAATCTCATTATGTTGCCCAGTGACCAGTGACCTATCTGAATCTCCTATCCCATATTTTAACGTTTTATTCTTTTCATGTTATTAAATTATTGCTTTATTATTAGGTAAGTACCTACCTACCTATATCCCGTAGTCGATTTTGGAATTTGTAATAAAAAGAAGAAACATTAATTATAATAGTACATTATGATACAAGTGTGCTAAGTTGACCATTATATACAAGGCGATATTGTGTGCGCACGAGCGAAAGCGAGTGCGCCATAAGAAAGCCGCGTATATTATGGTCACAGGTACACGTGTTTCATACGACGTTTTTCAACACACTTGCTTAAAACGACGTTTTTCTGAGAAAGAATGAGCGTTCTTGCCGGTTTTCCATTTTAAAAATTTTTCATAGGCTGGCCGCTAAATACTTACATTTCACTCAATTTTGATGGCAAAAGACTATTGCACGCGTTTTTCGCCTCGTTACGTATGTCCGGCGGAGTTAATAATAGGTTTTCTTTATTTTCTTCACTTGAAGTAGACATTTTCGTTAATATTAAACTTCACAATTAATCCAAACTTCGTCAAAGCCGACAATTATTTACGAAAAATGGCGCGTTGTTTTTTTTCTTGCCGCGATACCGATGCGCGCGCAAGACTAAGGTGCGAACTAGATCGGCCAACAACGAAGATTAAAAATATAATTATATTTAATTGTAATGTTTAAAACAGAAATTACAGAAAATTTTAAATGAATTTAAGTTATTTTTTAATAATAAAACTGGATTTACCATTTACTGTTATTTTTCGCATAAATACTGTTTGTTGCTAAAATAAAAAGTTATAACCCGACTAAATTATATCGCTCCTTCTTCTTACTTACGACTTGGTACTAGGGTACAAATGTAAATTGGTCGGGTTAATAAACTAAAGGCACTCGTTCAATAATATACTGAAAAAGCACGCGTGTTTAATATCTAGGATTATGAGCCAAAAATCGGTGGAATAAAAACGTCGTTTTGAGCAAGTGTGTTGAAAAAGCATTTATATTAGAAACATCACAATACCTAGGTACCTATTTGTTTAGCCTACCGAACTAAAAGTTAATAAGCATAACTTTCAAGCTAAGTACCTACCTATCTAAAAAATATAATGTTGAATTTAATTTACGACTAAATAAATTATTGCTATTCAAATATGTTTACGTAAAAAAAAGAATTTGTAAATTAAACAAGTAGGTTACTTCATAATTTTACCGCCATACTCCGATTTTCCAATATTCCGGCCTTTATTTCGGACCAATCGGTGTCAAAAAGTGACAGGTGCCGTTGTAAAAGTGACACCACGCAAGCTCGTTAGTTACCAAAATCGTTAACCAGAGTACGGTGGCAGCCTCTGAACCTACGAATATAAAGGTCATTGTAGAATATATCCAGACACAATTAAAAATCTATTGTAGCTGTGATTCATGGTCTGAGAGGTGAAAGCCCCGATCCCGCTTTCTGTTTGGCCGCAGCTTTAGACTAACTATATCTTAGTAAATCCTTGTTAATTTAGTATTGACTATAAATATTCGTAATACTTTATCACGTCGTCAATTTGTCTGGAAGATAACGTGTTTACTATTGTTGGAATAATTTATTACTTGTTGCTAATTTATACATATTATATTACGTTTATGGTCAATCCCTGCGTCTTACAAATTGCTATATTATCCATAGTACTAATTCTACCTAATTTGGAACTAACTGTCTGTGTATGGTTGTGTGTGGGTGTTTGTCCCACAATATTCATTTATTTACAATGCAATACAACTCTTTATTGTACACCAAAAACAATATAATATTGATATTTATAAACATTAATTAAAGTAAAATGGGCTAGCTTTTAGCGATTACTTCCTTTGTAGGTACCAGTGTTACTAGTCAAGAATAGGGCCATAGACCTCTAGATTCGTAACGGTAATTCCAGTTGCGGTAACATTGCCTTATCTGGACTCTTGTAGTCCTTACATATCCAAACATGCTGCGCGTCCGTGTTTCTGCCCCATTACCATCATTATTATAGGTCGGTTAACCGAAGCTGGCGCGTTTGCAGTACCCACACCACTGCAATTTTAATATACTAGCTGTTCCACGAGGTATTTCAACCCCTTATTGGGTGAATTTTGCAAAATCCTTTCTTAGTGGATGCCTACACTGTATAAGTTATCTATGTGCAAAATTTCAAGTCTCGAGACCCAGCGGCTTATAGGCTGTGCGTTGATACATCACTAACACGTATATAGGAACTAGTGTGCGGCTGACAAGCCATCCAGTAGGTATGGCAATATCTTCTTTTGGTAAAGTTTATGCAAATTTTCAAAAGAGCAAATTAACTTTAAATCTTTGCTGTTTAGTTTTTATCAATCAATTTAAAACAATATATACTTTTATACCTTACCTAACCATGTTTTTCATTTAAAATAACTTACTTATAAGTAAAAATATATACTTACGATTATCCTATGTAGTTACTTGTTTTTCATCATATGTTTTTTTTCATGACTTCCAAATATGTATTCTAATTGGTTAAAAGATGCGCGCTATTATATAAATCTCCGTGGAATGGGATTAAATTTAAAATCACAAAACCGCAAAAATTTTTCGAGCTTTAACGACATTATACCTATCTTCAGTAATGTAGAACCAGTTGTAGAGACTAATATTCAGCGCCATTATAACATCTCTACCACAAGAACCTAAGGCAACCTTGATACAAACTGTATCTACAAAATCCTCTGCCTCTTAACTTTTTCACGCTCATTTCAATTGCTACTGGCAGCACAACAATGCATCAGAAAAAAAGATTGGAACCAGTTAAAGGTCGGTAGATCTTGAGACCGGCTGCCAATATTTTCACAATACAAAGTACAGACATTTGATTAGTTACGGACATTATAGTTAATAGTTAGATGACTATGACTAAAAAACAGCTAAGACAAGGTTGCTTAACTAAACCAAGTTACCAAACAAAATTAACCACACTTAGGTACAAACTTTATTTGGATTTGCATCAAATATTAGCATTTACATTATAACGCATTACTTTACATCAATTTGGTTATGTAAACTTAATCTTAAATTACAGCTAGGTAAGTTACAAAATAATTTAAACAATGCAATGTGTGAAAGATGACGAAAAAGCAATTACAATTTAACAACCTAAATTCAGAATTTATAACTTTTCTTTTTTTCTGATACGCCGTGCTTTTTTTAATACAAAGGCAACGGCAACAAATCGAAAGGGCCTCGTGTCCCCGACCCACGACATTTCATTGACAAAATGGCGAAAACGTCACGATTAGAACCTTTGTGATCGTGAATGGAAATTGAAACCTTGTGGAATTCTCCGTGACATCCCAGGTTCATTGTTAAAACTTCCGACTGGCTAAACAAAAGATTTTGTACATAGTTTATTCTTTCATAATATTGGGACAAGATTTCTAGAGATGTCGAATATTTGTGAAAAGTATAGTTTTTTTTTCTATGTAGTACCTACTAAAAATGTAATAAAACCATAATATAGGTAATTATATTGCTGTATTAGTAATGTTAGTAAAATAACTGTCTATGGCTCTTATTTTAAAAATTAAATTATTGAAACAGATAGGTAATTAAATAGTTTATTAATAAATTAATAACAAAAAAACTACTTTGAAATATATTTGAAATCATATTCAATTCATGACCTTCTTCATCAGTTCCACTTCACCAAAATATAATATATATTTTGAATGCAAATTACAATGTTGCTGAAAATATCATGTAAGAAAAATATGACATGCCTTTAAAATTTTAAGGTCCCTCAACACCATCATAAAATCTGGGTTTTGATAAAAAAACAGGACCAATCTCAAAGATATCCTTTAAATATAAAATATATTTTCCAAATCGGTTTTTAAGTGTCAGGTAAAAAAGGAGATCTTGCCTGTGTGGTAACTAGTAAAGAACATTAAAAATAACAAAATAAACAAAAATACAACTATCCTACTAGGTATTCCAAAACCTCATCCTTTTTTGGAAGTCGTTTTAAAATAACCCCCCCGTTTTAAAAGACCCCAATAAAAAATATAAAACAAATTGAACCATACATACCTACATAATGAAATAAATAAAATAACAATTTGGAGTGCAAAAAGGCCGGGTAGCCAAGTTGTTTTGTGAATATAGGTAATGAACTATAAAGATATCCTGTTTCCTCAGGGTTAAATACCTTTCACTAGGTTTTTAAGTTACTTTTAAATATCGATTTACAGCTGTTTATAAATAAGTAGGTATATTAGGTACGTCAAAACGATAAATCAGATGTTGTTTTGGAAAATAGTAATAAGTTGTAATCAAGACTCCTGTAAGACAGCGAGATAATGTCATTAAGTACCTAATAGACATTATCTTACTTATCTACTTCTAAGCCTCAGCTATAGTACCTATTTCCTAAACTAGATCTAGGAAATGTCATGTCTTTCTTGTCGGTGTCTTGCTCATTAACAATCTGAGACGTGAAGTCTGTCCTTGGCCGTTTTGAGCCATTTGTGCATTTTACCATAATAGTAAAATTGTAGGTACCTACCAAAGTAGGTACCAAATTCTGTTTGTCAGCAACAATCACAAGCCGACAGAATATAGCTCAAACATGACTTGAAAAACCAGGCTTCCTTCTTCGTTACTTAAACTAAGAACGTTACCATTTGTTTTTGGCAACTTTCTTCATTTTATATTTTTTTCTTTCAAACAAAATACTTACCTTGATTGACTATTCAAATCTGAAAAGTGACAAACGAATTCCTAGCACTTGTTGTTTGAATTAGGTTAAAAGATCAACAGCCAATGACTCGACTGACAAATGTTACAACGGAAAGAGGCAATTGAAGTGGTCTCACGATATGGGGTCAACCGTTGTCTGGTCAGAGTCTGGTTGATTTCAGAAGCTAAGATATTTACGAGTAAATTTTGCCCTTTTTTGGACTAATAATTTATAAATAAGTCAATGAACCAGCCATGGAAGACATCGCTACAGTAAGAAAACTTTATTTTGATTTATTAATTATTATCTACTCTGACGCTTTTTTGTACTACATAGTACATAAATATATTTTAAGAGCTGTGGTAGCCCAGAGGTTAAAGAGCCCCTTTTCTCATGGCATGTACCAATGAGTTTTTCAAAAACTTGCGTACAAATTTATCACTAGCTCGACGGTGAAGAAAATCATCGTGAGAAAACCCGCAGGTCCCATAATTAATTCTAACAGACCCGATCCAGAGATGGGCTCACCACCTATCACGTTAAGGGGTCCAAAAAATATACATAGACTGGTGACGTGGTGGGTATTTCCAGAAATAGTATACCTACCTCTGCCTCTTTGGGGATAAAAGACTTCAGTTTTTTTATGTTTAATTAGAATCATGCGGCTGTTGGTAGCGTATATAAAAACGCACATCTACTCCGACCGAGTGCATATAATAAATTACATCAGAGCGTCATCGGCATCTGAAAAAAAAAATTACCTTGACTAAAATATCCCCTTTGATGCTTCCAGTTCTTAAATCAATCTACAGTATTTTATTAAGGTTTTAATGATAAAGATACAATTTTAGGCTTCATTTTACAAAATTCAGCTAGCAGTCTGTTGACTTGTCAAGCTTCGATCAAAAAACTCATCATTAGGTATTGATTGAAGTTCTCAAGCGAGATGTTTCCCAGTAAAATGGGCCATTACATATTAACTTACGAGTTACCTTGGTGTATGATGATGATCCATAGTAAGGCTGTAATGCATTTTAAATGGAATCTCAAAGGTCAGGCAGAGTTTTGCAACCAACTGGCATCTGGGGGCTATGCATAATTATCGTTGTAAAGATTTTTTATCATCAAACTAGTGTCTACATTTATTATTATTTATTTATTTATTTAACTTCATGTACCAAGAAAATGTACACATGGCGAACTTAATGCCTAAAGGCATTATCTACCAGTCAACCATCAGGCTAAGCAGAAATAATTTAATGTTTAATAATAATTGTAGGCCTCAATTTTTGTGGAACGTTATTGTGTTTGTATTTACCTACTAAATATGAAAGAGCTATGTTTATTCGAGTTCCAAAATAATTATAAACTTGCCTATCGTGACATTTAACGCGGTTGAAAAGAAAAAAACTAACGATAGAAATAGCGAAATCTTATTATTACGATCGTATTTAAAAAAGAAATAAATAGGAACACTTTTTTTATTTTTAATAAATGCCATGCATAATATTTTGTAATAATTTATCTTTTCGACTCTGATACACCCACCCACGTAGGTACATAAATTTCAACCTTCTTTTATTTTTGTCTACATACATAAATAATAAGCCATATTGATTTCCAAATTCCGGATAGGTAAGGTAAGATACTCATATTAAAACTTTTCTTTTTTTCTTTTTCTACCGTAATAAAAAACTTTTTCACTTCTCATGCTCTAAAAGTACGCCAATATAGCCCTACGAAGCGGGACTAAAGTGACCACTTTAGTCCCTAGGGAGTATAAAGTAATTTTTTTTTAATTTCCTTAATGAGAAAAAGACAACCTCAAACAGCCAGTAAATATCTGTAGAGTGTGGATCATCTTCATTGCGAAAATGTGAAGAGTTTTAGTTCCATGGTTTTTCCGCGAAGAAGGTGGCGCCAAGTGTTTTAAATTGTTTACCTGCAAAGAGATTTAAATCTCTTTGTTAATCTGTGACAGCCTGACAGGCTTAGAAGAAAAAACTGACCGCGAAAATTTCTGAATTTTGTCGAGTGTAAATTTGTTGGGTTTTAAATAAATTTGTACTAAATTGATTTTCTCGCACTCAAAGTGAAAAGTACAGTTTCCACCTTGAGACTAAACGCCAACTTAATATGCCCTCGGTTTCATGACTCCCGAGGTATATAATGGCTTCGTTAAGTCCCTCGATATAAAATATACTATTTTTATTGCGTTTAAATGAAAAAGTAAAAACTAAATAAAAATCTTATTTAAAATATCATATTAAAAGGACTGAAGTTTCAAAAGAACTAGTTTTTTTTTTAATTTAACATAATAAAAAAAAATTGGCATTTGACGGATTCGTGGTAGGACCTTTAACAAAAGGTTATTCTGTATTAAACCGATATCGGTCCCGGTTATCGACCTTGTATTAAGGTTAAACAGTCGTTTTGTACCCGGGTTAGCGTTGACAGACGGACTGACACTCTGCTGACGTGACGTGAGGGTCTCACGCGGGGTGCATACTGATTAGAATTGCCACAGACTTCTTTTTCCCAATTTTTTTACGTTTTACAGACGTGGAATGATTGCTGTTGAGATTGGTTAGTCAGTTTTGATGGCTTCTGGAGGGTCCCATTTTGTAAATTATGATGGTTAGTAAGACCTGCCACTCTCGACATGACGTCACATAAATGTAAAACTTTTTAAAAACAAGCTTTTGGATTTGGAGTGACGTCACTTTATTTTTCGAGTTATTCTCAGCAAGCCATGTCATTTGATACACATATTGTAGAATTGCATTAAAACTATTACTAGTCCGCCATCTTGGGTGTTCTGTTAAGTTGGATTTAGAATGACGTCACACAGTTAACTAAGCTTTGTCATCCAAACTAAACGTGTATACAAAATTTTAGCTCAGTCGGTTGAAGATATCTGCTTCAAAATTGAGTTGCAAGATTCCACCCTAAAAACATACATTGCAAGTTAAATAAAAGCTTGCAAAAGAGCTGCCTTTGAGTTGGTTGATGGTTCTTCTCGAAATACTGCATTTGGAACCAGTTGCTAGTCGCTGGAGATAGGTTTACATTTAGCCAACCTCCATAGAGAGCTTACAGTTCCTTGTTATTAGGCTATTGACGTTTCTAAGTGTTATTTTTTATCTACAGAAGTAAATGATTTGAATTATCAATTAGTATAGATTCAAAAGATTTATCAAATTGTTTTAAAAATATGCACTAAAACAAGAACATCCCTACTTAAGAACTTTTGCATCATTTGCTGCAACTGCAAGGTCCAGCGATACAGTTACAAAACTTGCCACCAAATACTTGATCTAACTTCAGAAACGCGCAGAAAGTCATTTTAAGAAACTTTATTTCGCTGAATTTTTAGAACAACTTCAATGTTTAGTTTAGTAACAGAAAATGACATCAAATCTGGAGATTCCGCAATTGAATTCCTATAGTAACATCTGTTTCCACCATTTTTGTAATAAGGGAATTTCGGTTCAGGTTTTGTTACCATTCTATAGCGGACCTACACGACCTTGCCCGAACATTTCGCTACAAATGTCCGTCTTCGGTCTGTCCGCCAGTGAAAGGGGGCGTCCTTGCCTCCGTAACATGATTCGATATCCACCTGTTGTGTCAAGTTTAACGCGTGCTTAGGAATGCTATGTATTTAGACATTGCTCTGTTCTTGTACACGTAGTATCTGTAACGAAGTTCCATTTATTTACCGTGTTGTTTCTGAGCCATCCTAGCTATGCATGGGTTTGGATAACTAAAACAGGACAAAACAGGGTAATATGGCTGGCAAATTCATAAAAAAAAAAACAATTTAATAAATTTATGCAGAGACTGACTGACTAATCCGTCGCACAGCTTCACCACTATACAACGAAACACAACACAGGAACGAAAAAAACTGGTTTGCTTACAAAACACTTTTTAAGGTGTTTAGATCCCTAATGGAAAGGTTATGTAAGATTCCTACTCACTAAAACCACACGGTGTTTCTTCTTTCCGCCTTGGGACGGGGTCAGGGGCGTGAGCATGCCTTCCGCAAACTGCTTACAAAACCCTTATACCTATGTTACAAATATGGCCGATTTTTGAGCAACATGTGAAGTCATTTGTAATGACTTGACTATCACGGTGGATACAACTCCTTCCATCCTTTATGTTTTCGACTGAACGGCTTGCCATGTCAGATACCCTTGGGTGGCTTGAAATATTCTGACTATTAAGTGGCCACTAGCTTAACACCATCTCCCAATCTGCGGTGGGCTCGCGTGGGAGACTAAAGCCCATACTTCATCATGTGTGAATAAAGACCCTTAGCTCAGCAGTGGGCTGTTACGGGTTGATGATGATGAACTACTTGTATCCATGGTCATGGTCAAATCATCTCAAGAAATTGCCCACCTCTAATTAAGGTAAAGGCATGACGTCACCAAAATGTTTGTCGGCGTCACCACACGTGCTTCGCCGGCGGTTCCGGGTGCGTCCACACTTGACTCCGTCACGTTTCGTGTGCTTCCATCACGATTGTCCGTGTTCGAAGCTGCTTGCCTTAGCATTTTTTGTTTTGATAACTTAATTGCAGGCATCGAGGCAGAACAAGTTCGGACTGTTAATTGATGTTTCTGGGTATACTTTTATTACTTTTAATTTTATTATTGTTAGTTTCATAACGGTAAAAGGTTTTCGTCAATACAATAATAGAGCCAGTACTATTTTAATCTATTTCAATTAAACAACAAGTATTTCGCCACTGATCGCCTGATCGCGAAGGTAAGTTTTTTTTCTTTTATAAACAGAATACTATTAGAATGATTGCATAACTTCCCAACTTGATTTATGATAGAAGCTGTTTCTTAGATAGTGTTAATGTTTATTTGGGTCTCCTGGCCGTGAACTACATGTTTTTTTAGAGAATAGTAATAAAGATGATCAAAACATTGACTATTACTTAGATAACGATACTTTGAATGTAAAAAATACAAAGTATATGAATTACAACTATGAAGCAACTTTTTTAAATGCTAAAGTAACGTTTTCGTTTAGTATGCATCCCGCTGCATGCCAGCGTTACTATGTGCAACCATGAAAACACGCCCATTACTCGTGCTCTAATAATTCCACCATTATCTTACGAAACAGTGTTTCTCATCTTAAAGTTAAGAGGTTTACGCTGAGACTCCGTGATGAATATTACCTAGACGCCCATGAATTATGAATGAAGATACAAAGTTACAAACACTATTTATTTACAAGGTCAATACCATTATTACTTATTAGTTTTTATATTAAAGTAAGTACCTGACACTTGCCACGTAATATATTTTGAGATTTTAATTTTATTGTGACAATACAATGAGTTCATATAGTAGGCACTATTTTGTAAAAAAAAATATGTTATAACATCTCGGTCAATGTCTCCGATGTCCAGTAACTTACTTGCAGCTAAGTTGGTTTATTTTGCAACAGTATTTATGACGGTAGGAATTTCTCTTTGCAAATGCTTATAAATATTCCACAGATGTAAGCCTTTTTATTTATATGCAGAAGGAAACATCTGATTTGCTTTATTTGTTGTCGTATGGCAGGCATTATGCAATTTACACACTATATAGACACTGTTTTTGAAGTGCCGGTTTTCGTTGCGTTCACGTGCGTGCGTTTGTTTTTGCGTTTTCAAGTCGTTAAGTCAGGTTACACTCGGGTGACTTGTTTTTTTTTTATTATTAGGTATCCGCTAGTCTCACACCAGTCACACCATCTCCCAATCCACGGTGGGCTTGCGTTTTAGATTATCGCCCTTATACGAGAAGTAAGGAGTTACATATGCTAGGAAAGGTCCATAGCTCAGAAGTGGGATGTTATGGGTTGATGATGATGACACAGCTTTGTTTGGCTGATCCCATCGCCATTATGCGAGTAGCATCACATGCCTAAGGGTCTCTAGGCCTCACACACAACATACCAACCTCTCGATGTTTTCCTTCACCGTAGAGCTAGTGATAAAACTGGTGTACAAACTTACGAAAAATAACCTTGTGTGTACATTTAATTTACAGGAGACAAATAAGTGTGAATATTCACGTAGATTTCACAATGAATGCGACACAGCTTGACAGTGACATAATGCCTGCCAGCTCTGCCCTCGATCCTGCTTCGTGAAATATTATTCGCATCAACTTGCAATGGCAGTAAGTGAATAAGATTTCGGAGTCATGTTTTCCATCATGACATCTATCCCTGCCATTGTCTCTGACGTCATAGCCCAGGAAATAAGGTATATTAGATAAGAGCAATTTTCAGCAGCAGCAGTTTTAAAAGCAGAGTAGGCAGAGATATTCCATAACTGGATACTTACCCACTTTTCACGAGATATTCTTTGGACCCCTAAACGTGATAGGTGGTGAGCCCATCGCCGGACCGGTTCTGTTACACATGCCTTAAAATTAATTCTGGGACCTGCTTTTTGCTTTTATCTAAGACAGATACACATGCTTACTCGGTAGTAGCACGAAAGCATGCTATCGAGCCGAAACTACTAGCATGTGTACCAAGTACCGCAATTCTGGACTAACACGAATCCAACGAGTCTTCCTTTGTTGGAATCGGTTCAATAGTTTAGACTAGACATAGTAGCAAACTAATTCACATAAATAAGTACCTAATATAGCCTGAGATTGATATATAGCCCTTTCCTTTTACGTTGACGTAGTCAGTGGTGGGTTTGCCCTGAGGCCCAGTAGGCCCGGGCCTAGGGAAAAAAAAGTTACTGATGATGACGGAAAATAAGAGTACCTTAATATTCTAAAGACTCGCCACATTATGTGGGACCGCGCTGCACTGCGGCGTGTAACAATAATCTTACCCACCAAATCACTTTCTACATTTTATGTAGAAAAAAATAAAAGTCAATATAGTTAATTCATTATGTAGCCTATATGATGGGTATTGAAAAAGGGGCGGCTGGAACATACTACGTGGTCTGGGGCCTAGGGGCGGCCAAGACTACAAATGCCGCCACTGGACGTAGTCGAGTGTGTAGACCATCACCTAGCTGCTTGTATGAAAAGTATTTTATATCAAATTTAATATGTTAAAAAAGATATCGATAAGCGAACCATCATTAAATGAAATAGAGTGTGCATGCTTTTTGACGTGAAATAGAAAAGGATAGCGATACACTCATATTTTTAATATTTAATTAATCATATCCTGGACTGAATTTTTTCAGCCAACCCACTCGCGATATACAGACTTAAACATCCGCTTATGAAAAAATACAAGTGAAGATTATTGAACTATTTATGGTAATATAAATAAGGGTTACAAACAGGCATAAGCACTAACGTTATGGTAGGTATACTTAGTTTGTAGGTGTGCCTAGAACTAGAAATAGAAAGGCCTTAGTTTCCAAATACAACTTGAGATGTTAGGCAACTGCTCCGAATAAGAAACATAATACGTATACATTGAAATCAAATTACCACGTTCTAATCGAAAATTAGACTGAACGAGCAACAAGAAAACAAATATATTTAAACTCGAACAATCAGTTCTTATATCATCACTCCACTGCTGGGTTTGCAGTTGCACTCACTACTTACTGCCAGATTTTCATCGTAGGTGTTGCTGAACTCACTGATAATGATAACATTAACATGGACAATGTCAGTTACGTGTTCCGAACCCATATTATCACTCTCCTCAATGCTAACACCAAATGCGTCATGAAAACTTCAATACAGACTCCTGCTATCCGTCAGATAACATAATACAGTTCTTTTTCGTGTTAAGTTCCTAAACCTGAACGTTTTTTTTTTCTCATTTATTATTTTCATTATTTTTTATTGCGTATTTTAGTGCCAGTAATCCTAGGAATTTGTTCTTCAAATTAAAACTCCTTCTCCAATCTAGAGAATACAAATGATTTTTTCACCATTCATGTAGTTTTGTCGACACTGCGTTTGTAAATTTAATATTCCCTACTGCCTTTGCTAATGTCAAAATTTAACGTAACATAACTGAATACAAAGAAGTCAAAGTTAGGAAACAAAACATGAACAAATAAATTGAAATAAACCAAACAATCAATGAATAATGAAGCTGATTCTTCTATTAAATTCATTTATTGTTTTCAAGCGATTGCAATATCTGAATAGTTCATAGTAATTACTAATCGATAAACTAACAAAATTTGGATGTCTGTGAGGCGACCCACTGGGAGATATTTGATATGGTTGAAGTTAGTCACGTTTAGTCTTTTAATGTAACTTTGATTTTCTAGTCCTAATTAATTTTGATCGAAGCATAAGATAACTAAATCAAGCACAAAGGAAGTAAAAGTAACAAAAAGTATTTTATCAACGTCTCATTTGATTTCAGGCGTAAAAATTGAATCATTGATGATACTATTTTTCTTGCCTGTATTGAAATTTGCATTAGTAACGATGACATCTAGTCAGCAAAAAATGAGGGTAAGACCATGATAATTGCACCTTATATTCTATGCTAATAATGCAATGATCCGATTTTTCCTTAACACCGTGAATTAATTTAATTCATAAAGAAATCCTGCCAGTATGACTTCATTCATGTTTTCCTTGTCAATTCACTTTATTGTTATTGCCAATATTGAGTTACGAACGTGACATCCGCTACTCAAGATTATCAAGGATTTTTTAAGTAGCATTTGAAATATTTACAGGAAAAATGTGTTCACCTTGAGTATCGATGTTTAAATTAGCCACAATAAAAATTATACCTATCCTTGTATGATCTATAATATCGCATTGGGATTGTGGGTTTTCGTACGAAAATTCTGCCTAAGTGCGGTAAGCCTTAGTCTAGCTGCAACATTTTTAACCCCCAAAGGCGATTGAACGGATTGAATGGAAGTCGTAAAACTTCCATTACACAAACATAATGAGGAGTAGGTAAGTCCAATTAGCAAAATTAAACATAATTAAAATTAAACTGTAAAAACACAATGTGCAATAATATTACAGCTACACACATATTTTGTCCTAATTAAAGTATTAAAAAAACTTTGCAGTAAATGGATAAACACTATCCCACGCATTCCTCTTAAAACCGACCGTTAGCTTCATAAACAGTATGTAAATCCTCATATTCATAAGTGACATTTATTTTGCAACAATAGTAACAATACATGTGAAATATTGCTTGAAGCGAAAATTTCTAGACAATGATGGCTATCGTAAAAGGTGCCTTCCGACGCCACCCGAAATGTTAGTAACTTTATAAGATTGCCAAAAACGTTACCCAATACGAGGCACAGTATATTATAGTGTAACATGATTTCCAGCTACGTCACACGATGTCTCACGACACGTCACACGGTATCACTATCACTACATAGTATAAAACAAAGTCGCTTTCTCTGCCCCTATATCCCTATGTCCCTACATCCCTATGTCCCTATGTATGCTTAAATCTTTAAAACTATACGCAACAGATTTTGATGCGGTTGTTTTTAATGGATAGAGTGATTCAAGAGGAAAGTTTTAGTATTATCAATGTACCCGTTTGAAGCCGGGGCGGGTCGCTAGTTCAACATAAAGCACCATGCTCAACAATGTAACATGCTACGTTTTACAGGTGAGTGTCCGTCAACCCGTTTTTTGCTTTAATTCGGGAATGTTACCTCCAGTAACGCAATTGGAACATTGTTCTATGTATACGAGTCTTTACTCCCACCAAGCATTTCCCAAGCAAATGCTCTATTTCCCATTGTTTGCAATGTCAGGTCGTAGCTCTCGCAGTTCGAAAAAATGTTACGGTTTACTTCTTTACCACAGATTATAACAATTTACCCACGATCCGCCGCGGGCTTGCGTTTGGATGTGGCAACACTGGTTTAATTTGAAGAGCCAGCGATCGATTGCACTAAATTAATTGGCTAATTTTAGAGTTTATGTCAATTGCACTGCAATCTTATTTGCTAGGTTTGGCTGTAAATTCTGATGTGGTCCAAAAAAAGCCAATACAACTCATTAATTTTAGCGAAATAGCTATTTAGTTTTTGTATTATTAATAAGTGCGAATGTAGTTAATTAGTGCGAAGTTCATTGATAAAAAACAAACAAACATATCAAAAGCATGAACAAATTACACAATATGTAATTATAGTAATGTAGGTACCTACAATATACATACGTGCGACAAATATAATAATATCTAAATAAATTAGTTCATTAAAAGGATTGCCTCTAAATTTTATTTTGTCGTTTCATTTTACAAAAATATACACTAAAATGGTAACGCAAGTAACGTAGATACAATTTCCACAATAAATTCATCCCAGTTTTGACAGATGATATAAAGTGACTAATTTGACTAGGTAGGTGTCCGCACATGGTCGTAATCGGTTTGCGCCCGTATCATGGGCCAACCGGCATAGGGATCGATTTCGACGTGTCCTTTCACTATCACGACCCATTGCCTAATGTTTGCCGTGAGCACTATTTACTACAAACACAATCGAATCGATATCCAGCGTTCAACAATAACGCTTTAATTTAACTCGGGATCGTGATCTACAAACGTGCGTAATAGCAAACAAATAAACATCATTATTCATTAGTCACATGACATGATATTTCTAAACCTCTGTAATATTCTGCAGTACGGCAGTGTCCAGATATTCTACAACATGTATTTTTATCAATTTCCTTGTACATATACATACTATACAATTTTAAATTACACTTGCAAAACTACAAATGTGTGCTTATACAAAATATAAGAGGTCGCATCTCTACCTACTAAATACTTATGGGTAAGTACTAGCTGTGGCCTGCGACTCTGTCCGCGTGAACTCGAATCCTGTGTTCTTCGAGATGTAAAGTACCGTATTGAAAAACTAGGCCATGAAATACAAATTTCAATATTTTGTGTGTATGGTAAAGTAAATAATTAGTTTTAACCAGCAATAACGGATTTTATGTGATAATAATAAAAAAAACTAATCTGAACATCGAATCGCAGAACACATGATACGTGTAGTATTCATTAATTAAGCATTAAACTTAAATCAAATATTCATGTATAAATTCAACTTAATAAACTTTTCAATTTTATTAACCTTCGGAATTATCAGCAAAATATAAAAGAAATTTGAATCAAAAGCATTAGTCAGAATATAAGTATCATAGTTGAACCTCTATTATTATTAGAATTTGCTTAGTGTAATCGTATATCTACAACATTGACGTGTTATTAAATTGTATCCTTGCATAATTTGCAATCGTTCCCACGATTCGCTGACACAAAGCTGTGTTCCAGTTTTCGGCGTCAATTAATTACTTCATTATATTTACTTCCACTCTTTCTTTGTAAATTTATCTAGCGGAAATTTACTCTTCCGTACCTCACACACAAATTTAATTGATGCCTCAAAGCAAGGCTAAATACTTGAACTACTTCAGGGGCATGCGTTTTCCGCACAATTTCCTTTAAAATCGAGATAGTTTAAAAATAGTCTCATACGAGTAAATAAATACAATAAATAAGTACATACTCTCAATCTTACATCTCTGCTTACCCCTTCGGAAAAAAGCCTTGAGATTTTTATGTATCTATGAATGTATAATTTACCTTATACGAGAATGGCTTTATTACATTTATTTAAAAAGAAAATATACATTCATTTACAATAATTACAGATAAAAAATGTCCTCCGAAGAGGAACCATATACGAGAATTTATTTTTTTATTTAATATTATAAAGAGGAATTTGTATTTTTGTATGTTTGTTACGAATAAACTCAAAAACTACTGGACCGATTTTAAAAACTCTTGCACCAATGGAAAGCTAGAAGTTCCCTAAGTAACATAGGCTATATTTTATTCCCGTATTCCCACGTTCCAAGGGAACGGGAACCGCTAGTATGCAATATAGCAGTGATAACCCTGTGGCTAAAGAGCCCGCTTCACATACTCGAGGCTTGGGTTCGAATCCTGGCGCGGACATGTACTAATGAATTTTTCAAAAACATACGTAGGAACATATTTATCACTAGCTCGACGGTGAAGGAAAACGTCGCCTCCAATCAATTCTGAGGCATGTGTATGATGTGCCAAACCATCCTGGTCCGGCGATGTGCTCACTACCTTATAACGTTTGGACCCCTAGTCCAAAGAGTGGTGAAACGTGGGTGTATCCATCAATGCAATAACTCTGCCTACCCCTCGGTATAAAAGGGGTGATAATATTTATGTTATTTTTATTTCATACATATTTGCGTTAGATATGTAAAATTACCTCTTAGTACTTACATAAAAATAATTCATTAAAGTCTTCCATAGAAGTCTTCTCATGCTTCGATTATTTACTACTAGCGACCCGACCCGGCTTCGCACGGGTGCAATGCTAATACTAAAACCTTCCTCTTGAATCACTCTATATAATAAAAAAACCGCATCAAAATCCGTTGCGTAGTTTTAAAGATTTAAGCATACATAGGGATATAGGGACAGAGAAAGCGACTTTGTTTTATACTATGTAGTGATAGTGAAGTGTATTTTTACCTACAGTAGTAAAATGATTTGTTATGAATTATTTCATCACGATACCAATACATTACCAATACAATGGTTAAGCATATCTACAAGCATAGCCTCTCAAGCAAAGTCAAATAAAACAAAAGAGAAGCGACCTTGTCCAAAAAATATGCTCTCAATGCATACATACATTATTAACTCGTGTATCGGAGTCAATAGTTGACTACAAATATTTGTAGCCGTTTGTCTAGACCAAGGTCTGTTGAGTAAGATTAGGACTTCCTTTCGGATTGCTCTCCTGAAGGTTAATTGAGGCTGAATACTCGATTAAAACAAAAAAATAGGTATACATATATGTATCTTAAATCAATCTACAAATCAGTACCGTTGGTAATGATGAACAAAGGTTTTTTGAATACTTACTATTTTTTATACAATATCGTTCGTCACAAACTTTTCGCGTTATAATATTACATAATCTCACTCCTATTTCCCATTGGGGTGGGCAGAGATAATTACACTGCCACTTAAAATAATAATAGTTATAATATTACTTAGTCCGAAATAAGATATGATATGTAAAGGTCATTTCTTTTTGCACCAATTTAAAAAGCATATTAAATCAATGATAATAATAGGTATACATTCCTTGACGCTTGGCACCATAGACCACTAAATTCGATCTGGCTAACAAACAGACAATGGAAAACATTTAATTAATTAAAATTTCAAGTTTAATATGCGTGAATAATTGAAATGAGATGTTATTACTTTTTGCTAGGTTTTATGCTATATAAGCAAGCTAAAAAAACCGAGGCCAAAGCATGCTCGCAAAAACTTTAAAGGAGATCATTAAATAATAGTGGGGAAAAAAATGGGCCGTCAAACATGCACTTTACTCGGCCATCAAACGAAGAGGTCGAATGACTAGTCTGTGGTTGGCTTGTTTCACGATTCTATGATAGGGTCTTGCGAATAAATTTAAAAATAGAACGATTTTTGTACATGACTGTCAGATTTTATCTAGAACGTATATACGAAACCTAAGAAAACATATTCACAAGATTTCTAATAACACGAACGATTCGCAAGATAACACAATGTATATTATTACTTAGTACCTACTTCATAATAGTAATACTGAGGGCAACTGAGTTTAGAAAACAAATATGAGTCGAATAGAATAGCAAATTTATCTAAGGTAATACGTCCGATTTTATAAAATAGCGCGACCAAGTAAAATTGCATTTTAAAGAAAAAGAGTTTAAGAAATATTTTCACCCAAATAAGCAAATAAAAACCTTCATTTGCCGCTTGGCTTACTTAAATTCTCGTGTGACCCAATGACACCCCCCCTTGATCCGCCATTGAAGCCAACAAGCCATTCACTAGTTCCATATTCAGTACTTTACTATAAAGGTCTGCCTAGTACACCGTATCATACTAGGCCCGCGCCATAATCGTATCAAGACCGGTGTAGCGGGTCCTTAATTTATTTTCGGCGACAAATCACTTTGCCAGCAACGCGGTATGCTAATTTCCACACGACGCGTCCCTTCACGGCGAAACCAATCACTATTCAACAAACACACAGTCATTTCATTACTGTTCAAGTAATGATCAAGAGGCATGCAGCCAGCGTTTTGTGAGTTAAACTTAAAATAGTTATATAAAAACGAGAAGTAATTAAATGGGCAGCAATTAAAAAATTGGTTAGCCACAATAAAACAGCATTTAAATCATTTGGTCGGCATACAAAGATTTTGTTCGCAAATAAAAAAATCAGGCAGCAATCCTTGTTCGGCAAATAATTTTGATAATGGTCAAAAATTAAATCAGAAATAGGCAGCTTACAATAACATGGGTTTGCATAATAAACATTCAGTCCGCAAAATAGTTACTTGGTCCGCAAAATAACTACTTGGTCAGCAAGACTTCATGATTGAACAGCAGAGAAAACATGTCGTAAAAATTATACCACTCCCACTCCACAGCGCTTGGGGCTCCCAAGCGCTCCCACACGCTCCCATAAGCTCCCACACGCTCTCACACGCCCCAGCACGCTCCTACACGCCCCAGCACGCTCCCAAACGCTCCCACACACCCCAGCCCGCTCCCACACGCTCCCAAACGCTCCCACGCGCCCCAGCACGCTCCCATACATTCCCACATCCTCCAACACACTCCCACACACTCCAACACCCTCCCACACCATCATACCGCGTTTGGGAGCGTGTGGGAGCGTGCTGGGGTGTGTGGGAGCGTTTGGGAGCGTGCTGGGGCGTGTAGGAGCGTGCTGGGGCGTGTGAGAGCGTGTGGGAGCGTGTGGGAGCTTATGGGAGCGTGTGGGAGCGCTTGGGAGCGTGTGGCGCGACCCTCCCACACCCTCATACCTCCCACACCCTCATACCCCCCACTCCTACCCCCCAATCCTACCCCCCAGTCCTACCACCCTCCCCTACACCCCACCCCTACAACCTCACCACTACCACCCACCCCTACCCCCCACTCCTACCCCCCCCTATTACACCCCTCCTACCCCCCACTCCTAACCCCCACTCCTACCCCCCACTCCTTACTCCCACTCCTACCCCCACTGCTATCCCCACTCCTACCCCCACTCCTACCCCCCACTCCTACCCCCCACTCCTACCCCTAGTCCTACCCCCAGTCCTACCCCTACTCCTACCCCCACTCGTACCCCCCACTCCTACCCCCCACTATTACCCCCCTCCTACCCCCCACTCCTAACCCCCACTCCTACCCCCCACTCCTTACTCCCACTCCTACCCCCACTGCTATCCCCACTCCTACCCCCACTCCTACCCCCCACTCCTACCCCTAGTCCTACCCCCAGTCCTACCCCCAGTCCTACCCCTACTCCTACCCCCACTCCTACCCCTCACTCCTAACCCCCACTGCTATCCCCACTCCTACCCCCACTCCTACCCCCACTCCTACCCCCAGTCCTACCCCCAGTCCTACCCCTACTCCTACCCCCACTCCTACCCCCACTCCTACCCACCACTCCTACCCCCACTCCTACCCCCCACTCCTACCCCCACTCTACCACGCTCACACCACTACCACCAACACCACCACAACCACCACCACTACTTGTAAACGTAATAATATCATAATCATTAATCATAAATGTTGCATAATCCAAAGTCCTTCCTAATCTATGTAAGAAATGCGCCCATTTTGCGCATGACAAGCTTGCTGAGATTATTTTTGCTACTTTTATATGAAGCTCAAAAAATATTTTTTGGCTTTCCCTCTGAGTGCTTACCAAAATTTTATTAAACAGTAGCAGCTCATTGCAGCTCAAAAATAATTACAGCCATCCAGAATTACATAAATTGCTGATATGTTTTGTAATGTTTGCTGGCCATGAGTTGCTGACCAATTAGCTATTTCTGCTTACAGATTATATTTTTCTGCTTACAAAAATACGAATACTCTGCTAACCATTTAAATAACACCCTATAAAAACTTTGAGGCTTCTGTAAACAGCAGACCTACTATCTAAGACAGTCTTTGACAATTTGAATTGGGACTCAAAATGGCGCCGTCAGCTCATAGAGATCAACTGTTTTTTTTGCGGCGTCTAATTGGATATCCCATAATGAAACTTAGTTGGTACGGCTGCAGTAGACAGAAACATTTTTATCTTTAAATATTGTAAAACTTGAGAGGAGATACTTATTTATTTGCTTAGTAAGTTTTTTAAAATGTACATAATATATGATTTATATATATATTTATTTGCTGGAAGTTCATAGTATGTTAATATAAAATCATACTTAGACATGTGTTATATGTATGTTGTAGGTATATTCTTAATACATATTTGGTACTACCATCCAATATAAAATCTTCAATCGGGAGAATGCCCATGACGCTAAAGTAGGTATTATGTGGAATGGATGGATGCTTGTGACTTACCCCAAAAGTACTGAACTGATTTTGAAACTTTACTTTTAGTGATAAGGTAGGTTTAAGCTACAAAAGATGTTGTGTACGGATTGACGATGAACGAACTCGCGGGTTAGTTATTTATTACATGTTGGAAATTCTGACATAATTCTATTCTGTGCACCAAATCAAATTCCAACAGCATCATAATTTCCCATGCAGGTTGTGTAAATACCATTGTTGCTGTATAGGTAGGTGCCTACTGCAAAATAGCAATCATAACATTAGAACGCAAATGTGACCGCGCTAAGTAATTTGCTTACCCTTTGTTGTCTTAACGAGGCATTTTGACCTCTATTAGTAATGACTAAGATTTCTAGTGGATGTAAATAGAGATGGTCGATGCATATGCATTGGTGTAGCTGTGAACAGGAGCGTTAAATGTCGTGAAGTTTTAACCTTAAAGAACAATTTTACTATGAATCTGAATTTACTTGACTTGTCAAAAGTGTGACAGTAAAATCCGTAAATCCTTATAGGTATTATAAATGCGAAGTCAAGTGAGTTTTTTTATTTGTTTGTTACACTGTCAGTTACTCTAAACCACAAAATCATTTTTAAAAATTATTTCACTAATGGAAAGCTACATTATCAGGGAGTAACAAAACCTATATTTTATCTCCGTATTTCCACGGGAACGGTAACTACGCGGGTGAAGCCGCTGGGACTTCGTAGTTGAATAATAATGATGATTATAAATGGGCATCATTTAACGTCGGCGCAGTATAATTTATTAATTACTAGCAGCGCCCCGCGGTTTCACCCGCGTAGTTCCCGTTCCCGTGGGAATATCGGAATAAAAAGTATCCTATGTCCGTCTCCTGGTTCTAAGCTACCTCCCCACCAACTTTCAGCCAAATCGGTTCAGCCATTAACGCGTGATGCCGTGACCAAGGGAAAAGGGGATTCATTTTTATATATATAGACTAGCAGCGCCCCGCGGTTTCACCCGCGTAGTTCCCGTTCCCGTGGGAATACGGGGATAAAATATAGCCTATGTGTTATTCTGATGTATAAGCTATATAACTGTTAAGTTTCATCAAAATCCGTTCAGTAGTTTTTGCGTGAAAGAGGAACAAACATCCATCCAGACATCCATACAAACTTTCGCATTTATAATATTAGTAGGATTATTTCGCATTTATAATATTAATAATAGTAGTATAAGATTTGACTTATTTTTTACTTCAGGCTCTAACAACAAGCATCGGATAGAATACTTATAGATGTTTGATGAATTGTAAATCTCCATAGATCTTATGAAAAGTATATCTACCTAAATCCGGTACTGTCACGTATAGAGAGAGATGGTGATCGGTTTGAAAATAATGGAATTTTACTGACTCCGTTTCACAAGCTCACACATTATATACACGAAATACCTACTGGATTATTATTTCTTCATTTTCTGTCTCGGATATAAAAATTACAATGAAATCTTCACCATAATAGCTCTTTATTCTTGACATGAACGCTTAGCCTTGACCAAAACCACCAAGACAATTATTTAAGGTCAATTTAACATGATAAGTTAATAACCGATGGAACGAATTATTAATTCAAATAATAGGAATTCTCAACGGTCATTCTTTAGGTACCTACGTCATTGCATTAAAAATGAATTCCAGTTTGACAAGGTACAACAATGTTCATGTATATAATTGGTGAATAGCATTTCAAACACATTACAAATAAAAGACTCAAGTGTACCTAATTACATTTACACATGACGTCAGCTTCACTTAAGAAATTGAGCATAATAATATACACTTGCGATCCACCAAAACGACTTATACTACTACCACGCAACCTGATATTTTTTTGAAACTGATACATACATATTTATAAAAAAAAAACAAAATAAAATTATTTAAACGCTCATGATTTTACCTTCCAATTACCACCATTATTTTAAAAAATTTACTGTCTACAGTATCCACGAGTTGCGACTTGCGCCACAAACTTCGATCAAAGAGACCTCTAGAAGTTGCACTTATTGTTTTGACGAAACTATAAACACTACACGCCTGCAGAAGCTACTAAAGTTATGGCCCTGTTGCAACAAAGACTCATTTAGCGAACAATCGTGAAACAAATTTACTACCTATTGAAAATTTAGTATGTATTGAATTTAAATAAAATTTAATATTTTGTTGAAATCACAGCCGAAAGCTAGTCCTACTAATATTATAAACGCGAAAGTTTGTATATATTCCTCTTTCACGCAAAAAACTACTGAACGGATTTTGATGAAACTTTACAATTATACAGGTATAGCACATCAGAATAACACATAGGCTATATTTTATCCCCGTTTTCCCACGGGAACGGGAACTGCGCGGGTGAAACCGCGGGGCGCTGCTAGTGTAATATACATATTATCTAAAACTATCTTCGGATTAAACCGAAGCCACAAAAATATCCCTTCTGACAACAGTAAAGACAAACTCAAATGACGAAACCACTGCCTTCCGGCGTGACGAACGGACGTCATTACGCATTATATTATTTATGACCTTGTCCGAGAGCTGCATTTGTTATGCAACGCTCCATGTGTACAGACAACCATGACAAATTTGACGTTTAGTAAAATGTGGCTCTATGAACTTGAACTAAACACGTGCATTGGGTTTGCCTTCAGCCATTACAATTTTCATACGTCGAAACTACTACTCCCACTGCACGTCAAAAGTCAAAGTTTTTATTCAATGTAGGGGCTTATAAGTCCTCTTATTGATAGTCATTGCTACTTATCCGCTTCGGTATTTATAGTTGAGTAGAAGAAGACGTTGCCTGCTACTTATGAAAATAATCATATTTTTTTTTTCTAAATTCAATTTTGTAAAATCGGGATTCGTGTGAGCAACTTCGCTGGCGCGCTTTAATAGACATGAAGAAAGCTAATTATATTTTACTGTTTTTCTCTATGTAGGTAAATCCATTATACCAATTGAGAAAATAACTGCTTACCTTTATCTATGAATACAAAAAAACAACAAGTATCTCACGTAGAATGACGAAACTCCATCCATAACGGCTTCCGGCGTGACGTGATAAACGAAAGACATCGCGCATTATTTACCCGACTTTATGAATTTCACACGTAATGACTACTAAATGGTATTATCTCTGTAACGACTAAATCAACTTTAACACAACATAAGCTACAAATATCGTTTCAGGTCTGCTGGCTGGCTCAGTTAATAGTGCCTTCTGAGTCGGAGATCGCGGGTTCGAATAGCGCTCGGTCATCATTGTACATAATGTACATAGTAATGTTTGTTGGTTTCCGATCTGAGTGTTTGTACCCATACAGACTTTGTTTAGTTTTTGCCCAAATATTATTTAATAATTTTCTTGCCCTTCTCCCATTATTTGGGGTCGGCACAGTATGTTTTCTCATTCCACATAAACAGTACCTATTCAATATCCATCCATAATGTGTCCCAGCCATTCATATAATGTCACAGCGTATTCAAGTGTTTTGCATTCTAATTGTACGAGTAAATCTATTGTTGAGTTCTTTCTTCTCTTTTCTTTATAAGTATTATAGCTTAGGTGTCTAATTCATCAAAAAAAAAACTCTAAACATTGACGCATTGAAGGACAAATGTTATCGTAAGTCGTAACATACTGCTACGTGCATGGAAATATGTATTGTGTGTTCCGTGATAAATTGACAAATGCGACGTAACGGAAAATGCCTGGGTGTTATTAACACCCAGGCATTATAGGTATGTTATTAACATACCTATAATTTATACTAATACATATACCTATTGGGAGATGGTGTTAAGCTAGTGGCCACTTAACAGCCAGAATTTTTCAAGCCACCCAAGGGTATCTGACATGGCTTAACGACTTCCATTGTGCGTAAACACAACGAAAACCGGTGGGCTCGCTTGGGAGATTATAGCCCATACTTCCTCATGTGTGAGGAAAGACCCTTAGCTCAGCAGTGGGCTGTTACGGGTTGATGATGATGATATTGTTTGCTTTCTAAAGTGGCGGATTATTTTTCTGCAGCGCTAGCTCAATTTTTTCTGGTACCTCTGCCTGCAGTGGTACCAGACCTAGTGATCTCTAGCGGCACATACATAGAAATAACTAAAGCTCCATAGACGGCATCGACGGGCCTGTTGGCTTTGATTGGTATTGTTGGGTTGGTAGTGACCCTGCCTTCTGAGTCGGAGGTCGCGGGTTCGATCCCCGCTCGGGGCCAACATTTGTGTGCATGAACAATGAACATGTATGTCGGCTTCGAGTCCGATCGTTTAATATTTATTTAAGTATGTTTATCAGTTGTTTAGTAGGTACCCATAATACAGGCCTTGCCTAGTTTGGGTCTAAATAACCGTGTGTAAATGGTTTTTCACAATTTATTATTATTATTATCGAACCATTCTTAATTCAACCCGCAAAAAACTCTTCAACTTTACCTTAAAAACTAAATGATTTATCAAGAGTAACGCGTTAAAAATAGAAGATTTTAAAACACTACGAGTATATTATGTATTAGTAGGTATATTATTTAAATCTCTGTAGGTACAGCATTTCTTTCCGACTGTATTTTTTTAGTTTTCACGCAGAAATATTTTTTTTCGATTCGAGCTGCTAACAAAAAAAATCACTAAATGTCAAATCTAAATGCATTAAGAGGTACTTAATTAAGTAGAAAGTACTTGCGTTATCATAATTAATTGCCTGTCCACCAATTTGTGAGTGGAATTTCGTCCGATACACTTCTAAAGGCGGGCCCTTTGTTTATTCACGGAATTTTGACATTTGACTTAGACTAGTTAGATAGCGCGATAGTACTCCTCCACAACTAGGACAAGCTAGAGCACTAGTGACCTGACTTATTTCTCTGAATTATCGAAGTGTCCTAAATACAAATACATCATCTAAGTCATCTTATAGTCAAAGAATGAATGGCAATTTTTTATAATATATATAATCTTACGCCTTTTTTATTACCGAGGGGGTAGGCAGAGGTATTACATTACTGGATATACCCACATTTCACGAGATACATTGGACCCCTAAACGTGATAGGTGGTGAGCCCATCGCCGGACCGGGTCTGTTTACACATGTCTCAGAATTAATTCTGAGACCTGCGGGTTTCCTCACGATGTTTTCCTTCACCGTCGAGCTAGTGATAAATATGTACGTAAGTTTTTGAAAAACTCATTGGTACATGCCAGGTTTCGAACCCGAGCCTCACTGATTTTCGGCCGGTTCTTTAACCGTCCGGGCTATCACTGCTCTAAGTCATCTTATAGTCAAAGAATGAATGGCAATTTTTTAGATTGAATGAAATTAGGTATAAAAAGTGGAAAAGGGTTTAGGGGTCCAACGAATATCTCGTGAAAAGTGGATATGTCAAAGTCAAAGTCAAAATGTTTTATTCAAAATAGAAACTTACAAGTCCTCTTATTGAACGTCATTTCAACTCCACCGCTTCAGCATGTATGGTTGAGGAGAAGAAGCGGGGCAAGAAACTCCTCAACACAATATTCTTTTAATCAATTGTTACTTACTTAATACTAAATTGGGTTACATAATTTCGTTTGTTTTTCGCTATCGTATTGCGCTGGACTGGAGGAAATCTGTTCCAAGCATCATTGTCATTTATATAATCGTCTAGTTTGTAATATGCCATTTTACAAAGTACATGTTTAACATAATTTTTGAACACAGTTTTAGGCAATTTCAAAATTTGTTCTGGTATTTTATTATAAAAGCGTATGCAAAGCCCCACAAAGGAATTATTAATTTTACTTAATCGTGACTGAGGTTGCTCTAGTTTATTTTTATTCCTAAGATTACAATTATGCCTGTCACAGTTTTTAGTATACAGTAATATGTTTTTCCGTATATAGTTTTCAGTATCCAGAGATGAAATACCTCTGTCTACCCTCTCAAGGATAAAAATGTAGAGTTTTTTTAGATTAAAAAGGTAAAGAGTTAGATTATTTATCGGCTGCAGCTAACTTGTTGCATTCATGTCAAATATTTATTCGTGTCTGGTTTATTTACAACCGTTGTATTTTAAGAGATTTCTCCAAAGATTTTCTATAATCGTTAATATTATAAATGCAGATGTAATTTTAGTTGGCCTCTCTCTAGTGTACGTACTAGAGACCAACAGACAGAATAAGACAAACTCCCTACCAAATTTTTGTATAATTTCATAGTACATAAATCTACCCTAAATTCTCCTCTCCAGCTATAATAATTTAAAAAAATATTTAGGCGATTATACCTACTATTTATATTACCTATTATACTACCTTGTATAGTGATGCGCATTCAATGTAAAAAACTAAGTTAAAAATTGTTCACGCCTACCTGGCATGTAAATAATAATTTTATGGTGGTCACTGTGATAAATTAGTTTAGTTCAAACAAGATTTTTGTATGATAGTTTAAATTAAACTCCTTTTTATATTTTTCTTCTTGATGATCGATGGATTCGTTCAGAACAAAAACCTGGGTCTTCTAAGAGATGAGTTTTTCAACTCTCTCCTAACACTGACTTTAATACTAAACTTAAAATACGGCGGAATATTGTGAGGCTATTGTGTGGGCATTGACTTGCAAGAACAGTTTTATCCAGTGCGGTGCCGTAGAGCACGCGAGTGCACTTAAATTGTAAAGCTTTGCAGTTAGCATTTTCGAACGACATAGAATAAGGTGCTTGCAGACTAATAAAAATATCTCAATAGGGTTGGTCGTGGTTGGGTGTGTTAGAAGATATTTTGCATTGAGATAACAACTCTAGGAAGAATCTGGCTTTTTTTAAACTAGCGACCCGCCATCGCTTCGATTTCGTTTCGATATATAAAAACGTTTATCTAGTTTATCGCTTCTTATATTAGTGAAAAGCACATCGAAATCCCTTACGCACTCCAGGAGTGAGTGGAATACAGACAGACCCAGAAAGCGACTTCATTTTTATAATATGTAAAGATAATAAGTAGAACTGTTTATTATTGAGTCGGGACTTAACCGTTCAACAAGATAATAAACCGATATAGATGGTTAAAAAAGTCTCACGCCTTTGTCTCCAAAGTGAGGTAAGAGTAGAGGTATTCCACTTCTAGAAATACCCACTTTGCTCCAGGATATTTTTGGACCCCTAAACGTGACAGCCCATCGCCGTACCGTACAACATACCTTAGAATCAATTCTGGGGACCTGCTGGTTTCCTCGAGATATTTTCCTTCACCCGCTGAGATGAATATGATCTTTTTAAATTACAAAGGTTAAATTTTAGCTCTCATTTCCAACATGTATAACAAACGTAACAAAGCAATAAAAAGATCAAAGATTGTAACTCGCTAGTCGCTAGCCATACAGCGTAACCAAACAATTTCTTAATCAGTTTCTTAAACACTTGCTTCTAACAACTGCAACAATTCTTCGAACCAAAACATGCACTCTTGTTTCATCACACGGTTTGCCTCGCTATGTGCATCTTTCCACAGTCGGGTTATCTATGTGTTTTATAAACATTGTGCAATTCGAGATGCCGTTCCCATGGGAACTCCTTAGTATTATTAGTAGTGACAGGGATGATAGAACGAACTTTTATCTCTACATATTATTATAATGTGTCTCTCATAATACAGTACTTATACTAAGGTAACCAAATATATACATATATACTATTTTTTGAGTTTTTTATTCTGTCTTTAGCTCTATTAAAAATATTGAAATATTCTTCATGACAGCTTGAAATCAGTAAAAAGTATATATTTATTTGTTCGGCTTCATCTGCTGTATTTGAAGTAGTATTTGAGAGGTAACATTGAAAAAAAAAATACTTATTTTACAGTATTCATAGATAAAAAAACCCCCAAAGAGGAACCATGTGGGACGATATACAGAAGACTGTTCCGCATTCCCTCTTTGGAAAGCTAGGCAAATCCTTTGACAGCGATAACTGCCAGGTCAGCTGAAGCCTCGACCAACCGCACTGACATCTCTTTGATCAAGCTCCCATGGTCATAAAATAATATATCGGCTTAACATTCGCCTTCACAAGAATCCAATTGACTCATGAAACATAGCCCTTCTGCTAAACGAAGTCGTCGTCCTTTAGCATACCTGAGATCGCCCAGAGCACCACAAATCGCACCCACCTGAGAAACTGGTTGTTTGTCCATCTTTGTGTATATAGGTGCTTGTATATAAAAGTAAGTGTCTACATTGACTCATCATCAACTGAGTCTTAAGGTGCAGCTATTTATATAGGCATAAAGGGGACATTGCTAATATTCACAAAAACTTTGATCAAAAGCGTCATGTCAGTATGAACGCGAGTTGTCATTTGGTCGAATCAAGACGGACGGAAGGACTTCTGTCCTTGAGTCATAATTTTTGGCTTCAGTTTTTCCTCGCTTTGTCCCCTCTATGTCCTATTATATTTTAATCTCTTAAGTTTAACTTTTGACAATGTGTAGAAACAATAATGTACACACATTTATTTATTTAGCAAAATAAATAAATAAAATAAATGCAGATTGACGCAGCGTTGGTAGGCCTCCCACCAGGTGGACCGACGACATCGTCAAGGTCGCGGGTAACCGGTGGATGCAAGCGGCAAGTTGCCGTTCGTTATGGCGTTCTATGGGGGAGGCCTTTGTTCAACAGTTGACGTCTTCCGGCTGATGATGAGATTGACTTCTAACATGTCGGTGTAATGTACGTGACCATACAGCAGTCAGTACAGCCAGTCGAACCGCTCAATACGAGCGCTGCATTTACTTGAGCGTCGGTTTTTTTGCGAATCCTTTTGCGTATTACATTACAAGTCAGTATAGACACAGTATAAATTTACTGTGGTACACGTTACGTTTGGGCTCTTATTTTAAGTAAAACTAGAATGAGACAGGAACAGAGATTAAATAAAAAACAATGCTGAGCCAAATGCTTAAAGCTAGCGTTCGTCGTATTTGTGTGTATGGCCGTAATTAATGTAAGTATGTAATATACAAAGATCACCCCGAATGAAACAATACACCGAAATGTTACATTACAACTTTACAAGTCAATTGACCTTCAGAATTATGATGTGTACGAATCGCCTTAAGTATAACAAGAAAAACACTTCAGTCTTAACACCCAAGACTAATTGGACATGAGTATACCTAATAGTCTCGAGTTGGAGTGATACGGTACTTAAAAATAGTGATCATGGGTCTCATATGGCCATTAAGTTCATTCGTTACGGTCCAACCTCGGACTATGACCCCATGATAGACGAGACTTTTTTTGTAAATAAACAAATTAGAAGGATCGATGTGGCTTTGTTAAATTTTTCAAATAAAAAAATTGGATGCGATAGAAAAAAAATCAATTTTGTACATTTTGAGAAACGTGCCGTGGACATTTAGTGGTCGAGGACTGTTAGATGTCATACAAAAACATACAGTGGTTAGTAAACATACAGTCCTAAGTGGTTTTTAGAGGAACCTATAGTCTACGTTTTTTAGTTTCTTCTGCATCATCATAATTATCATCAACCCACTGTTAACAGCCCACTGCTGAGCTAAGGGTCTTTCCTCTAACTTTTAACGGAACTATGGGCTTTAATCTTTCTTTTGTACCTACTTATATAAAAACTCAAACATTTCATAAATGGCAGTGGTGCTAACAAGATTGCTGTAATTAAAGCAAACTGAAATTTAATACTGTTACCACGAAGAGCAAAGCATGGTGTGATTCAGTGGAAAAAACCCAGCGTCATTGCCTTATTGGACCCATAAAAATGACGAAAAAGATATCAATATTTTGCTGTCAAGGAAAAAACCGCAGTAGTTTTGAAATCATGCTGCGGTGTTGTCATTTATAATGGTGATTTCTTAATTTCAAACCTGGCAACCCTCGGAGACCGAATAAATTCATAATTATGCAAAATATTGGCTTTACCTACGTAACGTGGTATTGTTTCATTGCATACTCCGTGACGGTGACAAAAAGACATTTCAGACTTTTGAATTAGTTTTGAAAAGTATTGTTGCTATGACTACAATGATCAAATCTAATAAAAAAATAGAGTAACTTTTTGACACACAAATTAATAAACCTACGTAGTACGTACATTTATAAGTAAGTCCCAAGTAAGTCCTCATCTCGGTGTTGTGGATTGAGACTAAGATAGTCTCTAATAGGTACTAACTTCCCTCTCCAATTTATGAACGAGTTAATTTTTTTTTTCAATATTCGTTGTTTTAAATCTGTTTGAAAAACAAAATTACAGATTATGGCGTGTCGACATTAAAACACACCAGTAATCTTTTTTTTTTTACTGAAAAAAAAATGAAATTGCCGTTTTCCTGGTAGCCGTTTTAGCGTTATAAAATCGATTAGATACCATTGGGTACCGATAGTTCAATAGTTTCATATTACCTATATCTTCAAAAACTATGAGTCACAAATTCAAACTACTCAAGGACACAGCGTACCTTATAACGTGTCTGTATTTATAACTTTGAACCCGCTTGTTTTCTTGGAGTCCAATTAGGAGTTAAATGTTAACGCGTTAAATCCGCCGCCTCGCGTCTAGTAGCGTCTGCAAAAGAGTTACTTCGACCACTCATCATTAGTCTTTATAGTTTATTTTGCACGGGGTTGATATTCTAATAAAATTCCCTACGATTTCGAGCTCAGTGCTAACACTCTTAGACTCTCGACTATAACCTCGTCGGCTCTCCAAGCAGAAAACACAGATGTGATTTTTAAGTTAGAATTAGTTAACAAGTTTCCGTAGGATTTCGAAAAACCCTTTCTTAGTACGTAGCTCCTAAAAGTTAACTTCTGCTTGGGCAACGACTGAATGATTCAGTGACTGAATTCAGGGAGGTGTATTAAGTCAATTAGAATCCTAACATCACAAACAAATATGGTTTCTGAGTCCAGAAGCCTAACTAGCTTTCTAAATTTCTAATTCAGCCAATTGTAATAAGGCTTTTTCATAAGCCCCATTCGTGCCACTCACAGTAAGTAAAGACAGTATACTTGGTAATTACATTTCGTACATAATCCTTACCTACGTTATCTACGTTAGACAAACCCGGGATGTTGACAGTATGGGAAGTATCATTCATGAAGACACATTCAAAACAAACTTAAAGAGAAAGGGCTGTTTTGCTGTCAGTACGGCAGATGCGCGCGAGCACGGCCCGTTTGTTGTCGTAGCCCGCGCTATAAATAGAGCCAGGGAATGCAAATACTTGCATTAACAGTATCCTGATACTTGGGTACTGAGACATATCTATACTTATATTAGTAAAAGGTAAAATTGTGTGTTTGTTTATATTTGGGAGTAACTAAAGAACGGATTTTCAAAACACCTTCACTATCAGGCAGCTTTAGATTCGTACCGTCATTTTCATAGTGTCATACATTTTGAACCACTTGCACCAGAAAGCGTCACTGGTTTGTGTTTAAATCTGTTGCTTTTAGGTGTAAGTAATATATATTTTTGAGATTGAACCTCTGATCTACTTTGCTTAGTCGAATCTGGTCTACGATTTAACCAAAGTTCACTGTGTGATGTGTCATTTCGGGATTTCACGTAATACAAATGAATAACCAATTTACATCAATAACGATTAATGCAACAGAGTTCAATCAAAGTCAAAGTCAAAATGTTTTACTCATAATAGGACAAGTCCACTTATTGAACGTCATTTCAACTCCACCGCTTCAGCATAATATGGATGGTTGAGGAGAAGAAGCAGGGCAAGAAACTCTTCAACACAATATTCTTTTAATCAATTATTGTCGTTACTTAATACTAAATTGGGTTACAATAAGGTGATTGGCTAAGTTTTATTTAATAGTCAGAAATTAATTAATTTGTTTTGACAATGTCGGGTAGGTAGGTCGAACAGATGTTATTAAAAACAATCTGTCGATTGTTGTCGATATAAATTACCAGATCTGCACATAATTTTTTTCTCCTTCAGTGAGATACAAGCTATCTTGATCTCCCTACAATGTACAGGTCGCACTTTGAACCTCTTCATCCACACTCTGGAAGGTCACAGGATCAGATCTCATTAAAATAATGATATGACGGAGACACAGTGTTTTTATATTTTGTTTAGTATCATAGGTAAATTATTTCGATTTCCTGTTGTTGCAAAATAATATATCAAATCAATAAAACACACGTAACTAACCTCTTAAACCCTAGAAAGATCAAATTAAACTTTAATCGCTGCAAGTAATGCATTATTGCGCTTGTAAGATTGCAACATCTCAAGTGCAGTCTCGAGTGGTCACTTAAGGCCTAAGGCCTAAATGAATGTAAATTAATGACTCCATTAAAATATTCATTGCTGTATTCTTCGAATGAACAGACTTTACTGGCGTGCGTCAAAATGGTTTGTAAGTTTAAGCCCGCATAATTCGTTAGTTTTTACCTGACACAGCCAAAAGGAAGTTTTATGTTTTTGGTATGTTTGTGTTTTTTTATAAAACCTTACAATCCCAAAAATATGTGTTTGTGATTGTATTTATAAAATAACTAGCGACCCGCCCCGGCTTCGCAGGAGTGCAATGCTGATACTAAAACCTTCCTCTTGAATCAATCTAGATATATTTAAAAAAAAGCATCAAAATCCGTCGCGTAGTTTTAAAGATCTAAGCATACAAAGGGACAGACAGACGGGAAGCGACCTTGTTTTATACTATATGTAGTGATAGTGATTTACTCTTTGAGTATTAAACCAACGGGAGCCGCCACTGGCAGGCGTTCCCCTCTGCCAAAAAAAAGTGTCGGTCAACACGCATACCTGTTATATACAACTAGTTTTTTTGAGTTCACGGAGTGCTTGGATTGGTAAATGTATTTGTGTGCATCTAGTTCAAACTGGTGTTTAATTGTTTTGTCAAAAAATAGGTTAGTTTTAACATAATTTATGTTTGTTTCCTCGTCCCCCGCGCAGAAATTAGCAGACTTTTATGCAAAGAAACTAGTGCGCGTGACGTCTCCTGTTGGTTTAATACTCAAAGGATTTACTAGTCGTTTTCAAAGTCAAAGTCAAAATGTTTTATTCAAAATAGGAACTTACAAGTCCACTTATTGAACGTCATTTCAACTCCACCGCTTCAGCATGTATGGTTGAGGAGAAGAAGCGGGGCAAGAAACTCCTCAACACAATATTCTTTTAATCAATTTTTACTTAATACTAAATTGGGTTACATAGTTTTCCAAACTTTAGTACTCTGCTATGTTATACTTTCTTATAAGAAACTCCTAAGTAGAATTTGAAACTTGTATATACATCTGTTTAGGTTGTACCTAGTAGTTATTACAGTTTTATTAAGAAGAAGATAGATAACAAGTTTTAACCACAGGAAATTCTTCGAGGTACCTATATGATTCTGCGCAATATGTCGTTAGTTATAATTATAAGATATAACTTTTTGTGCTGCATTTTAAGATCATCTTGATGAACTTTGGATTAGCCAACGTCTATCTAGGCAAAGGTTAAGGACGTCCAATGTGTCTGCTTCAGGTCAAGGTTACATCTCAGCATGAATGAATGTAGTCTGACGGTTAGTTGGTCAGTTGTGCGAGTTCTATGCGAAATGGAAAATGACAATTTCATCATATCCCAGTTCAAAATAAATATTCTTACGCCTTTTACCACTGAGGGTGGAGAGAAAGGTATTCCATTTCTGGACATAGGTACCCACGTTTCACCAATATATTTCTTGGACCCTTAAACGTAATAGGTACCTATAGGTGGTGAACCCGTCGCTGGAGCGGGCTGAAGCTATTTTGACATTCCAGGATTCGAACCCAAACCTCAAGAATGAGATCCGGGCTCTTTAACCGCTGGACTAACACTGCTTTTAAAAGAAAGAAAACAATCTCACGTCTTTTATTTCCGTGGGAAGGAAGGAGGCAGACGTATTTTATTTCTGTGAATACCCTCGTTTCACTAGTAAATATAAGATTCTCATAAGATCTAGTGTCCGCTATTTAAGATATTATCTACTCAAGTGTCAAAGCAGAGACCAGTTTAAATAAAACAGCTATTATTTTATTTCTCACTTCCAGTTGTAGAGCATAAAATTATATACTTAGTTTTTGTTCAAAACATTTTATGTAGGATTAACAGTTTTTTGAAGTAGAGCGCTTGCTCTATCAGCTTTTTGAGAAGATTATTCCACTTTGCTTACCTTGCTTAGATAATAAACACTTTTGAATTTAGTGCAAAGGTCACTCTCATGGAACCGGTTAGATGCACATGTCTTAATCTTATGTATTTAGGTTATTACCTTTTACACACGGTTCTGCTTATCTTCCATTTGTCTCTCCATCTTGAGTTTGCTGATAGAAATATCTTTACTCTTTAACTTCATTGTTTAATCCGGCGCCAATGACGCTGGGTCATATTGACCCGAGGTGATTTGAGACGGACATAACTTTTTGTTTTGGCAGCCTTTCTTTTTGAAAATTTATATAGCTGGAGTTAGAGCTTCCCTCCATTTGAACCACTGGTGTATTCCGTGCGACGGCGCTTGCGCAGCGAGATACACGTGCGTCAAGTCAAAACGGGTAAATATGACCCAGCGTCATTTCGTTTGTTTATTTAGTGTTTTTTGCTTTTGTATCTTGTATCTTTTAAGTTTTTTGAGAGAAATGGCACTGAGAGACCATCCAGAGAGAATTTAGCGGTGTTATAGTCTAAATCCAACGAAGAAGAGTCAAATGATGCTTCGGACGTTGTCGTTGAATTTACCATGACAACTGCGTAAAAGAATCGCTGATTCCGTTGGTGAACCGACTGAGGAACCTCCCCGGAAGGTTCCAGGAACTCGCAGAAGATGTCAAAATATATGTTTGTCCAAAAGGGATCACAAAACATCTCATATTTTGTAAAGCATGCCCGATTTACATATGCCTAGATCATTTGATTCCGTACCGCCATAATTGCAGTAATTCAATGTCTGTGAATGAGGATGTTGAAAACTGATTTATTTTTGTTACGAAGTCCGTGTGATCTCTCTTATAGTATATAAGACTACTGATTGCTATTATTATTTAGAATACTTTACCAAAAATGAATATTTATTCAAGTTATGTTTTCAAAGTTGATTTTGCATGTGGTATTTAGAAAACAAATAAATGTTTGATTTAAAGAATATCTCGGTATTATCTATATGTTATCAGTATCACATACACAAATAAACCATATTTAATTAAGACTCAACAAAATTATGACAATTCCATTAACTTTGTGAAAATTTCAACAATACTACCGGGTCATGATGACCCGGTGTCATTGGTCGCGTAATTATTTTCACGTCATTTGCGCCGGGTTAATCAGTAGGTACCCATACCAGCGTTGCCAGACGTCCCGATTTTAAAATCAAAATTCTAAAATAAGTAAGGAAATAAACGATGATTTTGGGTTTCGTGTCATGTTTATCATAAATTTAGAAGGTGCAATAGCGTATTCGCTGTTCAGTTTTGCGACATACCCCCTTGTGAATGGTGTCCTAAAATATATTTATTTATGTTATTGTACCTATTGTCATGCTTAGAATTTGTCATGTCAGTTAAATTTTATTACGTAATCGAATTCGCTTAAACTCATTTGACCTGGCCAACTATAGGGCAAGGCCAGGTGACCAGTCTGGGTAACAGAATAATGGTAGCCTATGAGCCTAGCCTCATTTAAGCTAAACCTAGCAGAGCGATTTGACAACTGTGTCACAGATATTAGAATAATATAGTACTGTGTGCAATAATAATACGAATGGCTGGGAATACTACACACTGCTTAGTAAAGTTGGTCAGTCAATAAACATTGCTTCTTATAACGGTTATATGAACACATAACTTCATAATGGGCAAGCAACGTTCATCTACTAAGCAACTGAGCTAAACAGACTAAACAGTGAGTATAGTGTAAGTGAACAAAACATCTGATTCGCTTCTAGTGAGTGTAAATAGCCGCTCAAAAACTATTTGAAGATATAATACTATATCTATCTATTCTCTTTGTCCGACCGTGGAACAGCTGCTTGATTGAGGCGCTATTAAAAATCCGCAAAAGAAATATTGGACTAACTGCCTATGTAGAATAATGTAGCTGACTGACTTTTAAAATCAGTTGTCCGGTACAAAAAAAATATCTGTATCTTACTTAAATACTTACTTTTACAGTTCTCGAAAACTACAACCTCTCTTTCCTTTTTAATTATTTTTAAAATAACTAGGTACCTACAGCATCAAATAATCTGGGGCCCTTGACACAGTTTGAAAAGTACACCGATTGTTCACTGCATTTTAGAGTAATTTGCTCGATGTCATGCTCCGCACAATGGACGAGATCGAGGCTGGCGATTGTATTAATAAATTGAATTGAGGTTCACAACCGAGATTCTGCTTGCAATCTTTAATATAATTATAGTGTCGTGTTTAAGTTGAATTATCATCATAATATAGCAGTGATAGCCTTACGGTTAAAAAGAGCCCGCTTCTCATGATGATAATCAGTGAGGCTCGGGTTCAAATCCTGGCATGTACCAATGAGTTTTTCAAAACTTATGTACATATTCCTCACTAGCTGGAGGCTGAAGGAAAACATCGTGGGAAACCCGCAGGTCCCAGAATTAATTCTGAGGCATGTGTAACAGACCCGGTCCGGCACCACCTATCACGTGTCGTGTAGGGGTCGAATATACTCGTGAAAAGTGGGTATTTCCAGAAATGGAATACCTCTGCCTACCCCATCGGGGATAAAAGGCGCGTTGACATAGTATTGTAATATCTGTGACTCTGTCCACATTGTATTTTGAATCCGGACAGCCTTTTCACGGTTCCTCCGCTAGATGGTGCTAGTTAAAAATTAAAGCAAAAACAAAGAGATTTTATTCTTTCCAGTGTGTAAAGAGCAAGGAGTTTTTAAAAATAACGAACGATACAGAAAGACATCTCTTCGTCTACGCTACGTGTGTGCTTTTCGTACGTGGGACTTTCATACAAGTTATCTAGAAAAAGGCGTAAGTAAGTAGGTACCTACCTATAATGAAAATGTATGTAGGAAATAGGTACCTACCTTTCAACCAATACCTACCTAGATTTTTTTTCTACTTACCTCTTTGGTTCTCTGGTAAATTCAACAAGCGTCGGAGATCGTGAATCGCCGTAAAGCGCTCTCGTGTATCCATTGCAAAAAACTGTAATTTAAAAAGAAAGAAATATTCTGCAAAAAAATAGGTATACAGAGGAGAAATAATCTAAAACCACTTTTATGCCTAAACGACCACAGCTCACCTGATTCCATCGCATGGGCAGAGGCGCTAGTTTTCTGCTGGACTAAATGAGCATTTCAGATATTATTTTTATGCTAACGTATAAGTAGGTAGGTACCTACCTACCACACAGAATGAATAAAAATTTCAGAAGAGATTCGATCAGGTATTGCACTATTTTTAAATCACAATACAACAGTTACATCGTTTCCACACAAGTTAAAAACGTGTTATTGCTAATGCGGCCGTTTCGATAACAAGTTTTAGCTTAAGTTGTGATTAACTCTAACAAAAGATACAGCAAGTGCTAAATTGAGAAAATAACTACAGTGTACTCGTTAACTCCGTCACCTTACCGGAAAATAGAACTAGGAAAGTAGGTAGGTATGTATGTACATAAATAAAAGGTACGCTCCACATATAGGTACTTCCATTAGGTAAGTTTTGGAGCGTAAATTAAAAAAAACTGATCGGATAATCGATTGATATGCGACGCAACGCCTGAACATTTTGGTCAATCAAAGTAGCTCAAACTACCTATGTACCTACCTAGTTAACAAAAAAAAGTAAATTTTGATTACGTACTTAATTTTAATTAACCAATCAATAGGTAATTTGTAAACTAGTTTGAAATATATTTGGTATAAGTAACTGTATTGTCTCCACTTATAGCTATACTGTAACTGTATAGCTAAATAAAAAATAAAATAACAGTAAGTTTATTAACCCTCTATCTATAGCTTTCATCGTTGATCATCAATTTGTTACCTAGGTATAATTATCATCCATCACATAGGACTTCCACAGACCAGTTTAAATAACTGGTATGTGATAATACCGACAAAATATGAATAAGATTGAATTCCAAAAAAATCAACAAATCATCATACTTTACATGTAATCGTATACGAATAGCTAGAAAAGAAATACTATGAATAGGTAGCTAGCTACAAATAGGTGATTCTAATTTGGCTAAATATAGTCCCCTCTTTCTAGTTGTCGCTTAAAAATCCTACAACAGCATAGTAGTACCATCTATCGAGAGTAGTTTGAACTAAATGCGTAGAACGTGTACGCTTATTTCGCCGCTCACTTCAACTGTCAGGATGGCCGAGCGGTCTAAGGCGCCAGACTCAAGGTAATCCTTGCCTGTCAAACAGGTATGAGCGGTTCTGGTCCTCTCTGAGGGCGTGGGTTCGAATCCCACTTCTGACAAAGTTTTTTGTTTGCTTTTTATACTTTCTTTTTTTATCGTGAAGTTAACGGCCAGATTTTTATTTATTAATAATGATAATGTAGGGACTAATATTTAATACACAGATATGTCGTAACAATTTTCCATTACTACATTTATGGATAAAAATCTGAAAAGGCAACTGTGTAAACAGTATCCAAAAGGCTGGTAGCATTACTATTTGTATTTTCGAACATATAATAATTATTGCCATGGTTAAAATTATAAATTTGAATATTATCTAAATAAATTAATAAATTAAATATACAACAAAATGTTAAACTTATTTAAGATATTGTTAGTTACTAACATAATGCATACCATAATTTCAACATATTAGACATCATCCTCGGTAGTATAGTGGTTAGTATCCCCGCCTGTCACGCGGGAGACCGGGGTTCGATTCCCCGCCGTGGAGAACTCTTTTTGGACTTTTTTTTTAAATATTTTTTAAACATAGCATTGTCAGCGTAGTTATTTAACTGTTTTCTTAGACTGAATGTTTCTTCTTTTTTTCATTATCGCAAAGCGTGTAGGTAACCTACCTCTACCTCTATTGACTCTTTTTACTTTACTTTACTTTTTACTCTATTTTTTCTTTTTTCTCAGGAGGGCAGTGTCGGTGTGATGGTGCGGGTGCCCACAGTGCTGCTGCTGGCGGTAGCACTGTGCCGCGCCGCCACACTCGACTCGGAGCTCAGCGTGGGCAAGGCGATCAATATATTTATGAGGTAAATCAATCAAGATGTAATAAATCCAAACTTTAAGCTTGTGTAGCAACATTACATAGAACGCGCCAATGGACGGTCGAGTTTTCTAATGAGTTTATATAAATACAACTGTCCAACATCAACCGTTGGACCGCGGTCCCCAGGCAAGGCACGATCACCTCGCCTGGCGAAAGATCTTCCTTTTCATCTCCTCCATACTTGAAGCCCATTTATCGAGAGCAAGTCATTGCAACTCCACCGCTTCGGCATGTGTAGTTGAGAAGAAGCAAGGCAATAAACTCCTTAACACTTACATAATGTACCTATCTACCTACATAATAGTTTAACTAATTTTGATTAAATGAAACAAGAATTAAAGGAGGAAATGAAGCTACTTTTCCGAAAACGCGGAAGTTAGTTGACAGTATCGAAATTAAATTGCGAGTCCCAAATAGTTTAAATTAAACTAAAAGATTGAGATACTTATACAAAACACCTCTAAACTGTACCTATTACGATTTTTACTTTACAAATTCTAGCAAATTTTTAAATAATAAAACAATCAAAAAAAATCTGACGTCACTTTGTTACAGTACATTTTCCATAATAAATTCTCAACTTGACAGATCATAAAAAGTAAATTATATAATAACAATAAAGAACAATTGGTTGTCTGTAAAGTCGGTTTACCTACGGACGATAATTTTACGTGATAACGTCATAATAAAACATCGTGCTTCGCTATCGCTTGTTCCTCGCTCTCGCTTGCTCGCTCGGAACAGGCGGAACGTGACAATAAGTCATGCTTTTTCGTGCGTGCAGCCGACCTAGCCTTAGATCGTTAAAACTACGCAACGGATTTTGATGCGTTTTTCTAATAAATAGAGTGAATCAAGAGGAAGGTTTTCATATCAGCATTGCACCCGTGCGAAGCCGGGGCTGGTCACTAGTCGATTTATAAGACGTTATCACGTCAATAAAATTAGAATATTTTCTTTAACAAAATGTGCATAAAAACTAGGGGCAAGTAACTTCCAGCCGTGGTTGGGAAAAGTAACTCATTTGACTGCCCTATTCTTTGAATCACACCCAGAAACCTTACCATCGACAGATATGGCTACCTCAGCATCTGCATGCGCGTGGTGCCGCGGAACGACACGGAAAGCTGGGTGTTCAGAGAGCCCACGGTCAGCGTGTTCCGGGACGTGGAGCGGTTTACCGTGGCCCCGAAGCCACGACACGCCAAGACCCTCTTCGACGGAGACTTCCACATGGAGTTCTGCGATAACCTGAAGCAGCTGCTGCAGGCGTACTTCAGGGATTTTAGCTTTGAAAGGTACCTACTTCTGACTTAAGCGACTTTAAAAAAAGGAGGAGAAACTGAATTCGACTGTTTTTTTTGTTACGCGATTATTCCGCCAATTATGAACTGATTTTGATCTTTTTTTTGTTTGGTAGATCGTCAACAGTGTGCGCGAACATATCCTACAATTTATTTATTATAGGTACCTACTTAGGTAATGATCAAGACTACACAATTAACATTAAAAGAAATTATCACTCTAGCTAAAGGTAGTGCTAAAGCTAATATTTTCATACGTGGGAGAGCCATGCTTCGGCACGCTTGTGCCGGCTCGACCGGAGTGATACCACGGCCTCACAGAAAACCAGCTCAAAGCAATGCTTGCATTGCGTTTCGTTGAGTGAGTGAGGTAACCGGAGGCCCCAATCCCACCCCTCCTCCTCCCACTATTCCCACCTCCTAAGGCCGGCCACGCACTTGTGACTCCTGAGTTGCAAGTGTCCATGGGCAACGGTAGTCACTTACCATCAGGTGACCCGTCTGCTCGTTTGCCCCCTTTTTCTTATAAAAAAAAATGTTTCGGAGCTAAAATAAGCCCTCATTCTAGTCCTACTCTCATTGGCTCTACGTAGAGATACACACAGTATTTAACCTATTTATGTTTCACTTACTGCACCCAATGCGACAGTGTAGGTATCTATTTCTATATGAAACTATATATGTAGAGCCTCTACATAAAATACTCCCATGAATGTTCCAGGCTGGAGCGGCCGTGGCGCGCGTTCACCGCGGGCTGGCCCACGGACATCATGGCAAGGAACCTTGGCATCAACTCCTCCTTCATCACGGGCGACCACTGCTACGTGCTCGTCAGGGTGTCCAGGTAAAGGCCCTTTTTATTAGTTACTAGCAGACCCGACATATGTTGTGACAGAAACTATTGTACTCCAGATACATTGTGTCATCATAATCATAAAAATCATATATTTTTTAATTATCTCATCGTTTATACTAACATTTTATTTTTTTTATATGTCATGAATGAGTGAGTTTCTGTTACATACAAATAAATTTAAATTCTAATCTAAAATGCTAAAACACGTTTTTCATAATAAAATAATATAGGTAGTAATCTCACGATTTTTTTTATCCCCGAGGTGGTAATTTTTAACTTAGGTATTTTTTTAATTGGTTGTTATTTTATACTTACGTACGATTTAAACGATACAGCCCTGTGACCACACACCATTAATGATCTGTGCCTGTGAAAGACGTATTTTAGACGCAAAAAAATATGTTTTGTTGTATTTTTTTACTTATTATTTTTAATACTTATTCCAGGTTCAGAGAGTCGGGCAAACTGAGCGATCTGCCGCCAAACATAGCTGTAGAAGACGTCGTATTCGACGCAATACAGGAGTCTGTGATTGGGGATACAATTTCCATCGCGGATTTTATTCGGAAATACGGGTCGCACTACATCGCCTCCTATATTACCGGTAACTCGCTCTATCAGGTGAGAAAACGGCTTTTTCGTTCATTATTCTTGAGTATTAACTATTAAGGGTGTGCAGTAGAACGTAATAATACGTAGGTACTCTTTAGATATCATTATCTAGTTTTAATAGCAAGAGATCTGCTCTGACAGCCCAGAAATATAATATTTTATTATTACGTAGGAATGTACTTAGCTAGCAAACTATTTCTCTATTATGATTATAATACTCATAACTGGGACTGTAGTCCGATTATTATTTTAGAAAGAGCTCTGGGTCGCTATTTTCTTTTTTCAACCTTAATCGTAGTCGTCTTCATTTTGATGTAGGTACCTACATCTGACATACTTTTAAAGTAAGTGCTAATTCTGATTCCAATTTATTACAAATAGACAATAATGATTCTGATTCCACAGTTTAGAAATATTCCATTTTATTAAACTATAGGTATTTATTTTTCTAGATTTCAGAATTATTTCCTGTATCAACTAAAATATATCTGATACAATAAAAATATAGGAACAACATAATAAGCTAGGTACTCTTTATTCCATACAGTGAAAGATATTCTTTTTTGATGCTGTTAGCAACCGAAACTTTTTTTTTTCAATTTTAATCTTTATTTTCTGGATAGGTATCTGGCGCATTATCTCTCCTAAAGTGTCATGTAGCAAACTAGCAAATTGTTAGGAAACTAGTAGAAAGATAAATACATAAAACGTTTCAGATTTTTTAAAACTAAACATTGAAAACTGCCAGCCTTTTCTCTTCATCACTACATAGTATAAAACAAAGTAGCTTTCTCTGTCCCTATATCCCTATCTTTAAAACTACGCAACGGATTTTGATGCGGTTTTTTTTAATAAGATAGAGTGATTTAAAGGAAGGTTTTAGTATCAGCATTGCACCCGTGCGAAGCCGCGGCGGGTCGCTAGTTACAAATAAATGACAGAGAGATCTTGCAAGAAGAAATCTTTCGAAACGAAATCGGTTGATTCGAGTTCTTCATGTAACTACACGTGCACTACTCGTGATCAAGTGCATTGCAGATGGTCGTAACGTGATACGCTGATGACGTCATTACAATGACAAATAAAAATATCGCTTTGAGAATAATAAATGAAATGTTTTATGATTCAATAGTAGACTTTATTTGTTCACGTTAACATTACAATTCAGTGTGTTACATGTTGATGGATATAACAATCTTCATTACAAGAACATTCTTTCTTAATTTGTCAAATAAGACTAAATTCAGAGACCTGTATCTGTTCAATATAGATTTGTAATCAAATTTCTAGGATATACCAATATATACCACTGAGAGTACAAAATTTTTAACTGCTAATTTATAAAATATATAGTTCCACGACTGTTAGCAACCAGAAACATTTGTCGAAAGATTTCCTGCATTCTTTCTATCGCATTTTATCTTACCTTTTGAAGGATAATTATAACATATTATACTACTTTTAACTAGTGACTTTGTATAAAGTATCTCGGCATACTGTAGATGCTGTACTCATGTGGTATCACGTGCCTTTACCCACGTGGCCGCTTGTTTAACACAAGTTTGAAAAACATACTGATAACAACTGGTAGCCATGTGCTCTACTTTTTCTCAGTAAATAATGAATTAATGACTCATGGTTTAACTTTGCTAATTAGAAAGTTATTAGCGTGTCAGATGTTTACATTACCTTCCATTGTGAGTTCGGAGAGGATGTTACAACTTTTTTACGATTTTGTATTAGGTACCACTAATAATGAAAAGGCAGAAAAAATAGGTTGATGTTTTTCTGAGCTTGACTATGTTTCACGAATTGCATATCGTTGTTAATATATGCAAAATATTAATAAGTTATCTGAATTTCTTGCGTAACGAGAGAATCTCAGGTAAGCATAGTTGGATACATCAGCATGATATCTACATATTTTACTCTAAGTCGATTTATTTTTGCTGTAATTCAGTTGATTTAGAACATATCATATGTTTGTTTTAGCAGTCTATGTATGTTAACACGTCACTTAGGCTACACTGTTCCGTAGTAGGGTTTTATTTTCACTTATACAGGGTGAATTTCTCAAGTGGGCGTGGATGGCTAAATCAGAAACTATGAGGAATAGCGAAAGTACTCAAAGGAGTCTGGGAACCATTTTTTTTTGAAAAACGTGTTCGGTTCCTTGCTAGGAATATTGATTTTTCAAAAATCCAAAGATGCATGTTTTAGTTTTTATCAAAATCGGGCCCGAGACTCTTTTGAGTACTTATCGCTATTCCCCATAGTTTCTGATTTAGCCGCCCACGCCCACTTGAAAAATTCACCCTGTATACACCCACACAATGTATATTTTAAAATAAGTATATTAATAAATGATCTTGTATATTCGAATCCAGGTATTCGTATTCTCCCGAAGCGTCTACTCTCGGATAAAGGAGCGTGTCAAAACCCGGGGGGTGTCAGACATCCCGCCCGCAGAGATGGCGAACTTGTTCACGCCATTCTACGCTGAGCACGTCGGACAAGTCAAGGTTTGGAGCTGATGATTGCCTGGTCTGGTTCCGCATTACATTTGGATGCTTTTTCGTTTCGTTATGTGACTCCCGGGGCTATAATTGAAATATCAAAGCAAAAATAAGGAAAGGTAGTTGACTGCATGGAAGTTAACCCTTAGCCAGGCAATGGACGAATAGTTACCACTTTAAATTGAACTCTATGTTATTGAAATAAGATTCAAAGAAATGGAAAATTTAAAAAGCTATGTCTGGCTAACGGTTAAATTGCAATTCAACTATCTTATTAACCTTGTTATGTGGAATCATGCCATTTCAAATTCTAAACATCCACCATCACTCTTGTTCATCTTGGATGTTTCGCATTTCCATCATCATCAAAAACTTCTTTTCTTCATCATCAATCTTAAAATCAAATCTTAAATCACGTGACTGTTCATAACTCTTGCTTGTACCATTTATATTCCTATAAGTATTTTTTACAAATCAACGCACAATATTTTTATAACTAAATCGTGTTTGCGTTTGCCGAAAGTTGAAAAAAACTATTGAAAAGAAGTTTTTAATCCAACTTTGACGTCCAAATCCTAGAGTAGACGCATTAGAAGCCCAGCAATAAAAAATGAAATAAAAATCGTGAATCTTGTCTATGCTCTCACTCCAGGTGTTTGTGTTCTCTAGAACCGCATACTCTATGATAAAAGAGCGGCTAAAAAGCAAAGGTGTAGCTGATATCACCGCTAAAGAGTTGGAAGGGTACTTCTCACCATGGCACGCAAAACATATAGGCCAGATAAAGGTAACATCTCATCTAAAGACTGGCCACTACCAAAACTTTGCAAAAGATACAAAAAAAAATTATTTTTTCATAATTCAAATTTATTTTTGGTCGTAGTCAGTTTTTGTTAATCATCTCATCACTTATTTCATGCTAATTTCTTTAATCATCAACTCATGAACATACCATTTCTACTCTATTTTTTTTTCATCATCTAAGGTAATTGAGAAAACATAAATGATCGTACAACGAATGCTATGAGTACTGTGATACCTTCATATAATTTATGTAGAGATGTGAAAATGTCATTTGACATCACTTTCTAAATAGGTACCTACTTATAATAACAATTTATGACTGTCTACTACAAAGAGGTCGCAAACCTGGAAATTGTGTCACAATATTTATTTATCAAAATAAAAACATTACGTAAATTAAATGATACATTTTTTCTTTTCGGAACGTTCTGTCAGTTTCCCAAAACACCCTTTCCCAAAACACCCGTTCCAAAATATCAGTTTCTTTAAATGAACGTATGCCAAAAGACCCGTTTCTCATCGCATCAGTATGTCAAAACACCCGGTTCTCATAGCATCCGTATGCCAAAAGATCCGTCTCTTATGACACCCGTATTCCCAAAATACCCGTTTCTCATCGCATCAGTATTGTTACGAACTCTTTGTTTTTTACGTCATTTTTATGATCTTTTGTTTGAATTTTTGATACGTTTTGTTTTATGATGCTGATTCCATGATGAGAATCAGTGAGGCTTGGGTGCGAATCCTGGCATGTACCAATGAGTTTTTCAAAACTTACGTACATATTAATTAATTCTGAGACCCAGTCCGGCGATGGGCTCACCACCTAGGGGTCCAAAAAATATTTCGTGAAAAGTGGGTATATCCAGAAGTGGAATACCTCTGACTACCTCTTCGGGGATAAAAGGCGTGAGATTATTTTATTATTTTTTAAAAATTTGGGAAAAAAACGGATAATTTGAGAAGCGGATGTTTTGGGAAACGGTAGTGACGGGAACGGTCTTTTCAGGATTAGGTCTTTTTGGGAAACGGATATGAAGCCAAAACTTATCTTTTGGGAGAAGCACATTTTGGGAAACACTTATATCGCGAAACGGATTATTTGGGAAAAGGTGGTAACGGGAACGGATGTTTTGGGAACGGGTGTTTTGGGAAACGGACAGAACGTTCCGAAAGGATTTTTTTTTATTAGTTCACTTTTTCCCGCCCTTTATGACTGGGTTCTATATTAGAAACGATCAATTTTTTTTTTCGTGGCCTCGCGCCCTCAACGATCTAATTTTGTAATCTATTTTATCTTTTTCTAAACCCAATAAATTTTACAGGTGGCCAGTGGCAACAAGACCGTAGAGAGCTGGGCTATGAAGCGCCTCAGAGTTCACTACTACATCTTCTCATACCCAAGCCTACTAAAACTACATGGGGAGCCAGCGTTACTAAGGAGCCTAGACTCGTTGCTAGGCAACGAGGCCCTCCTCCAGCTAGAACTAAAGACTCTATCCCCAGCCTTTAAGGATGTGAAGAAGAAAAAGTGGTTCGAAGAAGTCATAGACAATTATTTGAAATTGTGGGAGAGTAACATGTGATGAGCTTAGACCAATTTTGTAAGCTTTATCTTTTTCATGAAATCTCAGTTTTTTTGGAGACTAGCCTTGCGGTTTTACTCGCGAAGGGTGAAAGAATTTTCGGAATAGGATCTGTAGTTCCAGAGATTACTTCCTGCAAAAACACGTAAAAATTTACGTACAAACAACTAATCTTTTTATAATTTCTTACAGTTAAAAGATTCTTAAAACTTACAGCATAAAACAATGTGTTTTAAGTTTAAAGGTGGTTCAAAATATTGTCTTACTTTAACATAATTGACCAAACCAGTCACCTATTTCACCGATTTATGGAATCGGTGGTATCAATCCAAGATTTAACTGTCAACAATTTTATCGTTCAATTTTGTCCTCTAAAATATTTGAATTCAAAACGACTTAACTTTATTTCATTTATCTTAACTAACGAAGATGCTACTAGCGCCCTCTATATTAGGATATAGCTAGTATTCATTAAATCGTTTTATCTTCAAAACTAAAGAAACATTTGCACGAGATTTCATGAAAACGCAATTGATTTTAGGTAGAATCAAAATAAAAATAAATTAAATCGAATTACAATGTCCCAAATAGGAATTGACAGAAACAGGTGCCTATATTATTATGTGCTTTTTAGCACCATTGTGACATTGATTCGATAAGTTAATTGTGCATTTACTTTTGACGACACATAAAAACCTAATTGCACGATTAATATTAATTACTTATTAAGTACAAGATTATAAATTTTCGTAAAATATTTTTGACAGGCAAATATTCAGTTAAAATCAAGATGACAATTTAAGGTATAAGAACAAAATGTGATCATAAAAAATAAGAGGAACAGTGAATACAAACTACTTATTATTTAAGATATAAAAATTTAGTAAATAGGTATATTTTTTGTAAATATACTTTCAATATGTGCCCTCCAAAATAGTTAATATTTAATAAATAAGAAGATGTATAGCTGATATAAAAATATATTTTCGTTATAAATATTAACGCCATCTACAGATATTATTTTGAAGTTTGTTCATAAAAAACGATAAAATATATATTTTGTGTAAGTGATTTGTGCAATAATGTCAGTTTCGTTAACGAACAACGCAATGCGGTATAGAACTTGAGAATGCATTTACTTTTTTTAGTAAACCTACATGAAAGGTGTAAATACAGTGTAAACTCTATATAGCGACACTGAAGGGACTGTGCATTTTATGGCGTTATAGAGAGTTGTCGTTAAATGGAGAGAAGAAACATCAGAATTAGAAAAAGAAAAAGTTTATTTCCGACTATTGTTAGTTGTTATGTGCATAAAAAAAAATGTTATTTGAACGCTATTGCGTATAGTCTGTTATTTTTGTCTGACGGCGTTTGCTGCACCAGTAATTTTGTTGTATGTATTTTTTTACTTTTTTATTCATAACTAGCAATATGATTGATTGAATATGATAACGTATAGATAATCCATGACTCCTACTTATGAGTCATGTTCAACAACAGTCTACACTTACAAGCAATCTCAATTTGTAAACAACAGAACAAATTTCTTAGAAAGTTCGGTATGCATGATGCCGACAGTCGAGTTTATTGCGGACTAGGATAATAAAGCGACAATAGATCGTACACAGCTGCGAAGTTTTTACTAATTTTAGCAACTTAAAAGGAACTTTTTATTACTCAATTGTTGTCGTTATTGAGAGTGGGTGTAATGCTATGTAGAGTGAAACATTGTATGAAAGACAAGCTAAACCAACCAAAGCCAATTGATTTCGACGCTTAAGGGAGTTTGTCGTTAAATAGAGTGACGTTACATGGAATTTACACTGTATTTTGTAAAATCATTTATTATTATAAGAGAAAATTAAACTGTTTAGCGAATTAACATGTTTTTCATTATAAATCAAATTAAACATTGTTCTATTAATAAAATATTTGGGTAGTTGACAGCATCGAAATTAAATTGCGAGTAGTCATACATTAAAAAGATTATCCCAAAACACCTCAAAATATGTATTTAGATTTTCAATTTACAATTATAGCAAATTTAAAAATAATAAAACAATCAAAAAAAGTGCTGCAATTGAGTTCTACAAACTATGACGTCACGGTTTGCTATTTCAGTACATTTTCCATAGTAAAATTTCGTTTTGACAGATCGTAAAAAGTAACTGATTTGACTAGGTAGGACACAACCCATTTATGTCTTATTTATTTTTATTCATTTATTTAGGAAACATACAGTCTTAAACACAAATAGTAACAGTTTTATTTAAAAAAATGAAAATCCTTTGCAAAATGTGTGCTGAAAACCAACGAACTAGGTGGTAGTTTCGACTTACGCTAATAACCCAGTGAATAGAGAGCTGATACCTTACAAACGGTCCGGTAGTTCTAAATTTTTTACATGTTGTCTAGGATGGTTGTTAAGTGTTTAAAATTCAAAATGCACAATTCCCCCCGAACCGAAATAAATCGGCACTTTTTTTAGATTTTCACTTATATCTTTGTTTCGGTGCATTTTAGCTACAAAACAGTTTTATTCAATGTTGTAGAAAATGAAATTCCCTATAATATACGTGTTAAATTTTGTTTGTAGGGCAGATAGTTCACGAAATATGATATTTTAAAAAAGATAAAAAAATACGCATTTTCCGGATTTTTTTTAAACTTCTAACTTTAGAACGCTCTAATTCAATTTTGGCCTATTTGAGAAAAACAAGTATAAGAATAAAAATTGTAGGGAATTTAATTACCTACAAAATGGATGTATACTTTTTAACCAACCTTACGGAGGGGGCAGTAAGCATTAAAATGAAAACAACAGCAAATTGTTTATTTGATAAGTTTGAAAAATTTCCGGAAAATGCGTATTTTTTTATATTTTTTTAAAATATCATATCTCGTGAACTATCTGCCCTACAAACAAAATTTAACACGTATATTATAGGGAATTTCATTCTCTACAACATTGAATAGAACTGTTTTGTAGCTAAAATGCACCGAAACAAAGATATAAGTGAAAATCTAAAAAAAGTGCCGATTTTTTTCGGTTTTTTCAAGATGGCGGCGGGCGCGGAGGGGGGGGAATTGTGCATTTTGTATTTTAAACACTTAACAACCATCCTAGACAACATGTAAAAAATTTAGAGCTACCGGACCGTTTGTAAGGTAACCCCCCTTATTTGGTCTCTATTCACTGTACTATAACGACACAATCAATATCATTTGACGGGCCTGTTGACTCAGTTGGTAGTCCCTGCCTGCCTTCTGCCTTCTGAGTGTGCATGAACATGTCTGTTGGCTTCGTGTCTGGTCGTTTAATATCTATGTAAGTATATCTATCCGTTGTTTAGTACCCATAGTAGAGCTTCTGTCTAGTTTGGGACTAAATAACCGTGTGTGAATTGTGTCCCACAATTTATTTTTATTATTATTATCAATCGCTAAAGAAAGCCAGCAGGTTTCCTCACGATATGCTTCTTCACCATCGATTTAGTGATAAATATTTATGAGCTGTGTGTTTTCTTATAATGAATGTCATTTAGCCATCACAATATTCATGGTGTCTATCAACTACTAACTAGTGACGTCTAAACTAGCAACAATCTGTATTAACTTGTCAATAAACTATAGATCGAATGCAAAAAAAAACACGCGCATTTACAAGCACTATATCATTTTTTGTCTTGAGGAAATATCTCTATAGCACATTCGTGTATATCTATAGTAATATTACAAAGAGGAAAGATTTGTATGTTTGTGAAGAATAAACTCAAAAAATACTGGACCGATTTTAAAAATTCTTTCACCAATGGAAAGCTAGAAGATCCCTGCGTGACGTAGGCTATGTTTTATTTCACTATTCCCACGGGAACGGGAACTCCGCGGGTGAAACCGCGTCAAACCGCTAGTATAATTATAAAACGAAACTACTATAATAGAATCCGGTTTTTTCTTCACATAAAGCCACTAAAATTCTTACATCTAGAGTACTTGTATTCCATCAATCTAAATTCTAAACATGTTATCTCCGAAAATAGGTCATTGTCTGTTCCATAGAGCAGATATTGTCAGAGTAAGGCAAACATGCCTGATATGCATGTCATTCAACTCCTAAGATTCGTGATAGGTGAAAACCATCATAACCTACCAATGAGCAACCGCAAACGTACGACCGAAACCGTTGCGTTGTGTGTAGATGCATACTATTTTGCACAGGAGTTCCCTAAATAAAGTATGTGAGCAGTATGAAAAGATTATTTATAAAATTCAGTCCCTATGAGAGTTAAATAGGGGATGGAAGTAGGTAGAGATGTAATTTCTACAAAACCATATTTGTAAATAAATAGGCCTCAGAATATGTTCCAAGTTCTGAGGCAGGTGTAAAAGCGCCCTCTTGCATCGGCTTACCATTAGACACAGGGGTCTGAAAAGTGGGTCCTTCCAGATTGGAATACCTCTGCCAACCCCTAGAGGATAAGACTAGACAGAATATTAATGGATTTTAAAAGTGGAAAACATAATATTATGTCTGATTATTTGTTCTTTGTTAATACTCGTAAGAACCGATAAATAAATTCCCCACTCTAAACCCAAGTATTTTAGATAAGGGTTAATTCACACCGAGGTTGAGAGGTTATCGCAAACGCGTCGACCGATACGCAATATTTGACTAAACCTTGATTTCTGTCATTAGATATTATTAACTAAACGCTTATTTTTACACATTTTATATTAGCTTCACTTGTAAACAAGTCTGGGAGGTCGAAGTTTTATGCATACATTTTTTTTTCTTTTTTGAGTCATCTACCATTCATAAGAGCCCCCAAAAAAATTTTTATACGAGGCCCCGCCAAGGCCCGCTACGCCACTGATTTACAGTGATAGTGACACTGAGTAGATAAATAAAATAAAAATTAAAAAAACAAAATGGCGGATTTTTGGCGCCAATTTGTGAAAAACATAACTAAGAAAAACGATTAAATATGTTAAGTGGGGTATCATTGAATAGGTATTTGAAAATCATGTTTAGGTTTCTTTTCCCGTTTTTCATTTCGAATTACCATTTAGGACTTATAACGGTCTAAAGTTAATTTAATAAATCAAAAACCCGACTGCCTAAAAAGCTGGAAAAAAGACCTATTTATATGTCTTTATTGTTGAATTGAGAAAATACCGCCGACTGCATGCGATTGTTGTAAGATTGTGCAGCACATGGTCTTTACTTCCTACTTCACTAATAAGTAGGTCTTGTTTCCAGCTTTTTAGGCAGTCGGGTTTTTTATTTTTTTATTCCTATGCCTATTATTGTTATTATAGCTGTAGGTCTCCCTATAATTAAGTAAATAAATAAAATCTCGAAGTAGACGGCAGAGACAATACTGTTACGGTGGTCACATCCATTAATCTTGCTTCTTTCTTACAAATCGTAGCTAGCAAACATGCTAAACACATTAATAATCGATTAATTGAGAGCTATTAGAAACATTACCCATATCTGTAACCCATTAAACTAGTTTCTAGTAGATACACAGCTGTATTATTAAACTAGCAGGCGCCAAGCGGATTTGCTCGCGCGAATAGTTATTTCCCCGTTCCCGTCGGAATTTTATTAAATCCTATACTAAAGTATGTCACGGTTGTCATTTCGTGATGAGTAAGTGAATAACTTAGTTTAAGTCTCTAAATAGTATAAAATAAAGTAGTCGTCCGCGTCTGTGTGTTTGTACGCTTAGTTCTTCTAAACTACACAACAGATTTTGATAAGGTTTTCACTAGTACTTACTTACTTACCCATATAAGAATTTCTTGAAGATGTAAAGTATAAAAAGATACATTGCACTAGTAGATACGAAGCCGGGGTCGCTGTTAAATATAAGAAAGTAGATTGTGGCACAATGAGAAAACTAAAGAAGCAAAGTTACATAAACAATACTTCGTCACATAGTTAGTACTCGTACCAACCTACACTATGAATACTTAGTTAAAAAAATATAGTCATATGAATTACAATCTAGATAGGCAGATACTTAGGTAAAAAGAAATACGAGCCTCCTAGCTCTGTTACGCCCTGTCTTCTGAGTAAGAGGTAGCGGGTTCGATTCAAGTCCGCAGCTAAGTTTTGTTTGCATGAACATGTCGGATACATGTCTGGCTATTTATATCTATTGAAATATATTTATCAGTCGTTTGGTCCTTAAGGTACAGGCCTAGGATAGTACGGTATGGGATTAAATTATAGCGACAAAAAAGTAATTTATCTAAAAAAAACTCAATTGTCTTAGTGGGCCTGCTTGAGATTATAGCCCAAAACCATAGACATGATTTATGGGCCAGCGAGGCGATAATCATAAAAACATGTTTTAGCTTCTCCTTTGATATTTTCAAACAAGGATTATGCTTAGTGCTTTAGCGTTTACAGGAAAATAACAAGAAAACCCGCACGGCATGCCCAGCGTATTTTTATATAGCTAACTAATCTGTCGGGTCAAGTTCACACAATGTTAACACTAAGTTAAACATTGGCAAAATGTAAAAAAATGTCAGTACAAGCCGTGACTTCGCGCGTTCAACGTTTAGAAAATGTTTTTGTTAATTTTTTTGACGTTTTTAATCTGTGGCACGTGTGTCAGTGAGGAAGGAGATCTGGATTATAGTTTGCATATCGGTAACGCTATCGATGTATTTGCGAAGTAAGTTACGTTACATGTGTTTGTTAGGTTATACCTATAAATCTTACTTTTAGACTTCACTTAGTTACCTAGTCAATAAAAACTTGTTAAACTTCGTGACTATGAGTACTTAGTGATAATAAAATTAGTTGTTATGTCTCCCAACCCGTTGAAGTGACGTAGTTAGGTAGGATATATATACGATAAATTTACGCGGCAATGGAAGGCCTGTCAATCGTGAAATGAAAAGTAACAGAAACATTTTAAATGAGTTTTTATTAAACTTACGTAAGTAGGTAGGTACCTACATTATTTATCACTAGTTCGACGGTGAAGGAAAACATCGAGGAAACCCACAGGTCCCAGGAATTAAATCTGAGACTTATTTAATAATTTACGAAATTTCTAAGTTTCTATGTTATTTATAAAAAAAAACATCTTATTGATTAAATAGGTATTACCTAAGTAGGTACGTCTGAAATCTAGTTGCGGTGTCTCAGTTTTCTGATTTCTGTTACTGTTGTAAGTATGTGGTATAAATATTGATAGTAGGTACTTGTTGTCACATCCTGTATGCAGACTCTGGTTTAGTTAGCTAACTACGACTGCCGACAGCGGACTAGCTTATTTCGTCTGCGTCAGATTAAAATTCATTTATTATTTTATTTTAATTCGTATATTTTATCAGTCCTCTGGATGTCCGCTATCTACCTACTTGGATTCTAAATTCGATGGGTAGTTTCAGCGGTTTAGCCGTGACAAGGCTGCAATCGAGTTACCTACTTGCGCAATATAAAATTATTTAACAGAGAAGTAAGAATTACCTATACTGTCGCAAATTTGCGTACCTGTCGGGCTTTTATCCATCGGGAGTCCAGAAACACCGCAGGATATCATTAGGAGATATAACGGTTAGTCAGTGCAGCACCTGTTGCTTGTCAGGTGTTGGCGCATATGGACTCTCCGGGAGCCGGTGGACTCACAAATTAAGGGATAGGTATACTCATACTGCTACTCCACATTCGCACAAAGCGCTTTGGATAATAGATATACCTAATGCGCAGAGGCAAGGAGTGGAATTCCCTGCCTGCGTATGTTTCCGCGTTCATATTCCTTCCTACCTAACCTGAATCTAGGTATTCAAGTCACGACTGAATAGGCTTCTGAGTGAGCTGGTTCCATCGTTGACCTTTTCATCGGTGTCCTCTGGAATAGATTGAGACCTACGAACAGGCCGCAGAATAATTTAAAAGTAAATCAAAGTCCACTTTCTGATTGAGGGTTGAACGGTTGAAGTCTCGCCGTAAAACGAATTTTAATTCTTTTGTGGTTCGAGTACCAACCCATCACCTGGAAACCTTTTAGTTCTATTTCGGAAATTCAGGGGTCAATCACCTGCCGACAGCGATCGCACGTCACCGACACTACGTTTAAAATAGTTTAGTTATATATCTATTAATTAATGTAAATATTGCCTGAAATAAATAATTATTATTATAATAAAACAACATTCTTTCTTAGTTATGGCGACCTTTCACAAGTCACTCAAGTGGTGTCAGCGGATTACGAAGAAGAAGACCAGGACGGTGAACTGATAGAGCCATTCAGAGAGAAGAATATCAGGGTATTCCTCAACGTATCCAGCCAGGAGATCGACGGGAACGACATGGTGGATATGAACATACAACTCTGCGAGAACATCGAGGACCTACTCACCACGTATTTCCAGAATTTCTGGATTGAGGGGTAAGTGGATGTTGTTTTTGTAACATATGAGGTGCTAAGGTTTCGATCATAGGCCTATAGAAGAATATTAAGCTATGTTAGACGTGGACAGTCACAGCGTGGGAGCATTCGGAAGACACGTTAAATAGACTTTAATTACTTTTATCTACACACATTCGCACACATGCCCACAGTTCCAGGAGTGGAATTCCCTGCCTGTGTCTGTTTTCGAGTTCATGCCACCCGAATCTATTCAAGTAATGTAGGTAGGTACCTATGCATAAGCTTCTTATGGGCTCGTGCTGTCGTAGACTTCTGTATTCTCTGGGCTAGATTGAAGCCAAGAGCAAGTCTTATAATATTTAAAAAAATAACTGAAAAGAATTAGAAATGTAAGTAGGACTACTACTAATGTAGCCCAAAAGCGGACTTTTCTCGGAAACATAATGATCAATAACAATTCCATTGATGCAGATTCATATCAGAAAGTTTACAATAATTCTCTCACTAAGTAGATACAATTTAATACCTACTTAGTTCGCATGAGCTGATATGAAATATATTTTGCTCATTTGAATCTTCATAATAAAAGATTTTCACAAAAAATTACATCATTTGCTTTGTATAAATTCAATAGTAACCACTTATTAATTAACTATTGTAATACCCCTCACTGATAATGGTAAATAATGATGTAAGTATTGCAAGACACTTTTAAAATAAACTTGCTAGCCTTGCTAGGAATGTGGTTGATCTCACGACTGTTTATCTGTCTTTTCTTCCTTGGACTCATCATTATACAAAAACGAATGTTTATGAGAGCGAAGCCAGAAGAGATGATACCTAACTTACCTACGTTAGTTTTTAAAAGGATTTGAACCCGAGTCTCACACATGAGAAGTGGACACACTAACCACAGGGTTACAATTACTCTGTTTTATTTGGAAATGGCAAATTACCTCACTATTACTATTTTCAGAACAGACAAACCATGGAAAGCATTCATGGGGGATTGGATACTGGATGAAATCATGCGCACATTTGGCATAGAATACGATCAGACACCCGATCAATGCTGTTACGTCCTCGTCAAAATGTCAAAAGTTCACAAATCTGTCAGAATAGACAGCATGTCAGATGCATCAGTCAAGTATTATGTCAGACAAGCAGTTGAAGACTTGAATATGAGCGACACAAGTGAGATTAGGAAGTTTATGAAGAGCTACGGAACGCATTACATCGACTCTTACACGACTGGGAACTTTATTTATCAGGTAACTAGAATTGCTCGACCGATTTCGTTTGTTGTGTTCCTACAAGGTTTGTTTAGGATTCAGAAATTTATTAGAAAAATATACCACCACTCGGAAGTCGGATTTTTAGATCCGTGGAATTCTGACATCTGTCATTTCTGTAGTAACACTCCTTTTTAATCTCTTTCTTTCTCTATCCTTTGGGCATACTATGGCGTTTTAAAATACAGAATTTCCCGGAATTTCAATTTAGACTTTAGTGTCATCATATTGTTGGTCACTTCCAATATTAAAGGTTACTTAGCTAGCAGTAATTTCAATATATTTTCAGGTGTTCAAATACAAGCGGGCAGGTTACAATCAGCTGAAACATTACATCAGAATGCGTTACAGCCACCGGCGTAGCCCTACCGACAACCTTCGGTTTTATTTTTCATCATACTTCCTCAAACAAGTCGGAGATATTAGGGTGAGTGGAGTACCCAACCTGTTTGTAAATTTTAAAAATCGCTTGGCGCTTTTAGGAGAATTTTTTGAGCTTTAAGTAGTTTCCTTGTAAAGGCAGCCCTGGATCTACGATGTTTATGTAAATGGATGTTTCATGTTAAAATTTTGCGAATTGGACATTTTGCTACCGCTGGACATTTTGCGAATAGGACATTCTGCCCCTAAACGCACCCATATCTACTCCCACAGGTGGCAAGCGGAAACAAGACCGTAGAAACGTGGGCAAGACGGAACCTCCGAGACAGTCAATACCTGTATTCCAGACCCAGCTTACTCCGGCTCCACTACAACCCGATTCTAGCATACAGGCTCAACGACTTGCTCGACAACGGGGCTCTCCTGGGATTGGGGCTCAAAACTTTAAAGCCATTATTCAAAGATAGACACAAGGCGAACATGTACGCTGAAGTAGTTGAGAACGATATGAAGCTATGGGAAGTTAACGCTTAAGAGTTCCGTACTGCCGTACTATAAAAAAGAACCCCCCTTAATTTTTTTCTTTTTTTTAAAACCTTAGTGGAAATTTCAAGTGTCTACCTATTATCCAAAGATGACAGTGACGAACAGACGGATTTTTAGTGGGTTTGGTTGGCACCTCTGTAGTACGAGACCCTGAGAATTAACTGTGTCATATATCAACGCATGTATCAACCGCCCGGACGTAGAAAACTGTAATTTAGAATGCAGGTAGCTTTCAGGTCCTAGACACTAAAGTATTTTTCGAAATTTCTTCTTCTTCTTCTTAATAACATGTTTTTAAAAACTCTTACTAATTTAATTCGGAGTAAGTTACGACGAAATAAAATTGTAGTTAGAAATCTAGCAATTGTTTTCTCGCAAAATTTTAGAATTTATTGCTGTTTATCTTAGAATCTCCTAAGCGTAATTTTATTTTTAAATATCAACGTTATTTATAAACAATTTGTTGAAATACGGGTAAATAATTATATTTTTGGCTGAATTATGAACAACTACTTACACTAAGTATATTTTTATACCAGTATTGCTTACAATAAAACAAAGTTTTTTATATAAAATACTGTGTTATTTATTTCATTAATGATATATGTAAGGGTATTTATAAAACTAATATCTGTTCATTCATTTTATTACAATGTCTCTATTATGATTAATGCTCAAACATTATTTATTAGTTACTAATGATTTAGATTTAATAGTATTTTATTTGTGAAAACTCGTATACTACGTATACAATAACATAAAACAATCGACACGACATTCTTTACCTACACAAAACACAGGAATTAACTTAATAAGGACTACGAGTAATTCACAACAAAATAATGTTTAAAAACACACATCAGCCTTCTGTACAATATAATACTTAGTTTGTCAAATCTGCAAGGATTGGAACATTCGAGAACCATTGCCATATATTAATGTCATCTCTCTCTCTCTCACTCATTTGTTCTCCTACCAGGGTGTTATGAAACAATCAATGTGACGTATTTACGTCATTCATGATATTTTTAAGGCATTGGCAAATTAGCCATCAGCTATTAACTATACATGAGACGAAATTCGAGATTTTTAGCTCTGCTTCAAAATCTATGCACAAAAATACAATAAGTTTTAAAACTAATTGAAATGTCACTTGGTAATCGACAGTAAAACGATAGTGCACTTTTACATTGAAGCAGCTTCTTGAGGTAACTCGAAAACGTCCACCCGCAGTCTTTGTTTTCGACTGAAGGACTTGTATCCATTGTCATGATCCATGTAATAAATTTCACCCACCTCTACTCTCCCTGCAGCTACCTAAGGCAAGGTACAGCTCTAGTAGTCAGACTAGCAATATATTTGGCACTGTATTAAGTGTATTAGTTTTTTCATCCTTTTTTTCCTCGTAATATATTATATAGCCTTTAAACCCTGCATCCTTTTTGCCTCGACAGCTTTTTGTTATGACCTTCAGTCACCCATACAATACCAAATGAACAAAGCAAAACATTTCAGGCGGGTTATTTCGCTAATGAATAATCCCATTTAGACAATTGGAACCAGAAAACGTTTTAACACGCATTGAGTTAAGTTAATTTTATATTGTGTTATTTGAAAATTATTTAAAGCATTAAAATAAATTGGATTCTGTAGTTTCTGCTTTCTGGTCAATCATGTTACTAATTGTATAGTTCTGCACCCTTTAGCCAGGTATTGGACGAATAGGTGCCACCTTAAATTGAACTCTACATAATTGAAATAAGATTAGAAACCAACGGAAAATTCAAAAAGCAATAAATTCGCTTTCCACTGCTGCTGTAGCTCGACAATGCGTCTGTGCGTTACCTGCGCAGCCGTCAGTGTATCTCGTAGGTGCTGGTGACTCGGGTGCAAGCGAACTGCTCTCGGCCTACACGCTTCCCGTTGACCAACAGTGCCATCGGGTTGTTCACTCGAATCGACTTGAAATCGTACGACTGAAATAGGCGAACAAAAATAAATGTAAATTAGAATTCACAACATTTCATTTTCTGAACATACATATGTATCACTAGCTCGACGGTCAAGGAAAACATCGTGAGGAAACATATATGTCTCAGAATTAATTCTGAGACATGTATAAATAGACCCGGTCCGGCGATGGGCTCACCACCTATCACGTTTAGGGGTCCAATGTATCTCGTGAAATGTGGGTATATCCAGTAATGGAATACCTCTGCCTACCTCCTCGGGGATGAAAGGCGTGAGATTTTTTTTTCTGAACCCCATAAAATCCTAAGTTAGATTGAAAGTAGATACAAAAATAGAGTACACATATAAAGATAGATAAAGATAAAGATAAAAGATTTTTATTCAGGAAGAGCAATACAGAACACTATTTATCAATGGTATCCACACTATGCTGGGCCTGTATCGTGGATGCCCGTACATCAATAACAAAATTACATAATTTACTGGTCAGTATTATATTTTAGGTCAGACATAAATTATTTGAAAGAAAATCATCATCTTTAGATTTTTTATGTAGGTAAGTATTTTTGTTTTTATGTTTATTACGATATATAGTATGTATTCGTTTATTTTATCGACATATATAAGTATTAGGATTTACCGTAATGTTATGTTTCATTAATTATTATTACTATTTGCGGCCAATTCCGCCAAATGATTTCTGCTTAGCCTGATGGTTGATTGCTAGATAATGCCTTTAGGCATTAAGTTTGCCATGTGTACATTTTTTTGGTACATGAAGTTAAATAAATAAATAAATATTTTGTGTTTCAATTGTTTATTTTAGGCCATAAAAATAAGAATTAATATAGGCTTATTACAAATGAGCATAAGTGGAAACTTAGGCATAATGCAGGCATACCTTTGGTTAGGTACACAAATCAACAAAATATCAATGTCAATACAAAGATAAATGTCAACGTTGCCAATTTTTTTTTTCTTTCCTGCAGTTAGGCTAAGACACAAAGTAAGTTGTGCCTAAGTTTTCATTTTTGGCATATTATTTAGAAATTATTGATTATCTTAGTAAATGATAATCAAACAATTCTATAAAAAAAAATAACTTTTATTCCGCACGCTAATACTGGTTAATAATGGTTTTCTTATTTTGCTTCCTCTCTGAAAATTAAATGTTGTCCATTCCATAATCAAAGACAATGTCTACGACAGCGCCATCTATCGCCTCACGAGTATAAGTATTCACCATAGACAGCATGCCATAGCATAGACTAGTGAATGGGTGACCGCCTTGTGGCGTTATATCACGAGCGCTTCCGTCTTTCCCAGTTAAAAAAAACTTAAGTGGCATGAAAAATTCTGACAGGTGGCCACTAGCCTAACACCATCTCCCAAACTGCAGTGGGCTCGCGTGGGAGATTATACCCCATACTTCTTCATGTGTGAGGAGAGACCCTTAGCTCAGCAGTGAGCTGTTGATGATGATGATGATGAAGATAAGACATACCACAGGCGCTGTGCTTCTAGAATGTGACCGTACGCGTGGCTCTGGTACGGCCACACTATCCCCGATAATGGCTCCACGGCCATCGGCCCAGTTGTACACCGTCACGCACACGCACCGCAGGCTCTCGTCGACTATAGCGAACGTACTGCAACGTATGCATTGTGTTCGGTGTGACAAAATGAAAATGTATTTTATTTTCTGTAGGTAATTGAAACACTTAGAAGAGTAAATAGTCTAGTTCAATGAAGATTGGCTAAATTTAAACAGCAGCCCATCTCCACCGACGAGTTGCAGTACCCCGAGAAGAACCAATACAATATTCACTTTATACTTATTTCCTTACATTATAAAATTGACAAAACATTATAAAGTTGATAATCTAATTTGAAAATTGCTAAAACAAAAAGTTTTGGTCTATTGTAGGACCAAAAGTCGAGACCGTCAAGTTAGAAGCCTCACCATGGAATTGAGCTGTTCTGATAATGTCAAACAACTCTTCCTAAATAGTGCCAAATAGTGCCCGAAGCATATAAATAGTGCTATCATACTTTCGGAGATATTCAGGTCGTTCAGTGAGGCTGCTATCTTGACGTCAAGATAGCAGCCTCATCTCAGTACACAAAAACCACAGCACTGTTCTTGAAGAACTATATACCAAAAAACTCTTCTTAAATAGTGCCTTGGATTTTCAAAGTTTCAGAATTATTGCTTCAAAGGAACCGAAGATATTAGGGTACATTGATGAGGCTTCCAACTTGACGTCAAGCTGGAAGTCACATCATCAACGAGGAAGAATTTCGAATCGAGACTAATGCCAAAAATCTCTTCCTAAATAGTGTCTCCGGAATCAAAACAAAGCGGAACGATTTAACTTGTATTTTAGTCAATAAATGATGATAAACTTCCACGTACATTTTGGATTCGGTACAGATAGGAATAAACCAACTAGATCAAAATGGAGGCTCAGCTTTATAAAGAGCAACATCTCAGAATGTTTTTTTTTGTTTTTTTTTTTTTTGTAGATAGAGGTACAAATTGTGATGATTTATCAAGTATCAGGATGCGGACTGGTTTAGTTTTTGAGACATAATTTTTTGAAGAATTATAACTTAATCATTTATAACCTCAAATATCAAAGAAAACGCAATGTCCAATGTCAAACTTCTAAAAAACGTTTAAAAAAATTTTGTTCATTGATAAAAAAAAACTTAAGTTTTTTCTTAAAACATTGCTTTTATTTAAGTTTTCTTTATATTGTATGTATTCTTGCTGAATATGTAGCAGATAACTTAAAAAACTAATGAGATGTACAAGATGTTCGATACAGGAACAAGGGAAATAAAAAAAGCTCTATTTTTTGGGTTTGAGCAATTAATTATTAGAAATCTAAAGTATAAAATACATACAATGCAATTAGGCAATTGAAAAGACAAGATGGCTTCTTTAACCGGTCTTAGTGAAAGGGTTACCAATTAAAATATGGAACTATCGCCCTAATTACAATGTGATACTGAGCTAAAATAGCATAAGAATTAAATTACGTAATTCTTATGCTATTTTAGCTCAGTGTGTGTTAATTTATTATTTAGTGGCACGCACGAGCATCAATGTGTTATACCTTTTTATATTTATTTGTATAAAACCGTAATGGCCAATCGTATAGCTCCACTTTTACGCATTATGCGCCACTGAGCTAAAATAGCATAAGAATTAAGTAATTTAATTCTTATGCTATTTTATAATAAATATAAAAAGGTATTTGTACATTGATGCTCGTGCGTGACACTAAATAATTAAATTGTAAAAAAACTACGACTATAAGGTCTGCGGCGTGAAGTAGCAGATACAAGATAAAAAAAATCAAAGATTATAATCCAAATCTTTCTCCCAACCAAGCCATTGTTTGTGGACTGGTAGGAATTTAAAGGATCGGATGGAGAGACAGTCTGGGTATGCCTTTCCCTCTCGGAAACAGGCATGTATATATTTTATGTAAGTATAATACTCAGGTAAGTATATAAAATATTATGTTTTATATGGATTTTCATTTCCGTTGTTTGATTCTTTCAATCCTGTGGCACAGTTCTTTCATTGCCGTGAACGCTTGTTTCATTGCCGTGCACGTATGTTTCATCGCCGTGGCACAAAATTTTTAATCTTGTATATCTCGTTACTTTTTAAAGTTATCTGCTACATATTCATCAAGAATACAAACAATATAAAAAAATTTTAAATAAAAGCGATGTTTTTAAAAAAACTTAGATAAAAAAAAACACAGAAATGAAGATTTTTATGGGCCTGTTAAAATACACCCTCATCTGCTAGATATTAAGCTAGAATACATTATAAAAAAACTCTGTTTTGTTTGAAAAACTAAAAATAAAAATCCACGGAAATGAAGATTTTAATGGACCTGTTGACATTCAGCCTAAGATAAAACAATATTGTTTAAACATGTTTAGGACACGGCGATGAAAGAAAATTTAAATATTTTAATAAATGTATTCCGTAACAAAACATTAACTATTAAATAAAAATAGGTTTTAATATAAATAACCAATAGATTTTTATCAATGAACAAAATTTTTTTAAACGTTTTTTAGAAGTTTGACATTGGACATTGCGTTTTCTTTGATATTTGAGGTTATAAATGATTAAGTTATAATTCTTCAAAAAATTATGTCTCAAAAACTAAACCAGTCCGCATCCTGATACTTGATAAATCATCACAATTTGTACCTCTATCTACAAAAAAAAAAAAAACAAAAAAAAAACATTCTGAGATGTTGCTCTTTATAAAGCTGAGCCTCCATTTTGATCTAGTTGGTTTATTCCTATCTGTACCGAATCCAAAATGTACGTGGAAGTTTATCATCATTTATTGACTAAAATACAAGTTAAATCGTTCCGCTTTGTTTTGATTCCGGAGGCACTATTCAGGAAGAGATTTTTGGCATTAGTCTCGATTCGAAATTCTTCCTCGTTAATGATATGACTTCCAGCTTGACGTCAAGTTGGAAGCCTCATCAATGTATCCTAATATCTTCGGTTCCTTTGAAGCACTAATTCTGAAACTTTGCAAATCCAAGGCACTATTTAAGAAGAGTTTTTTGGTATATAGTTCTTCAAGAACAGTGCTGTGGTTTTTGTGTACTGAGATGAGGCTGCTATCTTGACGTCAAGATAGCAGCCTCACTGAACGACCTGAATATCTCCGAAAGTATGATAGCACTATTTATATGCTTCGGGCACTATTTGGCACTATTTAGGAAGAGTTGTTTGACATTATCAGAACAGCTCAATTCCATGGTGAGGCTTCTAACTTGACGATCTCCCAAAAGTCCTCTTGTCAAAAGTCATTTCAGCTACTACCGGTTCGAAATGTGTGTAGAGGAACTACATAATATAAAAATCTCTTCCTACTAATATTATAAACGCGAAAGTTTGTATGTTTGTTCCTCTTTCACGCAAAATCTAGTGAACGGATAACTTTACGGTTATATAGCTTATACGGGAACGGGAACTAAACTGGCGAAATTGCGGGGCGCTGCTAGTATGGAATAAAAACTATAACTTGTGTAGACATTACTTTTTTATAATACTCGTATATAAAGCTTTATTACATTAAATTCAGTACATATTATGTATAATAGCAAAATATTTATAAGTAAATTTTTTTCTTGATTTGGAATGTCATTTTGTATATGAAAAATTAAAATTAATACTCACAAAGGCACAGCACTATCGTTGTGTATAGAGCCGACAACTCTGCCTAGTATTAGTTTCCCCTCATTGGCGCCTTCGTGAAGACAGTCTATCGTCGTCAGTTCCAGCGTGACGTCACGACGGGACCCAAAGGTGTGTTTCGAACCCGGAGCGTACAAACCAAGCATCTTCTTGTCTATGGACTGCCGAAAAAATAGAGCTAATAATTAACTGATTCAACAGATGGCGCTACTGATTGCCGATGCAATAAATGGAAAAATATATGCTCACACCTTTATCCCCGAGGGAGTAGGCGAAGATATTTCTGAGAATACTTACTTTTCATTAGTATATTTATTGGATCCCTTAAACGTGATAGGTGGTGAGCACGGGGTACTGTTTCACAGGCCTCAGAATCAATTCTGGAACTTGCGGTTGCGGAATGAAGCAAGATTGAGGGAGGGAGTAGTTGGAACGGATCGAAAAGGGTATGCTCGTTTTAGTGATGTTCAATGAGAGAAGGTGAGCAGAAAGCCAATCCATGACTATGGCAAATGCACTCTCAGCATTACTTATTGTGCTTTTCCAATCTTTGCCACTAATAAAGAGAGCCGTGTCATCAGCATATGTGACCATTTCACAGTACGGGATTTTGAGCATGCAAAGATGGTTAATATAAATTAAAGTGTTGGTCCCAATACGGACCCTTGTGGAACCCCACATTTGATAGCCTCATCCAAACTGTGAAATTTATCGATTTTAATTTCCTCACGATATTTGCGTAACTGTAGAGCTAGTGAGAATTATGTACTTATGTAAGCTTATAAAAATTCATAGGTGCATGTACAGGCGGACTAACCGTAGGGCTCGCAGAGAAAAATGTCCCAGAATTGATTCTGAGGTATGTGTAACAGCACCCGCGGAAACAATATTGGTGATAATAGTGGGTATATCCAGAAATGGAATACCTCTGACGACCTCGCATAACGCCATCAATCGATATTTTAATCATATTCAATAACAAACCCACCTGCACCATTTGCTGTAACTTCTTGGTCTTGATCTTGCCTTTAGTCTTCACCAAGTCGTTGGTTCCAGTGAGGTAATGGACCAGTTTAGCGAGCTCCTGTTTGGGGGGGTCCCATGGGGGGTCCAGTCGACACGCGTAGTCGAAGCTGTCTAGCGCCTCGTCGTAGCATTCTTCGTATTTTAACGCCTAAAATTTTGTTAATAGTTACAGTACGGCCGCTGCTCTGAACATAGGCGCAAAACCGCCTCCTACCGCCAAATGGCCGCTAAAAATGTTATTGCGCAGCCATTTGCGCAACTTCAGAGCTGCCTCGCCTTGGGACAAGCTCCGATTGGTGTCCGTTGCAGTAATAATAATAATAAAGCCTATATTGCTGTTTTGCTTACACCTACTTCATATATAATTTATGCAGAAACAATTCTAAAAACATAATTTTGGTGAAAATACTTAAAAAACTATTGTAACTGGCTTCCAGCATGTTTTCAATTTTAAACAGCTTGTCTTCCGACGTAGGCCTCCTCCAATTCTTTCGTCTGTTGCAGTAGGAAGTTTCAAATACTGAATGGCTCGTGGTGACGATTGCTTTCCGAGTTTATTAGTGTGCTTTTTAGCCTCGTTGCCTTATTCAAATTATTTCAACATGTTGATCCTCATAAATACTTACAATGCCCCTGTTATAGTACAGATCCGGTTGCCCTTTAGCTATAGGGTCCTGGTACGCTTGCTTGTAAGCACCCATACATAGTTTTAATGTGGCTGGGTCCTGGGCCACCGTAAAGAATTGGCACAGATGAGCATTCCCAAGCACAGTCCACGAGACTCCGTCCTTTATGTCCTGGGCCACGGCTTCTTTGGCAAGCTCAACGCTTTTGAGGATAGCTGATGTCGCTTCCCCACGTTTCTTTCCACCGCTCTCTTGTCTGAGAATTATTGAGAGACAGCGCAGAGAGAGACGATTCCGTTCCTGTAAATAGTTGAAATACAATCCTACTAATATCATAAATGCGAAAGGTTGTATGTTTATTGCTCTTTCACGCAATAACTACTTACGGATTTTGAGGAAACATACATACATACATACAAATTTACTTTCTAATTTATAATATTAGTGCGGATATGCTACTCACATGTTTGAGAGCACCTTCAAAGCTGGCCTTTGCATCTTTAATGTTCATGTTTTTCCAGTAACACTCGCCCAGCTCATTCCAGGCGTCTACGAGGTGTGGATTCAGTTTCACGGCTTTACTGAGACACTGAGTTGCTCTGGAATCGTAGATGGGACTGATGTTGTAACACCGGCCCTTCATGTAAAGAAATTGGGCACGAAGCGCAAATGGAATCTGAGTGTCCACTGGAAAGAAGTACGATAAAATAATATGTCAATGGTCAGCTTAAATAAGACATTTTATAAAAATAGTGTCCATTTCAATTCTACACCAAAAACAATACCACAGAGATACAAAAATCAAATAAAGTACCATGGGTCATCTTATTGATTTTAGCGAAACTCTTTCAGATAAAATAAAATTCTAGTAATATTTGATATGTATTAGGAACATTTTGTAATGAAGTAATCTATATATACAGGATGTCCCAGAAGTCAACGAAAAGCCGGAAACCAGCGATAGGCCTAGTCATGTCATGAGGGTAATCAGAAAAATATAAAAAAAAATCGATGTTTTTTTTTCAAAATGTTATGAAGGTTTAAAAAAAATCCTAAAAAACGGACACCCTGTAATGAACTTTCTTGTACCGTGACTGTAAATATTTACTTTTTGAATATTTTTTTTCTGTAATGCTATAATGAATAGCCGTGCTACAATTTACAATAAAAAAAATTACATAACTGCCTCACTTTTAAGTAAAAAGTTAAATTTGTTTCCAACATTGAATTCTAAATAATTTCATCAACCAACTTAAACCAGCTGTACTGTAAAAAAATGTATGGCTACTATTTTGGCATGTATACTTAAAAGTTGACGCATTTAGTCTAAATCCTAAAATGGTATAACACATGCTAGGTTTTGTTGTAGTTGAGGCATGAAAATTTTTTTTCTCGATGAATCCGGATTCTATGCCAATCTAATTTAATGAGGTGAAATGTTGGTAAAGCAACCTTAAGTCTGCAGCTGACCTGAACTAAGCCTTTTTATCCTCTTTCTTAACCCTCCTTTAAAGTACTCGTTGTACATGGAATGGATTCAGACGGTTTTTTTTTCAGAATGCGATGTGCACTGCTTTTAGGTACTCCAAGGCTTTCCTCAATTCCACGTACGGATATACTTGGATCTTCTTCCACAGCTTGCATGACTTCGTCCTCGTAGGGCAAGAGGGGCCTTCCTTCACCAGCCAAATGATCAGGAAATCGACCTTCGGATAATGATCGATGCAGATTAATAAAAACTCGGTAATCAGGATGACGCTCTTAGTTTGGGTATCTCTCGCGATACACCCTAGCTGCAGCATTGGCGTTACATAAGCATTCTCCGTAAAGAAGATCCATGTTGGCGTACTCCTGTACGGTATATCTATTTGGCATAATAACTTCACGTTACGAACTCGTAATTACACGCAAATACAATCTAAGCAACAGACTCCAGAATCTTTACTTCTGGGACAGATGGATTTAAATCAAAGCTATCAAACAAATGACATAAACAAAAGATGTACGAATAAACAAAAATCCCTGTTAGGTTCTCTTTTCAAAATTATGAGTCCGTCTCCATTCAAAAAGATTTTAACCTGGATTTACCAAAGAAGGTTGCGTTACCAACATTTCACCTCATTAAATTAGATTGGCATAGAATCCGGATTCATCGAGAAAAAAATTTTTCATGCCTCAACTATAACAAAACCTGGCATGTGTTATACTATTTTAGAATTAAGACTAAATGCGTCAACTTTTAAGTATACTTGCCAAAATAGTAGCCATACATTTTTTTTTACAGTACAGCTGGTTTAAGTTGGTTGATGAAATTATTTAGAATTCAATGTTGGAAACAAATTTAACTTTTTACTTAAAAGTGAGGCAGTTATGTATTATTTTTTTATTGTAAATTGTAGCACGGCTATTCATTATAGCATTACAGAAAAAAAATATTTAAAAAGTAAATATTTACAGTCACGGTACAAGAAAGTTCATTACAGGGTGTCCGGTTTTTAGGATTTTTTTTAAACCTTCATAACATTTTGAAAAAAGAACATAGATTTTTTTTTATATTTTTCTGATTATCCTCATGACTAGGCCTATCGCTGGTTTCCGGCTTATCGTTGACTTCTGGGACATCCTGTATATAAAATGATAAACTGACCGACTGATTGGTGATGTATTAACGCACAGCCTAAACTGCTGGGTCTCGAGACGTGAAATTTTGCACATAGATAGCTTATACAGTGTGGGCATCCACTAAGAAAGTATTTTGCAAAATTCAACCCCTAAGGGGGTGAAATAAACGTGTGCGAGCGAAGCCGCGTGTAAAAGCTAGTGATAGATGTAGTAAAAATAATATAATAATAAATAATGAAATATAAGATTTAGGTTAATTAGAAGAGCTTGGTTTTTAAATGTCAAGTTACTGAATTATTTAGGTATCTCTAACGTTATTGTAAAATACAGAGATCCTTACCAATTATCTTCTCAAATTTCTCCACTAACACATTCTTTCTCTCTTCAACAAATTTATTCTTCTCCATTGCCAGTTCTATAGGATGGTTCTCAAAGAACAGATCTCTAAATGTGTACAGGTCCCTTAATTCTTTCTGCAAAGTAAACATTCACAGATTAGCCAGTGTTTTATTAGAGGCGGTAAATTTTTTTACGTTTATTCAATTTAAATTTAGAATCAAAATAATAAAAAGCACTGTAATGAGTAAAAAGCTTATTTTGTAAAGTTGGTTGAAAAATATAAGTCAAAAGGTACACATCAATCAGCTATAATAATATTTATTTATTTATTTATTTATTTAGGTTTACCAACAGTTGTTACACCAATTGATACACGAGGAACATTTAAATATACATTAAATCTAAGTGCACAACTAGTAATAGGTAAACACCGCTTGCAAAATAATAGTGCTTAACAGATACACGCAACGACAGTTACACATAGAGTTAGCCTGCACTTAGCCCTACGGCAAGGCCTTGGGATCGGGATGAACCACTAAATGCAGGCTGTATAAGAAGGGTCTTGCAACATCAAGCTGCATCATGTGTTACAATACAGCGTTTAAAAGAAGGTAAGGAGTTACAGAACATATCAATATTTGAGGAGTAATCATTATACAGTTTGCACAATCTGGACACTGGCGAGTTTGTGCCTAGTACTGTCCTACGGAAGGGACGGGAAAATAGTCTGACAGGGTTTCTGGGATATCTGGAAGGAACCCTTACCGAAAACTTGGAAAGTAATCTGGGACAGTCTATGTTACCTTGCCATAACTTGTACAAAAAGCTAAGATCTAACACATCTCTACGCTTCTCCAGTTTAGTCAGATTGAACCTTTCAAGTAAAGATTCGTAAGAGGAAGGTTTTTTCGTTTTACAAAAAGAGAATGCTAGATGCCTTACAAAACGCTTCTGAATCCGTTCTAGTCTAAGATTGTGAGAAGCAAAATGTGGCCGCCACACGACACTACCGTATTCGAGAATACTTCGTACGAGGCTATTGTACAGTAGAATCTTGGTGTCAGATTTCCTAAACTTTTTGGCGTTTCTTATAATAAAACCAAGCATTCGAGAAGCTTTAGTTATGATGTTTTCTTGATGAGGAAGAAACGTTAGTTTGCGGTCAATCAAAATGCCCAGGTCCCTTATGACATCAACTTCCTCAAGAGGACATCCATCTATATGGTATTTCGTCTGTACTATGTTACGATTACGAGTTAATTTAATATGTTTACACTTTTTTATATTCAAGTCCATAGCATTACAAACACACCAATTCGACAATCTGTTAATATCGCTTTGGAGTAGGAATTCGTGATCACTTGATCTGATTATTTGAATAATTTTTAAGTCGTCAGCGTACAAGAACGGCAAAGAGTGCTGAAGGCAACCAGGGAGATCGTTGATAAAAATGTTGAACAGAATAGGTCCCAAATGGGAACCTTGAGGGACACCAGAGGTAATATTGAAAATTTTGGAACTATATCCACCAGCGGCAACATAGAACGAGCGATTATATAAATATGATCTGAGCCACATAAGAAGGTTGCCCGAAAATCCATAAACTGCGAGTTTTGAGAGTAAAATGTCATGGGAAACTCTGTCAAATGCTTTGCTGAAGTCCGTGTATATGGCGTCAACTTGCAAGCGAGCATCTACTGCCTCTATCACGGACTCAGCAAAGGTGACTAAATTACTGCTAGTGGATCTAGCGGAAACAAAACCATGTTGGTCCTCAGATAAATATTTTTTGAAATAATTTTGTATTATTGGGCAGACAATGGCCTCCAGAATTTTGGCCAATGTTGGAAGGATGGAAATCGGTCGATAATTACTTACTACTTCAACTACATCGGATTTATAAACTGGTACAACCTTTGCCAATTTCCAGATGTCAGGGAAAATTCCAGTACTAAGGGATTTATTGAAGATTATGTGAAGAGGTGTTAATAATTGAGATGCACAACTAGTCAGGAACAGTGGTGGTATGTTGTCAGATCCCATCCCTTTGGTTGTATCCAGGCTCCTTAATTTTGCCAATAGACCCTCACGTGTAATAGATATAGCACTGAGACAATCATAGCTTGCGCCAACAGACTGTAGATAGTCGGAGGTAGTGTCGATACAGTTGCCACTGTTCCCTCTGTCTCCGCAGTAGACAGATGAAAAATAAGAAGCAAACATGTCACACATATCGTCACCTTCCTTAGCAACTGATGGTCCATTCCTCAAAATAGGTGGATAACTATTAGTGGTGGCTCCGCGTTTGCTTTTAATGTACGACCAAAAGAATTTTGAGTTAGACGATATTTTATCCTCAATATGCTGGATGTAAGCGTTATAGCTTTTGGTTGCGAACTTTTCACAACGCTTACGACATATCTGAAAAGCAATTTTATCTAACGGGTTTTTGTAGATCCTATAGCGTTTCCTATATTTGTTTTTTTCCCTTAGCATTCGTCGAAGGTTATTATTAAACCACGGTGGTATGTTATTGCTCTTTTTTTTATGAATTGGCACAAATTCTTTTATTGTATCACGAATTATCCTGTAAAATACATCTAACATATCGTTCACGTTGTTCAATGTATTTAATAGTTCATGCCAGTTTTTTTCTTTGAGTTTATTGTTAATGGCCATATAATCAGCACGATGAAAATTAAAAATTACATTTGAGTTGGGTGCAAGTTTTGCGGTAACTGATAGTGGAAGATGGATCTCTATGGGAGGATGAAGAGGGTCTACTTTACATAAGATATCAGCTGCTGCTACGACCTCGCAAGACGTCAAGTCCGCAAAAACTAAGTCTAGAATTTTACCCTTAATATTAAGAATGTCATTACACTGTTTGTAGTTGTTAACATTGGCATAATCTATTAATAACTGGCATAATGATGAATTTTGACTGTAACCTAGAGTAGAGACTAGACTCCAATCTATATTACTTAAATTAAAATCCCCGATAACACAGGAGTTAAAATCATGTTGTTCGGCAACAGAATTACAATTAGATATAAAGTGTTCCAACATATGTCGCTGTATAGGTGGCGGCAGATAAACAGCGCAAATTACAATTTTATTTACAAAGGTGGAAGTAGTGTCGATGGTGATCCATAAGTCTTCACAATTACTATCCCAGCAACTCATTCTAGAACAGATAATTTTTTTAGCGACCGCGACAAGTACACCACCTCCATCCTTGTTGCTATAATATCCTGTATTCTGCCTATCACGTCTGAAAACATTATATTTACTATCAAAAAGTTCACCAGTGGAGATGCTGCTGTTTAGCCATGTTTCCGTTAATATGATTACATCGTAGTTAGAACAAACGAGATTCTGATAGAATTCATGGGTTTTGGTCCGGAGACCCCGTATATTCTGGTAATATATTAGAAGCTGAGCGAATTTTATTAAAGTGTAAACCGATATAACTACTAAAGATTAATCTTAAACTACTTATATTATTTTATTTAAGCAGTCCATATTCCTTATTAGAATGTACTCAGATTCTTCGGATTTCCTAGTATAAATACGGCAATTTCGGATCCAAACAAATTTGTAGCCTTTTTCTTTCGCTTTTGAGCGGGTCGCAGCATGAAGTGCCTTATTGGCTGGGCAAAGGTGCTCGGTGATAAAAACGGGAGATACATCGCCGCTAAATCCAAGGTGGAAGCTGTTCAGTTTTTCCTTGATGGGTTTCGACTTATTGAATGAGATAGCCGCGGCGAGAAAATGATCACGTACTAAGGGAGTCGTAACCTGTACAGTAATGGATCTTGCTCGATTGTTGTTGCGATTCAGTTTGGCAGTACGATTGCAGAGTGAGATGTGATCTTTTTTAACTTCGCAGCTTATCACCTTTCCTATCTGAGTCACTATATCCAGCAGGTTTTCGTTGTTCTTCTCAGGGACACACTGAATTTCCACGTTGTTAGCTCGTGCGTTTTGTTCCAATGCGCGAACGCGTGAGGACATCTCTTTGATTGTGGAAGACATACCAAGGTTCTCAGCTTTCAATTCCTTAATAATTTCCTTTGCTTCTTTGTTTTCTTTAATAATATCTTCATATTGTGCACTCATAAATATCACAGAATCTCTTATTTCTTTTATCTCTTCTTTAATGGGTTTAAATTCTGCATGAAGACTGTTTACAGTTGAGTTTAATTTTTCAAATAGACTGCTAATTTCTTTCTGAATGACCTCTTCGACTATACTACGCACATTAGTAGTAGTTACTATGGTATCCTCAGACTTGGGGGGTGACTGCAGCGCTGGTCTTTTGTTCGAGCGATTAGGTGTGCTTGAATTAAAGCGCGTAGGCGGGTTATCTTTGCTTACAGTTTTTGCAGTTGAGGTGTTGCATTGACGGCAAATCCAAGCTGATATTTCAGTTGTTTCTTCTATCCCTAAACAGGTATAGTGATATGCCTTATCGCACTTACAGCATTGCAGATACTTATCGCATTGCTCATTGATCTCACAGCAACCGAAATGCGAAGCCATAGCAAACTTTGGCAAATACTTTTCCGTAGTACTTAAGTTTAATAGAAAGCACCGCAACAAAGGCCCCAATATAAATCCTTCGATTCTTGGTTTGAACTCGCACTATAAAAGCACACTAATAAATGCCCACAACAATCCAGCCTCAAACCAATGTAGCGCCCAAAAGGTGGTAAGCGCCATGCAACAAGCGTCGCTTACGCGTTTTCTACGATGAACACAAACTATCGAGAAATATCACTATTCCGGCGGGTATGTTTACATTCGTGTTTTAAATGCACTTTTAATTTGTCTTAAAAATGTATATTGGAGACACTAATTATTGTAATTTTTTCACTAGGGAAGAGTTTTGTCGTAAATACACTGATATGACACTATATCAACACCAAAAAGCAACTTTAAACCACGGATTTCAATTATTTCTCTGAGCAGAAATAATACACGTCTGTTAGCAGTGACAGTTCGTGGTCGATAATATGCTCATATCTTATTCCCATTTGTGGAAGTGTTCACTTTTCACCATCTTCATCATTTGTATTGTATGAGAACTCAGAACCAATTCTGTAGCCTGCGGGTTTACTTAAGGTGCACCATTTGGTACTTACAAATCAATTAAAATTATTTTATTTGTTGAATATAGGTCAAAAAGTTTTAGGTAGGTACTATACTGTTAGGGTACATCTAACTATATTTAATATTTTAAATTATAAGTAACTCTATTTGGCTTAATTAAGTATTGTACTGTTTTGATAACCAAATAAAAAAATAAAAATTATGGTTGTTACTCATATTCTACACAGTTATTGATTTTATTTTGTGTTATTAAAGGACAATACAATACAACTCACCAAAAACAACACATTAGGGATACCTAATAAACATTAACCAAAGTACAATGGGTCTTATCGCTTTTAGCGATTTCTTCCAGTCAACCTTGGGATGAATGAAACTGAGAGATTAGAACTAGGGTAGACAGTACACTAAAGTAATTAAAGGACCTAAGGGTCGCGCCACATCTGCGGAACATACAGCGCCGAAGGTTCTGTGAGCAACATACATTGACGTTTCACTTTAAAGATAAATGGATCAGCCACCCGCGTCAACCGTAATGTATGTTGTTCACCGAACCTTTGGCGCTGTACGTTCCGCAGATGTGTCGCGACCCTAAATCTAAATAGAATAAAAACTTGCCAAGTTGAGATTATTTGGCTGTTACAGATGTGGGTTGCTTATGGTTAAATATACCTTATTTTTTAGGTTAAGGCAAATAAATAGTTAATATCTGTTTATCTCTATTCCTATTGGAATAAACCTTATAAGGCTATAACAAAATAAATAAAACAAAAGCGTAAGATTAAAAAAAGTTGTATTAATTCTTACCGATAATCCTTCCATAACTTCTGTGATGTTCTCCATTACTTCGGTTTCTTCTTCTGAATCTCGTGACATGGTGAGAATTTTCAAAAGTAAATACAAACCCGAGTAAAAACAAAGGTAAATGTCCAGATGATCCAGATGACATCAATGAATAAGTTCAATGACATCAATCATAGAGAAAATTAATATCATTTTTTTTAAGGAGTTTATGGTTTGGCTACTAGGCCTTTAAACCAAGTCTTTATTTTACACTAATCTTAGTTAAATGGCCCTGCTCCAGCACAAAAATACAGTGTCTTTAACACTTTCTAAATCCCTAACTTCACTCAACAGTAAAATGATAGCACTTTTACTGAAGACTTCATTGTGACTTCTTGAGGCAATCCAAAAATGTCCATAACTCGCATTTTATCGAATTTTCCATTCACTGCCCACCTTCACAGACACTTGTCACATAATAAACTATCACTATTATTAGTCAAAACCCGAAACACACAGCAAAATAAAAAATTATACAAAAAACATGCCGTCCCTCTTCGGATTCCCGCCAAAAAGCCAAAAATTAATATCAATCCACCATACAGTGTTACCAACCCTCAAAAATGTTTGCCCCTAAACCTTAAGTCAAAAACCCCTCTCTAAAATCTCTCCAATAAAATTATATTTAAAAAAAATATAAATAATAAATAGTAAAAATATTTTTGTTTTAATTTTGAAATGATTTTTTTTAATAGTAAATAATAATATAATCTCACGTCTTTTATCCCCGAGGGGGTAGGCAGAGGTATTCCATTACTGGATATACCCACATTTCACTAATATACATTGGACCCTTAAACGTGATGGGTGGTGAGCCCATCGCCGGACCGGGTCTATTTACACATGTCTCGGAATTTATTCTGAGACTTGCGGGTTTCCTCACGATATTTTCCTTCACCGTCGAGCTAGTGATAAATATGTAGGTAAGTTTTTGAAAAACTCATTGGTACATGCCAGGATTCGAACCCTAGCCTCACTGATTTTCGTCCGGCTCTTTAACCGTAAGGGCTATCATATCACTGCTCTCTAAACAGACAGAGCAGACGGGTCACCTGATGGTAGTGACTACCGTCGCCTATGGAAACCTGCAACTCGGGAGTCACAAGTTTAAATGTTTGATTAGAGCTAAAATATTGGTCTTCTTAAATAAAAATAACTGCAGTCAATTTATTTTTTAAATAAAATGCCCCTTATGATATTTTAAATTAAAATTAAATTAAAAAGCTTTTATTTCGGATTACTTATTACATCCATAGAGTTTATTAGTTTATTTTATACAAATTATTGACTTGATTCTGGATGACCAGCTAAAATTCCTAATTTTAAGTTAACCTATCCTTCTCTATAGAATACGGAAGAAAAAGGGCAAAAATAAACCATAGCACATGTAGAAACCAACTAATTTGAACCTTATAAACGTGCTTACCTGTCACTTTTTATCCATGACCTTGTTACATCGTCGCTAAAATTGCAAAACACTTGTATTTGAATAAGATGTGAAGTGAATGCGTTCATAAAGTTCAATTTTGACATTTGTGACATTACAAGGCGCTTATTTCTGTCCATTTCCTTTCCCAAGCGGTGGAAAATTAGAGCTAACTTAAAATTAGGAATTTTAGCTGGTCAGCCAGAATCGAGTCCAATATCTTTACTGTCATTCTAAAATTGAGATTCATAATTAATGATTAAAATTTTTAGTAAGAAAATCTCAATTTAGAAATTACGGCTTTCTAATTGATAAGAAAAAATAAATATAATGTGGTGACATTATTAATCATTCATTCTACTTTGCATTCCAATTTCCAAGTAATGAGAAACCGTACTGTACAAATAAATGTGTTTGGCTAGATTGCGTTACTCCAGGCCCTATATTGCCCTTAATTTTCTCCTAAAAAATGTGGAAAAAAGAATTAAAAAAAAAATACCCCTAAAATTAAGGTCCCCTAAAAAGTCCCAACGCACTTGTTTACCCTCTAAATTTGGAAGGAAAACCCCTAAGTTGGGAACACTGCAACCATACCATCTGACAAGATGTAAGGACTAGAATCCAAAGGCCATTAAACAATTTAAAAATAACCATCTGACAACTGACCTGACAGTGACACACTTTAAAAAAATCATGACCTTAGATGCAAGTTCTTCAGTCACAAACATAAATATTCCTAAGACACTCTAGAATAAAATGTACCCTATCACTTCACGGTCTTCCACCATATCGAGTTGCAGGTGTCCATGGGCGACGAACGTCACTTACCATCAGGGGACCCGTCTGCTCGTTTGCCCCTTTTTTTATCATAAAATATATATATATATATCGATTCGTTGCTCTGTTGCTGCATAAAAGAGAAGGACGAACTAAAAAACAACTAGCTAGTAGACTTGATAAGAAAATCACACTTTACCAAATGGATGCTCCAACGTCCACTTGTATCAATGGTCATGAATAATTTATTAAAACAAAAACATTCATCTCATCTGTCAACAAGCAAACTTCACAAAATTTTGTTTTTGCGTTTGCTGAAAATACGAAATTTCAAGTACATAGTTAGTTAATTAATTTCGCTGGTGCTACTGTTTCTTCATTAACTCTGCCGTAAAACACTTTAACATATAAAAATAATGAAAACAAGCTTGCTGTACGGGATCTTCGCCGACGCAAGCTCGAAGACGCGAGTCCGCTGCGTTTTCTGCGGGGCCTTTATTCCAAAAAGTAACGCATGTATTGAGCAGCATAAGAATGGTTCGAAGCACAAGAAGAACATAGAACTGATGGCCGAGAACGGTATAAGCTTTAAGGATGACGCGCTATATTGTAAGCCGTGTAAATGCACATTGGAAGAGGACGAATCGGTTTCCAAACACGTCTTCGGCGACGAGCACGCAAACTGGATGACTGCGATGGACGACTTAGTGGATGGTGAGTTTATCACTATCGAGCCGTACCTATCGTGCGAAAAAAACGACGTAGCATGCGAAGTTTGTAACTGTACTCTAGAATGCACGCTGCAGAGTATAGAAGAACACGTAAACAGCTTCAATCATAGAACCAACGTGTGCGAGAAGCTCAAACCAATGAACGGAATATTCCCAGTAGAACACAATGAGGAGGTGTGGTGCAAGATTTGTGATTTATATATCGAAAACACCATTCGGAGTGTACTACAGCATATTGACGATGATGAACAGCATATGGACTGGTTTAACGAAATTGAAGACCTCATTGAGGACCAAGACATCTCGATAGACGGATACCTGTCAAATGAGCATGAGAACAATGTGTACTGCAATAAATGTCAAACAGAAATAATTTGCAACGCACAGAGTATTGAAGATCATGTCAGCAGCGATTCACATAAAAGTCATTTTATTAGTTAAATAGGCTTTCTATTGTTTTTGTTTAGTTAATCTGATATTTCACTATAATGATCTGTTTTTATTAGTTTCTTTTTAGGTTGCACACCAGCAGGTTAACGATGTAATTTCATCAACTTTGAGTCATGTTTCATTGCTATTTAAATTTTAGTTGTTAAATTTATAGGTACCTATTTAAAGATGATGAAATTATATCTTTTTATTCTGTAATATTTTTACAATTTCCACAAATCACTCTTGATTAGTGCAAAACCTTGGAAAGTTACTACTTTGTCAAAAAAAATGGTTACCTGACATATATTTCAATAAAAATATAGTAATATAAAGAAAAAAACAAAAAGAATTATACTGATAATAATAGTAATAGTATGCAACATTCCCATAGTTTCCTTTTTATTATGTATTTGCCAGATTGTGTTCAATTATATTATTATTTATTTAATATGGTTTAATGAAAATAATGGTGTCATACTTTACAAAATATTTAATTTATTGTTAAGAATAATATTTATTTAATGAACCTCATGACAGATTAACTCTCTTTATAATTTAGTTTAGAAAGATAATCTTACAGTTACATACTGCAATTCTTAAATTGTACTTCTGTTTTTTTTTTAATTACAAATTTGGACATGTATTTTAAATCATATTTTAATATTGCATTTTTGAATAAAAAAACAGAAGTACATATTCAAACAAATTATTATTTAAGCAGTTAGTAACTTTGTTTTTTTAACATAAGAGCAAAGAATTAAAATAAAAATTCTAGTGAAAAATTTATTAGGTATATATGAACTACATTTATCAAACAATAATAACTATCTACTACAAATTACGGTAGTATTATGATCATTTTCAATATTTATTGAATGTTAGGTAACAGTGGATTTGTATCCTCAAGAATTTAAGGGAATGTTAGATAACAAAATATGCTTTTTCCAAATAATTTTCAACTACCACATTGCAAAAATATGGCAACACCTAATATTTATGTATGTTGCATTCAACATCTTAAACATGTATTCATATCTAATGCCATGGCTGTACATAGCTTCAGCACAAGTATTTTATATTTTTATCCAACAAAAATTATTTGATATTTCTTGATGTTTAATAAAATGTTACAAGGATTATTAGTTGTGTTTCCCGAATAAAATTCAAAATACATTATTTTTTGTCATTTTAGCTCTTATTGTAAATACCTTTTAAGCTCTACTTGTACCTTACCCATAAGAGAAGAGTGTAGTTTGCCAAACATAGTTATTTACAGTATCCAAAGGCAAATCATGCATTTGTTAGAAACTAATCTGTAATCAAATCAGTAATCTAAACTAAAAAAAAACTTGTTTTTTTTTTAGGTATAGACAAGACAATAGGCCGGAACGCTACGAACATGGCACAACTCACGCATTATCCAGAACCACCAATCGACTCGTACTCTTTGTAGTATCATATTATATTATTATCATGATGTCGCAGAGAAGTGTTGAGAAATAACACCTATCTCCATTGGGTAAGGTCTTTCTTTCCTAGTTCTACATTTCAATCACATTATTCAATCGTCGAATGGGTAATCGTCTTCGTCTTCCTCTTTAATTGTCCTCAGTTCGGCACGGTCTCCGTAAGACTGAGCACTGGTAGGCGGATTGGAAGAGACAGTGGGATAATTCGAGCCAGACTGCTCCCCGATTCGGGACTGTATTCTCTCGGAGTCCAATCGTAGAACTGTCATCAGGTCTTCTGCGCAGCAGTCGATTTTGGCAATGGAATCTGATAGGTCTTGCTTCAGTGCACTACAAAGAGTATATTTAATGTTTATTTTGGTTGTGGCAAGATGTCCTTAGAGTTGTGGTAACTGTTCTTTATGGCAATGAAATGGTACTTGAAGATGGTCTCACTGAAGCAATCCAGGATTATGACTTACGAAATATGGTAAATAGGTATAATGCAGATTGCAAAGGTTTTTGTAATAAAAATGTGGTCCCTTTATAGCATGAAAGTGGTGACGATGTGCACTTAAGGTAGTTTGGTGATGTCTAAAATTTTATCATTCAATGAACGCAAATCCTCATTTGTAAAACTTCAACCAACCGGCAAAAGATTAGTAACAAATATCAAGGTATACACACTTGATCCTGGTGATATTGTCTCTTAAAGTCTTGATGAAGAGCCTCAGTCTTGCCAGCTCGTCTCTCAGTTTCCTGTCCACGGTGTCTTTGGTGAGTTCACCCCTGGGCCTTTTGGCCCGGTCTGCTAGTCTGGCTTCCATGACTTGTTCGTGCTCCATGTTTATCAGAAGACTCTGCTCTGTGTTGGACAGCTCTTCGTCCAATGTAGCCAAATCCCGCAATGCCTATAAATGTAATTTTTCAATATGTTTATTGAAATTTTGTTGCTCAGTTTTCTGATGGCACTCATTACATGTCTAAGGAATATTATTTAACTCATCTATATAGAGTGGGTGCCCCTGGCTCCCAGTTATTAGTAAGTAAGTAGGTACTTAGTCTAGTCTAGTTTCTTATAATATCTTCTGTCTTAGGATATGGCCACGTAAATAGGTCATTGCTTGCGACTATACACTGGTTATTAGAGGGAGACATCAAACATCTCTGAAATATTCAATTTGATTTCTTTTTCTTCCTATAAAAACTGAATAAGTCGGGTCTGACTACTAACCTCTTGTTTCTGCCAATCGAGTTCGTGGAGCTTCGCGTTGTTCGCATGCAGACGTCTCCTTATGGCGCTATCCACTTTCGATGCAAACTGCTGGGCAACTATGGATAGCTGTACCCTGGCGCCTCTTAACTGCAAAAGGGAAATCATTTAGCGTCAGTAGTTTGAACTTTTCAGACCTATTTTTAATGAGGATCGGAGGCAGAAAACATTTTAAAGACGGTTACTATTTTGGGCAGAATATTTGGTGCAAGCAATGTCTTTGGTCACATTAACTTTTTGGTTACATAATGCAGAAAATCGTCAATATATGCAAAAAAACCTTACAATTGGTTTACTTAATAAAACTCTAAAACTGACAAGTGCATAGATAGAAAACCGGTGGGTCTAGAATATATAACAAGAATATGTAAATAGAATCTAGAGTCTAGATGGATGAAATATTGCCCAGGATATATAACGTAGACAAGCACCAAGAATGGGTTTTGGAATGTTCATCTCCTGGTAGGGGATACAATGGCAAAAGATCCTCCAATCATATCAGCATCAGTTTAGTATCCAACAATTAAAAGACGGGTGATTAACTAACGAACCCTAATCTGAACCTCTTCAAGTTTTTGCTAAATTAATCACAAACGAGATCACCTGCTGTCTAAGATTGATAGCATCATTGAGAGCTCTGAGACCATCTTTCTTCAAAGAGGCACATCGTTTCTCCCACTGTGAAACATGGGCCAATCTGAAATCAAATCAGTAGTACGAGTTAGAAGCCCTGAATTCAATGTACCTACAAGTCAATGAAAGAGCATACCCACTATAGCAACCTACCCACAGCCGTACATTTCTCTTAACTGGAATAGTCAATGATTTAGAAGAGAAACCAATGACGTATTCGGAACCTTTCGACCAATCAGTGCCGGACGGGTTTCCGCTGCGTAATTGACAGTAGGTATCGCGTTTCAGTAATATTATGCTGACGACCACTCTGCTGGGTGTGAGCTTAATGTACTCAATACGCTAACTATTGTTTTGTTATCAGGCTAATACTTTATTATTTTATAAGGTCTTTTCTTAACTGTGTAGCTTAAAAGAGAAGCTATCCAGAATAAATAACCTACACCTACTACACTTATAGACAAGACAGCACAATAAAATTATGGTTCATTACCAAGAAACTAACTTTGGTTTCTTCTTCAACTTTGTCCCAACTTTACCAATAGAGTTCAAGTCTATACCCACACATGCCTCTTCCAACGTAATGGTCTCGTATTTCTTCAGGACGTCCTGTTGAATTCCCATATTGGTCTTCTGGAGAGCGTTCACTTGCTTTTCTAGATCAATAAGCATTTTCTCAAAGTTTCTTTTTTGATCGCGGAGGAAGTCGTGTTCCTGAAGCGAAAGATTTTTTTTGCTTCTGTAGCATGAGACTGCTTGATAGAACAGAAATGCTAATAAATTATCAATATCTTCGTCAACGTTAAATACTTTTTATATGCATGTTACGGTTAATATAACATGCATACTAACTAGTGTAGGTGTTTACCTACCTATAATTAACAAATAAAATTTAGTACCTACCTATTTGATTTTATGGGAAATTGAAACTAATTGTTAGGTTTGTCTGCACAACTGAGTTAAAGTTAACCTATTAACAAATTCAGTAAATTATCGTCATAATGATTCGCTTGCTCTTTTTCCATTACATATTTAGAGTCATTGTGCACTGTCTTTCCTTTCATGTCCATCGACTTTTGTATCGGTATTTATTTAACAATTGAATATTTCAGTTTTAATCCCATTCATAGCTTTTTAAGTCATTTATATAATTTATACCTATTGTTAAGATTACCTTTGCACAGGTAATTATCTAACCGTTGTAATTTGTGCAAAACTAAACCTTATTACCTCTTTGATAGCCTCCTCAACGATATCCGTCATGGGGCCCATGGCGCCGGGCCTGGTGGCTTCTCTCGAGTGGTCTCGTATCTCGCTCCTAAGCCTCTCGACAACCACACGGATGGCCTTGTGCTCATATTGCAGCGTCGCCATTGCTTCATCCAGCCTTTTGGTCAGGTCTTCTAATACCCACCGCCAGGAGTTAATGTCTGATATTCTAAGTTAAATTCGAGATGTAGTTTTATCGTCGTAGGTAGGTATTTCAAGTTTAGAAACTGAGAAATTGTTTTGGATATTGAAATAATTGATGGAGGAGTCAGGTAACATACCTATAAGTTGGAAAAGGTTATAAGGTGGTCTCCGAAACTTTCGTAAACTTATCCCTTTTAGAGTTACCTACCTACTTAGCTAATTCCGTTTTGTCAAAATAAAAACTTACTCTAAACCTTTGCGAAGAGTATAAAATAAATAATCTCACGCCTTTTGTGCTGGTAAGGCAGAGGTAGGTAAGTATTTCATTTTTGGAAATACCTACTTTTCACGAGTCGGTATATTCGACCCATAAACGTGATAGGTTGTGAGCCCATCGGACCGGTTTGTTCCAAATGCCTCAGAATTAGTTGTCAGAAGAGTGGTTTTGTATAGATTTACTTTAATACACCTACCTACACATCACATGAGTCATAGGTGTATGTAATCCAAGAGCGGATACCTACTAGTTTTTTTTTAGTATAGCTAAGAGTGCAGGTATTCGTTCATAAAATGCACAGAATTTGATCATTCTGTGACCCAAAAGGGTTTTGGATAGAGTCCTTGAAATCTACGCTAGCTGTACTATACGTCCTACCTCGCCTTTCAACTAACCTATCCTGAACACTCTTCCTCAGCTGGAACTCATTGTTTTCCCTTGCGAAATCATTGATCAAAACCAGTTCTTGCGAATCGTTCACCTGCTGCCATACTTTCGTAGCCAGATTAGCATTCGTATTCTTTAAAGTCTCTATGCCTTGGTAAGGGCACCCCAGGAAACCGTCCGCATCCTGGCAAAACATGTTCTGGTAAAAGGTTAACGTAAAATTGTTATAAAAAATCACTAAACATTTTTATGTTGTGACATAAGTAATTTTGTGTCAACCAAATACTTCGAATGCAAACTTTTTAAAGAAAATTAAAACAAAAAATATTTCTACGATGCAATATGAAGGTTTTATGCCGATTTGTAATTGTAAGTCAGCAGCCTCCTTCGGCTTCAATTTTCAAAAGTTTTTAAAGAACAAAAAAAAACAGCTTGGAGGAAATAATTTTAATTTTTTAAATACTTATGTATAACAACTATAACAATAATAATTGAATTTCTTAAAAGTGTTTCCTTACTGCTGTTAGGTGCATAACTAAATTGTTAAAAAAAACCTTCTACTCATCGTTAATTCCAACTACCTACAACTATTTAAAAAGACAAAAAATCACAAGATTTGGTTAAAATATCGTATTATTATACAAAACATTAAGAAACCTGGAATTCATTTTAACTCTTCTTGTTGTTGACACAAAATTTCCTTTAGGACCGCATGCAGTGGTCGCAATATAACGAAGTATACTATTTCTGCTACACTGATTATGCTGAATCCAAGGAACAAGCTTAACAGACCGCCTATAGCACCTGGAAAACATAAAAAAATATTCTTTAGATATCCGACTCCCGATAAGTGCCTACATAACTAAAGAAAAGTAAGAAATAAGTCAGAAGATTCAAGAGTAATGACTTATTTGAAATTCTAACAGTGGTTTGATAATACTCTATATAGCGTCTGACAAAGCAAAAAAAACTTAAATAAGAGAAGAAAATAAAAATGTTGAAAGTCAGTTCAAAGAAGAAAAGATGATTACCTACCAATGAAATAATAATCGTCGTACTGAGCATGTCGGTGCTGACCCAGAAACATGTCGTCGTAGAAGTGTATGTTGAGTCGAGTTGTTTCACCTCTGAGAAAGAAAAAAGTAAAAAACTAAAGAACTGATTCTTAAAAACGAAATCAGAAACACTGGTTGAAGTTCAGCTTAACCAGACGACACCCACCCACAGCTGAACCAGTAGAAAGTAAAATCAACGAATAGAGAACTTGAATACGAGTATTTTATTTTATTATTATTATTAGGCTATTTCAAGGGAGGTACTAGGTACTTACTAGGTGAAGAGTAAAGGGTTGAACAATCAACAATCCTCGTTCTAAAGGAAAATAAAGTAAGAACAATGGGGTTTGGGCGGGTGACACCACACAAAATGTAGAAGAGATTATTGAGAGATATAATTATGGTGGTAAGTAACATTACGTACGTATTAGAATACTCTGGTGTCGCTTCGCCTGGTTCCTTTATGAGGTCGGAGTAAAAAACTTGGCTAGAGTAGAGGATGTCATTGCAAGAGGGGTGACAGGATGCTGACGACATCACTCGAGGTTTCCTCTGCTCCTCACTGTCCGCGTAGTACGCGTATATTAGCTGCTCTTCCACTTTGGCTGGAAAGATGTGGAAAGGATCCGTATCTAGCAAGTTAGCTTGAATTGTAAGGTTTGCAGAGTGGAAAGCAAAAAAGGAAACTATGATTTGATACATAGCTAAGATTCATAGCATTTGGCCAAAGTATTACATGGGGGAATTGTATTTCATTAAGATGAGATTTTTGAAGCGCACGTGATAATAAACGCACAACACACAGTCTACCTATTAAACTTGCATAAATCAGGATTAAAGTGTAGTAAAAGCAAAACTCACGCCCTACCTTTGACATCTTCAATGCATTGAAAATCTATAGCCGTCGAGCAAATTGGTACCCAAATGTGTTTTCCTACAAAAAAAAGACGTTTAACATATTATATGGAACAAAATTCCACCACAGATCAGCTAACCAAACAATTTATAGCAGAAAACGAATACTTTATGAGCAAATAATAAAGGTTGTGTTGTGGGACATCTCACAGACGGACTACATCCCGCTGCCTAATTTGCGATTCTAATACAGTTACATGTAGTTAGTATAACTGCACGGTCTTACTGCAGGCTTACATGACAAGCATGTAGCAGTTATCATGCAGATGCTTTATATGTCTAAATATAAAAAATATTCGAATTGCAATTCGGCAGTTACATATCAGCTTTTATAAAGCAAACGATATAGTCTTACGTGGCCAGTTAAAAAGAACACAGTTGCACACTCTCAAAGCTTCTTGAATTAGCAGGTCATGTTTGCAGTTGCTGTCAGTGTAAAATTCGTAGTAAACCAATTGCCTCTCGTTTTGGAAGAAGCATTGCCTCGTCTCTGGGGTCAAATGCCTCAGGTTTGCGTCTGTCTTGTAGGTCACTGGGTACACTTCGATGGTAGTCATTCGGCCCATGGGAAGTCTCAGGACAGTACTCGTGTAGACGTGGTCCGTTGGTGAGCTGATGAGGAGCTAAAGAAGAAAGCAGGATCCTGTTTCAAAGGACAAGTTGTGGCAATTTTTATGGAGGTCTCTGAGGTCATCCTTTAGCAGAGGATGACGGTACGAGTACCTACCAATACAAGTATAACAATCTGGAACACATTCAGAATTGGAAATAAGTTCGTTTTGCTAAGATTGTACTCCCGTTCGCCTCTTTCAGTGGACTAAAATTGATATTACTTAACCTACACCAAGTTTTACGTAAAATATACAAGAAAAAACAAATGAAATGCGTTTAAGCATTTGATAAAAAGTTTTTTTGTACCAATAAAACTTCGTTTAGCATGACATAGTCGTCATCATCATCATACCCGCTACAACCTATTTCTATTGTCAGTTAACACAGCTCACAATATAACGAGAGTAGGTGGTTGTGTAGAATGACAACTTACATTGAATCCTAAGCTACTGCCTTCACAAGCAAACTGATATTCACTGGTGTTCAGATAAAGGTCCACTCCCAAGCCATTATTTTCTCCAGAAGCCATGACTCTCAGTGGAAGCATAGTGGGGTCTGGTGGAAACACCTTTGGGTACCCAATGTCTAGACCCCACTCTAGGGAGATGGGGTTCACGTTATGGCTGAACGTCTTCTGCCAGGGTACGGTCTCGTTACTCCTGCGGTAAAAGAAAACATAGTTATGGTACTTAGTTTAGAAAGGCCACGCGAGGAGGCTCACATTGTGACGCATTCTGTAGAAAAATTTGACAAAATTTGAGTTTCAAGATATTTTGATGCAGGACTCTGTGACGACGTGTGTGCTTCTCTTATGTATTAATGTTAAGCTATGGTTCGCTCAAAGTTATTTAGTAAATTGCTTGAATTTTTTTGGTTTCGTCGATTCTTAGTGTCTGTTAGCTTGTAACAAATTGTCTCCGAAACTGCAGGTAAGTTTACTTTTCTGGGAGGAACATCAGAACATGGGCTGTAATTTTACCACGGGTACGGAACTTATGTTGGTGAAATCGCTGGGAACAACTAGAAATAAATTTTATTAAATGAATATACGTACATGCCATTCAACGGCAGCCCATTGAAAACGAAGCAAAGCCCGTAGTTCGTGAATAGAGGCTTAAAGAAGTTGTCGCAGCACTCTGTCGACGTCCATTTCATACGCTGACCAGTACCGCGCCAGTAGCAGGTCTTCACTACATCCGGGCACTTTGGAGAACCCTGAAGACCAGACAAGAACCACACTGTCTCATTACTAAGACTTGTTAGAAGTAAGATGTGAACAAGGAGATTGTGTTCCACGAATATACATTCCATGATAAATCATGTCTCAGGTTCCAGGCCATGTCACGTTTTTGGATATTTAGTCGACGTAGAAGTACCTGTCTATGTCTATGAAACATATTAGACGAAAAAATTGCTGTAGGAACGAATCGGCAATCCCCTCTCTTAACCTCAGACTAAGTCGAGCAACTGCTTCCAGAGGTGACTGCCAATCGGAAAGAAAATATGCTGGTCTACTCTCAGACTTAGTTGAGCGACAATCTTCGCGAGGTGTCTGTCAAGATCTGGATAACAGTGGCCACGAATCGTGCTCAATGGCATAATATGGGAGAGGTATTATTCCAGCAGTAGACTAAAAATGACTGATGATGATGGATGAATACATACGTTTACGATGAAATCTTGCAACATTCTGTTTTCTTCTGGAGTCAGTCTCTGCTGAAACGCTTTGTGTTCTTTAGACATTTCTGGGCAAATGCGAGAAGCAAAAAAGTGGTGTAACCTAAAATGTTAAACATAGTTGTTAAAATAATAATCTACTATATAAAAATAAGTCGGGTTTTCCTTCCTGACGATTTAACTCGAGAACGGCCGGACCGATGTTGATGAAACTTTTTGTGTGGGTTCGAGTGGGTCCAGGGATGGTTTATAGCAAAAAAAATTAAGCATTGCACCCGTGCGAAGCCGGGGCAGGTCGCTAGTACTTATTAAAAGTTTTGAATTTTTCTCAAGAAGTTGTAGATTGTGTAAGCTTAGAGTGAAACAAACATGAGTGTTTATCTTAAAATACCTAATCGAATTAACTGTGAAGAGAAATTAAATTGTTTGGTATAAAAAAATATACCAATGATTTTGTAATGGTAGGTAGATACCTATTTACACTATACCTACCGAGTTCAAAGATAAATTGCCACATTAAATTTTAAGAGAAGTAATTAAATGGGCAGCAATAATAAAATTTGGTTAGCCACAAAAAATCAGCATTTAAATAATTTGGTCGGCATGCAAAGATTTTGTGCGCAAATAAAAAAATCAGGCAGCATTCCTTGTTCGGCAAATAATTTTGATAATGGTCAAAAATTAAATCAGAAATAGGCAGCTTACAATAACATGGGTTTGCATAATAAACATTCAGTCCGCAAAATAGTTACTTGGTCCGCAAAATAACTACTTGGTCAGCAAGACTTCATGATTGAACAGCAGAGAAAACATGTCGTAAAAAATTATACTATAGGCACTCCCACTCCCACTCTCATTCCCATCTACCCGCTCCTACCCTCTCAAACCTTCTCCAGGTGGTAGGAAGAGGTAGGAGGATGTAGTAGGAGGTAGGGGGAGGTAGGAGGAGGTAGGAGGACTTGGGAGGAGGTGGTAGGAGGAGGTAGTAGCTCCTACCTCCTCCTGCCTATTCCTACATCCTCTTACCTCCTACTACATCCTACTACCTCCTACCTCCTCCTACCACATGGAGGAGGTGGTAGGAGGTAAGAGGAGGTAGGAGCTACTACCTCCTACTACCTCCTCCTACCACCTCCTACCACCTCCTCCCACCTCCTCTTACCTCCCCCTACCTTCTCCTACCTCCTCCTACCTACTACCACCTCCTACACCCTCCTACTACCTCCTACCACCTCCTGCTACCTCCCACTACCTCCTACACCTTCCTACACCGAACTCCTCCTACCACCTCCTACCACCTCCTCCTACCTCCTCCTACTTACTACCACCTCCTACACCCTCCTACTACCTCCTACCACCTCCTGCTACCTCCCACTACCTCCTACACCTTCCTACACCGAACTCCTACACTCCATTCCTACCCCCAACTTCCACGCCCACTCCCACAACCACCACAGCCACCACAACCACTACCACTGCTACTGCCACTACCACTAACACCGCCACCACCACTACCACCACCACTTGTAATCGTAATAATAATCATAATCACAAAAGTTGCATAATCCAAAGTCCTTCTTAATCTATGTAAGGAATGCGCCCATTTTGCGCAAGACAAGTTTGCTGAGATTATTTTTGCTACTTTTATATGAAGCTCAAAAAATTTTTTTGGCTTCCCCTCTGAGTGCTTACCAAAATTTTATTAAACAGTAGCAGCTCATTGCAGCTCAAAAATAATTACAGCCATCCAGAATGACATAAATTGCTGATAGGTTTTGTAATGTTTGCTGGCCATGAGTTGCTGACCAATTAGCTATTTCTGCTTACAGATTATATTTTTCTGCTTACAAAAATACGAATACTCTGCTAACCATTTAAATAACACCCAAATTTTAATAGTTGTCAACTTTTTAGTTTTCGTATCGTAATACAATCGATATTTAATTATAAATTTTCTCGGAAACCAGAATCAATTGTTTCTTGACTAATTTCATATCAAATCTATAACTCACTCATCAAGTTCAGTCACATTTGCATAAGAGAGCTGCACATGTAGATGGGGACACAGCACAACGCTTGGAAAAGGCACTGCCCACACGGGAGTTGGCAAAGAGTCGATGACATTAACGAATGGCGTGGATGTGGACTTGGAGAACAGCTGGATGATTATACCCAAGCACATGCCAATGCTGATGACAACTAAGATGACCCATGTGACCCGCTCCTTACGGTTGAAGGTTGGCTCGAAGATGTATCTGAAAGGGTTTTAAAAGAAGCAAATTCTTTGTGAAAAAATCCCGAAGTGTTTAAAGTTCAGTAATGAAGTATAGTAAAACCTGTGACTCTGTCATATTAACGCAAAACTTTCACCAATTACGCTGGTCCATACAATGTCAGGTTCCTAATAAGCAATTGAACATTACATTACGTATAGCAGCATTTTTTTCGTCTCAGTAATATTTACACCGAATATTTAGGTACACAGTTTTACCGTCCTAAAAAAATAATTCTGAATAATGGTACCTAATCCTAAAGTCACAAAGAAATTAAATTATCTTAAAAAGTGTGTAAACTCTTTTAATAATACAACTCACTTCACTCCATGCAGAGATCCCTGATACAAAAACTGTTTGAGACCCCTCATCACCTCTTCCAACCACTTTTTAAACAAAGATCTGCAAGTGATCTCCCCATTGGCATCAAGAGCTTGTATCTTTCTTCGATTGTATTTAGCTTCCAGCACTTCTGGGCTTATGTATTTAAAATCTTTTAAATAAAAATCTCTTAAATATCTATTTGTAGCTATATTCTCTTTAACCGTTTTATCTATATTTATTTGGTGTACTTTGTTGGGGTGGAATTCATATACTTTTCCCATCTTTATATTTTTTGGATCTAAATGTCGCTAATAAAAATTTCTAGCTGCAGATCATTCCACTATAGGTGCGATAAATTTGCAATTCATATCTCTGACAAGAATAATTTTGTAATATTATTACTTCAAATTCAAATACAGCAGGGTATAGAAAACTTTACGAAAAATTCCTAGGTACTGGACATAGTGTTCCACCAGACACCTACGTTTGCAATGAACTGCGCATTGAGTTCAAATGCATCTGAAGGAATATTAACAGTCCCACAACCAACAACACTTGTTGTAATTGACCATTGCAATCAATATGGAGGTTCATCAATTATTGCAGCTGTTCATGTCTATTTCTCTGTCTGTCTATTTCTTCTGTAGAAACTTGAGTTTATTTTTGATGACACTTCACTTCATGATCAGCTTGTAGACGTGTGAGAAAGCAGTTGGTTTGAAAATTTTAAGGGGGCTTACCAACATTCGCTCTTTATATCGCTACTGTGTCGATGCTTGGGGGATCCCTATTTCTGAGGTGGGCGTCTTTTGTCTGATATAATGGTGATGATGATTCTTTATATCGTACAACATTAAGGTCTTCGTGTGCTGTTATATCTTAACTACTTATACAATACGAACATAATGTCTTATGAATCTCTCAAAATGTATTGTTGAAGATATTCTAAAAAACGGTCAACTAGGTAACAGTACAATACTTCAACCACAGCAAAGTATAGTTGAAATTCTTCAGACAGAGCAAGGTAGGCAGCTAGTGGCTATGATAGACAGATAGTTCTAAGCCTGCAAATGTAATTACACATACACTTACTTCGACAAGCTACCTGGAAGCTTTTAGCAGAATTACCTTTGTTTAAAGGTGCAAGGCTTTGATGTAGTGAATGCGCTATTCACATGCAATCAATTTGATTGAGAATTTGATCTAATTTACATACACACATAATCTCACGTATTTTTCTCGTCGGGGTAGGCAGAACCTTGCAAATCTCTGGCGATCTATACATCTACGCTTAGGCATGCTCGTTGGTTGTGAGTTTCGGATACTAAACTGGCTTTTCTTCAATACATCACAGATCTGTTGATCTAATTACGCCTAAGTCGACCTCTACCGACTCGAACACTCACAACACCCTTGTGTATTTGTCTCGCTAAGCGCCTTTCATTAGCTCAAAATTACTATTAAATTCATAAATATCGAAATTCCTCCTAGTTCTCCTTTTCAAGCCAAAATGACATAATTATTTGGAAAACAACTGTGGTGGTCCTATTATAAGAGAAATAAGTAAACTATAAATAGATGAAGGTATATTGATTAGAAAGAACAAAAAACTGATTACGTGTAAATGAATTGAAATGTTCAAAAAATATATCTCCCTAGCTAGCTGGTAAAGTGATGTAAAAACTTTTTATTTTTTTTATTTCCAGAGTTCACCCAAAATTGTTTTTATTGCGACGTCACCATACCAATGTCACTTACACAAATACAAGAACGACTAACCCAATAATACGGCACTTCATTTTTAAACTCTACCAACCCGTTTAGACAGATTGTTCCAAAGATATAAACACACATACCTACACTCGAATAAATTACTGGTGCAGACGGGTAAAAATCTCTCACAAAATGTTTTCTTTACTTATTAAAGAACTTGAAATGGAAATAACAATGGATTGCCGTTGGCAATAAATGAAAGAGTTTTTGTTTCAAACTTTCTGCATATTTCGATGAGGTACATTTGATGGCGTGTTTGGTTTTCGTCTTGAAAAAATACGAGTTATTCCAACTCACATTGGGGAATTTGCGTATAACAATATCAAGACAAGGATTGTTCTGTCGAGTGTCTTTCGATATATTTTAGAATCTCGGCTTCGATAGGACTATTTCAGGTCTGTCTGTTTGGTTGTGCACCGCTATGAAGGGATTTATGGAAATTCCCACGAGTAAGAGAATAAACTAGATCCATTTGGGCAACGCCGCTGGGCACCCGCTAGTATTCATATAAGTGCGGTGCGGTGCGGTAAGGTGAGGAATGTAAGGATGGTTAATTTAATTTCCTGGAATAATTAAATTATAATGGACAAGAGTATCGAGTGTAGCAGGAGCATCCCTGAAGCCATAACAATTCGCGGGATCACCTTTCAGCTGAAGGATTGTATCCTGCTATACATACAACGTAATTATTACGATTATATTTTACTGGCGGGTGCCGGGCATTACTGCGCGGATTCGGTTTATTCCCGTTCCCGTGGGAATTTCAAAAGATATCTTCTCAGTTCTCACTTAGTGCTCACTTATTGCATTTAAGGAACTTTTAGGCAATGCATTCATGCATCTAGACCCAGCAGTTTTGGACTTACTTACATCTAGACCCAGCGATCAGTCAGTCAGACAGTTAGTTTTACCTTTTATTTAAAGACGTGTTTATAGGTTATTGTTTGGAAGTCGGTTTGTGTCTCGTGCTAAGGTCTTGGTTCAAATAAGGATCAGGGAGTGTAAAGTCAAGAGCACGAGGAGCTTGACACATTGGACTTTGTAACGTTCTTATTACAGTCGCCATAGAGGTCAGACTCCCACTACTACAAGTGTAAAACTTCATGTGCTCTTGACTGTACCGATTAGTTTTTCAAAAACTTACGTCCATATCTATTTATCAATGGATCTAACGGTGAAGAAAAAACATCGTGAGGAAACTCGCAAATCCCAGAAGGAATGTGGCATGTGCGTAGCGGTTCGACGATTAGGTTTACCACCTGTTTACGAATCCAAAAACCGCACTGGTGAAGGTGGAAGAAAATAATTCTGTTTCCTGAAACTTTTTCTATAAACGTCTTTGGTAATAACTCCACGAAAGCAAACATTGTGAACTACTTAGAGGGTAGGCTGTCTACAGTATTATTATACAACTAGTGGCCCGGGCAGACGTCGTTCTGCCACCGTATAAACCATCCCTGGACCCACTCTAACCCACACAAAAAGTTTCATCAAAATCTGTTCAGCCGTTCTGGAGTTTTAATCAGACTAACGAACATCAATTCATTTTTATTTATATAGATTACTGGACCGATATTAAAAATTCTTTCACTAATGGAAAACTTACTTTTCTGGAAGTGACATGGGCTATAATTTTCCCACGGGAATGGGACTTACGCAGGTTAAATCGCCGGGAACAGCAAGTTATATATAAGTTCATTTTAAATCAAGTGCAAAGATTTTAAGGATGTACAAAAGAAATAGAATTAACATGAAAAGAGAAAAAAAACGTTATTTTGTTTCTGGGACTCTTCTAAAATTTGATTTTAGAAACAAACATTGCAGAAACCCTCACTTCCGCACTATTTACCTTTTTTTATTTACCTGCCTACCCCCTCGGGGATAAAAAAGGCGTGAGATTATATTATTTATATTATTTACCTTGTTACTTTCGCGCAACTTTTGATCTGGTAGTGTTGTTTAAGTAGGTACTGCGTGTTAGTTTGTTTTTTATTTTTTGTAATAATCGATGTTAACTAGTAAATTTACCTATGAAAAATAAAAATCTATGCCAAAAATGTATTCTTGTATTTTTTTTAATTACAATATAAACATTTGCACTTAAAATAAATAAATAGTATGCACTCGTATGCACGAACCTACATTCGCAGTAATTAATAATAATATAAGTAAATGAATACACCTCGCTTCTCTTGAACTTTATCTAATCACTTTGTTGAAGCAGACGAATAATACTCGTACAACCAACCCGGCTTGTTGATCGTACTTACCGAAATTAATAGTACACCTAACTTAACATGAAACTGGAATCTTGTTTTTGCTATGAATTTCAGAGATAAGATATATAATTAAATTATAGAGCAGGAGTAACCCTGTGAAGCGCTCGTAGCCCTGCTTTTCCAGTGTGTTTGTAACGATCATACTGGTTATGCAAAGTTGAATGGGTGACCGCCTAGTGGCATTTATGCGTTACACGCGATTATAATGGTCCAATGTGTGAAGCTCTAATAGCAATTGACTGTACCCACAGATTAGTAACTAGTTATTGACTGTAACCCCCAGGTCTAGGTCCCAGAATTCATTTCGAGGCATACCTATAACAGACCCGGTACGGCGAGGGGCTGACCACCTATAAGTCCTATCACGTTTAGGGGTCCAAAGAATTATATACTGGTGGAACGTAGGTATGTATTTCCAGAAATTGAATGCCTCGGCCAGATAAAAGACGAACGATTATTTATTTTTATTTAGGGACTTATTAAATTTATAAATATTTTGATGAAAGTACTTAATATAATTAAAATTATTAAAATTACATTAATGAGATACAATACGATATTGAAATTGGTGAAATAAGACACCTTTTACGAGCAAATGTGTTATAAAAATATATACTTAGTCATTATTACTGATTATACCTAGATTATATTTATCACTAGCTCGACGGTGAAGGAAAACATCGTGAGGAAACCCGCAGGTCTCAGAATTAATTCTGAGACATGTGTAAATAGACCCGGTCCGGCGATGGGCTCACCACCTATCACGTTTAGGGGTCCAATGTATCTCGTGAAATGTGGGTATATCCAGTTATGGAATACCTCTGCCTACCCCCTCGGGGATAAAAGGCGTGAGATTATATTATTATTATATATATACCTAGATTATTTATTTTAATTGAATTAAGTTTTATTTATTTTAAGTATGTTGTTAAAATTAATATATTATTAGGTACTAGCGACCCGCCCCGACTTCGCACGGGTGCAATGCTTATACTAAAACCTTCCTCTTGAAGCACTCTTTCTATTAAAAAAAACCGCATCAAAGTCCGTTGCGTAGTTTTAAAGATTTAAGCATACAAAGGGATATAGGGACATAGGGATATAGGGACAGAGAAAGCGACTTTGTTTTATACTATGTAGTGAAGCATACTCATTATTACCTATACTGCTTGTACTTTGTTAGGGAATAGTAATAGTGCACATGTAGGGGTCATTGACAATTGATAAGGCCATTACCCAACTACTTAGCAAGTCGGTCATTCTCTTATCTATTAAATTTGTTTATGCCAAAGTTGCTATACACATTCATAATTATAAATAATAGAGTGAAACTTATTTTTATATGACGAAACTCATTTTTTAGTATATCTAGTAGGATTTGGTACTTACAACGTCGCCGCCAGAATAAGGCTCAAATTAACTGCATATACCTAACTGTGCCTGCACTTATCAAATATCAACTCATATATCTACTAAAATTTTCTTGACCACAATTTATTTATTATATTATAATATACTATTATGTAACAGTTATGTAAGAGCAATTCTTGAAATTAGTTTGTTACCTACCTAGTATCGTATCGACTACTTAATCGATTGCAGCATTTTTTTAATATGTGTTAAATTTTTCTCAAATAATAATTAGCATAACTCAATTTAGGGCTACATATGGAAACCGTACTATATTATTGGTCTTTATTTAAGAAATTTGGTTACTATATTTTTTGTGTTCATGTAGGTGTACTAATTGGTGTGTATGGAAAAATGAGCTTAATCTGTTACATATTGTATATGTATACACTATCTGTTCCAAGCGATTTCATTTTACAAACATTTCGAAAATTAGTCTATTTCGCAGCAACAGCAATAATAGCATAATACGCTACAACTTCGTTTATATTACACCTAATGCTAAAACCGGTTAGTTTCAGTGAAGTCTAGAGACTGCGAACAGGACATGAAATATTCAAGCTAAAAAGCGCCATTAGCAGTGTTGTATCTGGGCTATCAAATATTCAGCAGTAGTCATTGTTGGCTTTATCTGTTTAGTAATTCTCTTTATCATAACGTTACTGGATTACGATTCCAATAGACGTAGAATAGAATAATACGGGCCTGTTGGCTCAGTTGGTAGTGACCCTGCCTTCTGAGCCAGAGGTCGCGGGTTCGATCCCCGCTCGAGGCGAATATTTGTCTGCATGAACATGTCTGTTTCCTGGTCGTTTAATATTTATTTAAGTATGTTTATCAGTTGTCTAGTACCCATATTACAGGCCCCGCCTAGTTTGGGACTAAATTACCGTGTGTGAATTGTGTGCCACAGTGTATTATTATTATTATTTATTTTGCAAACACAATTCACAAACATTACGCATTAAAACGAAATACACAAACAAGAGAATAAGTAGGTACCTACTACATATAAGTACCTATGGTATGCTAAGTTACCGGTGGACTCACAGTTTAACATATTATGATTGTTAAACTGTGGGTGATGGACTCGCGGTTTTTTGACTTTGATTTCTATTAAAAAACCAGTTAAATCCGAGTTGGAGTCACACGAAGGGTTCCGTACCACCGTGCCTAATAAGTACAATGAACACAATACTTGGGAACCCATTTAAATCTAAAAGGTTATAATATTATAATAAGTCTTAGTCTTAGCTCAGACTAAGAGTCTTTAAGTAATAAACAGTGATTGTTAATTAGTTGTAGTAATCTCACGCCTTATATCCCCGAGGGGGTAGGCAGAGGTATTCCGTTTCTGAATATAACCACTTTTCACCAAATATTCTTTGGACCCCTATGATAGGCGGATTTGTAATAGTTACTTAATTTAATCGTTAATTTGTTAATTGAAAATAATATAAACAATATCCTAACAGTATAAACGCAATTCCTAAAATTATTTGTTTAGAAAGTATCGACTACTTATCCATTTTAGGTAGGTAAAACGGGCTACCGAAATCAATACGTATATTATACGAATTAGTTTATGTAAGCTAAACTGACCTTTATTACAAATAATGCGCTACAGAAATATAAGTGTGTATTGTGTTCTGTAATACGAGCTTATATAATAAATTATAACAACAACAAAAATGCAAAATAAGTAAAAATTATACGGATCAAAACTATTAAGTCGGTGTTTACAAGACCAAGCTACCGAGTACTATCATACAGACCAGTCAGTCAGTCACAAATGGTCCCAGTGGCCAGTGCTAACATAGTAAACGGGGTCGTTACAACGTGTTACGGAATCTTGTGCGTGTTATCAACACATAACCTTTTGACCTTTACGTTTGGGTGCTTCTCTAAATTTGTTAAACAACTCGACAAAAGTGTAAGTATTATTGAAGGAATTTTAACCATTCTGCCAATCGACAGAAACACTATTCTGAGAAAGTGTCACATTTTTACGTTTGAAAAGTGCAGTGGTTTTTGTGTGTACTGAGATGAGACCTTAACGTCAAGATTATCACCCTCACTCAGTGAACAACCTCAATTTCTTCGGAACCATAATACCACTATGTGCTTCGGGCATTATATATAAGGCACTATTTAAGAAGACTTTTTTGGCATTACTTAACCAGATCCATTGTGCGATGAAGCTTCATAAGGGAACTTGACGGTATCTTTGAGTGATCATTTGCAATGTACTTTCGATGCTGTTAATTTTGCTATTGAATTTACTTAGTGATATTTTTCTACAGATTTCAAAAATGTGATCTGAAAAATGTATTTTTGTTTTGCACAAATGTTTTGTTTCTACGTACCTGTAGCATTTTTTGTAAAAAATATATATATTTAAAATATAAGTAAAACGGCTTCAATTTTTAGGCGAAAATTCAAAGCTCGATTAACCTTTTAGCTTACCCTGTAAGTGGCAATAAATAACCACAGGATGGCCGGATGTATCCAAAAAGCTGTTTTATTGAAATTTAAAAGGACTCGCCTAAATTGAACCTGTTTCTATGAAATTTAATGTAACATTTTCCTGTTCCTACAAAGGCGTTTTTGGAAATTATTTGCAAACGACTTTTCCCCGTTGAAAATCATCATGAATTTGGGTAGGTAATGTTTGATTGGAGGTCGAAGGCAAACTTATACAGGGTGCTCTGTGCTGGACAGTATGGTCTCAGTACAGATGTCAGGAAATGTCAGGGAGCTACGGCGGGATAATTGGTAAAAGATGTGAATATTTAAAACCAACCGTAACTGCACTCTGCAGAGCGTCTTTATTACACTGATCGGGCGTGCAACGCCGAATCGGGGTCGCGAGTCAGCAGTAATTAAAATATTTTTATAAAATGAAAAAGTACTACTACACACTGTAGGTACGTGGACTCGTACAGTGTCTTTAAAAATAGAACAGTAATAATAAGTAAAGATGAAATAGGGCGAGACGAAAATCAATTTAAAATTAAATCATTGTTTACCAAAAATATTTATTAATAAATACAAAATGGCACAAAACAAACACAGTCATGCAATCATGATAAGGAAGTAACAGAGAAATGAATCTTTAAAGAGATAGAAGTCCAGCAGACAGGATTTCAATTGCCTTCCACCACAATTATTGTGGTTATTGGAAATGAAACAATGAAATATTTATTTTTATTTTTAAACCATAATTCTAGAAGGATAGCTCAGCCGAGTGTATTTTTACGAGCTGAAATTTTTATATCCGCGGCGATATCACTTTTCATTCCTCCAACTGAAAAATTACAGAGGTTTGCATAGTTTTGTTGGTCCTTTGATGTATGAAAGAATGCCAAACCAAGTAACCGAAAATACAATTTCGAATTTAAGTGTAGGTAGCATAAGTATAATTTTTGCTTAATTTGTTTAGACTAAAGTATAACTTATAAAGTGAAGAAATGAAAATGTAGTCAAAAGTATCATAATTTTAAAAATGCAGGCAAACTGAGGTGGTAAACTCCCAAAAGACTGTCGCACGTGATCCTTAGGGACAAATGTTTCAGGGCTATTTTTCAGCGTTATAAACCCAGTAATGAAACTGTGTTTTTCTTTTTCAGGTCAATATGGCGCCAAGCAAGCAAATCGTTGGCACATTGGTAGTTATATTATTTTTAGTTTATGAATGTGAGTATATTTTTTGTATTAAGTTCAATAGCGGTCAAGTCCAAAGCGGCCAGAAAGACTATACCTACTTAATTAATAAATTAAATAGGTCCCAATTCTGACATTGTGAGAAAATATACCAAGTATTTTTTCATAAACTAACTATGTTTCACTCAGTGCCAATTCCACCAAATTATTTCTGCTTTGTCTGATGGTTGACTGATAGATAATGCCTTTAGGCATTAAGTTGGCCATGTGTACATTTTCTTGGCACATAAAAAAAAATAGAATATCTCTGCCGAGAGGATGAACACGTAAGCAAAAATTTTTATTATATGTGATATAGCTGTTCAGCGCGGTTGCACCGTATCCCATTCCCGTGGGAATACGGAAATATTATATAATATTTTACAAACTTTGGCTGTCGTATTTATTTATATCTAATCAAAAGCCTAAAAAATAAGTTTCAAGTTTCGAGCTTTTAAAATGACGTAATTTCCATACAAACTTTAATCCCCTATTTCAACCTCTTACGTCCCCTTTTCCAAATTAAAAAGTAGCCTATGTCCTTTCTCAGGATTTAGAATAGGTATCTCTATAACAAATTTAATTTAAATCGGTTCAGTAGTTTAGGCGTGATTGCTTAACATACAGATAGACAGAGTGATATCGCATTTATAATATTAATAGTATTGCATATTTTGCATCGCTTGCAAATTAACTATTTCTATCTCCCTCCAGCGTCAGCAATCCACTGCTTCTACTGCAACAGCGCCAACAACTCGGCGTGCAACGACATCAAGGCGCTGGACGAAGATATGCGCACGCGCCTGATTCCTACCGTGCATTGCGAGACTGCCATACCCAGTCCGGTCGCCATCAACTTCTTCTGTCGAAAGATTACACAGACCAGTAAGTGTAAAGCTTAATCTTTATATAGATAGTCTACATCTAATGAAAAACTATACAATGACGTAAATAACCTATATAAATCTGGGACTTCTATACCGCCCGCAGTGTTTCACCATCTTTAAACTTCTTCGACAAAACTATTATCCACATCACTTGGCATTCCACCACTGTGCGGTTCTCACGAAACTTTTTGCCTCGGACGACCAATCTGTGCAACAAATTGTCGCCTGCAGTATTTCTGGACCGATGCGACCTGCAAACCTTCAAGAAAAGAACTTCAAAGGCCGGCAATTTACTTGTGACTCTTGAAAAAACTGCTCAGATCGTGTGTCGGACTAAAGCTTGGGTCCCACGGTCCGTAAAATCGCGGATGCACGCAGACCAGCTCGCACGACGCACCGTGGGACCGGCCTCGTCCGTGATAGCACAGAACGTCTGTGGCGGTGCGCCCGTATCCATCGTGAGTCGGTAACTTCAAAGGTGCGCTCTTCTCTCTCTTTCTTTCGCTTTGCATTATGACAACATAAAAACATCTACACACACCGACACGCACCGTTGGACCGGCCCTGCCTGTGGTGCGTCGCCGTCCGTGCTCGTCGGCTGAGTGTAGCTGATCCGTAGAATAGCGGACCGTAGGACCCCAGCTTAAGATGGACAGAGATAACTCAGAAGCCATATTTACTTTGCAAACACATAATAATCTATCCCATTTGAATAATTAATTAAATCACTGATGTGTTACTGACTTTCGGCTGATACGATGATATTGTAAATGGGAAAGTAACTCTGTGTGCTACCTTTTCAGGGATGATGAAATTTGGCACGGCGATATATTACAGCTTGAAGAAATATGTAGTATACATAGTTTTCATCCCGTAGTCTATGTTTACAGATTCAAAAAAGTTATACGCTACTTTCGTGTCCGAAAAACTTAGATTCTAGGAGACGGAGGCGAGGGGAATAGCTTCAAGTTGCTGTATAAATTGTGGTGAAACATTTGTTTCCAGTATTCCATTCCCACCGCGACTCTGAGGTGCGAGTAACCCGCGGCTGTGGCTGGGTTCGGCACCACAAGGAGTGCTACAGGGCGGACAACAGTGACCACTTGGAGACAGTCTGCCAGTGCTTCCAGGACCACTGCAATGCCGCTGACCACCCTGACCCTGCCACTACGACGGCACTGTTTCTGCTGCTTATTACTGTTCTGTATTTTGTACGATAAATAAAAGATAGAATTTCATTTTAATGTATCTAAAAGAAAAGAATTTAGATACATTAAAATGAAATCCTATCGTATGTATTTATTTTCGGAAACTACATTTATTTATTTTGATGTAATTATGTATACAGTGTAACCTAAATCTGTAAACGTTGTTTTTCCCCCATGGTAGGCCTGCCTACCATCTAAGACAATAAATTACACAATCTTTAAATATCCCAGACCGTCCAGTCATTTGGTTACGATTTATTTGACGTATTGTCGATTCGTATTGGGGCTCAAATGGCGTCAAAAGAAAGGATTTTTGAAATTTCTACGGGAACGAAAAAACAGGATGCGCATGGGCAACGCTGCTAGACATCCACCTGTAGTGTATAAAACGTAACCTGAACAGATACTGTTGTTTGTTACCTGTTAGAGCCCTCTTTAAGCCGATAATCAACCGTCATGCAAATGATTCGTGCCTGCTCGCCTCAGGGGAGAAAATCCCCCGCAGCTCGCCTGACACACGTATATTTGCATATTACTTTACTCGTTGTGTAGTAATATTTTGATTTGTGACACGAGCCGGTGAATTAGTCAATGAACAGAGATTGACGTAAATGAGTGCATTAATCAATTAATAGCACTGAGAAGAAATAAAATTTAATAAACATCGGACTCCTATCTTTAACATTGTATTTCACAGTACCTATACAAATTTTCATTGTATTGATTTTATGCACAGTAGTATATTTTATATCGAGTACCTACTAAACGAAGCCATTATATAGGTACCAGAGGTGGTTTAGGTGGGCGGAAACACGATGGAACTAAAACTCAATATTTACGCAATGATGATGGTCCACACTCCACAGTTTACTGGCTGTTTGAGTTTGTATTCATCTCATTAAGGAAATTAAAAAACGAATTACTTTTTACTCCCTAGAGCATGAGAAGTGAAAATATATTATTATTATAAATGATTAAGCAACGATAGCCCTACGGTTAAGAGCCCGATTCTCTTTTGTTGTGGGCTCGACGGTGAAGAAGAAGGTTTCCTCACAATGTTTTCATGCACCGTCGCTATTTCTTTTTAAATTTATTCCCGAACGGGTAGACAGAGATATTCCATCACAGGAAATACCCACACTTCCACATTAATCTGCGGACCCCTTATAACGTGATCTCCAGACTGAGTCTGTTACACATGCCTCAGAATCAATTCTAGGACCCGCGGGCTTCCTCACGATGTTTTCCTTCAACGTCCATGTTTTACGTATATGTTTTACGTAATATTCCAAGAATGAAGAAAATAGTTTGCCAGTCCCTTCCCACCACACTACCAAACTGCACTACTGTGTTGTGGTGTCACCTGTTGACTTAGTTGTAGATTGTAGACAATAATAATGATAAACATAACATTTCATTGTTATCCAATGGTAACTTATAGGTATATATATTATATAATCTCACGCCTTTTATCCCCGAGGGGGTAGGCAGAGGTATTCCATTACTGGATATATTGGACCCCTAAACGTGATAGGTGGTGAGCCCATCGCCGGACCGGGACTGTTTACACATGTCTCAGAATTAATTCTGAGACCTGCGGGTTTCCCCACGATGTTTTCCTTCACCGTCGAGCTAGTGATAAATATGTAGGTAAGTTTTTGAAAAACTTATTGGTACATGACAGGATTCGAACCCGAGCCTCACTGATTTTCGGCCGGCTCTTTAACCGTTCGGGCTATCACTGATCCTGGTGATGGTGACTTATCAAGTCACATAATCGAGAAACAATAGGACTATCTGTTGCCTAGATCCCCCGTGGTTTGCTGATACTTGATAGGTTATCGTGTTTACATAAACATAATATGTCAGGTAGTGATAACTTGGCATTAACTTATCTGAGGATCACTTGATTGTGGAGAGCGTATCTTGTATCATCAACAGACATTATACTGTCCAACCAGGTTTTCTATTTTGTTGGTCGCTTTGTTTTAACTACATATTATTATGTTATTATTATTATTATGTACTTATTATATACACTCCTTTTCCTGATTCGATTTTCGAATTATTTTTCCGATTCGGGTCCTCGGAAGGCAATAAATGTGTAAACATGGTATTGACTGAATTATGTTTTTCTTTTTTATTGTTTTTGAATTAAATATGCTTTAATTTTTATTATATCTTTATTAATAGCTAAGATATAGAGGTGGGGAATGTGACGTCACCACGCTACTCATCTGACTCATGCGCTTACTACGTAAGTACTAAGTAACGTGTGACGTCATTTCGCTACGTATACCTACATAATACTGCCTATACTATATATAATTGCATCGCTGCATCAATTTCGATCAAACAAAGAGATTATGTATTTTTTTTTGTTAAATTCTGACCTGTTAGGACTCATTGTATCATTTATTATCTACTTATCTAGGTGATTGCTATTAAACGCCTGTCTAAGGAGTTGAAAATAAAATTTTCTATTTCAAGGTACGCCACGACAATCTATATTTCAAAAATAATTTTTATTCAAACATTAAACACATTTTAAAATACATTTCAGAATAAAATTACAAATAAATAACTTCCTCCAACGCACCGCATCGAGGCAATGTTCCCAGAATACTGGCAGCATTCCCCCTCTGAACAGCTATACTGATTCTTTGGGAGAAGTAACTGCCAGCCCTCGGGTCGCCACTTGCCTCGATCAGACGTGCGGATATGTCGTTTAAAAACATCTGACGATGCCCCAAGGGCCCATCGTCTCTATTGCAAACGGCACAAAAAAGTAATTCCCAACCAGACCCAAATATTTTCTTGTCTTAGACGCTTCGGCAAAAACCGCAGCCGCACCAGGGCGAAAAGCAGTACCCGCTACATGCGACGAAGCCAGGGTATCAACGCAAATGGCATCCCAAACTAAGCATCTGCCTAACTTCCAAGGAATAAGCGTCATCCCGTCTGGTCTCTTCCCATCAGATCTAAATAACCCATTAGGTTCCAAAATTGCTGGGATATTGGCTGCAGCTAAAGCCCGCCGAATGACGTCATTCAAATTCGCATGACGAGAGAGCCGACCAGCGCTCCTCTGGCAGGACAAGCCATGGTGCCCAAGCTCATCCACCGGCTCCCCACACATACATCGATGAGGCGCGTTTACCTTCAAGCCTAAACGCAGCCCAACTGACAAGGACAAAGTTCCGTTATCCAACAGGTTACCCAAATTGGCTGATGGAAAAGCCTGCAGCCAGTAACCTGATTCCTTCTCAAAAACGGCCAACAAACGCGCACGGTCCGGGGCATTCTGGCTGCGGTCCAGAAGGCGTTTCTGCACTAACTTACAGAGCGGCTCATCCCACCCTCTCTGGCAATTGACCGATGCTGGCAAGTCACTCCGACAAATCGTGCTCCAAGCATTCCTGGCGTCCGCAATTCCCGAAATCTCCACGGAACCCAAGGCTGGGTTAAGAATTTTACCGGTAAGGAGATTCGAAGCATAAGCGGAAGACAAAAAAGCAGGCAAAGCGACAGACGAAGCCTTTCTAATACCCAAACCACCCAAGCGGACTGGAAGAGTAGCCTGATCCCAAGCGGCACCCTCAAAAGCACAGTTAACTATCCTGGAAAGGGTTTCCTTAATAACATCATCGAGTAAGCTCAACTGAATTGGATTCTTCCAAAGATAGGAACACCTGAGAACATATGTGAACCTTGGCACAAACAAGCAGGATCGTATAATAAAAAGAGCCATGTGAGCGTTCATCTCAAAAAGACGTGATGAAGACTGACGAAACCACTGTATTTGTTCGCTTACGTAAAGGGGAACCGCCTCATCTAAAACTGGCGCGCCCAGCAATCGTAGAGTGTCCAAGCCCACAATTTTGATGCCCGTTGCCATTGAAATAAAATTATTTATTATATCGTCACGAATCTGAGGCGAAACGGAAGGACTTACAAAAAGTTCACACTTAGAATGGTTCAACTCCAGACCAATGCTTGCAAAAGCTTGAATCAAATTATTTAGGTCATTCAGGACAGTTGAAGCTTCACCACCCAAAGTGCCGTCGTCCAGATACCACACGTTGAATTTTGCATCCAGGGCCTCTACTATCGGATGGATGGCTAGGCTAAAAATGGCAGGACCAAGCGGATAGCGGACCAAAAATAATAGTGTGCCGAATAAATTATACCTACTATCTTGTTTTTCTCTTTTCAATATCCATATATGTATTATCCGGTCTGGTAACAGTTATGCGAGATATGAGTTATGCGTGTTTATGTAATTTTTCATACAAATTCTTTAATTAATTAAAAAAATTCGGTTGGTCGGTCTGTCAACTTGTTAGACGGGCCACTCAAATGCATCATCTTGAACCACTCGGGTTCTTATCTGCAGTTACATAATAATATTATCGGATTTCGTAGCATTTTAAAGTTCGTCGGACATAAGAGTGTTCGCTAGTCCCAATACCAATCATGACTATTCATTTTTTAATACTTGTCCTTTCCCTAACTTATCAAAATGCACTTGGGAATACAAGAGTAGACCCACTAGTCCATACAAATGTAGGACTAATTCGGGGGATGCAGGCAGCTGATGGGGACTATTCCATGTTTCTGGGAATTCCGTACGCGAGAGTTAATGAAACACACCCATTTGGGGTAAGTATTGCCTATCAACACAAATATTTAGACAGTGGTTTTTAATCTGTGTGTAAAAGTATTTTTTGGGGGTCGCGGTTAGTAAAATTAAACGCCAGCCAAGTGCGAGTCAGAGTCACATACGGAGGGTTTAACACCACCTTTCTATAAAATTTACACTAATCTTATCCTATAAATATTAGAAATGCTAATGTGACTGTTTGTTTGCTTTTGCGCCTAAACCACTAAATAGGTTTTTAAAATTATTTCACCAATGGTAAGGTACGTATAAGAGAGCTGCCCTTGAGTTTGTTAAGCGAGAGGCGGTTGGTTCTTCGCGAGATATGGCCAGATCACTGCCACCTCAGCTTGCTAATTCTTTGCTACATCAATAACTTCTGTTCTCTGTCGGATGTATTCATTACGAATCCTATCCTTTGCGAATTTGAACTGGTGGACCAGCCCTACCGTGAGTGTCTACGTCTCAGCTCCGTAGGTCATAAGGGGTGAGACGCACTGACTGAAAACTTTTGTTTCAAGCATTGCGGTATGGATAGCGAGAAGACTCCATATAGTTCGCTGCCCAGCCCAGCTGGATCCTCCTCTTGGCCTCCTTCTCGAAACTGTTTTTACCTAACTGCAGAATCTGCCCGAGATTAGTGTACTCGGAGCGTTTTATTAATGAAATTTTTTTTAAATCGGTCTAGTAGTTTCGGAGCCCATTCATAAAGAAAAATCTTGCATCTTTGTAATATTAATGTGTTAAATTGGGCAGCGTAAAAAATTATAGGTAATAAATAAATACTTTACTTTCAGACATCATTGCCGTATCCCAAATTTGATGACGTGTTTGAGGCATACGACGATTCAGCTATATGTCCCCAAGTGGAAGAGTTCAACAACACTATTGTTGGATCACTCGACTGCCTTCATCTAAATGTGTACGTTCCGAGAACAGCTACTTCACAAAACCGTCTGCCTGTAATGGTCTGGATATACGGAGGCGGTTTCTCCATAGGTTTCGCCAACAGATATGTTTACGGCCCAAAGTATCTGGTAAGACATGATGTTATTTTAGTTACTCTGAACTATCGCCTTGGACCTTACGGCTTCATGTGCTTGGACACACCCGAGGTTCCTGGAAACCAAGGGCTTAAAGATCAATTATTGGCATTGAGATGGGTTAAGAACAATATAGAGTCGTTTGGTGGTGATGTCAATCAAATAACTATATTCGGCGAAAGTGCTGGTAGCATGTCAGTAGATTTGCACTTGTATTCAGAACAAGAACAGCTATTTAATAGAGTTATTATGGAAAGTGGATCGTCCTTGTTGATACAGTTGTTACAAACTTCAGACCGCACAGTTCCAGTCAAATTAGCTAAAGAACTTGGATTTGTAACTGAAGATTTCACTAAAGCTATATCGTTCCTTTCTACGGTTGATCCAAAACTGGTAATAGCGGCAGCAAAAACAGAACAATTTACAACATGTGTAGAAAAAGAGTTTGATGGTGTGGAAAGGTTCCTAACAGATTATTCAACCAATAAAAATATTCCAAAAGCAAAAACCATATCTATTCTCATAGGTTATAATAGTAACGAATGGAGTTTCAGCTATGTTGATAAAAAACCAGATTTTTTTGTCAACAACGAAATATTTAATGACAGTATAAAAGATCAATTCATATTTGATGAAACACAATTGCGGGAGATGGAGGAAGTCGTCAGACATTTCTATATAGGAGACGAGAAAATAAATGAGAATGTTAAATTTCAACTGGCTGATTTTAGTTCGGATGTCATGTTTAATTATCCTGCAGAACGAAGTATCTCTAAATATTTAGAGAATGGAGCCGAAAAAGTTTTTTATTACGTATTTTCTTACAATGGAGCTAGAAATTTTGTTCAAAGAAAAAACAACATCACTGTTAAAGGAGCAGCTCATGCCGATGAGATCGGCTATTTGTTCGATATTTCTTTCTGGCCCGAGGTACCTACCCCGGAAGACCAACTCACTCTTGACCGTATGACTACGATGTGGACTAACTTTGCCAAATATGGGTACGTTTATAGAAGCTTGTAGTTACATATTCATAAAACTGTAAGTTTTTTGGACTTGTAAATAAAAAATTAAAAACAATCTCAGAACCTTCATCCCTGAGGGGGTAGGCAGAGGTATTCCATTACTGGATATACCCACATTTCACGAGATACATTGGACCCCTAAAAGTGATAGGTGGTGAGCCCATCGCCGGACTGGGTCTGTTTACACATGTCTCAGAATTAATCTTCATGATGTTGGACTTGTTATAAATGCAAAATAAATAAAATAAAAATAAATAATCTCACACCTTAGATACCCGAGGGGGTAGGCAGAGGTATTCTATTTCTGGATATACCCACTATTCATGAGATATTCTTTGGACCCCTAACCGTGATAGGTGGTGAGCCATCGCCGGACCGGCTCAGTTTATACATGTCTCAGAATTAATTCTGGGACCTGCGGCTTTTCTCACGACGATGTTTTCCTTCACCGTCGAGCTACTGATTAATATGTATCTACGTAAGTTTTTGAAAAACTCATTGGTACATGCCAGGATTCGAACTCGAGCTTCACTGATTTTCATCATGTGAGGATCATATCAATAAATCCAAACTTTTTAAATTTCAGAGACCCAACTCCAGAAATATCAGAACTTCTGCCAGTAAAATGGGAGCCGGTAACCAAGGACTCTGCCTACAATTACTTAGATATAGATACAGAAATAACTCTTGGAAAGAAACCCTACCATCAAAGAATAGCATTCTGGGATCTACTCTACAAAGCCAATGAGAAATTTTATAGGGGTTACAAAGGTGGTAATGAAGACCTATAAAATGGTTATCAATATCCATGAATAAAGATTATTTTGTCTGATTTTTTTTGTACTTGTACCTATTGGGATACTCGACTAACGAGTAAGTATATTAAATTCCTTAATCCGCATTACACGTTGAAAACGTCATGTTGTCCCCATCATGGGGATACAGCCAATGGGGACAACGGTAATACACCACTATTTTATTGTAGAAATTGTTTTCGGCAACTTCTCAGTAACTAATGTTTCTATTATTTTATTTATTTATAGAATTTTATAATAGTAACATTATAATAGTAAAAAAATTCTATATGTATAAATTATTATTAATACTTCAATTTATTTTATTAATATACAATATGTAACAGAATAAGCGCAATTCCTGAAATCAGTTTGTTCAGTATCAACTACATAATCGATTTCAGCTATTTTTAATACGTGTAAAATTTTTCCGAAAAATTAATTAGCGTAGGTGAATTTAGTGGTACTTACCTACCTATAGAAATCGTAGTACTATTATTGCTCTTGATTTAATAAAAGTGGTTAGACACAACTAAAGTACGAAGGTACCATATTTATATTAATATACTAATTGGGGTGTACGAGGAATTGAGCTTATTCTGTTACGCGTTGTATAAAAATCAGTTGGTGTTCGTTACTGGTGTTCGAATTGAAATTGGTGTTCGTCCGCTGAAACTCGAATATGGCTGAACAAATTTCGATGATTTTTTTTTGTGTGGGTTAGAGTTTAGAGTAGGTTGACAGAAAGTTTTCACAATGGCAGGACGTTTGCCCGGGCAAGAAGTTTAATAATAAATGATTAAATTGCATTTAATTGAATGTCCTAGCTTCTGCGGTTTATTTTTGGGATAGCTGAGGTACCTACTTCACGTTGGACGATCCGACCTAATCGAGAATACTGGACTAGGATTTCGGCCTGTAATTTTTTCAGCGGGGAAAATATTTTCTACTGTCTGTCAGACGTGACAAACTGTCAATTGTTTCTTTTTTCAGAAACAGGGCCCGCGGGTGTGGGTTAGGTAAGGATATCATTAATTTATACCACCCTAAGGCAGGACCAGAAGTCCTCATCAACCATCATGCGATGTTTAATCAGTATGTACTATTACTCAGAACGGTCGTTGAGTGCCTGTAATTTTATTCTGTCCAGTTTTATTCACTTGGGACCACAGAATAAGGAAACGGTTTCTTTACTCACGTGCTTGGGACATTAAATGAATTTGAAGTGTGTTTACTGTTCTGTTGAATTTAATAATAAATCTCCATTGAAGAATCTTGGGAGTCGCAGCACTCTTGATTTACCAGTAAATTTAAACTATTGGATCTAGGTCAGATTTTTGTTTAGTTGCAACTTTTTTCTTTTTTGCGAATGGGTTTGGAAACAGTCAGGTCGGGAATTGAACCCGCAAGCTTTTACGTAATTTTAGAATATTCTAGATAAAACATTTTGATTGCATTAAAATTTTGGAGGCTTCATATTTCACCTTGTAAGAAATCAACACAATATTTACTGGGAAAAATGCAGGAATTGAAAAAAATTTACACGCATCACATCACGTTTTATTTTTAATAATTTAGCATAATATACACTTTGTCTTTATCTATGATTATAAACAATAAATAGTATTGCCAACATCATTTCATGGATTTCTAAAAATAAATTAATTTTTAATTTTTAATGGAAATCCACCCAGCCCTCGAAATAATTTCGGCAATAGGTTTAAACTAACAGAAGTGACATAACTTTTCATTGCCTGTCTAAGTAGCTGTTACAATACAAGACATGAGGCGAAAAAAACAATACACATTAAAATCAGAAAACCTCCGACGAGAGCTGCAATAGCTTAAATTCGAATAGAGATAAATTAATTCATAACGATAACGACCTATTCAAATTGACAAATACTTTATCAAACATTTGAGAAGTTATACCTACATGTAACTATAATATAAAGCTAGTGTGCTAAGTGGATAGATATTTATGGCTCTCTGTTTAAACGTCAGTGAAATAGGAGGTAAATTCTGGTATTGCGAATAAACAATGTTGCCAGTTAGAAATTAAAGACAGGATATTTTTTTAAACGAAGTTGTATTAACAACTGTCATGAATCAAATGTCAATTTTAAAAATAAAATTAATTTTTATTTACATTTTGAACTATTTATCAAAGTTGAGAAATCCATAACTGGATATTCCTATACAAATGATCCGCAAACTTCAAAAACGATGAACAACTGTAGGGATTCTGGCACTGCTTTTATTGTGGGAACAAACAATTATAATTTTTTAATCTTGACAACACTGCTAATGTATTTGAAATTGAATTGGATTACAGTAAATAAGTTTGTCTTTTCATCCTCTCCGTGCGTTCTGGATCTGTCTGCTCCGGTTCGCCACGCTCGTTCTCGCTTTGCAAGGTGATGTCTAAGAAAAAAATATTAATAATAATAATAATCTCACGCCTTTTTTATCCCCGAGGGGGTAGGCAGAGGTATTCCATTACTGGATATACCCACATTTCACGAGATATATTGGACGCCTAAACGTGATAGGTGGTGAGCCCATCGCCGGACCGGGTCTGTTTACACATATCTCAGAATTAAATATTACTTATAAATAAATAGTAATCAGGCACGGAAAATACCCCTACAAACAAACAAGCAAGATGACACACCATGCCAAATTTACGCGGCCAACGTTGGGCGCCAAATTCGTGACGTCATTTCAGCACAATGTTGTTATGGTTGTAACGCTGGTAATTTAAAAAGCATTTCAAAATATAACCACACCAAACTTCAGCGCGTAGGTAATTTTCGCATGGTGTATTCAAACATTTACCAAACCGTCTGTGACTACCGTTACTCTAAGCCCGATTCACGTCTATGTGGCGCCTTTATAGATTTAAATCCGGCCTAAAATCAAGCAGTGGCAGACGTGTACCTATTTAACTGCTTACCAACGTCTTCACTCTTCAAGGAGTGATCTGAATCACATCAAGAGTGCCTGCATCTGCTCCTGAACCAGACTGCCAGACTGTTCACTTACTTTTATCTTTACTCCTGAATGAGCGTCCGAGCCTGGGGTTTGAACCTAGTCATAGTCACAGAAAATGATGATCGATTGATGAACTTACTATCATCTCTGAAGGAGCGTCCAAACCAGGACCTGAACCACAACTACATCTACTAACGAAGCACTTCTGCTTCGGCGAACGAGATGTTCTTACGGCTAAAGGACTTCTCCTTTAGCCGTAAGAACATCTCGTTCGCCGTTCAGTATTCCCTCCCTCCTTCGCTTCTAAGATCATCCCCAAACCGACAAAGCTATGAGTAAGAGTTCAAACTACATCTACTTTGCGAGGCGTTCTTCAGTCCTGAACTTCTGAAGGAGCGTCCAAACCAGGCCCGAACTGAACCAGCTTGTAAGGCTACAAACTACATCTACTTATTACGAAGCAGATATCCTTCGCCGAAGTGACATCGCGTTCAGTTACGATTAACTTACCGTCTTCGCTTGAAGGAACGTCCGAGCCTTGGCCCGAACCACATAGAAGGTCTGCCTTTTTTGGTGAACTGTTACCATCTTCTTCGCTCTTGACGGCATAGCCTCGTCCGTACCACATAGAAAGTCTTTTGTAAATCCTCACCGAGTGGCTCCATGCGTAGCAGCGACGGATCACTGCGTCCGACGCGCGGGAACGCATACATCTGCCGCTTCGCTAGTGGCCCGTATTCTGTTTTCAAAAGTAGACTTTTTGTAGTTTATTTATGGCCTGTTTCGAAAGACATACGGACAACAAAGTGATACTATTAGGATTCCGTTTCTCCATTGTGAAATACCACAGATAACACTATATGAAGTAAACAGAGGTACCAGTTGCTTTAGACCGTACCTACACAAATCTATAATCAGTACCTAAATGATTTTTTTTCAATCATTTGGAGTACAAATAACCTAAATTAACTTTAATTGCGATACTGATTCAAATGTAAATTAAAACCAACGATTTCGTAACTATTGTCTTTGAAATTATGTGATTCCTGGTATTTAGTGCAATATGTATAAAGAACATCGTCTCTACCTATAAATGATCAATGGAAATAAGTACATAACTTACCTAAGACCTTACTTATGTAGAAGTCATCCAGGGGCACCTGCCAGGTCCTATGGGAGGCTCGGCCCACCCTCGGAAACGGATAGAGGTTCAGCACGCCATCACGACGTAGCTTCGCCGTGTTGTCTGGAAATAAGGGATGTAAAAAATAATCGATTTTTTGAATAATCGATTACTTAAATATGAAATAATCGATTTTTAATTTATCGAATATATTCTCAAACATATTCTTAAATTAAAAACTAAAAATTTTGTCAAAATTACACATTTTAATCGATTTTTGTAAACTGCACCATCGCGACGAATGAAGAAATTTAAAATAAGTTCACTAACGGTAATATTATGTTAAAAGGATAAAGAATGTAAAAAAAATGTTAATTTTTCATATTGATTGGTATTTTTTTTGTTTAATCGATTTTAATTAACCGATTATTTTGAAAAAAAATAATAGATTTTTCAAAAATCGTTTTTTTTATCAATGTCACACACATCCCTACTGGAAATTAACACTTGTGATGTGCTGAGTCAATTCAAAAGGTCCTAAGGAACGTAAGTACGAAACTCCGATGGAGGAACGTCCATATTAAGCGATCTGCATGTGTCCCATAAGACTCCCAAGGAGATTTGAAGAAAAAGTTTCTCTGTGATTTATTTTCTCCCAACTTATTTAGCTGTCTCCTAGATTTTATATGTTAATATGTTATTTAGAATTCTATTCACACATAATAATCCCAGTAGATGAACTTCATGTAAGAAAAGGTGTTTATATAAATATTATTAGTATTAAGTATATTATTATATGTATGTAATGAAAGAACTTATCGATATCTATTTTTTAAACTCATCGAGTAGGTACCAAGTTACATGAACATTGTACTAGTTGTAACACTATCTAGACTTTAACACGTAGAATGCAAACTTAATTTCTTTTAAAGATTTTCTAAAAATTATTTATTTGAATGAAAAATGAGGGGAAGACATGGTCGATAGTTTTGAATTTATGTGTGGAAAGCCACTAGCGGACTAAGGTAGGGGCGGAAGGGGCGGCCCGTCCCGGGCCTCTGGTCCTGGGGGCCCCCAAATTTAGCGAAAAGTTCTCAATCAAATCCCAAACAAGGATGAAAGGCAGTTGGGTGTTGGTTGGAGGCACAATAAATACAAATACGATTAAAGCTACACTAAATTTGGAAGCCCCCCAGGACTGGAGGCCCGCTCTGGCCTGGGAGGCCTCCAAATCCAAAAGTTCTAAGATCGGGGGGCCTCTTTCAGTTTTTACGCCCCGGGCCTCCGAAAGGCTTAGTCCGCCACTGTGGAAAGCGCTTTTGATTTTTCATTGTTTATCATAGTTCAATCAATAATTAAATTATCTATAAATCCGAATTTCGTAGCATTGTAAGTAATTAAAACTATTAAACTCCCTAATTTGTAAGATATCTCAAGTTCAAGTGGCATTAAGTTAACCTTATCTTAACTATGGATAATGTTACCAATTTCCTGAGAGGTACCCAGTTTAAATCGTTGAAATTGTTTCGAGAACTTATAGTATTAATAAAGTCTATTCTAGAAATAGTACAGGTTGCCCATATAATTAAATTGTGATGAATAAACACTTGTATCGACACAAAATGTAATTAGTATGAGTTAATCATTAAAGGCAGACTTCGATCGCAGCCGTGCACGATCGATCGCATGCGACTGACGCGCGCGGCTGATGCGACTTTAGTCAACGTATGAAATTTGTATGGCGCCATTTCCGAAGTCTGCGACAGACGCGTGAGGCCGAAACGTCTATCATTTTCATATATTGACTTGTCGCATCAGCCGCGCGCGTCAGTTGCATGCGATCGATCGCGCGCAGCTAGCGGCGAATGCGATCGGCCGAGACTCACGGAAATCTACCACCATTTTTATGATTAGGTACTGGCCGTTTAGTGACTCCTACGGCCTCGAATTCTTTTTTGCTTTTTTTGTGACACGAGCCATCTTTCCAAATGAGATAATCAACTTATTCAACGCCAATCTATTTGCTATAAAGATAAATATAAGTTCCGCTTTATATACATATTAATTCTACGGTCTGTCCCAAAAACTATATGAATATAAAGTAGAAATCTCCACGGAATGTTCAAAGACCACAAACATAGTAATATTTGTTTTATAACCAACTTATTAGAGTTCAAAGTGCTCCCTGGGCGATGGGGCTTTCACAGGGAAATAACATATCACAATTTCCAGATCCCTACCATCGAGAATATCGGTAAACAGAGGCGAAAATGGGGTATGATGACAACATAACACTAAAGTATTAAAGTAGCAAGAAAAAAATCTAAATTCTAAAGGCGCTTTTGACTTTTGGCGGAAATCCGAAAAGATACGGTTTTTAGTAAAATTTTCAATTTGCTGTATATTTCAGATTTTGGTTCATGAATCATGATACTAATAGAATACTATGTGGCAAGTGTTCAGTGAATGAAATATGTCTATTCATCAAGTGGTCATCAAAAGTGTCGCCTAAATCTGCATTTTTACTTTACTGTCGATGATCGGGAGGAAATAAATTAAGATTGTCACAAAAGCGGTCGAATCTAGAGCCGCAAAAATATAAAAATACAATAATCGTTTAGAAGGTCGAATAAGAGTATATTCGACCTTCTAAAAGTTCACGAGTGTGAAAAGTGGGTATTTCCAGAAATGGTATACCTCTGTGTACCCCTCGAGGATAAAAGGCGTGAGATTATTTATTTTATTAATATACTTATATAGTACAATGTACTTAATATTTTTTGAGCTTAAATAAGACTCGGTCCAAAAATTTACAGTTTTTTTAACGAATTTGGAGCCACCCAAGTAAGCCTGAAAACTAGACGGATCGCCAATCTATACTAATACGAGTATTATAAAGAGGAAAGATTTGTATTTTTGTATGTTTGTTACGAATAAACTCAAAAACTACTGGACTGATTTTAAAAATTCTTTTACCAATGGAAAGCTAGAAGATCCCCGAGTAACATAGGCTATATTTTATTCCCGTACTCCCACGGGAACGGCAACAACGCTTGTAAAACCGCGCAGAACCGCTACACAACATAGGTAGTTAATAATAAAGGTATTTTTACTCACGATTGGCACTGACTAGTGCGGACGTTAACAAGAATATGAAGACAGCGATTCTTAGGACTGCCTGCATCATGCCTGTGGGAAAGAAAGAAAATATAATGATACTGTTAAAATATTTTAGGTTCAACATGAGAAACTTATAATAATAAGTAATACATTTTACAAGCAGTGATAGCCCGGACGGTTAAAGAGCCGGCCGAAAATCAGTGAGGCTCGGGTTCGAATCCTGGCATGTACCAATGAGTTTTTCAAAAACTTACGTACATATTTATCACTAGCTCGACGGTGAAGGAAAACATCGTGAGGAAAGCCGCAGGTCTCAGAATTAATTCCGAGACATGTGTAAACAGACCCGGTCCGGCGATGGGCTCACCACCTATCACGTTTAGGGGTCCAATATATCTCGTGAAATGTGGGTAGGTATATCCAGTAATGGAATACCTCTGCCTACCCCCTCGGGGATAAAAAAAAAGGCGTGAGATTATATTATTATTATTATATTAATACATTTTACACTAAGTAACTTTCAGTATGTGTCTTACATAATCTAGCCCAATAACCGAAGTCTCAACTGCTCAAAGATTCAGGCGTTATAAACGATTCATACACAACGCTTCTTATCTTCTTAATCTTGCGATTTAACTTTTCTTTGCTTTCAGATTAATAGGAATTGTTACGGAGTTTTGTAATGGGAATCTACTTAAATGCTAGTACACAGATAAAACTACATATATTATAAATAGGTATAAACGATTAGGTATAACAACTAAGTACATCCATTTATATTTTATATTATTTTTAGGATTTTGTACCTACCAAAGTTTTGTTTGGTCATGTAGAACGTATGGATGAAAGAAGAGTAACGAAAGAGATTTATGGTGCGAAAGTTGAAGGATGCAAGGAAAGGGGACATCGAAGAAGGACGTTCACGATCAAATAAGAGACATCCTTCAAAAAGCTGGGGTCCGGAATGCTAATAAAAGAGCGTGCATTAAAAGGCTTATGGATGTGAAGGGGAGAAAGAAGTATGCAGAGATGGAGCAAAGTGACGAACCGTCGTCTCTGCCTACCCCTGTGGGACAATAGCGTGAGCTTTATGTATGTATGTACCAAAGTATTAAAAACGAGACCATTATAGTCTTTGAGTATTAAACCAACAGGAGACGTCACGCGCACTAGTTTCTTTGCAAAAAAGTCTGCCAATTTCTGCGCGGGGGACGAGGAAACAAACACAAATAATGTTAAAACTAACGCATTTTTTGACAAAACAATTAAACACTAGCTTGAACTAGATGCACACAAATACATTCACCAATCCAAGCACTCCGTGAACTCAACAAAACTAGTGGTATATAACAGGTATGCGTGATGGCCGACACTTTTTTTGGCAGAGGGGAACGTCTGTCAGTGGCGTCTCCGGTTGGTTTAATACTCAAAGATTATAGTGCATCTGTCTGTCTGTCACAGCGGCTCTGCAAAGTGTATAAATCGCTTAACTTAAGAAATACATTTCGCATTCCAATACCGCCTCGGGATTCAGTATCATTGAGGATTACTTAGTCTTTGTTAAATTTTATATGAAGTAGCGGCTTGTTTCCGGTCCTATTATAAAACCGTTCGATATATAGTCTACGGTAATATAGATTATACAGGCGTTGCGTCTCGGCGCCGCGCCCGTTTTCTATTTAACCTATTCTTAGGGAATTCGTGCATAGTTTAAGGAACCTAGGTAAGTGCAAAATTTCAAGTTTTTAAATTTTATACTTTCGGAGATTTCGTGAAGAGTGAGTCAGGCAGTCAGTGGAATTTATAGATTCTAATAATTAATAGTAATAATATTTATTGCCACAAGAACCTTAAGAATTATTTACAGGAACATAAAGTAAACAAGAAAGGTTTTCAAAAAATAAACCGTGACTCCTAAACTAAGACAGAATATATCCTGTGACTTAGTTAGACGGAACGCCGCTGGGCCGGGGATAGTAGCTAATATCACAGACTAGTTTTACCTCCGTATTTAAAAAATATATCTTACGCGTATACCCGGTCAAGCAACATTTTTCTACGGGCAGATGAGGACAATAGAAAATTCTAATCTCGCAAAAACCTGACCGGGTATCGAAGCCGGGCACAACGCAAAAGAGGCGGGCTCACTTCTAGCAGGCGTGTTCACTATCACATTTAGAATGTGTACCGAATATCACTTGACTAAGTTTCCGTTGAGTCGGAAATGTTTCTTTTTGTGTCGCTGATGTTTGAAGGGAAATGTCGCTAAACAAAGATTATTGAATAGAATAATAATGTGAGTAATAATAGTAAGTAGTAGGTATACTAAGATACATTGAAGAACTGCTGCATAGAGACGGTTTGATCCAACGTGGCTGTTAGTTTTTAACCGACTTCAAAAAACGAAGGAGGTTATAAATTCGACTGTATTTTTTTATGTTTGTTACCTCAGAACTTTCGACTGGGTGTGATTTTGAAAATTGTTTTTTTATTTGAAAGCTGCATGGTGCTTCCAGATTGGTCCCATTTTATTTTCGTCCAGTTCTCATAATGAAATTCATGACAAAACCATATAAGTCTTAAATTTTCATTAAGTTGGTGCGCGACAAATGGTCGAATAATTCAATATCACGTCAACCGATTTCGATGATTATTTTTTTAACCAACTTCAAAAAAGAAAGAGGTTAAAAAAGAAAGAAAGAGGTGGTTATTAGTTAAAATCGGTTTCTCTTACTCTTTAAATTTCTATGTTATCATAGTAAATTGTGATGTTAACTGCTAATCAAATCAGTTTAACATTTGTCAAAAAGCAGATTTATTAGGTAGGTTATGAAAAAACTTTTGAATAATAATTTATCATCACGTTCAGTATTCAATAGAAATTTTATGATGTAGGTACGTTGGTAAGCGCTAACTTGAGAACTGCTACACCGATTTGGCAATTTTTTTCAATGTTCCTAATAGCCCGCGAATGCGTTTTTTTAGGAAAAGAAAGAATGGAAGAGTTTCCTGGAAAATTCGCGAAAATCCTAAGTGTTTTTTCTACAGGATTTGAACAAGGCAAAATCTTTCGGGTCACAGGAAACGAAAATTGAAATGTATTTTCAGAAGTGTTTTATGATTAGGCGCAACTTAAAAATTGTAAATTGTGGGTACTAAACAACTGATAGACATACTTAAATAAATATTAAACACAAAGACACGAAGCCAACAGACATGTTCATGCACACAAATGTTGGCCCCGAGCGGGAATCGAACCCGCGACCTCTGGCTCAGAAGGCAGGGTCACTACCAACTGAGCCAACAGGCCCGTCATGACATCACTTAACTTCGACACGGAGATAGTGACGTCACGACATAAATTTTTCGAATAATTTTTGGAACATTTTAAAGTTTGCGCAGTGCTATCTCTATTAGGTAGTTAAAAAATAAAATAGATAACTATGTCGATGTATCCATAGAAAAGATACGAGAAAATTACTGTACCCTGAATAATTAAAACGATATCTAACCATAAGGCATGTCATCATTGACATCGATAATGTCTTTGATATTTTTCATCAGTCTTTTATAAAAAATCAATTAAAACACGATGGCAACGGGAAATTAAAGTCAGTTCATGAAACAGACTATTTCTGATTATAGGTAACATTTTCATCCATCCGTAAATATAGGTATCTATCTATCTACTTACATAAATCTTAAATAGGTACATCATGATTTTATATATCTGATTGAATTGGGTGTAATATAATTCATTAAAAGGTTATCAAAAAAATCTCAAAACACCTCGAAAGCTTTAATTTTTATTTTACTATTATTGCTAATATTAAAATTATAAAACTATTGAAAAAGTTATGCAATTTAATAATAAGACTGATAAGTTAACAGAACAGTACATTTGCCATAAAAAGTTTGACTTTTGAAATTTGACTCAGCAAACTACCCAGTTTACTGAGTAAAATTTTAAAAGTCAAACTTTAATAACCTATTGTTCCTAAGTCCCAACGTCTTTCAGGTTCTGTGGTAGTTGGTGGTAGGTAGCCTATAGGCTTGTCCAGGTTATAAGTAAGTACCTAATCTAAGATATAGTAAGTAATTCTAGTTTTATCCACAAAGAAGTTATAGGTGGTCGAAAATTGCTACGAGAAAAGGATGGTACGGCCAGCTGTGCCGCTTTTTTTGCTCGACTTGGCGGGGTAGTGCCGTGCCCCCAGATATACATAATATAAAACCCCCAGTTTCATCCGATTCCCTAACTTTCTATTGCAAACTTCACCAAAAATATCAAAACTATGGCATCAAAACTATTAGTTATTTTTTCGTTGGTCCACTTATATTATTACTAGTGGACCAACGAAAAAAAAACCTATTAAATCTATTACAATTATAAACCTACTATTCATGATAACAATTTACTTTACAAACATCAAACAAACTGTAATATAAAATCCTTTCCAACTTTTTCCTTTTTTTAATCCTTTCATTTTTACCGCAAAAATGTTTTTGTTTTCGTTTAATATAGCTAAGCGCACGTGGAAAAACACTAATGTTTTTCATTAATTATTCATTATTTATAAACGCATTCTTTTGCACAGTATTTTAAATTTATAATATACAGTTAGGTACCTAAAATACATTTCGTTTTTTACGGATCCATAGCAGGACGTGCCAATTGCAAAATGTACGACCTACGTAAAATATGCAAACCTCATAAAAAGCAGATTTTTGGAATTCATTTAATTCTATAAGTCACAGCTTTCAGCTCGGAACCAAGCAAAAAGCAACTATTATAAACAACACAACGCTAACTACTTACTACCATAGGAAATGTTTAAATAAAAATGTATAGACAGATACTGAAATAAAATAAATATGTAAGTGCGTGCCTAGTAGTACCAATATACGAATACTTGGTAGTAATAATATTATGATAAAATAAAATATTGATCACTAGATTTGGGTTCAGACCTCACAATCTGTTATGAGGGTTGGGTTAAAAGAAAATATTTGTATGTTTGTTTTTAATGAATAGGCTATGAAAATTCAGGACAGATCACCACCTTTTTCTTTTTCATGGGCTATAATTTTCCCATGGGAAACAGACTTCCGCTGGTGAAATCACGGGGACACTAGAATTTACTAAAAATCTGCTTCAGATTGTAAAATGAAGACAATTATTTTGTTAAATGTTATTGTGATTTTTGTAAAATATTTTATTTTTAAAATAAATTCCTATTTCCATCGTCCAGTGTAACCAAGATATACGTTTGCTACGTTAGCCCTTTATAAAAGGTTTTCATTAAGTCAATTTCCGATATTTAAAAAAAGGTTTGTAAGAGAGAACTTTTCTAAGTAAAATATCAATATTGTTTGGTTTATTGTAACTTTTCCACGGAGTTTATAGGATTTCTTTTTCAATTGATTGTAAATTACTTTTGTTAATTAATATATTGAATAGACTCGATCAGACAGAGTATTTAGTTTGTTTGCAAAACCAGATAAGTTCTTTCGTAAGAGTTGTAATTTACAACTGAGTAACACCAATAATAAATTTACACTATACAATAGAATACAATAACTCTTTATTGTACACCAAAAACAACACAATATGGATACCAACATTAACTAAAGTACAACGGCCGGTCTTATCGCTTTTAGCGATCTCTTCCAGAAAACCTTAGGATGGATGAAACTGAGAGATTAGAACTAGGGTAGACGGTGCACTATATATTATTGAACATACTCTTACGAGTACATACTCTTACATACTATTACATAAATAAATATATTGGTATAAATAGGTATATATGCATAATATAAATTAAATTACACTATTATTATAAAGAGGAAACATTAGTATTTTTGGATTTTTAAATAAACTCAAAAAGTACTGGACAAATTTTAGAAATTCTTTCACCAATGGAAAGCTAGAAGATCCCTGAGTAATATATTTTATTCCCGTATTCCCACGGGAACGGGAACTACACGGGTAAAACCGCGCAGAACCGCTAGTATTTAATAAGGGGCACAAAATTACTTTAAAATTAATTTCTTTTTTCTGTCTTTTGCTCGTGCGTCTGAAGTTAATTATTAATAAGTGTAAAATCGATATACTTATTTATAAAACAATGTCGAGTTAGTAACACCATTGATGACCCGAGAACGGCTGGACCGATTTTTATGATCTTTGATTTGTCACCGCCGCGAATAGCATCGCCGCTGGGCACCCGCTAGAAAGCTTCTTAACTATTAATTAACCTCTTAAGCCAAGAAAATGAGACACAATTGATTTTTAATTGTTCTGTCGCGCATTGAAACCGCACGGTGCTGGACTGATTAATCATGTAAGTCTTATGTGTTGGCTTTCTTTTTTTAAATAAATGCAGATAAAAATATTTAATTTATTGCAAAATGTAAATAAAAAAAACTATCAATGACGGGCGCCCGGTGGGCTCTGTTGATATCTTGGCTCAGCAGGTCGTAAAGTAATCTTGCGTTCTGAGCCGGGGTTCGCGGATTTGATTCCTTCTCGCGGCCAAGATTTGTGTGCATGAACACATTTGTTTGCTTTGTGTCTGGGTATAATTTTTTTTTTAAATAGTATGTATACCCATAGCAGAGACTCTGCCTAGTTTGGGACTAAAAACCGTGTATGAATTGTGTCCCACAATTTACTATTTATTGTATTAATTACTAAAATTAATGAGACAAATAAAATTATCTAATTTTAACACTTCTGCTGTTCAATATTTTTAGTTTTTTTATTTAGCAACCCTTTTCCAACAATCTCATAATCACGTTTGAAACACAGGCCCTACAGACTTACCTTCCGTCCACCACCTGTTGCACGTCTGGAATGGGGATCCAGCGGTAGGGCCCAACTTTATATAGGACGCGATGACGACACGCCACTGAATCTCAAACTGTGCGGCCATCCGTTGTACGAGATCTACGACGGACGTCACTTTATATTTATCTATACTTCTACACCAATATTTTGACCACTTTTTTTTATTCTAACCATTTTTACAAGGAATACATGCATTCATTTACAACTTGCAGCGCCCCGCAGTGTCATCCGCGTAGTTCCCGTTCCCGTGGGAATACGGGGATAAAATATAGCCTATGAGTTATTCTGATGTATAAGCTATATAACTGTAAGGTTTCATCAAAATCCGTTAAGTAGTTTTTGCGTAAAAGAGGAACAAACATCCGTCCATACATCCATAAATCCATCCATACAAACTTTCGCATTTATAATATTAGTAGGATAGAATAAATACAGATAAGAAATGTCCTCCAAAGAGGAACCATGTGGGATAGTACCCAGAAGACTGGCCGCATTCCCTCTATAGATAGCTAGGCTGATCCTTTGACAAAGACAGCTGCCAGCCTTCTGGTCACCTGAAGGCTCGACTAAACTCACTGACAGCTCTTTGAGGAGCTGGGTCTTATATAGAGCAAAGATTTGTTTGTTTGTATTTAATAGGCTCCGAACTACAAAATCGATTTTAAAAATTCTTTCACCAATTGAAAGCTACATTATCAGGGAGTAACATAGTATTATATCACCGTATTCCCTCGGGAACGAGAACTAGTGCTCCTCAACCGCTCGTGTTTTATATTTTACTAGCTGTTCCGCACGGTTTCACTCGCGTAGTTTACGTTGTAGTGGGAATACGGGAAAAATACAAATCTTTCCTCTTTATGATATTATTAGTGTAGATGTATATATATTGCTGATAAAGACATAAGGGTAAAACAGAAAACTAAAAGTAAAACTAAAACTACGAACTAATCTAAACTACAAATGTATTATATATATATATATACAGATAAAAAGACGAAAAAAGTTTATAATATATACTTATATATTATAAACTTTTTTTCGTCTTTTTATCTGTCCACAGTTTGAGTACTTCTCTCAAATGTGCTGGAGAATCACGTCGGCTTCTCCCAACGTTTAAAGATAATACGTTTACATCTGCCCCCACCCACGTTGGGGGAAATTCTGGCGTACCACACAGTGCATAACCACTTCATTTTCATAAAGGCACCAGAGTTCTTTTTGCTGATATGTGTTTTGAGTGTTAATGATAACAAGAACCGGCCAAGTGCGAGTCGGACTCGTATACCGTAGCACCGTACTGTAAAAAAAAAATCAAAAACACGTTTCTTGAATGGAGCTCCCCTTTTATTTCTATTATTTGTTATTATGGTGGTAATACAAAAACCGATTTAGTGAAATTTTTAACTGTGAAGCTTCATTAGGTACAGGCCACTGACAGATAGACGGACGGATAGACAGCGTAGGCTTAGTAAAGGTCCCCCTGGCACCTTTGGTTGCGGAACCCTAAAAATGTTCGAGGATTCTCCAAAATAAGTATTTTATTTAGGGTAGGTATAATAAAGTGAGCCGGATTGAAATAAATAAAGTCATGCATATTATTATAAGATATCTTAGAAAGCTTGAACTGGAATCCTTATTAAAACATTGGAAAGCTTGGACTGGAATCTTTAGTAAACATAAAATGAATTGGATACCAAAAATAAAATAAAAAATTCAGAGACAGACTTCACACACGGACTAAACCCCAAACTAGGCAGAGCATGCACTATGATAGAACTGATAAACATACTAATAAAAAACAACAGATATTATGTTCATGCACACAAATTTTGGCCCGGGCGGGGATCGAACCCTCGACCTCCGACCCCTACCAACCCCCTACCAGCGCAGCCAACTGGATCGTCTAATATAAGGTAGCTTATACCCGCTTTAATATTTATATAATAGCTTTTACCCGCGGCTTCGCTCGCGCACATTTATTACACCCCTTTAGGGGTTGAATTTTGCAAAATTTTTTTATCCTATAAGCTATCTATGTGCACAATTATTATTTCAAATCTCTAGACCTATCGGTTATGGCTGTGCGTTGATACATCACCAATCAGTCAGTCTATTTTATATAAATATAGAAGAAGAAGAAGAAGTAGAAGCTTTGTGAGGATACAATGAGGAAAGTGGACACAATGATATAAATACACTGAGTGACATAAATAGTATTTGCATCAAAAGAGGTCAGTTTATTTGCACAAGATTATCTTACCAGTTATTGATCTCAGCTACTCTCAAGCACGTTTAGCTGGGAGACGGATTTAGGGGTGTAGTTTAGGGGGCGAAAAATTCAATATAACAGTAAGTAGCAGTGGTATTATATTGTAGCCAAATGCTAAACAGTATATGAAAGATTTATAAAAACCTGTGTTCGTGAAAATCGTGGTTTGAGTGAAGTTGCTTAGATGAACATTACTTCCACCTTATACGATGTTTAGTATTCATATTCCTGTTTATGGAAGCAATGTACATCTACGGACCTGCTTAGTAAACAGTGTGTAAATCAGTCATAAAGCATAGTAAAGGGACTCTTATCCGCAAATTTGGCATAATTCGCAATTATTGGGGGTCGGCAAAAGACATTTCTGGAAACATTGACATTTCACCGGTCATGGACTCACCACGTTTATAATATTCTCTTGAAAAGTAAGTATTTATAGAAATGGTACCCCATCGGAGATAAAAACCTCTGCCTACCCCATCGGAGATAAAAGGCGTGAGATTTTTTTATTGTTTTTTCACCAGTGTATTTTTTGAGCCCCTGAACGTGGTTGTTAGTTCATTGCCGCGTCCCTCAGATCAAAATCAATTCTGGACCTATACGGGTTTCTTCACGATGATTTCCTTAATAGTAGAGCTAAAGCGTTGCACTTCCACTTCCAGACTATCACTGCTTGTGTTTTTGTTAGCGGAATCCTAACGCGAAAGTTTGTAAGTATAGATGTATACATGCATGAATGTTTGTTCCTGTTTCACGCAAAAACTACTGAACGGATTTTGATGAAACTTTTCAGTTATATAGCTTATACATCAGAATAACACATCTTTATATATAGAAGAAAGTCGTGTTTGGTACACTATTTATAACTCAAGAACGGCTAAACCGATTTGGCTGGAAATTGGTGGGGAGGTAGCTTAGAACCTGGAGAAGGACATAGAATACTTTTTATTCTGATATTCGCGGACGGGAACGGGAACAGGAACTACGTGCGTGAAACCGCGGGGCGCTGCTAGTATGCTATATTTTATCCCCGTATTCCCACGGGAACGGGAACTATGCCTGTGTAACCGCTGCTAGTAAATAATAAATAAATTAAGGCGACATAAATCAAAATTCAGATACATCCATACATCCACCATCCGGGATGGTGACTTGGGTACTCAACTAACCGACTAATAAACATAAACAATAAAAATTTATTTAAATAAAATACGTGACACGAAACCCAATCATCGTCAACCTCCAAAGGTTCACTCCAGGCGGGAATCGTCCCTTATAGCTAGTAAGTATTGTATCGATGGAATTTTTCTAGATTTTTTTATATATTTTGAATGTATAATAATAATATAATCTCACGCCTTTTTTTTTTATCCCCGGGGGGTAGGCAGAGGTATTCCATTACTGGATATACCCACATTTCACGAGAAATATTGGACGTGATAGGTGGTGAGCCCATCGCCGGACCGGGTCTGTTTTACACATGTCTCAGAATTAATTCTGAGACCTGCGGGCTTCCTCACGATATTTTCCTTCACCGTCGAGCTAGTGATAATAATGTACGTAAGTTTTTGAAAAACTCATTGGTACATGCCAGGATTCGAACCCGAGCCTTACTGATTTTCGGCCGGCTCTTTAACCGTCTGAGCTATCATTGAATATATTTAGTTATTTTGTAAAAATCAGAAAATTACTTAATACTACGTCTAAAACGGCTATTATATCACCTAGATACGGTTCTGTCGCATAAACACACTAGGTCCCACTGGGTCACGAAAGAAAATAGTTTAAAGAGCAAAAAAGTTGAATGAGCTATGAAAACTGTTCTACAAAATAAACAATATTAAATATTACTTAGAGATGAATGTATTGCCTAGATTAAGCGAGGAGGCAGTGGTTACTCAGATATCAGCATTTTCTCTCTGAATTCTGTATAACTGCTAGCTCTTAGGTCACATGAAGCCTTAGTCTTTGACGAGCTACAGATTCTGTTGGCCTTAAGGTTCTAATGTCTCCCTCCCAAAGGTACCAGACACACACACACACGTAAAATTGAGGTTAAGATCATTCAAGCTTATTTGTATCCTCTTAAGCCAAGAAAATGAGACACAATAGATTTTTAATTGTTCTGTCGCACACTGATTAAAGGTCAACAACACACGTCACACGTCAGTTACACTTAGGTGGTTTGAAAAATATTAACTGGTAGGTGGATACTAGCCAAACGTAAGACTCACGATTGAGATTATTGGCTATAGGTACTTCCTCATGTGTGAGGAAATACCCTTAACTCAGCAGTGACGAGACGAGTTTAGTGTGCCTTATTATCTACTAGCGACCCGCCCCGACTTCGCACGGGTGCAATGCTTATCTAAAACCTTCCTTTTGAATCACTCTATCTATTAAAAAAATCGCATCAAAATCCGTTGCGTAGTTTTAAAGATTTAAACATACATAGGGATATAGGGACAGAGAAAGCGACTTTGTTTTATACTATGTAGTGATTACGCTATTGACTTTTCTAAGTGTAATTCTTATTAAGTACCTACAAAATAAATTACATTTTCATTTTCATGATGATGATGCACATTGAGGCAGTAGAGTAGGGAAAGCGGTGACGATTCTAGACGTTAATTTTTGTAATATTCGAGTTCGTATGCAACCTGTTTCACTGAAAGCTTTCCCTCTTTTCCCTCCTCTGTGTGCGTTGACCTTTAATGAACACAGACAGTGGTATTACGTAAAGAAAACGCGTGGTAGCTTGAACTAATAAATAACCCGTTTATCAAATATTTTGATTACATTGTGGCTAAATATATTTTCAATTATTTTGTTACACCTTTCAAAAAGGATGTCCAAAAAAAGTACAAACCTTTAAACTAGTAGATAAATCTACCCACAAAACTGAACAATATAAAAAATAATTTTTTTATATTTTTTTAATTTATTACACAATAATTTATGGGGATCATGAAGATGTTATTTTTCTTGAATTCCAAATGTCGTTATTCTTTCATCTCCAGAATGTCTTTAGCTACATTTTTTACCCGAATGCACTAGAAGTAGGGTAATGTCTTTAATGTTGTGTCTTTTATTACAATCGTAGCACACTTAGACAATTTATTGAACGTATAGATACTTTTTTCTCATTTATTTTGTTTGTTAGTAACTAAAGATACCTATAAATTATCAATTTGTCTGTCCATTCACTATCTCTTCAAAGGAGAAAGAGTAATTTAAGAAAAATGCTGAAAGTACCGTCCGGATTTCAGGAAACGCCACAATTATCTGTCAATAACAATGGAAGCACTTCATTAGAATCACATTATTATGCGCCATATATGTATAATAGCAGTATATTAGTAGGAACTCTGTGATTTCGACACTCGCAAGGGAATCAAAATTTATAGGGTAGGTAATTTGCGTTGACCTAGAACTATCAAATTTGGCAAGTACCTGATATCGTCTTTACAAGTACAGGAAAATATCTGAAATCTATATATTTGTAATTAAATCATACAAATATAGTATTTATTAAAAGTACGTACGTAATCATACTGCGAGACTCGATTCCTAAACTAATAAAAAATTATAATATGTACAAATATTTTTCAGCACACTTTCTCATAAAGTGGCTCTATTTTCCTATAATCAAACTGTCACTTTTTCATTGTTCAGTTACGCATAGGAAAACTACTTAATTTTTCCCGCCATTGCAAAAATTATTATTTTTAAATGATTTTTAGTATTATTTTCTTCACAAAAAAACGTCGAATGATACACGTGTTTATTGATGATTACCGGCCTAGGCTACCTTAAGACCCTCAGAGGTAATCAATCACCAACATTACACACTTGTACCATAATGTACTAATAATATGCAGGTACCTACAAATTCGTTTGGAACCCGCGGTGGGTGGCCCTTTTTTTATTGATCGGTGATACGAAAGATACCTGTGTGAGTTCGACTCGCACTTAACCATGATATAACTTAGTTAAACTTTAACTTTTTGACTACGAGCTAATTCGATTCTCTCAAAATAACAGGGTATCGATATAAAGTGCAGCAGGATTTCACGCAACCTTTCTAAATAAAGCTAGGGTTCACAGGAAACTAAGTTAAATCGTATTTCCGGTCCCGGCTTTTAGGGCTGGGCTGGGGAAAGCTGGGGAGGTTAAGTTAATAACATCTTACACGTAACTTTAGTTATAGAATAGATGCATGCATGTTGCAATGACTTTTTGACCCCGTGCCTGTTTGGATTTAGAAGAGGTCGATAGTTTTTTATTTGGCTTATCAAAAAGTTTCTTGTATCGTGTTTTTAAACGGGTTGAGCTGTATACAATATGTCACAGAATGAAATTAGTTTGTTCAGTTTTTGAGAATGAAATTAGTTTGTACTACCTACTTAATCGATTTCAGCAATTTTTAATATTTGTAAAAATTTTCCGAAAAATTATTAGCATGACTGAATTTAGGGCTTACTATCGACCGTTCTTTTGCTCTTCATTTAAGAAATTTGGTTAGACAAAACTAAAGCACGAATGCATCATATTTTTATTATATTAATTCTAAAGCCTGCCTGAACATCCCATATCCTCTCATTCGTTTCACTCACGACCCTATCAATCAATATCCTCGCATATAGTTTGCCGACCACACTTAAGAGACTAATGCCACGATAGTTCTTACAGTCCTGAAAGGGGTCGCAACAGGACTGTAAGAACTATCGTGGCATTAGTCTCTTAAGTGTGGTCGGCAAACTATATGCGAGGATATTGATTGATAGGGTCGTGAGTGAAACGAATGAGAGGATATGGGATGTTCAGGCAGGCTTTAGAAGGGGGATGGGATGCATGGATCAAGTCTTTTCCTTACGGTGCGTCACTGAGAAATTTTTGGCAAAAGACCAAAAAATATTCTGCGCCTTTATAGACCTGGAAAAGGCGTACGATAGAGTGAGAAGGAATGAGCTATGGTCAACACTGGCCATGCATGGGTTGAACCCTATTTTGGTACAGGGTCTGAAATCCCTCTATAGGGATTCTAGAGCCTGTGTCAGAATTAATGGCGCCTACACGGACTGGTTTGACATCTCTGTGGGTGTTAGACAAGGTTGTGTAGCATCGCCATGGCTTTTCAACCTTTTCATGGATAGCTGTTTGACAGATTTGAAAGAGCGAGATTGTGGAGTACGAATGGGAGAGGTACGTGTCAAATGCCTGTTATACGCCGATGATCAAGTAATACTTGAACCATCGGCGTGTAAGTTGCAGGACACTGTAACTCTTGTAAATGAGGCTTTTAAGAAGAAAGGCATGAAAGTGAATGTAAGCAAGACGAAGGTAATGGTTCTGGAGAAAGATAGGGACATGTCTGAATGTGATATTATGATTGAAGGCGAGAAAGTAGAACAAGTGCCAGAGTTTGTTTATTTGGGAAGTAAGTTTACTAGAGACGGAAAGTGTGACAGTGATATTGAAAGAAGGGTGAATGCAGGGAACATGATTAACGGAGCTTTGCACTCCTTTATGAAGAGCCAGAATGTGACAAATAAAGCACGTCTGGCTGTTCATGATGGTGTGTTAGTACCTACGTTGATGTATGGCAGTGAGTGTTGGGTATGGCAGAAGAAGCATGAAAGTAGAATAAATGCAGTCGAAATGCGTTCATTAAGAAGCATTAGTGGAGTAAGATTGATAGATAGAGTGAAAAATAGTGTGATCCGAGAGCGTTGCGGCTTGAAAGATGATATAGTAACTAGGATTGAAAGAGGAATGCTCAGGTGGTTTGGTCACATTGAGCGGATGAATGAAAGTCGTCTAACGAGACAAATATACAAGGGTGTTGTGAATGGGCGAGTCGGTAGAGGACGACCTAGGCGTACCTACATCGACCAGATCGGCGATGTGTTGAAGAAAAGCCAGATAAAGAGTACCCGAAACCGACGAGCATGCATGAGTCGTTTGATGGATGTGGAGGAAGCGCGTGAGATCTGCCAGGTTCGTAGCAAGTGGCGGTCTGTTGTCTCTGCCTACCCCAATGGGAAATAGGCGTGAGATTATGTATGTATGTATGTATGTATGTAATTGGGGTGTATGAGGAATTGCGCTTATTCTGTGACGCGTTGTATAGCATAATTTGCAAAAATAAAGTTAGAAGATCTTCCTTTTCACGATGGAGGAGCATTCCACCTCCGCTCCTCCATTATTACTTACAATGAAATTTCTGTAGTATCAAATACCCTATTATCAAAAATGTAGAATTACTTTATAGTTCTGATTCTTATAGGATGAATCATTCCACTTTGTTCACCCATAAAGAACACTTTGATAGATACTCATCCATTCGTTCTTTTTACGCGCTGTATTTTAGTTTTCAATAATTACATTTATTCTAAAAACTTTCTTTCATTCTTGAAGACTCAGTCTCAATTTTAAAACTTCATTGTTAATCCAATTAATAATAGCTAAGTGTTCTTTGTAATTATTTTAATAAAATAATTGTTTTTCTAAATAATATTTGAAATTTTTGTAGCGGTCATTTACAGGTTAAAATGCTCAAGCATCGAGACGGATGGCAAAGGTATTCATACATGAAAATACACAGTTTTCACTTCAGTGTTATTTTCGAAAACCATGATAGGTGAGGCTTTATCAGAAGCTCGAGATGCGGATACATGTGCAATAAAACCAGCGAATATTATTATCAAAATATTTTATTCAATTTAGGGGCCTATAGATATTTCTTTTTATCTATTCTGGCAACAGACTCATGTTGTTGTCAACCCGGTACTCATGCCAATGACAGTATTTACAAATTCTTAAAAGCCTGTAACTTGCGAGAAATTTACCTTATTTTAAAGAATACTACTAAACGGTAGAGATGAGTTGAGACTGAGTACCGACCACTATGTGTCTATAATTTTAATTAACATTTTGGTTTTGATATTCGCTGGTTCTATTTCACATGTGGCTGCATCTCGGACTCCTAATAGAGCCTCACCCTGTCATGGTTTTAGAACGTAACACTACAACGTCCACTTGCAGCTACTATACAGCTTCTTCATCCCAGTGATTTCCTTCACCGTCAAACCAGTGAGAAATATTTAAGTAAGTAATATACGTATAATATCTATTTTTTTATAAACATAGATTACTGGTTACCCGACCTAGAACCTTTACTCATAAAAAACAGTTTTGAAAAACATAATTTCCCTAACTTTTCCGTAAAAGCAGGTAGGAACCCAAATACGTATTCGCATAACTGAATTACGCGGAACTCCCCCTGGAGTACTTAACCCTCTCGTATCTCATAACCGATTATCAATTGTTTTTCATTTTTTCAACATAATAATATGCAAATATCGGAGGGTGATATCCTGTCCCCTCTCTCCTCAGTCGTCTCAAGAAAAGTGTGGAAGCTAAGAGGGGTTTTATGAGAAGCGTTTGAAAAATCTCAATCCACGGTGTCATGTCATGGCACGACGAATACCCTTAGGTCAGCAGTGGGTTGTTACGGGTTGGTGATGATGATTTGAAAAATCATATGAAATGAATTTCATACGTCGTACCTGCTATTCTTCTTCACCTAGCCTACTACTTAAGAAATCATTTCATTGCTGTTTTCATTTCATTTCATTTCTAGTAGCAACTGCGATTTATCATCAATTAAATCACTTGACCGTTATTCGAAGCTTAATTAAATTGAGATAGGCACTTCCGTTTCCGTCGTATTTTCCCTCTCTTTCTACCCACTTTCCGGTTTCCCCGCTCTCTAGCCCCACCTCCACCACCTACAGCGACCGCTGTGGAGCGGTCGCCCTAGCTTATTGGCGTTTTGTTTCCCGTCGAGAACGGTTGGGTCTAAATAACCGTTAATAAAATAATTCAAATAAAATCAACACGTGGATTATTTGTGTTGCTAATTACTTGCTGTTGAAATTGAAAGAACACGTGGGTCGTGTTTTTAAAAACTTTACTAGGTAAAATATAAAGTTACTAACGGTAAGTATGTTTATGATCCCTTATTACTTTATATGCAATAAAAATTGCTGATTAATGTGTAACGGCGTTGCCGTTCGATTTGTTCTTTTTTTTTTTTTTTTTTTGGAATACTTAAATAACCCGCTTCTGGTTTTTAGATATTGGATAATGGATAATATTGAAAATGAAAACGATGCGCCACGCAGTTCTTCGACGCCTGTTTCACGCGCTAAGCCACGACGAAGTACATCAAGTGATAGCACTGCTAGTAGCAGTAGTACATCATCGTCATCGAGCTTGTCACCTGACGAAGCTATGCAAAAAAGGAAGCGCTCACACCGTCGCCGGAACAAAAAAAGGGGGAGCAAACGTAGTCGTCACGCAGACCACAGGTTGGACAAAATATCAAAACAAGTAAGTGATCTTCGTAAACAACTTGCTTGTAATATTTCTCCATCTATCGATCATAATCCAAATGATTTTGAGGACTTGACAGTTGATCACAATGTGAGCCGTGAACTTTATGAGGTTCACGATTTGTCAAGTGCTGAATGTAATCCCGAATTTGTTTTCGACATTGAAACGAAGCTTAAGGAACCCACAGTCCCGAAAGCACCAGTACAGTACCTCTCCATTTTGCAGGACATTCAACATTTTGAAAAAAGCGAATGGTGTGAGGTTCGTTATGCCGACACACAAAAAAACTATAATCTTTCACCTGGCTTTGTTGAATTAGAGGCCAATGACGAAATCAAACAATACGATTCTCTGCGTCATTTGGCCCATGCAGATAAATCGTACGCCGCATTGACGTCATGTGTTCTTAAACAACGAGATGTACTGCAAAATACTCTACGCAGTCTTCTTATGTGGGCCCGAGACTCTGATCAACTTAATTTCGATGGTCTTAACGAAAAAGTTAACGAACTATTTCAAAAAGGCGATTTTCATAGGAAGTCCGAAGAGCCTTTATGCCTCTGACTAAGCCTGCAAATGCTTCCGCTTCGCAAGCGGTTCCAAGCAAGGCGAACAGTCACCCCTCGCAGGGGTCGACGTCCCGTAATGCCCCCTCGCAGGGTGGTAATTGTGAAAACCATGCACATCCAAATAATTGCAATCAGCAATATACTCATGCACCCCCGCAGGGTTGTTGTCATAACCGTCCTTCGCAAGGACCTAAATATAATAATCAACAGTACGGAGGTAATCAAAAGAGCTCCTTTCGATTCCGATGGCCGGCAGGGCCAAAAAGGTAACGATCAGGTTAAAGGAAACCGAAAGCGTGGAGGATCCCCGACACCCGCATCAGGTAATAAAAGAAGGCGATATTGACTCACATCAGTTCAAAGCCGGCCAGTTAACACATTATTATCACCGATGGAGAAGTCTGGGAGCCCCAAATTTCCTTCTACGCATCCTAAACGGGTATCGCATACCTTTTTTAGAGAAGCCCCCTCTGATCTTACCACATCTAAATGCAAATGCCTTACAAACCCCGGTGTCAGAGGAAATGACTGCGGCAATAAGAAAAATGGAAAAACAGGGAGTTCTCAGGCCAGCCAGACTCTCACCGAGTTTTCTGTCAAAAATGTTTCTAGTACCCAAAAGCGACGGCTCCCATCGTCCTATCTTCAATTTAAAAGCATTGAACGATTTCGTAATAACAGATCGATTCAGACTAATAAATGTGCAACGTGTCCCGGATTTCCTACAATCCCAGGACTGGCTGTGCAAAGTCGACCTCTCCCAGGCCTATTTCCATCTTCCAATAGCGAAACCTCACAGACGTTTCCTGCGTCTCTTGTACAAAGGAAAGTTATTGGAAATGACATGTTTGCCATTCGGCCTCAGCACGGCACCGAAGGTTTTTGCATCCGTCACAAACTGGATTGCTCAAACTCTCCGGGAACAAGGAGTTCGGATCATTGTTTTTCTGGACGACTTTTTAATAGCACATCAACACGAAAACATCCTTCGCTCCCATGTAGATTTGCTAATAAGCACTCTTCAATATCTGGGCTGGCAAATAAATTTCGAAAAGTCACAGCTGATTCCACAAAAGAGTCTTATTTACCTCGGTGTACTTTGGAACCCGTGGCTTAATCAAAAAGCCTTACCACCCGAAAAAGCTCAGAGCTTAGCATTTCAAACATTAGCCATGTTAAGGAAGGGCAAAACAAATCTGGTAGAACTACAGAAATTGGTCGGTTCTCTGAATTTTGCGAGTTTTGTGGTCTTCAGGGGCCGACTGCATCATCGAGCTCTATTAAAATTTCAATAATAAATGCCCCACGTACGAAAATGTTCAATCTACCAGAAAATGCTCTAACCAATCTAAATTGGTGGACCCAGAATTGTGTCACCCCGTCAGCAGTTCATATTTCTCCACCAACCAATTTTCTCACAACCGATGCCTCGGATCTTGCTTGGGGTGCTCAATTAAACAACCTTCAGCTGTCTGGAACTTGGAGCTAATCAGAGCAAGTGTTGCACTGCAACCAAAAAGAATTACTGGCCGTTCTAAAAGTGTTGGAAGCTTGCTACTCGATTCTTCGTCAGTCTACAACACTGATACAGTGCGACAACAGAACTGTCTTTGCATACATTCGCAACGAAGGTGGGACCAGATCACCACCTCTCATGGACATAACACAAAACATTTTTCATTTACTGGACATGCATCAAATTCAACTGACTGCGTACCACCTACCAGGCAAATACAATTGTCACGCGGACCATTTATCGCGACATCGAGCACTCCCAGAATGGCATATTGTACCCCATTGCACCGAGATTGTGTTCAAGAAATTTGGAATTCCAGTGATAGATCTGTTTGCGTCAGAGAGAGCGCATGTAGTAATCAATTACGTTTCGCTAGACATGAACGACAAACAGGCAATGTACCACGATGCATTCTCAAAAACCTGGAATTACAGCCTCGCGTGGATCTTTCCTCCACCACATCTCATTCCGAAGGTACTTCATCATCTAAATCAGGCGATAGGGCAATATCTACTCATAGTGCCTCGCTGGGAAAAAGTATTTTGGAGGGCCGATCTCAAAACCCGGGCCCAAGCACCGCCGTTCACCCTGAAGAACCTCGAATATTGCCTGATAGACACGACAACGGATCAGCCACCTCCAAAAGTCCACAAAATGACTCTAGAGGTTTGGCTCTGTGGGGGTGGTCTGAAAACATAAATGACTGGAATGAACAGCAGGTGCAACTACTTGAATCTTCATGGCGTTCTTCTACTCTGAGGACATATAAAGTAGCCTGGCAGCGATGGCTTAAATGGGCTACGACAAATAATGTCAATTATGTTCATCCCAGTGGCTCTAATGTAGCCAGATTTTTAGCCGACTTGTACCTGAAAGAACATCTGTCTTATAATACCATATTACTTCATAAGTCTGTAATCTCGACTTTATGCAATGCTGATGTTTCTGGACAACTTAGTGCTCACGCTTCGTTCTTAAATCAATAGCTTTAAAGAAACCGGTATCGCATAAATCAACGATCTGGAATATTGATGATCTTGTTTCATACTTAGAGAAATACTCTGTAAACAATAACAATCTGTTTGCGACATGTAGACACACTGCAATGTTACTTGTACTCTGTTCTGGCAGACGCCTACATGATTTAACTCTTCTTCACGTAGATTCAAATCATTTTGAGAATCATGATGATTTCGTAATTTTTCGACCTACCTTTGGTTCAAAGACTGACTCCGCAGATTATCGACAAGCTGCTTGGAAATTTATTTCTAACAGTAATAACGAAAAGCTTAATCCAGTATATTGGGTGAATCAAACTATTAGTCTTTTAGATAGTAGACGTAAATTGGCTAGTTGCGATAACTTATTTGTTAACATTAGAGGCCAAGCGAAGCCGGCTTCCCGCGCTGTTATAGCTGGCTGGATTAAAACGCTTCTAGTCGAGGCTGGCATAACTGCGTCCCCCGGCAGTATTCGTTCCGCTGTAGCCTCAAAAAATTGGACTGACAATCTACCTATTGAAGACATACTTGCCAGAGGAAATTGGAGGTCATGAAATACTTTCAGCCGTTTTTATAGGCGTGAAGTTATATCCGCCACTAGTAATAGAAGCATTACTACTTTATTTAATCCTGTATAATTGTATTAACATGTTATGATTATGCTAAATTTATAGTACTACGATAAAGTATTATTATGATTGATTCATATACCTTTACTAGTTTTGTATCAACTGCAGAAAATAATTGTTTTTAGTTAATATATTATGTATTATGTAAAGATTACTTTTTATTACATACAACTCTATCCCCAGAAATATAGCACAAGCTTGTCTTTATCTAAAACTACTGAAAATTCACATTGGCGTCCTCCACCACCAGGCGATAACAAACAAGTCTCAATTTAATTAAGCTTCGAATAACGGTCAAGTGATTTAATAGGAGCGTTTTACCTTACAATAAAACGCTTATTAAAATACTTACCTTATTCGAAGCTTAACAGTAATTCCTGCCTGGTGTTCACCAAAACGCAATGAGCTAGGGCGACCGCTCCACAGCGGTCGCTGTAGGTGGTGGAAATGGGGCTAGAGAGCGGGGGAACCGGAAAGTGGGTAGAAAGAGAGGGAAAATACGACGGAAACGGAAGTGCCTATCTCAATTTAATTAAGCTTCGAATAAGGTAAGTATTTTAATAAGCGTTTTATTGTAAGGTAAAACGTTCCTATTTAAAAATCATTGCCTTTAAAAATATCCGAGTAAAATCATTTGTACAAAATAAAAATATAAATGACGAAAAATAAGCACTTCTATCAAATGAAAATGATTTAATAGTAGCAATCGTAACAGGTGGAAGTTTAACATTGAATAAAATCGGTTTGAGCTACCCATTATACATATTATAGATGTATTCTAATTCATTCTGTATTCTAATGTGATAAAAAAAAACTTGCTAATCAATGTTTTACAGTGTGGCTACTGTGGCTTGACGACATTGGTAGTAATTACATGAATGGCAACTTTTTTACCTAACCCTATGTAAATGTAATGAATTTAAATTTGATTTTATAATGTTTAATTTTCAATTTAATTTTTGATTTAATGCATCGACATGACATGTTTATATGGAACTTGTTTTCCGAAATAAATGTTTTATTTTTTATTTTAAATAGATCTGACCTCTGATAAGGTGAACAAAAATAGAGGAGCAGAGATACCATCGTTGATTCACTGGGAATCGAACTCGCAAGCAGTGCTCAGCTTTCCGTACCTGTCTTTAAGGTTAAAATAAATAAAAGGAAAAATAATTCTAATAGTATTTCAAACACAGTGTTGAAAAAAGTTGAAAGGCTAAATGTTGTAAGAAGAATGCAAAAGAATGTCGAAGGAAGAGCGGAATACAAAATAAAAGATATGGTTTGTGAGCAAGACGGGAGTGTTTCTATACCTACCTATTAGCATGGATTTATTATGGAAAAATATATTATAGCGCCGATCCCAAATATTATGAAAAGGTGTGTTGATAAAAAACATTTGGTATCAAGGCACTTTGCACATACTATACGACCACACGTAATATGATCAGTGCTGTCGCTACATGTACTCTCTCTCAGTCTGTGCAAGGAATACTAACTACGCTTACTTATGACTACGTCCTTAAAAACTCTTAATTCGCCCCAAAGTCCTGGCCAAACCACAGATTAAGAATAGGTGGTAGGTAAGTCACAGCTGTTTCCGAAAATACACTGGAGAAAAGGAATACCTAGTGTAAATTATTTTTATTTAGGTACTAAGCTAGGAGCTACTCGTACTAGCTAGGAGCGCTCGTAGCCCTGCGGTGCCAGTGTGTTTGTAACGATGACACTGGTTAAGCAAAGTTGGGTGCGGTCAGTCAGTGAATGGGTGAATGAATGGGTGTTTCAGAAGGCACGTTAAATTGTTGGTCCCGGTTTTCGTTGTGTTTACGCACAATGGAAGTCGTTAAGCCATGTTAGATACCCTTGGGTGGCTTGAAAAATTCTGACGTTAAGTGGCCACTAGCTTAACACCATCTCCCAATCCGCGATGGGTTTGCGTGGGAGATTATAGCCCATACTTCGTTCCTTCCCGTGAAGAAAGACCCTTAGCCCAGCAGTGGGCTGTTACGGGTTGATGATGATGATGAGGTACTAAGCTGTCTCTATTTGACGGAATTTGGTTGTTTTCTACTTTGTAGCGGTTTGTTTGTAATCGACTTGCCTGTCACGTGTGGCCAAAAATATACCGGTAACAGGTGAGACAATCAAGATGCCTTTTGGAGGACTGTATGAATTCCTTGACTGTGGTCAAATGTAAACCTTTTCCTTACATAAGACCGTGGCTGGTACATCTCCTAATTTGGTCTATTTGTAGAGGCGCGTTATTAAAACAAGCTTTACTTACAACGACGTCATTGCCCTTACACCAACTGATAATTATGTTCAATTGTTCATGACTCAAACGCAAAATATGTTAGTCCCGAGCGGGAATTCAAACCCGCGACCTCTTATTCTTACTCTTCCTACGAACACCCCTAAAATGTAGGTAAACTTAATTAAAAGGGGTAGAAATAATTCTTGTCACGTATCGACGGAAACTTTGAAGGTTTTATTCAATTCTGCTGATTCTTGATCAATCGCCGAAAAGATAAAATTGGAGACATTTATTTTTTCTACAGTTTCGATTTTGGAAATTCGATTGTTTTAATTCATTAGACCAATTACGTTGCTTCTAAGTTTCTAGTGCTACTCGTCTGCTATTGAATGAAAAATTTCCAATTTCATTAACTAATTATACTTGAAAGAGAGATACACAATATTGCAGCTATATTTTAAGGGTCGCGCCACACCTGCGGAACTTACGGCGCGGAACTTTCGGTAAACAACATACATTACGGTTGACGCGGGAGGCAGATCCATTTATCTTTAAAGTGAAACGTCAATGTATGTTGTTCACCGAACCTTCGACGCTTGACGTTCCGCAGATGTGTCGCGACTCTATGAAAACTAAAATCCAGTTACCTTGTCTAAAATTCAGTTGCATTGCAAGATTTGACCTAAGGTAACAATTTTCGTAGCGAGCATATTCAGAATCGGTTCACGTGTCGGGTCTATTGTCTCAGTTGATAGAAATTGCCTTCTGAGTCACAGATTGCGGTTCGATCCTCACCCGGGATCAATATTTGTGTCCATGAACATGTCTGTTGGTTTCGTGTCCTGGGTGTTTAATACTTAAGTATTCATGCATGTTTATAAATTGTTTACCTACGTACCATATAGACATATTTACACACGTATGTATTGGTACGTACCTAGTAGGTACCCATAGTTTGGGACTAAATAACAGCATGTGAATTGTGTCGCCGTCCGTCTGTCGGTCTGTTTGTCTGACAGTGGGTTGTATATCTCATAAAACGTACCTACACAGATAGAAAAGATTACTTAATTCAAGTAATATTACTTGATCCAAGAGTTTTTCATATTCGTATATGAGGAAAGTCGTAAATCTCTTGGATCAAGAGTGAAAAGATTTCAGAGTTTATTATTTAAATCAAACACTAAAATACTCTCTACAAAAGCGCATGAAACTTTTATCTAAAATTTTTACGCTCTTGGACCGAATAAATAAAAATTTTAGATTTAATTTGTGTCGTTCTTCATTTCAAACAACAAAGCAAGAACGAGAAATGCTTGAATGAAGAGTTATCGACTCTTTATTTAATAATTGGTGTGTCTTGCCTTAAGGTTTAAAGCTTAGTTTAAGATTTAAAAAATTTGACGTGAAGTATTTAATATGCTTGACACTAACAACTGCGCTTTTAAATTAAATATATTTCTGCTTTGTCGTGAGATTGCGCATTGCTTCCAGGAAATACGATAAATATTTATCCTAAAATTGTGAATCTTTAGTATGAAAGAGACGAATGCTTTTTATAAAAGATTCGCATATTTCAATTAAACATTATATTAATTTGGGCGAAAAGAACCTATTGTTCAATATGAAAGTTTCTGATACTTCAATTAAACTTTATGTTAGTTTGGGTGAAAAGAGCCTATTACTTGATATGAAAGATTCTGTTAATTATATTAAACTTTATAAAAGTTTGGTCTAAAAGAGTGCAATTATTAATTTAGGAGAAAAAGTACACGATTTTGTTTTGGTCGTTCTTGGATATATACTAAGAACAACCAAATCAACATCGGGTACAATTACAAACGAAAACCATAGGTATTGAATTGAGTCATATCACAAAACTGAAGAACCGTCACAGAATATAGGAAATAGGAAAGAAAAAAAAACGTTTCAATAGGTAACAATAAAATATGGAAAAGCAAAGCATAATCAATATCTATACAATCAGAATCTTTCATAAATTAAGTACTAAAACTATTATATTAAAGGAAGGTACTTAATTATTAATTGAAAAAGCTGTATGCAAGTTATTTTATATTTAATTTTATTCATTTGTAAAGTAAACAAACTACTGTGCATTTAAAGTAAACAAACTACTGTCGATTTCACTGATTATACCTACTGAAATACAGATGTATGTAGTATTTCGATCGTCGGTAAAATATCGAAAATATCAATAGTCCGTCGAGTAAGCGACATACCTCAATTTGATTTGCACATATAATATTTCGGTAAAAATTTCGTTACAAAATTATGAGTCAACGTAGTCCGAGACTTCCCCATGCGACGCCCGGATGCAGGCGGAGGGTACCTATGGGTTAAAAAATTTAAAAAAATATCCGCATCCAAGCATACAAGTGGCAAGGCTCGGACCAAGTTGACTCTGAATTTTGTTAGGAATAATCAAAAGTATATTAATAAGTCACTATCTATATTCTTGTACTTTTGTTCAAAGTCCCAGGATATCTGAAATAAAAAACATGTGTTACGTTACTCTGTCATGATTTATCAGAAAAATACTAAGTATAAAAAACAGGATACTTGGTCAAAGATTTCTCAAGGATGCTACATCGTGGTTACTTACCAGCGTTTGAGCTTTGGAGCTTTTGAGTATTGGAAACTTTTCTATGTACTCATACACCGTCAAGGTTTTAGAATTCTGTCGCTCCACATATGTGTTTTCCCACTTCTTTAAGAGCTCGTCCCACGGCTCATAATTTTGCATAAGCCATAGTGCATCATTAGATGTTCCTAAAATAAAAGAGTACTTGCATTAATTTAAACACACAAAAATATTATGGCTGCAAATAGTCTAGTGTTAGGCTAGGTGATGATAACTGAAGAATGGAATATAACCTAACCTAACCATAATAATAACGGGTGTTATTTAAATGGTTAGCAGAGTATTCGTATTTTTGTGAGCAGAAAAATTTAATCTGTAAGCAGAAATAGCTAATTGGTCAGCTACTCATGGCCAGCAAACATTACAAAACCAATCAGCAATTTATGTCATTCTGGATGGCTGTAATTATGTTTGAGCTACAATGAGTTGCTACTGTTTAATAAAATTTTGGTAAGCACTCAGAGGGGAAGCCAAAAAAATTTTTTTGAGCTGCATATAAAAGTTGCAAAAATTATCTCAGCAAACTTGTCATGCGCAAAATGGGCGCATTCCTTACAAAGATTAGGAAGGAGTTTGGATTATGCAACATTTATGATTATGATTTATGATTATTATTACGATTACAAGTAGTAGTGGTAGTGGCAGCGGTAGTGGTAGTGGTGGTAGTGGTGGTGGTGGTAGCGGTGGTAGTGGTGGTAGTAGTGGTTTTGGTGGTAGTAGTGGTAGTGGTGGTAGTGGTGGTGGTAGTGGCCACTGCCACTACCACCACCACTACCAGTACCACTGTACTGGTGGTGGTAGCGGTAGTTGTATTAGTAGTAGTTATAGTACAATTTTTTACGACATGTTTTCTCTGCTGTTCAATTATGAAATCTTGCTGACCAAGTAGTTATTTTGCGGACCAAGTAACTATTTTGCAGACTGAATGTTTATTATGCAAACCCATGTTATTGTAAGCTGCCTATTTAATTTTTGACCATTATCAAAATTATTTGCCGAACAAGGATTGCTGCCTGATTTTTTTATTTGAGAACAAAATCTTTGTATGCCGACCAAATGATTTAAATGCTTATTCTAACCAAATTTTATAATTGCTGCTCGTTTAATTACTTCTCAATAATAACCTAAGAGACTACTTAATAGGTACTCATAAAAACTTAAAAAAAAAACATTATCAACTACTTATGCAACTCCTAGCTCCATCATGACACCCACAGTATAAAGTGCTGGTCAAGATGAATTAAATGAACCCAAACACGGTGGGTTTATGCTGGTCCTAATAACATTTCCTAGCTAACAGTGAAAACCACATTGAAGTCTCAGTGGTTTAGGAGGAGTTAGCAGATAACAGATAACAACAGACATGCGCCTTCAATTTATATTTTGTAGTGATGATAGGCAATGATAATTTAATTACTTTACACATATTCAACTGCTTAACTATCACGGAGAAGAGAACTTACCTTGTATTTCTTCAGTGTCTGCTGAATTCACCTTCGGTTAGGTTTCTTTTTTGGATTTTTTTATGCAAGTATTATCTCATACTATACTAAGTTTCATCGACTGAGGAATTAATGTTAGGAATTAACCTTTATTGCCTAAACTAAAGAGGAAAGTAAGGATAGCGTGGCCTCCTCTGCAGATTCCATTGCTTTCACTTCAGGCTCAAAGCAGTAACAGTTATGTCCAGGACTTCAGGAGTTAATTTTCACAAAAATTTGCTGTTTGCTGGTTTTTCCGTTACGACACAAGAAATAGACGAGCACTCGTAAAATTTGAATTGCCAGTTGCCAACTTGCCAGTGACAAATCGGGGTGGCCAGATATGATTGTTCAGATTCCGCCAAACGTTGCAAACTAATTAACATTTTCCCATTTTTAAAATTCGTTTAAATAAATGCGCATAAACATGAATACGCATAATAAGTATGAACTCGCATAAAAAAATATTAAGTTTAGGATTTGTGTTGAAAAATAAAATGAACATTTGTAGGAAATGGATAGAATCGATATTATATTGTTTTTGACAAAATCTATCATAGCAACACCATAGACAATAATAAGACCATAGAGTATCTACACTAAGATACTTATACATCTTCATAACAAATAATATTATAATAAGGAAAAGTTAATAGGTGAGTTGACAGCTCTGTCAAATACATACAATTTACATATTTTTGTCTATGATATGTATTTTGCAGAGCTGTCAAGTCACCTATTAACTTTTCCCTAGTATACCTACCTATGTTTACTATTGAACCTACTACATCGAATTTGGGCCCATTCGATTCGCCTCAATCAGAAATTCTGACCTGGTAGATTCCAAGGGTCATCTAATGATGGAGCCGGAACTTGGCCATGGGAACCCTAAGATGAAACCACCCAACTACGTCGAATTTGGGCTCATCGACTCAGCTAAGGTTGACCGAAGTACGAAATACCGAATGTCAAAAGACCGACGTACGTTTGACCGAATGTACGGCAGTCCGATATACGCGAGACCGAAAATGCCGAAGTATGGGCCGCTATTTTCTTTTTGTTGTGGCTATGATTTTTTAGCTTCACTAGTTATCGTACCTAACTGAGTAGTAACTGACTATCGTACCTAAGTCCTAACTGACCGACAACCAGTCAAGTAATTGAAATTTGATTGGTCTCCGTGAGAAATTCCGACCTGGGTGATTTCAAGGGTCTGATGATGGAGCCGGAAGGTGGTCATGGGAACTCGAAGATGGAACTCCCATAGCCACCTTCGGGCTCCATCATCAGACCCTCTAAATCACCAAGTTTCAGGTCGGAATTTCTTACCGGTACTAATCAAATGAGCACCAGTCAACGTAATTGGGTGGTTCCATCTTGGAGTTCCCGTGGCCACCTTCCGGCTCCATCATCAGACCTTTGGAATCACCCAGGTCTAAATTTCTCTCCGAGATGAATCGTACGAGAGCAAGTTCGACGTAGTTGGGTGGTTCCATCTTAGAGTGCCCATGGCCACCTTCTGGCTTCATCATCAGACCCTTGAAATCACTATGTTCCAAGTCGGAATTTCTCATCGATACGAACCAAATGAGCCCAAGTTCAACGTAGTTGGGTGGTTTCATCTTATAGAAATAACTTAAAAAAATACCTGACATCGATGTTTTCCATGACTCACAAGTTACATTCAAACATAAGCTGCTGAAATCATGTCAAGATTTAAAACCGTCCCCCTGAACCGTCCTTTTTTAAGTTTTTTATAGTTTCTTATAATTTTTTATATGTTTTTATTATTAACTTGTCTTATAATTTTATGCAAATGTTGTGCGTGCTACTAATTGGCGAGCATATTATGTAATAGTTTTAGTCTACCTTAAGTTTAAAATGTCACGTTATGTTTTGCTGTAAGCATGCCTAATAAATAAATAAATAAATAAATAAAGGTTATAGTTCCCATGTCCACCTCCCGGCTCCGTCGTCAGACCCTTGGAATCACCCAGGTCGAAATTTCTCATCGAGACGAATCAAATGAGAGAATTTCGACGGTCGTCCAATTTACCATAGATCCAGGGAAAATTTATATAGTAGCAACACCAAAAAGGCACTAATATTAGTAACCTACAAATTTTTCCGTCCAAGAGTGAAACTTTCTTGGTCGAAGAAAGAAAAAAAAAGAAATTTTAATCGAAACAATAAATACTAAAAAAGTTTTGAGTTAAGAATGTCTAGTTCTTGTGCTAAGAAACCTTACGCTCTTGGTGCGAGTAAGAATTTTGGTTCTAGATTTTGGTCGAAGAATGAATTTTGAATGAAATACCTAACAAAAATATTTGAGACAAGAATGAAACGTTCTTGGCCTAAGTACTGGTTTCAAGATTTAAAAACTCTTGAATGAAGATAGAGTGAATCTTATTCTAAAAGCTCTGTTTTCGTTCAAAGTGGCGTGCGTTTTTAAAGGAAGACTTTTGATAGTTCTTGAATGGAAAATGGCGATATTTAACGCAAATGGTAACAATCTTAGGTTAAATAAGAATTGCCAAGAGTTTTCACTTTAACGCTAAGAATGGGAAACTTTTGGTTGGAATAAGTAACTCTTACAACAAAACGGTGTTTCTTCAAACAAAAATTTCTCGGAATCAAACTAAATAAATATAATTTTTGAGGCAATATTTGGGACCCATTTAACTCAAGTAAAGTATTTTATACCAAGATATATATTACTTGCTTGGAGCAATTATTCCAAGAGATTTTTGACTCTTGGTCTAAGTAATCTTTTCTATCTGTGTAATAGCAGAGACCAGTTTAAATAAACAAATCGAAAAATTGAGCGGTAAATGATAACCAAAGGCCAATTGACGCTATTGGATATTCAAAGATTGTCTTACAGAGTAGGTCTGCTGATCACCTGACGCATGGTTGGAAGGACATAAGAACTTTGTGCGTCACACACATAGCGTCTGGAATTAATTAATGCTTGCAAATAGCTATAATTAGTGATAGTCTCACTTTATAGGGACGATAAACACGATACCTCAGCGGGGGTTATTGAAATCTATTGTGAGTTAATTACTAAAGGTAGTAGTAGACGTAGTCTACATGACACGGAAAGTGATTTGCCCGGAGCCAAAGAGATTTAAATATAATAGGGCATAGAGGGGGCATTGAGAATATTTTCATACAAAACTTTGAAGCCTAAGCGTCATGTCCTTGTCAAGTCCGTTAGAATGAACGCGAGCTGTCATTCGGTCGAAATTGTACTAGACTTATTCCACTTGGAATAACTTTTGACCTCAAATTTTCCTCGCTTTGTCCCCTCTATGCCCGATTATATTTAAATCTCTTTGCCCGGAGCGATGCATTGTGAGCTAAATGAGGGGTGCGAATACATGTTTAATAAAATCTCGCTGAGCTGAGAGCTCGCTTTTCATTCGTAACTCGGGTTTGAATCCTGGCTAAGACAAAACCATTGAGTTTTTCAAAAACTTACATTACATGTTTATTACTAGCTCGACGGTGAAGGAAAACATCGTAAAGAAGTCCGCGAGTCCCAGAAAAAAATCTGAGACACGTGTAGGTACAGGACCCCGGTCCGGCGCGGCGCCCGCGGCGGTGAGCTCACCACTTATTTTAGGGTCTAAAGAATATCCATACTGGTGAGACATGGGTATTTGCAGAGAGACATAGGTATAGGGTACCTTTGCCTACACCCTCGGTTGGGGATAAAAAGGCGTGACAATTTTTTTAGGGCTTGCGTTATAATTGCATATTATATTATTTCATACATATAACTGAATAAGAATATCGTGTAAGCACGATACAAAAACAATATTATACTTGTTGGGTTCAAAAGTCGTAAAAAGAGCCCTCTAACTTTTGAACTACGAATTGGGAAATTTTGAATGTATCCCTACTGCGGAACTCTACTTTTAATTCACTTTTAGTGACATCTACTTAAAATCTTGCTTACTACTAAAACTCTTCACCAACTAGTCGACTACACACCTAGAGGTAAGTGCTGCTACCTATTACACAAATCTCGAACTCCTTAGGAAATTGGTCACTAGTAGCGCCATCCAGTGAGGGGTAGTGAAATTACTAATGTTGCATCAGGATGTTAGAGGGCTGTACGGTAGCAATAATTTAAACTTTTACCCGACTGCATCGAATGTAAGGATGTAAGTATATTATAGCCGGTAGCCTAAACAGGTAGACAGATTTAAAAAAATAGATTCGTCTTAAAGCTTTACATTACCCGTTTGAAAAAGGCTTGAGTATATGTATGTATGTATGTATCTGCATATGCATGGGAAAGTTCAACACTGTTCCCTAGTATAGTGCCAACGCGATTATAAACTAATGGAATAAATAAATGATTTAGTATGCTGAGTATGGCCATAAACTAATTTCTATTGACGCTAGTTAAACTAGGCGCTGTTAGCTAAAGTTATACATAGACACCTAATCACCAAACCAGAGAACAGATAAACGACGTGTATTCAGATCCGTGAACGTTAATAAATCCGCATCCGCAGACATCCACATCCCTCATTAGCAGTCCCTCTGAGCTCCGCCGCTTGAGCGTTATAATGGGCTTACATTTATACGTGTGCAGGGATGGCGTCAGGTGAGGGAAACGGAAACGACCCATGGTTACACTATTTTGGTACACTAGTGTAACCAAAGAGCCGTACTGTTCAGCTAATTATTTAGAGAAGTGTTAGAAACATCATCTACTTCCACTTGAAATTACAAGAGAAATAAGCGATTTAGTATATATTTTAAAACTAGCTACTGTTACAATTGACTGTCCTCCCTTACTATCCAAAATTTGTATTAGGCCTCTTATGAAGATTCTACGCAGTAATGCCTTGATTCACCTTCCTCCAGCTTCATCAAACTACCGGATGAATATTTTCTTGTGCAACAACAACCGAGCATATACAATATGAACGATGATGGGTAGGTGAGGGAAACGGGACCGACCTATGGTTTTACTGTTTTGTTACACTAAGGGGTCACTACATAATATTATTTATTAAGTTTTGGTTGCGTGAGTAGGCCTTCCACGAGATGGACCGATGACCTGGTGAAAGTCCTGGAGACACGCTGGATAAGGGAAGCACAAAACCGGTCATGGTGATACTTGGGGGAGACCTTTGTCCAGCAGTGGACGTCTTTCGGCATGATGAAGAAGTTTTGGTTTGGCCTGCAATTTCCTTCGTTTTCCGGGTTTGTATTCCTCAATATTTAAGCTGTCATCCTGCTAAATATGATTAAATCGGTTAAGTAGTTTAGCCGTGTAACGATAACAAACAGATAGGCAAGTAGACAGAGGCATGTTTTTAGAATGTTAGTGTAAAGGGATTATATGCGCAAAAGTCTAATTATTTGAATCAAATCTAAAAATAAGTTGTTATTGAGATCAACCCAAACACACATACATACTCGTAACATAGTTCATGCAAACTGTGAACCTCCTTTAGAGAAATAAAAAATCGCTCAATTCTTTTAGAAACTTCGAAATTTGAATTTTGTTTTAAGAGGATTGAGCGGTTTCAAACTTCTCGAACTTGAAGCAAAACGTTCCTCAACTATAATGGTTTTTTAAAAGACGCGTCGGTGGGCCTCGGGGGTGTCACCAGCGTTATCGACATTTGAGTTTTTCTAAATGGTTCCCTGAGTCCGCCCCTGCGGTCACTTGAGCGTTATAATAGGTTTACACTTTTCACGCGAACGATCCTTTGTAACAGTCTGTTTCGGTTTGGGGATGTTATTGGTCCGGTTCTAGAGTTCATTAATTTTAGTTTACCGTTTCCAGATATACCGAATTTATCGATATAAAATGGCAATTCTCCCGATGAAATTACCAATTAAAAGATTTTCTCCAAAACAGTTGTACAGTCTAAGATTACTTATGCCATTTACAGTAGTTACTGGACGTCATCGGTGAGGTTTAATGACGGTTACAAATGACAACATATTTGTAAAAATCGATCTTTAGTAATAGTACTAATAGTCTACACTTCTATTTATTATAAAGAAGAAAGATTTGTATTTTTGTTCAGAACAAACTCAAAAACTACTGGACCGATTTTAAAAAATTCTAGGAAAGCTAGAATATCCTTGAGTAACAGTATTCCTACGGGAACGGGAACGGGAACTACACGGGTGAAACCGCACAGAACCGCTATAGTAGGTACCTGCCTAAGTAATAAAACAACTGTGTTTAATTTTGTTTGTTCATATTTTGTAAGAAAAACCCATGCTGATGATGAATGATTTGTTTTTCAAAGTGCCATAAGTATATAAATACCCACCACTATTTATAAGTTTTGAATAGTGAAATTAATTTTAGATATCGTATTTCCTTCGTCTTTCTCAGTTTACAGAAAAAGCTTGGCCCAGTCTGATTTACCACCATATTACGGTTGGTGAAACCACATGGTTGACAGTTTAGGCGAACTCGAGTCGCCCTTGCCCTAATAGTGTGTTGATGGTCCTTATGAAATAGCTGTAGATTATCTTGGTTCCGTTTACGACGTAGCTTCCGACCAGCCGACGACTACCGACCGCCTCACCAGGCGACCACGATGCCCACACGACGCGACCACGACTCCCCATTGCTGTGCAATTGCGCACACACTTAGCTGGGCACGGCCTTGCTACCACAATGTGGAAAGAGCTTTTGAATAATTAGATACAAAGACAACATTACTGTTTAAAAAGACTAAAAAAACAGACTTCAATCTTTAACTTCAGAACTGGACGAAATTTAAATGGGACCAATCTGAAAGCACCAGCTTTCAAATAAAAAAAGAATCATCCAAATCGGTAAAGTTGTGAGGTAAACAAACTTAAAAAAAATACAGGCGAATTGATAATCCCTTCCTTTTTGAAGTCGGTTAAAAAAAAGAATCGACGGCATACATTCCATCACTCAATATTGTTTGGTGCCCAATCTATACTTTTATACATATATCTATACTAATATTACACCTAGAGAGAAAAGATTTGTTTGTATTGAACAGTCTCCAAAACTACTGTACCGATTTTAAAAATTCTTTCACCAATAGAAAGCTACGTTTATCAGGGAGTAGCAAACTTAGGCTATATTTTATTCTTGTGTTTATACGGAAACGAGAACTACGCGGGTAAAACCGGGGGGTGCTGTTCACCCCCATAGTACTTATAGAATATAAAAATCACATCATACACCCCCCCAAAAAAAATTAGAATATCCTATCGTCTACTAATCATCACTACATAGTATAAAACAAAGTCGCTTTCTCTGTCCCTATATCGCTATAGCCCTATGTAGGTACTTATGCTTAAATCTTTAAAACTACGCAACGGATTTTGATGCGTTTTTTTTTCAATAGACAGAGTGATTCAAGAGGATGGTTTTAGTATTAGCATTGCACCCGTGCGAAGCCGGGGCGGGTCACTAGAAATATTATAAATGCGAAAGTTTGGATGGATGGATGTATTGATGTTTGTTCCTCTTTCACGCAAAAACTACGGAACGGATTTAGATGAAACTTTACAGTTATATAGCTTATACATCAGAATAACACATGGGCTATATTTTATCCCCGTATTCACACGGGAACGGGAACTACGCGGGTAAAACCGCGGGGCGCTGCTAGTAATCTATATGGATGACAATGGTGACGACTGAAGCCAGTAACAAGATTTAAAAAATTATTTCTGATAGAAAGCTCTACCTACTATTCTTATGTGACTAATAGGAAAGATTTATTTTTTTGTTTGTTTGTTTGTATGGCACAAGCTCCGAAACTACTAGAGCGATTTTAAAAATGCATACACCAATGGAAATCTTACTTTTTTTGGGAGCAAAACTGGCTAATTTTCCCACAGGAACGGGATTTACGCGGTTCTCTATACTTACCGAGCCTTGAATTCGATTTTTCATCAAATTGAACATTAAAGAGTCCACGCACTTCTAAGTAACGTTTGCTTAGAATAGAAACAACCATCTTAAGTTAGAATTATTTTAATATATTTTAGGGCAGCGATAGTCTTGTGGTTGAAGAGTCCGCTTTTTATGCGTGAGGCACGGTTTCGAATCCTGGCGAACCTCAAAGAGTTTTTCAAAAGTTTTTTTACAATTCATATTTATCACCGCCTCGATGGTGAAGGAAACATTGTGAGAATAAAGAATTGATTCTGAGGCAGTGTAACAGCACCCGGGCAGCCTATGCCCTGTTACAAAAGGACTGAAACAAATACTAGGTAGAAAAGTGAACACTTGTTCATTTCAATGAATGGCTCGCGATCGAAGTCACGGACGGATAATTCTATACATATAATAAAACTCTGACGGGACGGTGTCTGTACATGAAACATTCTGTTTGTCTGGTTGTGCACGCATAACGCAAAAACTACTGGCCGGATTTGGATGAAATTTGGTATGGAGATAACTTATTACCCGGGTCAACATCTACCTACTTTATACTAGGTACTTTTTATTCTAGGAAAATGTGTCATTCTCATGGGAAAATATAAAAACTGGTTGAAAAGAGAAATAGAAGAAATACTCCAAAACGATTAGACCTAGAAACTTGAAATATGGTATGATTTTTGGAAATTCCCTCGGGAACGGGAATAAAAAACGGCAACGCCAGTGGGCACCCGCTGTCTATATAGGTAAGTAATAAAATTGAAGTGTCTTTGTGTGATTTTAAGATAAATACCAAAATTTAAGTCAAAGCTGCTACTTATAGGTAGTATAGGTGTACCTACGATGCCTATATAATCAATCATAACATAAATGACGAAATTTAGAATCTTTGTCTGTCTGTCTGAAAATTTGTCTTGAGTAGGCTACGAAAAACCTTTGCGGACTTCAATGAAATTTTTATAAATGAAACTTTTTGGTATTTTCATTCAGTAAACTTGCAGTATTCGGATATAAGAGGTACCTACATATTGAACTTTCATATTATAATGAAACGAATAAGCGAGGGCGGGTCATCAGTTATACAAGCAGGGTTCTTAGAAGCATCCTGACTTCTAAAGTCATTAAAAATAAACGATAAAAGACCCTTGGTGACTAAAACGCTCGTTTTAGTAAATATAAAAGATGCAGATTCATTTTATACTGATCGACACTTGAGCCTCATAATCGTTTTATTTCGGATAAAAATGTGCATCCATTGTATGTAAGTATTAGTAATAATTAGTAGATATACTTACGTATGATAAAATAAAATCTTAAAAGCTAATGTTAGTAACAAGAAATAATGTCTCGTACAGTGACATCGTCAGATGACAGAAAAATCCCGTAGTTAAAGCCTCACTAACAATAAAACCCCGAGACTATAGGTAAAAGGTAAAGTAAAATTTATGTAATTGTCATCAAAAAAAGTGTCGTATGCAGCTCACTTTGAAGTAAAATGTTAACTAAACAAGAAAGAGAAGACAAAAAGAACAGTATGAAAAGACAAAAATAAACTTTATAAATCGAACTAAAAATATTCGAATCCGGAAGCGCGCGAAAACCAATTTTTTTCTCATCGATTGGCTAAAAATTGTTAGCGCTTACATCCCATTGGTCAAAGATAAATATTTGTGTGACTAGCAACTTGTGCGGGGGTGATATAGGTACTCGAAAACACGACCGCAAATATTAACAAGAGAACGCAAAATCAAACAAAAATGTGCTGTAATGTCTCGAAATACGGGTTAAATTTCCTCTGTCTTGTATTGCAGTTCCTGCTAAAAATATAATGAAGCATGTGTAGAACTGAGACGGAAAATTCGCTGTAAGAGGGTATTAATGGGGGAAAGGGACGAATTATTAATGAAGGATTGTTTATAAATCAAAATTTTTGTCTCACACTTACATAAACTTATGAAAACTTTTTATATTTCAGACATAGTTCAGTAATTATTACGCTTTACAAATTTACAATGAAAAGCCAAAGAGATCGTTTTGGTTTCTTAAAATATATGCTGCCAGCTATAAATATTAAATGAAACTAAATATATTTTTATACATACTTTTCGTACACATGTTTTCTATAATCCTTATGTCGAAAAAACGAAAAAGTAGCATTCGTTTACGTGTTATACATCATTTGAAGTTACCTTATTAGTATAAGTATTTGAATCTGTACTAGCCTGAACAAACGTACTAAGTACAACAGTCGTTGTAGTCACTTGATATAGACATCAGCATAAATTAAACATAATTACCAAAACCAACCCCTTATTTCGCAAAATAATTTTATTATAATAGATAATTTAAAACTGCCCATGCTCTCCCCACCACGGGGGGTTAAAATGAGAAGGGGCGGGGCTTGCTTAAAACAACAGATAAAAAGATATATGTCTCCCTCGCACAAATGAGCAGTCCTAAGTGCAGTAAGCTGCTTACAATACAGGTCGGCTCCCAGTGACGTTGTTGTCCCTTTCGTGCATGGGTGTAGTGAAATAGAGCTATCTCGACAGCCCTTCATAGTTATAATGGTTTATACAAACGGTACAGTTCCACGTGAGGTAGTGTTTTGTAATCAGTGAAGTGGCGCCTTTATTCCGAAGCGCAATGTTCGCGCGTTTGACACTTTGACGTTTCGTTTGGCGGGAAAATAACATTTGCGTGTGCCACGGGTACGCAAAGGTGTACGGTTTTACAGCCAAAACCTGTGAACTTTTAAGTAAATAAAATTGTTAAAGTGATGTTAGTCGCGGCCAGTTGAAGACTGCTTCAGTTATTGCTTATGCAATAACTTGGATTTGGTTCGAGAAGTAAGTTAAGGTAAAGTTGCGTAGTTGTCGCTGGGGAAGCACTATTACAAACCTTTAGGAATGTATAATAATATATAATATAATCTCACGCCTTTTTTTTTTTTATCCCCGAGGGGGTAGGCAGAGGTATTCCATTACTGGATATACCCACATTTCACGAGATATATTGGACCCCTAAACGTGATAGGTGGTGAGCCCATCGCCGGGCCGGGTCTGTTTACACATGTCTCAGAATTAATTCTGAGTCCTGCGGGTTTCCTCACGATGTTTTCCTTCACCGTCGAGCTAGTGATAAATATGTACGTAAGTTTTTGAAAAACTCATTGGTACATGCCAGGATTCGAACCCGAGCCTCACTGATTTTCGGCCGGCTCTTTAACCGTCCGGGCTATCACTGCTCTGTATGTATAAACATTGAAATTATCAGTATGTAACCTAAAGAGTTAAATAATAACATAAACGAATAGAAATTTAGTGAAAATGCTAAACTGAACTTTTATAATTTTATTTTAATCGCCTCTCCATACGGCGGGTCTCTGAAAAGAAAATTAGATCTTAAGAATAACAATATTGCGACATAATATTACTAATAATTTTATAATGAAAATGACATTAACATTAACAATAGACGCGTATATTTAACCTTTTACTAATGTTACGTTTTATCCACTACTCCGAAATATTCTAGAATTTAAAAAAAGTGTTGCGATGTACTGAAATTACGTCCTGGTAGTTTTTGAGATTAAGGCTGGACTCTCCCACCGCGGAGTACCTACCTAAGCCTCAACTAACGCACACGGTAGAGTAAAGAGATCGATTTCTTCAGTACCTAGTACCTAGTTTAAAAATCAAATTTTCTCGAAACATTACCCTACTAAATATCTCAATAGATTCACTTCATAATTATTCATCATGAAGTAACTCATAAAACAATTTAAGCCTTCCAATATGAGGGCCCGGCAAACCCCTTACTCTGTATATTATTTAGAATCGATTGGAAGAATTTGTCAATCGAGATTGAACTTCTGTGATGGTTAAGTAACAAACTAATGAAATAAATAAATATTCACTCACTCCCTACCCCGAGATGGATGGCAGAGATTAATATTTCCTTCATGAAAGTACCTACTTTCAAACAGTGCTATATTTTAGGTAGCTAAAAATCCCGCCGCCGCCGTCGTCTTTACCGATATTGATTTTATTGCAGCATACATTAAATACATTACCTCTTTCAAGTACATACTTTTTCTTATACCTAAACGATTAAAGTTATAGATTTGTACTACATTTTAATAAATCTTCCACTTTTACGTGTAGTCTTCTCACATACATCGTTAACACTTATGAGGTTGCAAACTACATGTTTTCAATACTTTTTCTAGTAGGTAACTTATTATTAGCTGTAGGATATACCTAGATCCTTTGTCTTTTCATTCATCATCTCTGTCATCATCAATCACTATTTTTAATAATGGCTAGATCAATTGCACTTACACATTTTATTAACATCATCATGTACCGTTAATAGAACTTGAGCAAAAATTGCACTTTAAAAAGCGTCACCCTTAATCAACAACCGTTACGTGAGATGTACCTAATTCGTAAATAGACATTATGCCTAAATGTCATTTTCAATTCGCTTTTAGGAAAACTTTGTTTGCCTGAATTCGATTTTTCTCTCCTTATAAAAGGCGATTTCCGGTCATGTTTACCACTGTTTAATTTGTTTATGATAGTCAATCCTCAAATAGTGTCGTAGGATCAAATGTGGGTGATGCTACTTACCCCTAACGTGCGTCTTGTCGTAGTAGTTTTAGTTGTTATTGTAGTAGAATCTGCAATGGTAGATTCTGGAGTAGCTTCGTCTGTTTCTACTGTATCTGTCGAAGTTATACCGTTTTCACTGTTCTGTGTAGTTCTAGCCGCAGATTTATCGGCATTTACGTTTTTGCCACCATTTTCCTCAATAACAGCTGTTTTCTCATTAATAGAAGCGGTATTTTCCTCTTTTTTGCCAACTAGAACAGTAGCCACAGAAAATGTTACAGTTTTCAAATCAATTGCTTTGGTCTTCGATCTTCCTTTATTGCTATTATTTTCTGTTGGGCTAAGTCCATGTGATTTATCACTTTTATCTCTGTTTGTTTTTAAATTTGAACGCATATATGGTTTTCCTTCCTTTGCAGTTCGAGGGTTACCAGTTTTTCTCTTTAAAGAATTGGGTTTAGTCCTCCAGACAGTTCTTGTAGGCTTACGTTTGTTTGGCCCATAGTTTACGCTTGGCAACTTTGCCTTAGTGGTTGGTGCTTTGTTTGCAGCCGCTCTAGTCATAAGCAATTGTTGGAACTCAGTTAGTGAGAGGTAAGGGTTAGGTACACGGGTTTCAACTGGATTGTTTATATAGATCAGTGGATTTTTTGCACTGTCCTCTTTGATTAGGAGGTTGTGCTTCTTCAAACCGTTCACTTCTTTTAGCTTCTTTACATGCACCTCGTATACTTTGTCGTTGGTGAACAATCGACGTGTCGTCTCTGGACTGGTTACTGCAATTAGAACGAACCCAATTTAAAAAGTGTTATTAACTTTACCACACATACTACGACTTATCAACTTTTTAAAATGGGTTTGTAGCCCTGCGACGCTGGTGTGTTTGTAACGATCATATTGTTAAGCAATGTTTGGCATGGCCAGGCAATGAATAGGTGAGCCTAGTGATATAAGTATCATGATCACCACTTTGTTTCGGAAGATACTTTAAAATATGTGTTGACGCACGGTCCTGCATTTTAATGTTTACAGACAATGAAAGTCGTTAATCGTTGTCTTAAAAAATTCCAATAGTTTGGCGGCCACTAGCCTAATATCTTCCAATCCTTAAGGTAAACCCATAACTCATCATTGGGCTATTCAAAGTTGCTAATAATGACTGAAACTGATTTTAGAATAATCCGAATGATCTTTTATTCTCTGATACTCTTAAAACCTATTAAATAGCAAAGTAATCAATCTAGTAACGTTCGGATGTAGTTTATATAGATGGTACTTCAATGATAAATGGAATCTATGTACATATAATAATACTGTCACGAGACAGTGTCTGTACAATGCAATATTTTTTGAAAATGACCGTAGTGTAGAGTTCGATTTAGATACCGAATAACATTTTTTATTAATTTTTGCCTGTACGAGTGTCTGCACGAATCACGCAAGCGATTTTTTAAATTCCCACGGAATCGGGAATGAACTGGAACCGCGCTGCCAAGCCGCGTTACCGTCCTATACAGTGTGAGTCTCCATAAAGTGCACATATGAAAATGGGTGAAACTACACACATTTTTATCGACGGAAAAAATGATAAAAAAAATCTGAGATTTTTTATTTATTTTTTATAAATATTTTTTCTTTTGATTACGTACTGTTGACTTTATGTAAATAAAACGTTATAATTTTTTAACTAAGAAGTATATCGTGATAAAATAAAAACAGTTATGATGTAAAATAACAGAAAATACTAACAAAATTAATAAAAATCCAAAAAATGGTGCCAAGAAATAATAAAAAGGGACTTTTTGATGAAAATATGTATTTTTATTTGTGTTTTTTTAATTAATTATCAAATTTCTCTAAATAATGCCCATATTATAGGTAGTTTTTGTTACTTTATGTTATTCACCATTGTATTACCTTTCAAAAAACCAAAACCCCGTATCTTTATCCATATCAAAACGTTTACTATGAGTGTTTGAACTAAGTCATTCCAGGCGCATTCAATGCTTCGTTCTAGATTGTCCCATTTTTTATTTTTTTTGGGTTTTATTTTTATTTTATTAGTATTTTCTGTTATTTGACATCATTAATGTTTTTATTTTATCACGACATACTTCATAGTTTAAAAGTTATAACGTTTTCTTTACATAAAGTCGACAGTTAGTAATCAGAAGAAAAACATATCTATAAAATATAAAAAAATAAAATCTCAGTTTTTTTTTAACATTTTTTCCGTCGATAAAAATGTGTCTAGTTTCACCCATTTTCATATGTGCACTTTATGGAGACTCACACTGTATATTATTCCTTCCAGTTCTAAATATAAAATTGCATGTTTTTTTTATCAGGACCGTCACTGGATAACAGCAATAAATTAAATGGAAAATGAAAAAATACTTATTCAAAAACAGTGAATATTTAAGAATAGCTGTGTGGTATTACTTTATAGACATACTCTTTTTCCGCTCTTTCAAATGAGTTTATTTACAACTAGCAGTTCTGCGCGGTTTCACCCGCGTAGTTCCTGTTCTCGTGGGAATACGGGAATAAAATATAGCCTATCTTACTCAGGAATCTTCTAGCTATTCATTGGTGAAAGAATTTTTAAAATCGGACTAGTAGTTTTTGAGTTTATTCGTAACAAACATACAAAAATACAAATCTTTGGTCTTTATAATATTAGTATAGATTAGTATAGAATATAGAATAGACATTTTGGTAAAAATAAAAATAATAAGTAAACGTAGATGTGATTAATAACTGAAGTATAGCCGTGGTACAGTACAGTTATACTTAACTGAGGATCATATGCTAAAGTACGAAGTAATTTATCTAAAAAAGAATAAAAACCAGCCAACTGCGAGACACGTAGGGCTCCGTACATTATCTATAAAAATCGCGTCTGTTGTATGGGAGCCCCTCCTTAAATATTTATTTTATTTGGATTTTAGTATTTGTTGTTATAGCGGTAACAGAAATACATAATTTGTGAAAATTTTAACTGTCCAGCTATCGCGGTTCTTGAGATAACAGCCTGGCGACAGACAGATGGACGGACAGACAGCGAAGTCTTAGTAATAGTGTCCCGTTTTACCCTTTGGGTACGAAACCCTAAAAAAGTACATATTATAATACAAGAATATTAAACAACAATATTCAACAAAATAAAGAAATATGTCAAAAATACCATCGTTTACAGCTTCCTTGTATTTCTCATACAATTCTGGAATCAAATCGACGGGTACGTGATCCAAAGCCGACGACTGATCCCAACTCAGACCCAAAATGAGGACAAACAAAATTATTTTGCACTGATCAAAGAACAGAGTATGCAGCATTGTGGATACCAGTTTTTTAATGTAAACTGTTCGGATTATGCAGAATTAACGAGTTTCTCGAGTGAACGCTCCGATGAAGTTTAATTCCCGTTTGTTTCTTGATAAAATGTAATTAATATGTGCTTCATGCGATCACACTACATATTATGTTGATGACTATCGAAAGACTATTCGCTGAGTTTGAAGAGAAACCATGAGATTCTAAGTTATATTTTATTTATTTATGGACATGTAACAGCTAATAAATGACTTAACTCATTTATTAGCTGTTACATGTCCATAAATAAATAAAATATAATTTACTTTAACGGGCAGTGGGCAAATAGTTACCACCAAGTATTGAACTCTATGTAATTGAAATAAGATTCAAAACCAATGAAAAATTTAAACTGTCTATGCCCGTTAAAGGGTTAAGGATTAGAAAATGTTATTATTTCGATAATTACAGGCTACAACGAAAATCGTTTTATAGTTTAAGAAATTAAAACTGTAAACCACACATCTAAAAATATTTTACTAACTAGATCTGTAATTAACACTGAGTTTAGTACGGTGTGTAGGTTTGATTATCAGATTCCTTTTGGACTACAAGTAGCGACTATTGTTAACATATTATTGACTTTATTCATACCGAAAACAGTATACGTCTACGTAAAGACAAAATTTTTAAACTAAGAAACCCTAAAAGTGACGTAGATAATCCTAATGGGCTAAAGATTAATGCTAGCTTATACCTTTATCAATTTACTAAAAGGTTATAGAATATTAACAAAAACTACTCTATAGATATTCTTAAATGTCTGAAAATTACTTGGATTAAAACTCAAATGTGTTAAACTCAAATATTAATATCAAATCAATAAATACCCATAGTACGTGTTTAGCTAAAATTACGTCTGTGGAAGATTAATCAAAATCAGTCAAGAAATTTCTGTCTAACCGATAGACTGAGAACCCCATTTTTCGTAACAACGTCAATAGTGTTAAATGATTGGAATTTCGTTGAAAAAAAAAGTTGACTAAATCCGTTCATCCTCACGACCCAACATTCCTATCCACATATGACAGGTCTACCGTCTTATCATGGCCTTGTATACTTTTACATTCAGTTTGCTGCTTTCAGGGATCAGTTGTTATCGTGACCTGTAGTTTTCAGATTCAATAACAGAACCTCCTTCTTGCGACCCGCTGCTTCCGCGCCATTGAAATGTCGGTTATCTGCGCAGGCGCCACCATAGAGGAGTACGGCGTGTACACGATGCTGCCCGCGCAGCAGCTCGCGCCGATCAGCCCTTGGCCACCCGATGGCAACCTGCTCGACCGCATGGACGACCTCGCGCACAAAGGTAAAGGTAATGGTGACTGCCATTTCCGTTTCTATCTCGTCACTATAAGGTTTAAAATAGAAATCGGTCACATTGTCGCAATAGGTACGCCACAAAATTCTAAAACCGTTCATTGAAATGTCTAATTTTCTTTCGAAATTAGTATGGCGCTCTCACAAGTCCTGCGACATGTATCACGATGGGTCCATCGTCTAAGTATTCTCTTATGAGTGGGAAACTACATTGTTAGTGAGTGATATGCTGTCAAAAGACAAATACCTAGACATAATAATATGATATAAGTATGTAGACCTTTCATAAAGGTTCTTGCGTCGTTTTGACGCATCGGTCCAACTTGCGTCATATTGAACAACCCAGATTATCATTTTTTGGATATAATGAGTAATTGAATTTGACATATCTATATCTGGAAACTGGAATTGTAGGCTTCAACTTTAAAATACAAGAAAACTAAGTACCTGGGACAGACCAAGTCGCACCATAAGCGTTCTTTTTATACGTAGCCCTAATATCTCGATAAAATTTTAGATCGGTATAGGTAGGTACTTCAAAAGAACTACAAATGTAGAATAGCGAAAGTGTATTTATTAGTTTGTCCTTGTCCACGAAACGCGGTCTAAAACAAAAGCTATCTAAAACTAGGTCTATCTTTTCCGTTCAATAATCCCTTATCCGCCTGTAGATCGCACCATCCCAAATCTTTGGTACATACGTGATTAATTGGAGTAAGCAGACTTGTGGTGCGGCAGGTCACAGCGGTGTTAACCAGCTCGGCGGCGTGTTTGTAGGAGGGAGACCGCTGCCCGACTCGACGCGGCAGAAGATCGTCGAGCTGGCGCACTCCGGCGCACGGCCCTGCGACATCAGCCGGATACTGCAGGTCTCCAATGGCTGCGTCTCCAAGATACTGGGCAGGTGAGTAGGGAAATAGTGGTTTATTTTTAGGTTATTTTACACTTTACGAAATTAAAAATAAGTTATTCCATTTTTAAAAACTATTACAAATGAAAAAAATCGTCCAAAGCACCGCATCGAGGCAAAGTTCCCAGAAGACTGGCAGCATTCCCATTCTGAATAGCGATACCTACTGATTCTTTGGGAGAAGTCGCTGGCAGCCCTCGGGTCGCCACTTGCCTCGATTAGACGCGCGGATAAGTCCTTCAAAAACATCTTAACTCGTTTTTTTTTTTATTAATGATGAGCTTACTCTAGACCCGATACTAGCCCGAGAGCAAAGACGGCCTACGATGGAACGAGCTTGCCCAAATGATGATGAGATGCCTGTTCACTCGATCCTTAAAGGCTTGTGGGTTGTATGAATTCTGAAATATAGTTGATAGACTCAGGCGTTGGAGGAAATTTATGACCACAAATTCACCCACATTCACTAGCATTTTGCAATGAGTTTTTCAAAAACTTACGTTCAACATCATGAGGAAACCCCAGAATTTCACACACCAGATTCTGAGGCATGTTTAGTAGTACCTCGGTCCAGTGATGGTCCTTATTAAAGGTCCAAAGAATATACTGGTTGAAACGTGAAATGGAGTACTTACCTCTGCCTTTACCTCGTGGATAAAAGGCGTGAGAATATTTCTTTATTTTTTTGTTTTTATTACATTTTTTTCATACCGCAGTAGGTAATGTCCAAGTGCCATGATAGGAAGCTTTCACGGAGTTTAGCAGAGAATTTTCTTTAATATCTAATCATACTTAATATGCATTACTCATTTATTATTATTTTATATTCATTAGGCCTAATTTTATAAAACATTCGCAGATAGTATTTTGTTTTGTTATAAATATATTTGAATATTTAATTGGTCACTAAAAGAACAATTATTTTTTGTGTTATATGAACACATAAACATCTATTTACTTAATAAAACTCTATACTGCCTGACAAACAGTCAGTCGCATGAATTTTGAACATGAGTTCGAAAATAATATATTCTGTACAGATTTAGATTTGTGGTAACGCCGCTACTACCTGATCAATATAATTAAAATGAACCGCAATCAATTGTCACGTACTAGCAACCTAACACCGAACTATCCCAAATATGCCGTCCGTAACATATCCTCAACGTAACTGGTCGTGACCGCAGAAGCATAGCGGTCGACCGCGCCTCATAGTTAAAAACCGCAACTAGATATCACCTGACCATCTCTAGGGGACCTCTCGCGAAATGAGCGGTAAAAGTGTTGGGGTATCACTTTGTGCTGGCTTGTACTTGTAAGGTGACGATGCAGTGGTGACAGACGTAATTCGAGGCGTTTCTATTTTTATGCAGAATTAAATGTCAATTTATTTTTCTTTGCGGTTGCAAGGGAAAAGGAAGGTCGTTGTGTAGCGATGTTTATATTAAAACACTGGTAGTGCTTAGTTAGTAGGATTTATACATTCATAAGTGTAGGCCACTTCAGTTTGTGCCGCCTTAAGTAATTTCAAATAGGTATGTAGCGAGCGACACTACATAGAACGCGCCAATAGACGGCCGAGTTCTAAACCGCGCTATCAAAGTTTTCTAATGAGTTTATTTATTTATTTATTTGGCACACAAAACAGTTAATGATACTTTATATCTAAAATTTAAATAATATTCCTAAATCTAATCATTAACCTAAACATGTGAGCACAAAAAAGCAAGTATGCAGCGATGGTTTCACCTTACAGCTACTTTAACACTAATACATAAAGAATTATAAAAAACTATTTAAATAAAAGAAATACAAAAACAAAAACATAAACATAAACCTTTAGAAATAACAACAAATTAAATTAATTAAATCTAATCTTGAAGACATCGATCTATAGCCCCGGTAAATTAGGCCATACGTGGATTGAAAATGTCAATTTCTTTATTTTTAATTTATAATTTTAAATTTTTATTTTTTAGTTGTATAAATACAACTGTCCAACACCAACCGTTGGACCGCAGTCCCCAGGCACTCCCTTTTAACGATGGAGGAGCATTCCACCTCCGCTCCGCCATAGGTAAAAGACTTATTTGAGCATTAGGCACGTAATAATCGCAAACTATAACTAAGCGAGAGAGCGAAATCTAAAACAAGTCTTCAAACGTAGTACTACGTAGATAGATTAATAAAACTTTTATTAATACTCGTATCTTCAGTCACATACGTACCTACATACGGAAAAACAAAATCAAAGAAAAAACAGGCATTTAGTAGCAATTGTACGTACGTTGTACGTAGGTACTGATAATTACAAGATAATCCAAATCTTCGCTTAGTCGTACTCAAATGTTGAATGGAAATTTGATTAATTCGATCCATGATCTTTAATACTAATTAAAACTAAAACTATAAAACCCTATTTAAAAAATTAAAACGACAGCCGGCCAATACGGGGAATAAAAACACCAAATACCCGACACCGAACCCGACACCCGCGACACTGCGACACCCGACACCGGCGGTCTGACACCCCACCGAGCCGGACGAGTGTCACTGCTCGCTATAAGGTAAAATTGCGTCTGAAACACCCTAATGAGAAAGTATTTCACGAACAAGTACATCTCAAGAGTAAAATATATATGGATATTACACTTAAAAAACCGGCCAATTGCGAAACTGACTAGCACACAAAGAGTTCCGTACTACCGTACAATAAAAACTCCAAAAAACAATCTTTAAAGTCGGTTTAAGGACTATATAATAATATAATAATAAATCATTTATTTGCTGGAATTACAATGTCATATCAATACTTAGATCTTAAATGTTATACCAGTACAACATTATTATGGCAACCAACTTGGTGTGCAAATAATTTTTACATTAATTTTCAATGTCAAATTCCCTAAATCTAAGTATTACAATATTTCAAAATTTATATAATTTTACGTGATAACGTCATAAGTTGTTGTTTCGCACTCTCGCTTGCACGCTCGTCTCAAGCGGAACGTGACAATGAGTCATGCTTTTTCATGCGTGCAGCCGGCGTTCATCGATTTAAATAAGAGGTGATCACTTCAAAAAAACACTATTCTTGTGTGTTCGTAGTGAGATGTGGAGCGTTAGTTACTTTCGCACCGTTTTCCAAAATAAGCTTAAATAAAGCAATCTATTGAATTTCACACAAAACAATATGACAACAAGCTTACTCTATAAGAACATTATGGTACGAGTAAGAAGAAAGCAATAATAAAACCATATTGTTTGAAGATTGTTTTAAGAGATTTTGGTATAGGTAGGCTCGCATTACTCTGCGTACCGGGATGCACATCTTTTCCGCATCTAAATGGTTAAAAAATCCCAAGAAAATTAAAACGAAAATGTATTTTATTTCCGACTAAAACTTCAGCAAGTAAAAATAACCCTTATTCCCCAGGTACTACGAGACGGGATCGATCAGGCCGCGGGCGATCGGCGGCTCCAAGCCCAGGGTTGCCACAGCGGAGGTCGTCAGCAAGATCGCACAGTACAAGCGCGAGTGCCCTTCGATCTTCGCGTGGGAGATCAGAGATCGCCTCCTCAGCGAGGGAGTATGCACCTCCGATAATATACCTAGTGTGAGTAGATTTGTGTTGTCTTCATCATCATCATCAACCCGTAACAGCCCACTGCTGAGCTAAGAGTCTTTGAGGAAGTATGGGCTATAATCTACAACGCGAGCACCACGGATTGGGAGATAATAATAATAATATAATCTCACGCCTTTTTGTTTATACCCGAAGGGGTAGGCAGAGGTATTCCATTCCTGGATATACCCACATTTCACGAGATATATTGGACCCCTAAACGTAATAGGTGGTGGGTCTATTTACACATGTCTCAGCATTAATTCTGAGACTTGCGGGTTTCCTCACGATGTTTTCCTTCACCGTCGAGCTAGTGATAAATATGTACGTAAGTTTTGGATTGATATAAGATAGATAGATTGGGAGATGGTGTTAGGCTATAGGCCAGTCAGACTCCAATTCGATTATATATCTTCTTCTTCTTCTATATATATATATATATATATATATAGAAAGTCGTGTTTGTTACACTATTTATAACTCAAGAACGGCTGAAACAATTTCTCTGAAAGTTGGTGGGGAGGTAGCTTAGAACCAGGAGACGGACATAGGATACTTTTTATTCCGATATTCCGACGGGAACGGGAACTACGTGGGAACGGGAACTACGCGAGTGAAACCGCAGGGCGCTGCTAGTAATGAATAAATCCAAATTAAAATTACAGCACATAGTAGTATTATGCGTGTCATCATACCAAGTATTTAGAATTTCTATAATATTACTTTGAATGTCACTACTTTAGTTGAAATATTTAACTGTAATCTACTATATAAAAATAAGTCGGGTTTTCCTTCCTGACGATTTAACTCCAGAACGGCCGGACCGATTTCGATGAAACTTTTTGTGTGGGTTCGAGTGGGTTCAGGGATGGTTTATAGCAAAGAAAATTCAGCATTGCACCCGTGCGAAGCCGGGGCGGGTCGCTAGTCTACTATATAAAAATTAGTCGGGTTTTCCTTCCTGACGATTTAACTCCAGAACTGACGAACCGATTTTCATGGTTTTGCATTCGTTGGAAAGGTCTCGGGCTCCGCAAGGTTTATAGCAAAGAAAATTCAGCATTGTACCCGTGCGAAGCCGGGGCGGGTCGCTAGTCTACTATATAAAAATAAGTCGGGTTTTCCTTCCTGACGATTTAACTCGAGAACGGCGGGACCGATTTTGATGAAACTTTTTGTGTGGGTTCGAGTGGGTTAAGGGATGGTTTATAGCAAAGAAAATTCAGCATTGCACCCGTGCGAAGCCGGGGCGAGTCGCTAGTTTAGTATATGAATAGCCCTCTTCGTAATGATATTTTATAAAGTGCTTTCTAAACAACTGAAAATATGATCCCAAATGCACCATCTAGGTACACATAAATTTTATTAAACTCGCTATAATATTACTTACCAACTGTGTAAAACGAATTGCGTATTTTAACTTTGGTCACCGTGCATCCGTTTTAAACACATAATAGAACAGAAAATCATTTTCTTTCATTGCATTAAATGGTGTCATTGTGTCATCATAGTGTCTTTAGGTATAAATAATATCTATATAGTCTCTTTGTTATTCTGATTAATTCACTGAAAAGTTACAGTAGTTTTTGAGTGAAAAGTAACAAACATTCATCCAGACAAGCTTTCGCGTTTATAAGCAGGATATCTTCACTCGTATCTTGTAAATGACCCATAATACTGCAATACTAAAAGCCGTCCTAACACCTTCTGAAAGTATGGAGAATAAAGGGCGAGAGACACAATGGCCCGCTATATACAGGATGCTATAACGCCTTATCTTCCCCAGCACTATACAGGACTCTCCCCATTCCCCTGTTCCCCCACTTCGCGGCAAAACAATATGACGTTATAACTTTTTTCTTCATTTTTTCCCTTTTTGAATACGGCGGCGCTCCCCAGTGGGGCATCCTTTAGTCGTCGATATGTCTTCGGATATAGAGGCTGATGCTTTTATATTAACGGCAACCCTTTGTGTTAAGACGCGTTTTTTTTATTAAAGTCAGTGGGTAAGACGTATAAGCACTCTATGTACCGAGACTTTGGGTTATTGCTTTTCGAATCAAGTGACGAAAATATATTTGATTTAAAAGAAAATTCAAGGCAACTGCGTAAATTGATTTTAGCCTTTCATGTTTTGGAATCGAGACACAATAGGATTGTTAATTGTCCTTGTCTAACCATTGGCTACTGATTGATGCTTAACTGTTTTGATTCGTTTTTGAAAAAAATATGAAACTTTTATACATAAAATATGATACTTGGTTAAATTTTGCAACTGGGCCTGCAGTATATAATACTGGGGCTTGTGCACGAGGTTTAAACTACCACATCTTTGTGCCCCCGCGCTCAACTCGCAGGCACTAAAGAAAGTTAATGAAAACGTACTTAAAGCTAACGGAGCGAAAATGATACAGTAATAACACCGTGAATCTACGAAAACGGCGTCGAAATTTTACGAGCATCGCGAACAAACACCCTTTCTTACCCCCGAATACTTAACATAAATTAATTAAGAAATTCGCGCCATCACCCTGTCGAAAAAACCAGCATTAACTCCAAGATATCGAGAAAAACATAAAAACCGAAACAGAGGGAAAATAAGCGAGACCGAGATACGGGGTTTTAATGAGAGCGAAAGAGTTGAGCTGCTATCTCTTTTTTCGCTTATGAAGGGGGGAGCGGGCGATTTTGACACAGCATGAATAAAGAAAATATTACGGCTTTTGTTGGAGGAAAAATTCCTGTACAGGGATAAAGTCTTTAAGTTATCTGCCATGGTGCTTAAGACTCGCTCCCCGCTTGTTATATGTACTTGTATGAGCAGGTATACTGTTTGACGAGGAATTTATCGAATATCGGCGCATATATGTTTGCGTAGGTACGAGGGTGCTCGAAGGTGAATATATTAGCGTCAAGGGTTGGATTTGCTTATAGCGAACTCACGTCAGATTTTGTTAAGTTTTATAGGTGAGTGGGGGGTTATTGCGGATTATCTTCAAGTTTAAGCACGTGGATGTTTAGACATCTGAATTATATTTTAATACTAGCGACCCGCCTTCGCTTTGCTTAGATTATCAAAATATATTTTCGGAACACTGCGAGAAGAAATTTTATTGTTGTTAAAATTCATGTTTTAATCAATTATTTGATGAGCGACTTTGGAGGATATTGGAGACTAACTTTCAGACAGATAATAAATACAATAATTTATGATTATTGTTTAAAGTTCGCCATTTATTTTGAAATCACACACAAAAACATTTTAATTCTATTATATTGCTATGGATACAGAAGACACTTCAAAAGAATTATGTCACCGTCCTGCTTAAATTATCTATGGAAGCTTAGCGATAAACAACAGCGTAAAAACTGTCATTAAGCCTTTAGTAGCGACCCTAAAAATGTAACGATTGTCAACCCTATTAGTTATTCATTCTAAACAAATCTTTTGCCACGCGATTTTATTTTCAATTAACCCAGTAACAAAGTTTAGTTTTAATTGAGAGATAAAAATTCTGTGGTAGGGTAAGAGGGTCAATAGTTGTCACAGGGTCATATCGCAGTGGAACATGCGTTCCCGTAGCAAATCACTTCCGGGCCACTAAATCCAGGCCAAATTAATGCATTTAGCACGCTCCCCGGCCCTTCGGCTGGGGATGACAACTTTATTTCATTGTTGCGATATTTTCTTGTCACTTTATCGTCACCATTCAACTTTTTGTAACTCCAATTTTATTGAATTAGGGACATGTTACGGACTGTTAGATTTATTCAGTAAAGTCACTTTTGTATTTATTTTATCTAACAATTGAAATTGCAATACTATTTGGAATTTTGTAAGAAAACCTATTGAATTCATACAGAAACTGTGAGTAGTGTAAATTGAAGATTAGTTAGAGCGAACTTGGATCCTTGATGTTGCCGTATGTAAACAGAGAGCAATACCGAACCCAATAAATAGCTCGTTCAAAGTACTGATTTAAAATATCATTACGCATCATATCTGAGACGGGATCTCACGGGGGCTGCTAGAATATATCGCTGCAAATTGTAACAAAGGAGTCCGGTAAAGAAGATTATCGGAGATGGCGCGTGGCGGGCACGTGACTCGCATGTGCCAGTGATAGTACCATCTACCCTACACATTCCACACTACCGAAATTTAAACTTTATCTCTTAAGCGTAAGGCTGAATATTGTTTTACTCCAACAACGTTAGAAAAGTACAACAATGACAAACAAAAATGTGTTTTATTAAATTGGATTTTGGTAGACTTTTGCGTGTTGAAAATAAGATGAGAGTTACTTAAAAGTAAGAAGTGTTGGAGGGAAATTAATACCACAATTCGAAGGATTTAAGGCTTATAGCGATGTAAGAGGGAGAACAAATAAATATGTAACATTGTGATTGTCTTGTCCGTCAGTCGCGACATGCGCGGTGTCACTTGCAAACATGCCTTCAGGGAGGATCGGGGTAGAGCTACTGTTTTTTTATGTTTTTAGTTAGCTACATAGCGGATTTAAAAAATCTACATCAATGAATCGGCTCCTTTAAACAATGCGTTCGTTATGAATTCAGAAATAAATGAAATATTTACCTTATTTAAAAGAAAGTTTGTAAAATTTACTGATCAAAATATAAATGAACAGTGCTCACTGTCCAATGAAATATTGTTCTTTATAATTAAATTAAAATAAACGTGTTCTGTAAAAATTTATTTTTTTTCCGTATTGTAATTATTACCACCAAATAACTTCTGATAATTATAATTAGTAAAAGGAAGTATATACCTAAACCTTTAATTGCCTAGTAAAACATTTTTCGGATTATAAATCATTATATAAATAAACGTAATAATTAACAAACAATATAATTTTTATTGATTTTTCAAATCATGCATTTAAAATTCGTGATCACGTAAGCTGCTGATCCAAAAGATATACCTGTCCTTCATTTTTTATTTTATTCCAATATTGTCCCAAAGTTGAGGCTCCATTCACACACAGTTTACCCCCTGATAGCAAACGAGTTAATTACAAGGTTTATATCCAATAAGCGGTCCCCTCGCAGGCGACACGTGGGCAATATGCTCCATAATGCTACAGCTCTTCAGAGCGTTACAAGCTTATACGGTTTTAATAGCCCCTCAAAATCGTAAAATATAGGTACTTGAATACATATTTTTTTAATCACAGTTTTTAACCTACTCGTAGACTGCCAGCTATGAAGTAGAAGGTTTTTGAAACCATATCATATAGCAACCAAGGAGATGTTAACACTTTTTCTTTTTATAAGTTTCTACTCGAAGAGGTTGAAGAAAAACAAACTCATATCTTTTTTCTTCAAACGTCGACGGTGAAGGAAAACATCTGCATCGTAAGGAAACCAGCAGGTCCCAGAATTAATTCTGAGACATGTGTTAAAGATCCGGTCCGGCGATGGGCTCACCACAACGTTTAGAGGTCGAATATACTTGTGAAAAGTGGGTATTTTTGTCGACAAAAGCAGGAATATACTTTCATAAAAAGAAAATCATTTTACTATTCGATAGAAAATTTGAAATTTGAATTGTGGATTATTTTAAAAAAGTTTGGTTAGAATTTGTGAATCAATCTCAAACTAAAGTACAGTCAACAACAAAATAAAGTACGCTCGGTCCGTCCGTCGCAGAGGGTGAGAAGCGAAGCGAGATAAGTATCGCCTCGCCACGTGCGCGCTAAGCCGGGCTGCGCAATTTTTATATTATGTTCCTGTTATTATTATTGTCAGCTCCCAATATTGCTATCAAGTGCTTTTATGAGAATTTTGAGATATTTAAATTGCGTGATATATGATTCACATAAGAATCCCGGAGACTAACAAAACAAAACAAAAAACCCAATTGGGTATTTGACTTCCTAAGTCAATTTAGTTACTTTTTATGATCTGTCAAAACGAAAATTTGTTTACTATGGAAAATGTACCGAGTACTCAGTTGTGACGTCATCATTTTAAGAACTCAATTGCGACACTAATAATGTATCCTTGGTCAGCTTTTCTTGATATAACCACGGACACCTAACAAATAATGTACCCTTGGTCAGACCCATTGAAGTTCTAATGTTTCATTGTTTTATAAATGGATATAACTGTAAAATTAAAATCGAAATATATTTTTAGAAGTTTTTATGTTATTATAATTATTTTATTTATTTATATTTATTATCTATCTATTATTTAATTAAATTTCGATACAGTCAAACACCCAATTCTAAGCATTTGAGACGTTATTGGACCTCAAAGCTAAAAATCATCCGTTCATTGGGGCTGCGAGATCTCCATAATCAGGACAGTACTGGACATTTACTTTTAGCTTCTGTATTATTTATTTATTTGACAGACAAAAATATAGAATTCACAAAGTTCGTTGAAAGCAACTGTACATTTGTCTCAATTTTATGCAAATTTTATGGCTAGACACATAAATTTAAATTACTGTAGCAAATAATGTTACCATGCAGCTAGCACGATTTTTTTTAAGTAACGCAATCAAATCTAAAAGTGTATATACAAAATAAAAGCTTGTAAGTCCATGCAGCTTCAGCTTGAAAGTAATTGCAGCTTTTACCGACTTTGGAATATGTTACAGAGGAGAAGAAGCGGCGCATTAATACAAAATATAACTTACATGGCTATGTATGTATGTGTGTTTTTAATGCCACTATCGCAGCCAATTCTTCATTGAATGCATTTACGAAGAAATAGCTCGCCCGAGCAGTGATAGCCTTACGGTTAAAGAAGCCTGCTTCACATGATCATAATCAGTGAGGCTCGGGTTCTTATCCTGGCATGTACCAATGAGTTTTTCAAAAAAAACTTACGTACATATTTATCAGTAGGTCGACAGTGAAGGAAAACATCGTGAGGAAACCCGCAGATCCCAGAATTAATTCTAAAACATGTGTAACAGACCCGCTCCGGCGATGGGCTCACCACCTATCATGATTAGGGGTCCAAAGAATATCTCGTGAAAAGTGGTTATATCCAGTAATGGAATACCTCTGCCTACCCCCTAAGGGGTGAAAGGTTTTTTTTATATAATATTTATTTTATTTTAAACCATAATATTAAAATCCAGACATTTTGTTAAAAAATAGACATGTATATCTACGCGTCGATGTCTTTAACATGAAGTTACTAGAGCCAGGTTAGTTAGGTACTAAAGTCTGCTCCAATGATTTATCGGACGCTACTCTTGTCATGTAAATACATGATCCGAGTGTACTCGCACCAATTAAAGAGGGTTATTTCTAAGAGTTGACTTTAGGCAAAACCCGGCTTCAACAAGCTTCAAAAAAGACATCAACGAGTTTTGGAAATAGATGTGACTCTATATGGCAATATGTAAATGGGACACAATTCACGCACTGCTATTTAGTCCCAAACTAGGCAGGGCCTGTACTATGGCTACTAAAAAACTTATAAACATACTTAAATAAATATTAAACGACCAGACACGAAGCCAACAGACGTGTTCACGCACACAAATGTTGGCCACAAGCGGGGATCGAACCCGCGACCTCCGACTCAGAAGGCAGGGTCACTACCAACTGAGCCAACAGGCCTGTCATAAATATTGTGCTAGAGACATGGGAAGAAGACAAACCTGGTCCCCGTGTTCTCCCTTCCAACACCGCTATCACTGCAGCAATTAATTTCCACTAAATGATTACTGATTATATCAATTTACTTATGTTTGTACACAATTGATCGGTGCAAGAGATAGCGCATAATCCGCATATTAGCGTTATCCCCCGGCTTCGGCCGCCAGTCGAGATTGCTCCCAGTACACAGCATGTAATAGAAGCTTTATCTAGCTAAGCCCTTTTTGATGTAAATGATATCGCGTGCAGGTGTCCTGCAAAATGGTTTTATGCAAGTGGTTTTATAACGAGATTATTCGATCGAAGTTTTAAGGTATTGTTACACGGACTGTTAAAATAGATCAATTGTGGTATTAATGGTCGCCGGACGTCATGACACTAAAATCAATATACAGCGATACCTATGTAGAGCATACAGACAGATATGGATATTTATACACTGTTTAATACTCTCTCTCTGCAATTTTAAGATATTACCAATTGCTCAACAGCTTGGCAATTATTTTTCTAAAATTACCCGTGTACCTCCAACCTATGCGCTGTATGATTATTTGTCTTCTAACGTTTTTAGTGTGCAAATGGTAGGGAACTACGTACCATACAAACTCTTGTAGCCATTTATACACGTCGGTAAATAAGACTCCTTCGAAACAGTAAATAAATACATAGCTCAACGTATACAAGTACCTATTCCCCCGTAATTTGCGTACATTTATTTAAATGCTAAGTTTAGACAGCGGCCTAAGGAATTCTTAGGCTCTCTCGGCTGGTTGCACTTCAAACGAGGGCCAAGTACAGTCAAAATCAGGGCGTCTTCGGTCCGTCTTAGCGGAATTTAATTTGTTTTCACTTGTCGGCGAAGTTCTTAGGTAGTTACGGTTTTAGGTGACTTGCGGAAGGAAGTGGCTTCAGCTGAAATTTACTGAACTGATGGAACTAAGTAGTCTTTCCTAAACTAGTCAAGCCTTTTATCCCCAAGGTTTTAGGCAGAGGTATTCCATTTCTGGATATACCCACTTTTCACGAGATATTCTTTGGACGCCTAAAGGTCTTTGATGGTGAGCCGTTACACATTTTTCAGAATTAATTCTGGTTCTGCGGGTTTCCTCACGATGATTTCCTTTACCATCGAGCCAGTGATAAATATCTACGTAAGTTTTTTGATAAACTCACTTGTCAAGCTAGCTCGTTGCATTAAAAAGTAGTAAGTATTCAATACTGACAACTACAAATCTACGCCAATGCAGAAAAACCACATTTAAATTTGTATTTTTATTTACAATACATGTAGAATACAAAATATGACACTTTGGTCATCTTATTTTCTTTGTTATTTCATGTTCTTATCTAATATTACTATCATTCTGCAACCCCTTATAAGTTCATTTTATTTATTTTTTTGTCAAACAAGCGTCACCGTTTGACTTAACCTCACGAACTGGGCTTTTTGCAGAAATCTCGACTCTATTTTAAAGAGATTACGTACTGATGAATATTTAAAGACTTGATTCGATGCAAGCTAGGGTCGTCCCCTGCATTCAAATAACTCTAATACGACATATGTTGTGAGTTTTACGCACTTTTTATTTCTACGCACAGTTTATTATGCATATGTGAGTATTAGTAGCCATAACAATAGTGACAATTTGTTTAATAGTGGCGAAACTAAAAACTATACAATTTTTAACATTATATTTTTAGTATTTGTCGTTGGCGGCCATGTTATACACACTCTTTTAAAATTTTTGTTGGCTTATGTTCAAAACATGCAGCCCTGTGACATACCTACGGACACACAGACGGACAGTGGAGCCTTCGTTCGCCTTGCACTTGCACAAGTATCACTAGCTCTAATGAAGGAACACATCGTGAGGAAACCCGCAGGCCCCAATTTATTCTAAGCCAGCACCCCACTTCGGACATGAAGACAACCTATCACGTTTAGAGGTTCAAAAATACTGGTGAAAAGTGGGTATTTCCAGAAATGGAATAAAAGACACGAAAATTTATTTTCATGCTCCTATAATACAGGCTTTGTACCTAAAAGCACATACAGGGCACAAAGCTACTGGCAACACTGACCATTATCGATAATGGCGAGTGTTTGCGTTGCCCATTTGCGGGATCCATTAGCCAATCAACGCATTCCACGCGTGTTTCGGATTGTATGCTCACAGTCATACACAGTAGCGGATCTAGGGTGGGGGGGGGGGGGGGCTGAGGAACTAGCTATCCAAGTATCTGAGTCCCGGATAAATATCAAATTAAACTTTATATTATCCTAGTTTCTTTATACAATACAAGCGGTTCAAATCAAATCAAAAATCATTTATTTCTTTAGGTATTCAATATACACTTAGAAACATTAATATTTTATAATAACAAGGCACTCTACCACTCGTAAACTCGTCCATGAAGATTGGCTAAATGCAAACAGCAGCCCATCTCCACCGACGAGTTGCTGGTTCCAAATGCAGTACCCAGAGAAGAGCCAGCAAGAAACTCAAGGGCAGCTCTTTTTAATCTTATGTCTTTCTCTCTCTCAGGTTTTGTTACAAACATACAAAAATAAAAATATTTCCTCTTTACAATATTAATTAGTGTAGATTACTAACAGTGGCTGTACAGTCAAGAGCACGCTAAGCTTGACACTTTGGACTTTGACCCGGCCCTGTATTCTATGGCGCGCAGTACAAATCAGAGCTCAGCTTAAACTGGTAGTGTTAAGCTTGACTTGCTCTTGACCGTACAACTTTAAATAATAAAATCATTTGTATCTGTAAATAAGCAAACAAAATTTGGTGTGCTTTTATTTGTATTTCTTTCATCAGTCAAGCACCGTGCGGTCCCATTGCTCGACAGAACAATTAAAAATCAATTGTGTCTCATTTTCTTGGCTTAAGAGTTTATGGTCCCAAAACAAAATCCTGGATCCGCCACTGTTACATACTAGTTCAGATATCAGTATAATAGGAATGTCTGCGTGTATCATGATACTGTATAGTCAGTGTTGTCTTGACTGTATACTTAGGTATAATGTAGTAAGTTTAGATGTAATAACTTTGGTGAGATATATTGTTTGTTAATAAGGAAATCCCTCCTTACGCAATTAGTATGATTTGTACTTAATCAAATTATGAAATTGACGATGAAATCTAACTCCCTGTTCAGATTAATTATATACTTTACAGGTATTTGTCAATTTTAAAAACCAGCCAAGTGCAAGCAAGTGTACGACTGGCACACGAAGGGTTCCATACATACAAACTTACAATATTTAATACTACTTTTTTTTTAAAGTAACACGGTCCCTATGGACATCTTCAAATTTTATTGTTTATTTTTTTCTTTATGTTTGTATATTTTGTTTTTACCCACCTTCAACAAAAAAGGAGAACGGTTTCAATTCGTAGCGTATGTTTTTTTTATGAAATCGGAACAAGCCTCGTGGCGTCGCCTACGCCTGCTACGCCGTACACGTGCTACGAAGTCATAGATATGGAAGTAATTTTAGCTGACACTAACAGCTGGTTTTTTCTACTACCTATCCTTTTGGTAATGCTTGCTTACCGACAGATATTTCAAACTTAATCTCTTATGAATCTTTGTAAAGTCATTTGTAGACTCATCTTCAATAGCCGTTTGATTTTGAATACTTTTGCTAGCGAACTTATATTTTTATAATTTGTAAATACGATTTTAAGATACAACCAAACTGCCAATGAATTTATCAAGAACAAAAATTTCTTTTAATCTTTTTTTATTTGTAGATTTTTATTTTCATGTTGATTTTCAAAAAACATAAATTTTCTTTACATCCTGATAGCGCAGATTCCCGAAATAAATTTTCAATATCATTAAAGAGCCCTTAACAAAGGACATTACACATCTACTTAACGAAATTTATACCCATTTTACAATTTCACAGTTGACATTGATACCCCTGGATTTGACACCGCGAATCGCTCATCCGGATATAATAGGTTCGATCCAGTTCGATCCGGCTCAAACTGGTTCCAACTAAATCATGGTCATTACGACCCCACTCGAACATGAATTATGACTTATGGCGACACTACACAACCCCTAAATGACGTGTCACTATTGTCACCTTTGCGATTTACTATTGACGCTACTCGAGGGATGACCGCCTTGTGTCTCTCTCACACGCATCGGCAAATTGTATTGTCTCGCTCGGTTGATATTTATTATAATTTTATGCGGCATCCGCACTCTTGCTCGCTTTTGTGTACTAAACGGTGTCCTTGTTGAGATTTTAGGGTTCCTCAATTCATAAAAGTGGCGCTGGTTTTGCTCAGAAGTTGCTTGTCATGGCCAAGGTTAATATATACAATCAGGACGTGTCCGATATGGTTGTTTCCGCAACACGTTTCCGCCTTAGACGAAACTTTTAAAAGCTCTCTCGAAGAGGTACTCAACGTCTGTCTGAGCGAAAGGGAGTGGCAACAGGCAAGCTTACCAGTTCGTCACGGTGGTTATGGGGTAAGGCGTTTACAGGACACCGGTCCGTCGGCTTTCTTGGCCTCTGCAAATGGGGCGCTGAATCTTGTTACTAGCATTCTTTCCATTGAAGGTAATAATCTTAGCGTCCCTTTTGCTAATGAGGCTTTGGCGGCTTGGTCGGCAGCTTGCCCCAATACTCCCCCACCCAGCAATCCAGAAGTTCAGCGTTCGTGGGATGACTTATGGGCATCTTGTATCTCCAGGGGTCTCATGGATTCCTCCCGTGGAGCAGACTTGGCACGTCTCAGAGCTGCTTCTTGCAACGAATCAGATGCTTGGCTGCAGGCCCTGCCTTCACCACACTTGGGGACCCTGCTGGACGATAACTCGTTGCGCATCGCAGTAGCTTTGAGGCTTGGATGCAAGGTGTGCGAACCTCATGCCTGCAGATGTGGCGCATGGGTGGATTCTAGCGGCCGCCACGGTCTTAGTTGCAGATTGTGTGCTGGTAGACATCCACGCCACCATGCGCTTAATGAGTTGATCCGTCGTGCGTTAGTAACGGCCAACGCCCCCTGTGTCTTGGAGCCCTCAGGATTATGCCGGTCAGACGGTAAGAGACCGGACGGGCTGACTCTCATTCCCTGGGGGAAGGGGAGATGTCTTCTGTGGGACGCGACCTGTGCCTGCACTTTTGCGGCTTCGCACTTGCCCCGTACTGTTCGCTCTGCCCGTTCTGCTGCGGAATGGTCGGCAAGCCAAAAACTAATTAAGTATTCAGCCCTACGGCAGAGCTACGATTTTGTCCCATTCGCAGTGCAGACTTCAGGAGTATGGGGCACGGCCGCAAAAAAAATTGTACAGGACTTGGGGCGACGCTTGAGGGAACGTGGCGGTGATCCCGGTGCGGTGCAGCAATTGTCGCTAGCTATCCAACGCGGCAATGCGGTCAGCGTAATGGGCACCTTCGGTCCGGGGGCCACCCGCTAGTATATAATATAATTATTTACGTATTACATATGTATATTATTATTATATACCATTTCCTATATAATAATTTCCTTTAGTTAAGTTAATTTTTTCTTTTTTTGTATTAGTTATTACTTTAATCCTTTGTCAATAAAACCTATTTCTATTATACACATTTTTGCTAACTGCGGTGTAAGCAAAAGAGTTCATGTTTGTTATGTTTTTCAGATTCATAAAAACCTTTAGGTTATAACTTACAATTTTTGACTAAACATCTTTTAAAGACTCCGTTTACATTATATCATTTTTCGGTTCTTTATTAACATATGTTTGTTGAAAAAATCACACTTTCGCATTTATTACCTTGTATCAGTAAATTTTAATTTATAGACAGAATAATGATATCCTTGTCTCGATAAAAGTGTTATCCAAAATCGAATCAGACTTTCACGAAGGAACGATTTTGCCAACGCTACTAATACGGCGCAAGAGACTAAGACTGTGTGTGCTCTTCTTACAACTTTTATACAAGTTCTTGATATGCTAAAGTCAAGAAAGTTGTTTGATAGTATTATAGAGGTAATATCTGTACTTTACCATTGTATTTATCACTAGCTCGACATTGAAGTAAAATATCGTGAGGAAACCCGCAGGTCCCAGAAATAATTCTAGGACCCGGTCACCACCTACCACGTTTAGGGGTCCAAAGAAACTCTTGAAAAGTAGGTATTTCCTGAAATGGAATCCCTCGGCCTTTTATTTTTAATATCTGTACTACATGTACAGTGCTAATTCTGAAAATTCATTCACTGATGTAGAGCTCTACATCAGTGGATGAATTTTCGTTCATACATTATTCTACAGTGATATATAGCCTGTTTTAGTATTGACGCAGAGGAGAGGAGTGGTTTATAAAATGCATTACCAACATACGGGTCCCTACATTATTACATCGTTCGCATCACTTGACCCTATTCATATTACAAGAGGGGTATGAATGTAATAACAGCGCAGAACAAAACTATCGAGATCGCAGTGGTGCCACTGAATATTTATGAGTTTTTTGCGAGATTTAATTCGGTGATTACGGATTACAGAGTGTCAGTTGTCTGTAATTATGGGTTTGAATGCGGTTTCAGTTTGCACTTTATGCCGTATGGTGATTGGTCATTTTATTATTGTAATTGCACTGGTGCTATCGTAATATTTTTAATACGAATGACATGTTTACAAGACTATTAATTAAGTTTCTTGGCTTCCTATAATGCTTTGAATGTCATAATTTGTAATATTTTTTTTACTCAAATAACAGCGGAATGTTTAGTCCTAAACTAGGCAGACTCTTTACTATGGGTACTAAACAACTGATTAACATACTTAAATAAATATATACAGACACTTAGACACGAAACCCACAGATATGTTCATGCACACAAATGTTGACCCCGGGCAGGAATCGAAACCGAGACCTCCTGCTCAGAAGGTCCATAACAACTGAGCCAAAAGGGTCAAAATAATTGCTTAAATTTCAAACAGGTGCTTTATAAGCTTCTTAATGTTTAAAACGTTATCAAAATTTATTTAATAGTAAGTAAGTAGGTACCAAACGTATTTTAATTGTAGGTATTTTTACTAAAACGTTATATATTTTTTTTACTTTCTTTTCTTCGTACATCTAGAATACAATACTAATTTGGATCAGGTTAATGTATATCAGAGCACAGTAACATCAGTTTCGTATATCAAGGCAAGACTCAAAAATAACAATATCTTTAATCTTAATATGTTTAATTTTTTTTATAAAATTATTACGGAAGTATTACAACAGTACAGCAAAAGAAGTCAGTCTTTGTTAGAAATAAAATAACGAACTAAATAAAAGTAAAATAAAATTCCGTTGAGAAGTTGTCATTCGAATCCATTGGACCGTTCATCCCCGAATGTTACACCATTGTGCCGCATTATAATAAATAATAATAATAACCACCATTATTGTCATTAAAATATAATCATTATTGCGACCGGTTTAAATGCACAATGGGATTGACTCTTGCCATTTGAGTGACTCTCAAAGACGTGCGTTTAATTATATTGACCCTTCGACGTTTCAGTGCATTATTGTGCTATATTTTACGGAATTCCGAAAACAATGCTCTTATTTTAAAATAGGTGATTATTTTATTGGTTTTATGATCGTACATTTTTATTTACGAACCATTCGCGTGGCTTTTGTGATTTGAAAAATTGTGAATGTAACTATTCGTATTATTGAACCCCTTTAGGGGATGCATTTTTGAAAATAGGCTGTCTGTTAGTTAGTTAAAATAGTGTTTTGATAAGAACCAAAAATTATTTAGCTAACGTGTGAATTCATGTATTATGGATATATCAAGTATGAAGTTCTAGATTAGTGGAATCCTGTTCTGAAACTATAGGAAAGGTTCACTAAATCATCATTCAACTAAAATATTTGTTGATATGATAAAAATAAGTGAGTTATTAATATAACAGCCTGAATCGAAATTAAATAGCGATCATCATTGTATATACCTACTTACTTACTTATAATAAATACCTCACAACACCTCTAAAAATATTTTATTCCGATTTTTATTTTACAAGTAGATGTAGCAAAATCAAATTAGTAACACAATCAAAATAGTGAAGGCATTGGATACAAAAAATTATGACAAAATAGTTTTATATTTTCCATAGTAAATATGAGTTTCAAGACATGAAAAAGTAACTTATAGTAACTAACATTGGTTGATGAATGAATATCTTAATGATGAAATGGCAAAAATAATCATATCTACCAAATATGATTCTTTTTGCCACATTATCAATGAATTTAGAAAGAAGAAAAATTTATATACAATTTTTGCAATGCGGTAGCGATTTTCAATAAATAATTTGGTATTTATGTCGACAAAGCCCAAATCCTATAACTAAATACAATTAGGACTCCTTTCCACACTTCTATTATATTTTTATAACCTCAAAAATCGTTTCGTCACACTTCATCCCCTTTATATCCGGGACCCGTGCATAAGGACCAGAAATACAATAAATACAGATATGAAATAAATCAATAATCAATTTTACGCCAGCCCGTTCTGTCCGAAGTATTTTTGTCGGGATTTTATGATTTTGGGCACACCGGACCGGATTCAGGGCGAGGCAAAACTGCTTTTGCTTTTTCTAAGCATTTAAAAAATATAAAGGCCAACATCGAAGGAGATATCACTAGGGGACCAAGACAAGCGGTGGTTATCATTCAGCAACAACAACAAGGCACTCTAAACTCGTCGATGAAGATTGGCTAAATGTAAACAGCAGCCCATCTTCACCTACTTACTTACTAACTTACGTTACTAACCAAAACATGCACAGGAATTAACTTGGAGTTGTATTGATATTATTACGTTACCAGCTTTTTCTCCCCACCTCGATGGCGATCAAAGTTAAAGTCAAGTCAAAGTCAAAAGTTTTTATAGCCTCTTATTAAAAGTCATTGCGACTCTACCGCTTCGATATGTAAAGTTAAGGAAAAGATCAGGGATGAAAAGTAGTCTATGTCCTTCTTTAAGATGCAAGCTTTATCAAGATCGGTTCACTGGTTTAACCGTGAAAAGGTATCAGACAGACAAAGGTAGGTACTTTCGTATTTATAATATTAGTAGGGATCGGACGGCAAAAGAAAAAAACCGGCCAAGTGCGAGTCGGACTCGCGCACCGAGGGTTCCGTACAACCTTGCAAATTTATGGTTTTCGTAATTTTTCCTTTATCTATGCTATAAGACGTTGCTTCGTACCAAATTTCAAGATTCTGAGTTCACGGGAAGCACCCTGTAGGTTTTTATTCCCTTGCAAGTGTCGAAAATTTGCGGCATAAACGGCTGTATCTTTTGATTGCGTTGGCTTAGAAGTTTGATTTTTTCACAGCTTCAAGGGACAGTAGACCTGAGTAATTGATATAAATTTCAGCTTCATACCTCCACGCGTTCCTGAGAAAAAGGGTCTTGACAGACGGACGGACGGACGGACAGACGGACAACAAAGTGATCCTATAAGGGTTCCGTTTTTTCCTTTTGAGGTACGGAACCCTAAAAATACAAATACTTGAATCAATACTTATTTATATTTAAAGCAAACAAAGCACTACCCAAATATTTGTACTAGATCCGCCCCTGTGCGACACATCTAGCGGAAAATCGCGTCCTGCCGCCGACTCAGACGGAATAAGGCGGGAAAATCACACTTATTTATTATTTACGTATAACAAGAAGTGTTGCACGGATGGACGGACACCGGGACTGTGTATTTTTGACTTTTTTTTACTTCGTTGACCGAGATCCGGCTTCCAAATCTGTGATCATAAAATCTGTAATAGGTATATAACAAAACTATTAGGAGACAAGTCGTTAGTGTATGCGTCGCAGGGTTATGACAAATCCGTGATATTATAACCTTACTGGTGACATTATAATTGCAAGGATATTTGTAAATATTAGTTTATTTGATATTGTAGTTTTACAGGACACCTACCTACAGTGGTGTTAAGACAATAATAAGTCATCGGTACTCTGAAAGCATCATTGATAAAACAGGTTGTCGCTTTCCATTGACTTACAAAGACCTGATAGGCTAAGTTAGTTACATACAACACCTCTAAAACAAGACTTTTGTAGGGCTATGGATGTCGCTAAACAATAAACACTTCAAAACATAATTTAACATGTTTTGTATTTATGACTACCACGATATTGATTATCTAACATCCGTACGGTCGGTACGGTCACTGATTTGAATAACCCTACCTCTTATTAGAGTGTTATTTAAAGCCAGTGGACAAAACCATTTATCTGCGTACTTATTTGACATGATATCAATTTAAACGGTTCCACCCTAAATCATTCCTACTTAAAATATAGTTAACAATTGTATTGACATACATCAAGATTTATTCTCCACAGTCCATTGATGTCTTCATTAAATCTTGCCCACCTTTCGTTCATTCACTCGTTCCATTCAATCACTCCCCACCGATGAGAACGCACCTAATAAATCGCTGCATATCATTTCACTCCCAAATGATTCTCAATGCCCACCTTAAGGTAAAGAACATGGGCCCTACACACCCCCCGGGGCCCAACAATGCCCAGACGTATTGACAAACTGCCTATAAGTCTCAATCAAACAATGGAATGAGCTCCTTATTATTGACCTATTTCTTTGATTGCAAACAATAGTAAATCGACAATTAAATTTAAATTTCGAATCGTGGGAATGGATCGAATTAGCGAGTTTTGACGTGTCATCTCGGTTTGGGCGGGAAAGTTTTTTTTTTTTCTAAAAAGGCGATGGTATTGCCGCCATAGGGCGTGTGTGTGGCTTTTATAAGCTTTGTGCAATTTCTTTTTCGAATGTCTTTTGTCGTGATTATGAATTTATTGTTGGTCACCTTTAACTTTCTTTGATTAGGTAATGCATTCCCGATTTTAAGTATAAGTATCATCTCACGCCTTTTCATCCCCGAGGGGGTAGGCAGAGGTATTCCATTACTGGATATACCCACATTTCACGAGATACATTGGACCCCTAAACGTGATAGGTGGTGAGCCCATCGCCGGACTGGGTCTATTTACACATGTCTCAGAATTAATTCTGAGACCTGCGGGTTTCCTCACGATTTTAAAAATGTTTTAAAAACGATTTTAAAGATGTTTGCCTTGCATATATAGCAATGCAAGGCAAACAAGATGGATTTTTAAAATCGGGAATGCATTACCTAAGTGACTTATAAGTATCTACTTAAATCTTACCTATTTGTAATTTTGAAGTAAGCATTTATTTGATCCTGCAAACCATCTCCTAAGTTAGTTCTGGCGCTAAACTAGTCGTGAACCAATATTATTCATAAGACTTTACTATCAATGTATATCACACCCGAATACTTCTCTAAGTAACCGATCAAAACCCCCAAACCTTAAAAATATAAATTGCAATAATCCCTTTTCGGTATTAATGAAAAATCGCATAAACAAACATTTGCCCAATCAATCTTAACGCCCCAGCCGTTCTAAACAAACACAAAAACTGCAAGAAACAAAAGAATAATTAATAAAATGCATACGACTCAAAAAGGTGCGCAGTTGTTCCCTTACACAGCAAAAAGCTTGGAAACTTGAGAAAAGTCACCCAAAATATTGACTCGCAAAGTGCCGACTTCGCGCACAATAGACCAGCAGGTTGCCTTTTGTCGCACACCCCTCTGTACTTAACAATGCTACGAGTAATGCACTGCTTTTTTATTCGGTGCACATTAAAACTGTAAGCGAAGGAAGCGAGCGTTGGATATGATAGCGAAAAATACACTGCATAAAATGCTTTCAAATCAATTAGAATTGCACCGAAATAATGGAGTACCTTGTTGGCTGCTTCTGTCAACGCAAATATACTATTAAAAATGTACCTATAGAATAGCCACCCTGTGACTTTACCATCTTTTACTAATTTCATTATTTATTGCTTTAATATCTATCTTAAAACTAAAATCAGAAAAAATGATCGATTTTAAAATAATCTTTTCAATGAATATAACCTACACGAAACTTATATTCGATAAACTCAACCCTATTGCAAAATAAGTAGATTTAAGTTTACTCTTAAAAAATAGAACCTAAACAATTGTATTTTATAAAACATTTAAAGTGCCTACAAAGGTATTGTTCTAGACAAAAAATAAATCATAATGAATGCTAAAATATGTACTAGTGAAAATGGTAGAAACACGGATTTAGGTGACACAATATTGGTAAATAAAGAACCCACAGCAATCAAAGAAATCGATTCGATCAATAGGCGACACCCCCTGCGTTCCGTTTCGCGCAGCGCTTTACAAGACCCATCTCGCAAAATAAAAAAAACGCTCTCTAAGCTTATTGAAAAGTATTCTCGCCCTACGTTCACGGCTTCTGAGCAAATATAAGATAATTTTCGCGCTTCACCTCACTCGGTATTTAGGGGGCACCTTTCATACTTTTTACGGTGCCGTTTGACGGTAGGTACGAACGTTTTTAATGTAATTTATTTTGTATTCAAAACGCGGCGCGACGATTTTTTATACCGGATTTTATTGGCGGGAATTTCTTTCTAAAAATGTTATAATCTCTTTCGGCATTAAAAAAAGTTTAGGTAAAACTTTTTACATATATTTACCTACTCTAGCCTTATCCCCGAGGAGTTCTTCAAAGGTATTGCATTTCTGAAATAATATACCTACTTTTCTATAGCTAATTTTAAGGACACCTAAACATGAAACGTAGCCAGTCTTAGGTGGGTTACACATGTCTCGGAAACAATTCTAGGTTTGTGTTTTCTATGGTGTTTTTACAAAATTATTGGTGCCTTGATCCGGGATCAACCCCAGAGCTAGTCCATAAGAAGCACATTCACTTTCAACAGGGTTATCACAGCTTTATAGATTTTTTATATACTTTAAATGGATTTTGCTTGAATCGGAGCACTAGTATTAATATATTATGCTGCAAAGTTTTAGTGACCCCGGGTTCTATTATTTTAAAATAATATCAAAGATTGTATATGTACGTTGTTATGTATGTTGTTATGTCTGAAATAAATAATTTATTATTCAAGACTACAGTGGTGTCAACACACATACTCAGTTCCAAAAAAGTAACATTGATAATAGATTGAAGATAGAATGAAATGATTTAGGCGACTAATGGCGGTGTGTTCCAACCCTTTGCTGCTTCAAGAAAAAAGTGAACCGATTTAAAAAGATTAAAGTAGGCTACCGAATCAAATCAAACTAATTCACCGTGAGCATTCGAAAACCAAAAAATCATTTCAATTCTGCCAACTGAAAAAAAGCCATTGTTAACTGGACATTGTCTGAATGCATTCCCGTAGACAAAATTAATTCGTAAACAAGTACAAACAGTTTTTAGTAAAGGGCTTTACTAATTGCGGTATACAATCGCGGAAACAAGTCAATCGGCGTGTGTAATTCGAATTAGGTCTGTTTACAGGTCTCTTGCATGGAGTTTATTTTTTACAAACGGCCAGCGCGTACGTTTTTACACATGGCCAGGTTCGCGCATGGGTCGCTTGCGTTACTCCTTTGCTTGTGTTTGTAACGCAATGGACAGTGAGCGGAGTACCTTTGCTAGGCTTTAGTTGCTTTTATGTCGTGGTTACATATAACTAGTAAAAATTTGTTTTATTTAAAAATATATAAAAAAGTTATTAAGTTTAGGTAGGTACAATTTACTAATGCACTCTGAGGTTATAAATGTTTGATAAATTATATCTGGGATTGGAATATTCTAAAAATAGTCCATAATGATTAATGCCATAAAAAATGTTGAAAATAGTCAATAGAGGGCGAAAATTTCCAAAAATAAAAAATAGATTCACCGATTTTTTTGGGTAGGTACCAAAAACAGTTGATTATGGACAGGGGCTCTACAAAGCGGTCGGATTTTAAACAAACAAATATTAATTTGTTCATCATAACAGTTATTATTTAATATCGGGAGAATAACAAGAAAACATTTAATTGCCACGACTCATTGGCTCGCCCGGTCATTTCATCCAGCAGCTTGTTAAAAGTTTCCATTTCATTTATAAAACTTGTAATTCAACCCTTTCTTGATTTTCTTTTAAATTTACTGTTCGACGTTTGCTGACTTTTAATTACACAGCTTGTTACAATTTTCTGGACGAACAAATCTTTTATACTAATGTAAACTCTTTTCGAATTCTTATCCATAGAATTTAATGTAACATAAAGTATATTTATTGTAAAAAATAAATTATTTATAGATGTCGAATTTGAGATCATAATATTTTTTTTTAATTAACTGCCCACAGCACTAGGTAGGAATACAGTTTTGAAAATTTTGATTAATTCATCCTAATCCTAACTTTCAACTAATATTATACCTAAACGCTATAGTTTGTGAGTATGTAATTATATACCACAGGCAATGACGTTACAAAAAGGTTTAAAGAGATCAGACGTCCTATACAGAGACATCCTATATACCTTACTCTATGCTATACTTACTTAGATACCTAAGACATAAGTATTTAGTTACCTACTTAGTTTAGGTATCACTAAAATTTAAGTAGCAATAAGTGTTACTCTGTTAACCATTATAATTAGACTAAGTTTATGTGATAAATTCATTATAATTAAAAAATATATTATTATTATACTCAACGTCAGTTACAATACGACTCTATTTTCGATGTAGAGTTGCAAAACATATTTGAATTTAGCAAAAAACGGCTCTTATTTCAAAATAATAACAAAAAAGGGAAACAAACAATCTCATTTCCTTAAAAATGCATAGACGAATACTTTTGTTTTTATTTTTTAAAACATGACGTTCGTTTTTCGAACGTGCCGCGCTTTCTCGGTCCATCGGGCATCGCGTCAGCTGCCAGTCAGCGCGCGGCGCGGACCACCACGCGGCCGCGTATCGGGTTACCATCTATCGTCTTACGGCCTTCCTGCCTACGTCTAAGTTACGCTCTACGTCCGTCACATGCTTGTGACAGTTGGTGGACAGTTTTTGGTTTTCCTTGCCTGAAGACTGGGTGGGCAGTTGATTGAAATGAATTGAGTACTTTTAGGGGATCATATTAATTAGACCACACTCGAGTCATTTAGATAATGACAATTTTTGACGGAACCTGGATAAATGTCATACAATACAAGTCCTTCCCGTGTCCTTTCCCAATATTATTCAAATGAAATGTCAAAAAGGCTAGGTAAGCATAAACAATTAGGTACTTATCTCTAAATTAAAATAAAGTCGCTATCTGCTTTTGTCTGTATCTCCGCTTACTATTTCTAAACCTCGAGACGAAATTTGATACGGTTTTTACTAAAAAAAAAGCGACAAACGAGGAAGGTTTGTATAAATCATATATACGAAAGCGAATCTGGGTGCTAGTTCTGTATAAACCAAGCTGCGTTGCCTGTACTCAAAGTACCTACAGCAACACCTAAATAAAATTTTATTTTTAAAATAATCTGGTTAAAATAATAATTTTCTTTTCTCATTGTTTTCCGGCACAGTATGTCTTCTCCATATCGCAATTAACCGTCAATTCACTTCCTTTGCTATTGAAATTTAAATACAAAAAAAACACTTTCGTACAAGTATCATCCGTCTCTCCTCTCATCCCTGGCAAAATGTTACACCTAGTGTTGTCGTCATTAAAGTGCAATATGTAAGAGTATAACGTGTCCAATAAAATGTCATTAGGAAAATAAATAAATTCGAGGAAGTTTTTTTTCTTAATTAAAAATAAATAAACCAAGGCTTTAATATGATTCTGATAATAATCAATTTCTCGCACGTCCGCCCATGACCCGTCATCGGTCGCTATCATCCGATCTTGTCACTCACGTGATTGGTAGGTATCTAATATTTTTAATTTAATTCATTTTACTCTTTTCTTGGATACCGGATCACGGATAATATAGATACACATGGCCAAGAATATTTTAGATTCCCAATGAGTATAATTAAGCTCTACAAAAGCGCTTGTAAATACTGCAATACTACACTGAAAACGAAACCATGTAACTTATATTTATTGATTAAAAAGAATAGTGTGTCGTGGAGTTTCTTGCGCCACTACTTCGCCGCGGTGGAGTTGCAATGACTTTTATCAATTAGACTTACAAGCCCCTATTTTGATTTTGACTGATTCATACTTACTACCAAATTCTAACTGCTCGTCAAGTAAAAAGTACATATCTTTTTAGTTTCATGAAGGCGATAGACAAATAGAAATTAAATAGTATCAGGAGTATCGATATGCCTACAATCAAAGAGATTAAAATATAATAGGGCATAGAGGGGACAAAGCGAGGAAAATTTGAAGCCGAAAAGTTATTCCAAGTGGAATAATCTAGTACAATTTCGACCGAATGACAGCTCGCGTTCATACTAACTGACATGACGCTTGAGCTTCAAAGTTTTGTATGAAAATATTCCCAATGAATGCCCCTTCTATGTCCTATTATATTTTAATCTTCTTGTCTACAATGCAGGTAAAAACATTATTTTTGATTGAATATTTTATAAAATGACATCTGTGTTTTTTATTGAAGTAGGTAGGTACCTAATGTTATCATTACTCAAGTCACACCATCATGCAATATGATTGAACGTTATATTGGCATTAATGTTTACGATTTATAGTTGACAAATTAATAATAATAATGAGCAAATGGTGGCAAGTAAAGGCATAGAGCAAATCAGTTACCAGATGCAGTACATGGTTGTAAAATAATGTATGAAGCGACTCGTATAGTGTATCTCAGAAAATATTTCATCCATTACTAAGTCGGACGCTGCATCTAGTTTGACCAACGCTTTACCATCGTAGAGCAGGAATAACCGAAGCTATCCCCAACAGGTGTCATCTATAAACCGCGTGCTTCGCAATCTGGCAGCCCAAAAAGAGAAGACCAACAGCCAACAACAGCCTTCTGACTGCTCAACGCCGGTGTACGAGCGGCTCCGACTGTTAGGGGCCCCCGGGGGGGCGCCGGCGTGGCCCCGCGCGCCCTGGCCCTCGCAGATCGACACCAGGACCCCCCCGTACCAGCTGCACAGCCTCAGCCCGGGGCCCCAACCGATTGGGTGTAATGGTGGCGACATGGGCATGAAGAAAGGTGAGTTGATTTTTACTGAATTAGAGTTTTATTACAAACTAGCTGTTTCGCACGATTTCTCAATAAAATTATAGCCGAGAATTGTAGTGGGAAAATATATTATATTATTATGTTACTCCCGGAGAACTAAGAAGCTTTCCTTTGGTAAAAGTATTTTTGAAATCGTTCTAGATTTCGGAGCCTATTCAATACAAACAAAATCAAATCTTTCCTTTTTATTATTTATAATATTAGTTTAGATACAGAAAATGCTACGCCGTTTATACATATATCCTGTCAGGGGAAAACTCGGGAGGAAAACAAAGTCTAAGTTGTTTCAAAGTCTAAAACTGAAGGCGAAAGGAACTTGACTAATAAAGCAGGTTTTTTCGGTATCCTACTTTCCAAAATAAAGGAGATATATAATCGAATCCGAAATAGGTTGTAATTTACACAATACATATTATGGCTCCTAAATATAGGCGTGTGTCAATGGTCAGCTGCTTGCCCGGTTAGTAGGAATAAGGTAAGTTAGGTTAAATGGATATTTGAAACAGGTCCCAGAATTAATTCTGAGGCATGTGTAACAGACCGGTCCAGCAATGGGCTCACCACCTATCACTTATAGGAGTCCAAAGAAAACACTGGTGAAACGTAGGTATTTCCAGAAATGGAATACCTTTGCCTAGTACCACCTAATAAAGGAGGAAGGAGGGAGTTTGTTTTATTTAAAAAAAAAACCTCTTACGCCTTATATCCCCGAGGGGTAGGCAGATGTATTCCATTTATGGATATACCCACTTTTCACGAGATATTCTTTGGACCCCTAAACGTGATAGGTGGTGAGCCCATCGCCGGACCGGGTCTGTTTACACATGTCTGAGAATTAATCCTGGGACCTGCGGGTTTCCTCACGATGTTATCCTTCAACGTGGAGCTAGTGATAAATATGTACGTAAGTTTTAAAAAAGTTTAGTACATGTATTTTTCTTTACCAAATTTTTCCATTAAAAAAAATGCCTTTTTGCAGATGATATAACTGAGTAAATAATTTGACTAGGCAGTTTACCCAACTTACCTTTTTTTCAATGTAAACAAAAGAACGTAAAAAATATTTGCCTGGAACACCTACAGCGAATACCTACAGCCAGTAATTAAAAAACAAAACGAAAGAGCGCAGCCGCCACGCGGTCACACTGTCTGGCAACAACTTTTTTCAGCATTTTGATAGTCGATTTGCGGTTCCCCCACCGGAAAGGGGGGAGGGAGTCCCCTCCCCGGTACCGTCAAAAACATTACTCTGCCCATCCGGTTGGAAGATTTAATTTTCATTTTTATCTCAAACATCCCTTTGTAGTGGTCTCTACTGTATCCAATTAGGTAGCTTTGAAGATTTTTCTGGAAATCCCAACATGAATGCAACGCTTGGAGTTATGGAATTTTTAATTTCGATCCCTAATATCTGATAAAAAGATGTTTGGGTTAAAAATACTCGAAATATATTTCTTTAAGAGTTGCTGCGTTGTTGAGAAGAGACTATTTATTAAGGTGTTGCAATAGTGTATTTTTTATTAAATAATAGGTAGGTAAATAAGAGTACATAATTTTTTCAATAAATATTTAAATACGAAATTGATAGAAAGAAGAATAATATGATCCGAGATCGTTGTGACTTCAAAAATGATTTTGTAGAAAGAAATCCTAAGTTGCAGGTTTATTCATATTGACCGGATTGGTTAGTCTTTAACACGAACATCAACCTTATTTACCTATATTTGTGTCGATAAATTTCTTAGTTAGTTGGGTAGTGTGAGTCAGAAGATAACCTACACGTTCGTAGGAAAATAGCCTGGTTAACCGAAAAATATTTACGAGTCATTTAATGGATGTGGATGAAGCGAGAAAAGTATACCGTTCGTAGCAGGTGGCGATTGCGGCATATTCTCTGCCTAGCCTGTCAGGGAAAAGGCGTGAACTTATGTATGTGTTCTTTAGAAAATTAGCAGGTACTTACTGTCTCCTGTCGGCTTCGATCTTTTAAAATTAGACCTTTACTTTTGTTGCACAATAATAATAATAATAATATAATCTCTCGCCTTTCATCCCCGAGGGGCTAGGCAGTGTTTTGTTTAACAACAACTCATTCATAATCTTGTAGGAATAAATGCAGGTATACCTAGACGAATATATATATAGGTATAGTCTCAATCAAAAAATACATATTATCTCGTTCTCAAATCACATTTAAAACAAATAAAGATTACCAAAAATTGATAAAATTAATCCATTGTAAAAAGATCATTCAGAAACCCCAAATCAAATAAGCGACCCAAATCACACCTGTCATCGGGTCAGTGTCGTGCCGTCTCGCTCTGTAAGTCGCGGTAGTCAATGAGCGTGAAAGTGTCGGCAAATGTGTAAGGCGATATCCTGTGCGGTCCGGTGATTGGTACATTGCCGTTTATTCAAAGGGACTTCACTTTTTATTACTTATTTAACTACAATTTTACTGTTTTGATTGATGTGCATCAATAACTTACTAAGTTAAACTTAGGTAGGTATCTTATAATCACGGCTAAGGTTCTATACGAAATGTCACTTAAAACAATATCATGTTTTCTGGAAATTCTGAATACAAAATGGGAAATTAATAGAAGGACCTAATATACAATAATTATTGAGGATAAATATAGATATATGTTAATTAATTACAATAATGATTTCATTTATTATTGAAACATTTGAAATTTAAACTTTATGGCTGCACTGCATGCCATATATAAGGTATATTTAAAACTTCTTTACGAACTTAAAAACAACATCCAACTGAATTAATTTCTACCAACAATCTAGAAATTTCAAATGATATAATCATTATGATGAAAATCATAAATGGTGAAAAAATTTTTATATTTTAACCGTAAAATTTACAAATTGATTCACAGAGGTACGGCAACACTGTAGCGCGTAAATTCGGTAAATACCCCGGTATAATTTGCCTAAAGTAACAAAGTATGCCTCGGAGCCAAAGCGGTTCTGACATTAGCAGACTCGGCTACACGCTTTGTAATGTAATGAACTAGCAACCGACTTTGATAATACAACCTATAAGTACCTACATCATAATTCCCGGCACAATCACTGAGTTGCAGAAATCGTTGTACGAGTAAAGTCTACTTTAAACAGTACCTACCTATTCGGCTGTAAAACTTTACAACAGAGATTTTAAGCTTAATTAAATTAAAAAAGAGAAATTTCAAACTAATAAGTACAATATAATTTCTTGAGAACGTCCTATCATAGTACGAGATCCGGCCGCAAAAAAGTGTAGGGATCGAGTATATACTACAAACCAAATTTTTACGCATATTTATAATAAGGAGAATAAATATTTACTAGGGTAATAGGGTCGAAATAAAAAAAATCTTGATTTTTAGGGTTCCGTACCTCAAAAGGAAAAAACGGAACCCTTATAGGATCACTTTGTTGTCCGTCCGTCCGTCCGTCTGTCAAGACCCTTTTTCTCAGGAACGCGTGGAGGTATGAAGCTGAAATTTATATCAATTACTCAGGTCTACTGTCCCTTGAAGCTGTGAAAAAATCAAACTTCTAAGCCAACGCAATCAAAAGATTCAGCCGTTTATGCCGCAAATTTTCGACACTTGCAAGGGAATCAAAACCTACAGGGTGCTTCCCGTGAACTCAGAATCTTGAAATTTGGTACGAAGCAACGTCTTATAGCATAGATAAAGGAAAAATTACGAAAACCATAAATTTGCAAGGTTGTACGGAACCCTCGGTGCGCGAGTCCGACTCGCACTTGGCCGGTTTTTTTGGAACGAAATTTCATTCACTAGTTTTTTTACATACAATATCGTCCACTTCACGGCAATATGCATAAAGACTCTGAAAAATCAGCAGATTTTTCAAATTCTTTATACATAAACCGGCAATATACACAAAGGGGCAAAATACATAATAGTAGATTATACAACAAGGGAATAAAGCACTGTTTTATGTCACGGGCGCGACATTGAATCCTGAACGTAACGAAGGACTCCCAGTTTTACTCCCGAGCGCAGCGAGGGAGTTATGATTTAATTCCCGAGTGAAGCGAGGGAATTAAGACTGAGTCCTGAGTTTAGTGAGGGATTTAAGCGCCCAAGACAAAAACAGTTTTATTCCCGAGTTATATACCTACTCTACTTTTCTCACCTTATGCGAGACCATAAAATGCAATTGCATGGTAGTAGATTATTGACAATGCCTATGGCATCTAGTATAATAGACTAGACTACATACATCTAGACTCTGAAGTCAAAGTACTTTCATCACTCGACATTTTCGATATTCTTTTTGAAATGTTAAAGCTATAAAGTGAATACAGCAACTTGTTTCTGCCGGCGTGACCTAGGTACTTGATTTAACAATTGAAGATCTTGCGAATCTAGTTGGTCGCGGCTTCGGTTTTCGAAAATCGAGTTGGCCACGACTGCACCACATTTGCTTGACGAAATTAGACTTTATCGTCATAGCAATAAGGATTATGAAAAGTGAAAATTACATTATTGACCTAGGGTTATAATGAAATTCCATACAACATTATAACCCGGTTAAAGCCAAGGAATATAATGTCTTGCTTTCGGTGACGTTTATATGATATATAATCCGGCTTTGTCGAGCATGTGGTGTGAAAAGATTTTTTATTGCATACTTAGTTACAATAATATGTAAACATATCTTGAAATCGAATTTAATCTACTTCTTATTGTCGTTTAGACTTGAAACTTTCCAAGTGTCTTGTAGGTTGGATGACAATTGTAGTTGTAGTTGGAGTCAGGAGGTAGACATTGGAACTCTTCAATGACTACCCGAAAATCCCTCAAGTTTTTGCTCATTAGACTTGTTTCGTTGAGTGTCTCACACACACAAATTTTGTATGACACTCATCGATGTGTTTCTTTTCTTAGCTTTATTATTTTTCTGAAAGACCAAAAAAACAACAAAAAAATCGGTTGTCTGTAAAGTCGGTTTACTGACGATAGTTAGACGTGAAAACGTCATAAGAAAATACGACACGACACGAAACGCAACGTCATAAGAAAATACTAATGGAATGGATTGTGCCTCTTTGTCGCTCGTTGCGCGCTCTTGCTTGCACTGGAACGCCGCATACGTCATACTTTTTCGTGCATGCAGCCGGCTCGATCGAATTATAAGACGTTGTCACGTCAAAAATAAATTTTCTTCTGTCCTCGCCATTTGCCAAAAACAAACGTAACTCCGAACTTTAAGAATGGCGGTGGTTCCAAAAAATTGTATTCTATTATACCTACTTCTACTTTAACAGTCTCTAACTTAATCAACAAACACCCAAACGAGAGAACAAACACTATTATTTGTTTTCCTAAATGCTACAAATGGGAATACAAGGGGTTGGGACGGTCCCCACACACGATAAGCTCGACTGATGTGTGTCCCTCGCCCCTCTGCCGTTATTTAGGAGGTACTGATTGAATGTGGCGTGTCTGTGGCAAAACAATGACTTATTGGCACTTGATTTCGATTACACGTCACCCTTATATATCACATTCCTACGGTGAATTAAAAAGACTACCTTTTTTCCCGAGATAACGTTCGCATTCCGTTATTAAAAGAAGCCTATCTCTTTTTTAAGACCGAAGCTATCACTCTGCCAAATTTCATCCAGATCGGTTTAATGGTTTAACCGTGAAGATGAACACACAGATTTGCTTTGAAATTTCGGTATCATAATTGTGGATTGCGTTATAGCTAACTACTAACTTCCAGTGATATCATGCACTCACACTTTCTTTACTCATGTGCTCACACTCTACAAATCCATGCGAAAATATATGACTAAGTATACACACGATTTTATACTACATCTAATGTCCATAAAGCTTCGTTGTTAATGATCTTATCACATCAGGCAACATAACAAGGTTTTATTCGAAAATCTGTTTAATACCAGAACCATACTCAATCATATACACAGTTCGCGTTAAATTTAATTTAAATCGGACCCCAAACCTTAAATAGACCTTTAAAAGACGCACAGACAAGGTCAAAGGACGGGGACGCAGGATAAATCCATTAAGGGACCTAAACTAAATAAAGCGTACTGTATAAAAGGGAGGACTCGTGATAAATGCTGTGAGAGAGGGACAGTGCTACATGCACTTCTTTGTATTAGAGAGAGAAAGAAAACCGTCTGGTCTCTCAAGATAAGGCGAAGAAAAATGTCGCAAGGATATTTATACCCGGGTCTGGATAAATGGTTATTACGGGTACCATAGTGCTAAATTAGTGAGATATATGGGAGTGTTGAATATTTATTTATGTAAGTTATTGGTGAGTTGGAGGTTATCGGGGGAATGGTGGCATTTGTCTCCGGACTGTATAAGTTGGGAGCTGATGAGGAAAAATTGGTTAGGGCACAAGAAATGAAGAAATTCTTCTTTAAAAGTAACCATGGAACACCATTGTGTAAAACGGAACGTATAAACACAAGATATTGAAGGTAATAAAGTTTGATTGATAAATGTTCAGTAATTATAATAATATATAATAATAAATATAATCTCACGCCTTCTTTTATCCCCGAGGGGGTAGGCAGCGGTATTACATTACTGGATATACCCACATTTCACGAGATATATTAGACCCCTAAACGTGATAGGTGGTGAGCCCATCGCCGGACCGGGTCTATTTACACATGTCTCAGAATTAATTCTGAGACCTGCGGGTTTCCTCACGATGTTTTCCTTCACCGTCGAGCTAGTGATAAATATGTACGTAAGTTTTTTGAAAAACTCATTGTTACATGCCAGGACTCGAACCCGAGCCTCACTTATTTTCGGCCAGCTCTTTAACCGTATTGGCCATCACTGCTTCAGCAATTATAGGATATTCATATGACTTACCTAGAGTCCACTGTCATTGGATCTTTCTTGAACAAAACATCAATCAAACACTAACCCACAGTTTCCGAAAGGCAAACTAACTAAAAATAGCTGACCGACTGTTACTCGTAAATCTCATGTCAACTAACAACAAACAACAAACGATATTACTCCAGGTTAGTTGACATTAGATTGATGTTGTAACATAATATAGTAGTTCAGATTTTAAATTGAAAAGATATATAAGACTTAAGAATCATCATTAAATTTTGTAAAGTATTAGCACGCTAGAATGCAAGCAGATTTTAATAAAAATAATAATATAATCTCACGCCTTTTATCCCCGAGGGGGTAGGCAGAGGTATCCATTACTGGATATACCCACATTTCACGAGATATATTGGACCCCTAAACGATTTTGTATGGAACAATTATTTCTGAAGAACTTATCTTACCACCCAAAATCAAGCAAATAAAATATTTCATTTTATTTCAACTGTTCTGACTTGATGTTGAAAAGCGTTATTATATTATTCAACCAATAAGAACAGCTAAACATGAGATTTAACAGTCGGTCAGCTAATTTTAGTTTAATTTGCCTTTCGGAAACCGGGGGTAATCAGTACACTCCAGGGCTGAATGAAAAGTGATTAGAGTGGATAGAGTGAACGGTATGAAAATGAAATACTGAGTAATTTTTTTTTATCTGTAAATATTATAAACTAGAGGTTCTGCGCGGTTTCAGCCGCGTAGTTCCCGTTCCCATGCGAATACGGTAATATAATATAGCCTATGTTATTCAGGGTTATTCTAGCTTTCCGTTGTCGAAAGAATTTTTAAAATCGGTGCAGTAGTTTTTGAGTTTATTCGTAACAAAGATACAGACATACAAAAACACAAATCTTTTATTTTTGTAATATTAGTATAGATTTATGTATCTACCAAAATCGGGCAAGCGGTTTTAAAAAAATCTACAAAAGTCTAATAATTGTATACGCCGATGATAGGTTTCAGTGCTATTCGTTAAAGTCAGTTTTTTAGGTACTCTTAGAGTGGTTTGTTCTCTGAATTTGAATTTAAATATTGACTAGGTATTAAACTCCAGCTCCCCTGGCTTTTCTAAGCGGCATTGTACCTACTTACTAATTTCAGTTTTCTCACATTCCCCTGGATACTTGTCTTCATCACGAATACAATTCCGTGACATCCAATCACAAGTCACCGCGGAAGTTAGTGCCAAAACACATTACAGACGATCTCGCATTACCATATCGACTTGTTTGCCGGCAGCCGTACACGACTCAGGGAGACAGTTCAGATATACAGGGTGATTTTTTCAATTGGGCGTGGATGGCTAGATCAGAAACTATGAGGAATAGCAAAAAGTACTCAAAGGAGTCTCTAGCCCAATTTTGATGAAAACTAAAACTGCATATTTGGATTTCTGAAAAATCAATATTGCTAGCCAGGAATCGAATACGTTGATGTTGGGGGAAAACACTGTATTATTACACCATTCGATAGTGTCGCTAATAAGGATCAAATTCTGGGAACAAATGACATACGTCTCAGAATTAATTCTGAGACATGTGTAAACAGACCCGGTCCGGCGATGGGCTCACCACCTATCACGTTTAGGGGTCCAATATATCTCGTGAAATGTGGGTATATCCAGTAATGGAATACCTCTGCCTACACCCTCGGGGATAAAAAAGGCGTAAGATTATATTATTATTATTATATTAAATGACATACGGTAAACTAAAGAAAAATTAATAGACTCATTCATATTTTAAAGTACCTAATACTTTAAATTATACCTGCATTACCTGTGCCTTGCCCGAAATGATGCTCAATATTTTTCGGAATACAGACGCATTATTATTATTTATTATTATTATTATTATAATTGCAGAATTCAAGTTCCAAGTATAGGTATTACTTTTTATTAAATATCTGATTATTATTTGACTGGCCTGTTGGCTCATTTGGGAGAGCCTTCTGATCCAGAGGTCGTGTTTCAATCCCAGGATCAACATTTGGGTTCATGTTTGTTGGTTTCAATAGGTAGAGTCAAGATGTTAACAAAGTAATTCTTATCAATAGTTTAGCTCCAATAATACGAGTAACAGGCCGTACTAACAGGCCGTGCGTAAATTGTCTCACTATATTGTTATTTAAGTTAACAGATATAATGATAAACAGCGTTACGTTAAATGTACTATTCTTTATTATGTGCTCCTTAATCCTTAAAAGGAAAAAGAACATTGTCAATTCACGTAGCGACTCAAAAGAGACGTTAATTTCCAACCAGTTAATAACTGCACAGTGAAACATAAAGCAAACCAGATTAAACGGTTCCAAAAGCTTAGCCCTAAGACTACCGAAATAGAAGGGCTGGTTAGGCTGTAACCGTGCAGGCAGATCAAAGGATGGGCCACACCCGCCAAGCTTTGAGAGCGCCGCCGCCGCGCCGTACATGAAGCCGTATACTACATAGGAGTATTCGTTTGAACTGGGGTATTTGGGTATTATGGGGGAAATATGTGGAGTTGCGATTGCTATTTTAGCGGGGTAACCGGTAATGGCTGTAACTGAAAGAGAATTAACGCTGATTAAATAACTCTAAATAGTAAAAAAACCGCCTTCAATCTTCAACTTATATGGTTTTCTCATGGATGCCGTTGTCAGAACTGGGGGCCAATTCTACTAAATTTCAACGGTTACAGTTGGATGACAATGACATGGTCAGTCGATGGTGTTATTTGTTCTGAAAAGTGTCAAAATAACACCATTGTCTGACCATTGATATGTCATAGTCATCCAATTAAGACCGTTGACATTTAGTAGAATTGGCCCCCTGGACGAAATTAAAATGAGACCAATCTGGAAGCACCAGCTTTCAAATAAAAAAGAATTATCCAAATCGGTTCACCCAGTCCGAAAGTGCTGAGGTAACAAACATAAAAAAAAACAGACGAATTGACAACCTCCTCCTTTACAAAGTCGGTTAAAAAGAAACTTAATTTGTTAAGAACGAGAGATGTTGTGGGAACTGGTGGGATGAAGTTACGCTTCTAAACATCCTACTAATATTATAAACTAGTTTTTTTTCGATTCGTGATATGCAATACTAATGCATTGCCGATGTATTATTTACTTTTATATAGGTATAAGCTACATCACTAAGTTTCATCAATATCTGTCACATCAATAGTACCTATTTGTTTTTTGCATTTGCATTTATAATATTAATAGGATGTGAAAGTTTGTATGTTTGTTGATTAACACGCAAAAACAGCTGAACGGATTTGGATGAAAGGAGTATGAAGTTTTACCAGCGTTATTATAGTTTTAATCTGGTTAGACAATTGAGCTCGGCAGGTGCCGTTACACTTAACTCTGTTTTAAAAAAATTATAACAGTTTAACTACAGATCCTCCTACTAGAACCCAAGCGCGGATTAATACCCATACTACCAAAACGGATGCGAGCAAATCCCGAAGCAGGATGAAAGGGGAATACATACGAGCCAAAATAGCAATTAAATCCGTCTCCATTACGAAACCCTTTTGGTGCTACCCGTTCGGAGAAAAATGATGCGTGGTTTTCGTTTCATTAGTGTCGTTTTGCAAATTATTGAGTTAATATAGTTTTGTCAAGTGATTTGTTTCACGGTCTTTGTTATTGGCATATATATTTGACGGAGGAGAACCCCTTGCTCTCTTACACTACATCAGTCATTACTAATAATACTCAGGGGTCTCCCGTGCATCAGAAGTATTCAGGATCGCCGATACGATATCTATGTGGGCGTATACTACTCTGGGCAGGGTAGTAGGTAATAATTAAACAGGTTATACAAGAAGGTACATAGTCACTTTATTAAAATAAGGTCACAAAGTAGATTAACAGACAATACGGTAATTACACTAACAGAATAACAGTGTACAAGCTATTCCAATTACATAAGCGGGTAGGTACTCTCAAGCTAGATTGTGGGATGGGACCGGCGGCCCACCCACCCTCCTGAGGACAGACCCACCACCATCCCATGGTCTCGCCGCTCTATGGCTCTGACCTAAGCTCGGGTTGCGCTTAGTAATCTCTCTACTCATTACATCACGCATGTCTTGATTCCCTACAAATTATAATTGTCCTCATACCTCGCTATTATCAAATTGTACAGACAATACCAAATGCAGCAGTGCACCAGCCCAACCCTTGGGCTGCCCGTAGATGGCTCCATCCATGGCATGACTCCATATTCTCAGCGTCTTCACTACTTTACTGGCTAGTGACCATCTGTCTTAAGTGTCGACCAACTCCGGCGCAGGAACCAAGTAGAATGTCCTGACCACGTTCCATGTCCCGCGCTCGTTCACTGTGTCGTGCATAGATTGGCGCGAATCATCGACGAACCAATCATAATGCTCCATTTCAGTTGACCTATCACGACGCAGTAGTAGTGTTGCAATGTTCATATGGTTGATGTTGCGCCCTGCCTCCGATAGATCGCGCTATGCAACTCCCGTACCATTGACTATCCGCCTACACGGCCATTCTGACATTCACACGTCCTCGTGTGTGTACCCGTGAACAAGAAAACCAAGCACAGTATCACTTCGTTCGGCTATCCTGACCCTAAGGTCAACTCCGACTACCAACTTTATTGTATCATCATCATCATCAAAGGTTACCATCATTAAAAGTGGCCATCATTAAAAGTTACCATCATTAAAAGTTACTATTATCATCAAAAGCTATCATTATTTTCAAAAGCTATCATTATTACCAACAGTTATCATATCATCGACAGCTATCCTTATTATCAGTTTTAATTATCATCATGAAAGTTTTATCCTTTCGGCAAACATTCGCTTAATTGAATAACCAACTATAAAGAACCGCTATATTTCTTTCCAATATTACATCAACGACACTTAACGTTAGGTCAACTCTCACTGTCAATCCTATCCTATCAAATTCATCATAAGTCTGTGCAATCGTAACTCGCTAACGATAAGACCTCGCAACATCTATTTTTTTTTATTAACTATACCATATCTATGTCGCGTAACAAAATTGTCAACCCATCTATTCACATCTAACATCGCCAAAGCAAACCCCCTTGATTAACCCGCACAAGTAAAGCTCCGATGTCAGTCACCTATCGATCACGTCCTAGCAAAATCCAGCCTGGACCGGACGAGTGCGTCCCTTCGACCATCCACTAAGGTTGGCCCGGACGGCACCGTCCCTTCGACCAGCGCATAGCACAATTGAACCTGGACCGGACGAGTGCGTCCCTTCGACCATCCACTAGGATTGGACCGGACGACACCGTCCCTTCGACCAGCGTTCAACACAGCGTGACCTGGACCGGACAAGTGCGTCCCTTCGACCATCCCTGAGGACTGGCCCGGACGACACTGTCCCTTCGACCAGAGTACCACGTAACGTGACCTGGACCGGACGAGTGCACCCCTTCAACCATCCAAAAGGACTGGCTCGGATGACACCGTCCCTTCGACCAGCGTACCACGTAACTTGTCCTGGACCGGACGAGTGCACCCCTTCAACCATCCAAAAGGACTGGCTCGGATGACACCGTCCCTTCGACCAGACACACAAGCAGGACCGGGCAAATGCGTCCCTTCGACTACTCTTAAAGACTAGACCGGACGACATTGCCCCTACGACCTGCTATTCACATGACGAATGAGCACCCCGCTTTATGAATTATCACACCTTTAACATTAACTCTGTCTAAGAAGCAATTAACTTTGAGTAAAAAAAATGCTGAATGATACTTTAATTTAATTCAAACAAACTTTTCTTTAATTCGGCCCTGGCTTACTAATTACATCCCTGTTATTTGACGTTTAGGCTATTGCGACCCATCTGCTAAACCGGTTTCAAGTCTATGCACTGCGCTCGCGCTAATCACCCGATGTTTTCGCACTTGACCTACATAAGTTTTTCTACTTCATTTCATTATCAAAGTCCAAGATAATTGCAACCACGTGTCTTAAATAGCTAAGACGACTAATTTCAGGATATACCCGGGTATGAAAACAGAAATAACAGTGTCACACTATTTGGCGTAATCATCAATTTTGCAGGTACCTACTTGTAAATTTAAAACAAGTAAGGTTAACCTTTTGTGCATCTACCAACAAAATCGCTCGTTCTAGACACTTGTTCAATTTTCTTTATTATTACTCTGACTACCTGACATAAAACAAGAAATCAGAAAGCAAGTCTCATTGCAAAGATTCCAATAGTTAATTTCAAATGTCATCAAAATCTACTCGCATAGTATGGTTCTATTGCTAGTAAGTGATTTCAAAACATAACTATCGCCTTTAGTAGCTCTTATCGAAACAAAAAGGACACGGCTCACCGGATTTCGACGGTAGTGCTGGACACAGATGTGAAAGTTACATCGCAACAGCTGGAGACACAAAGCCCAGCTCGTCGCTGCGCTGGCGCACGCGGCCCCTCTCCAAAGTTGCTGTGTCACGGCGCTGCTGTCGCTGCTGCAGATGAACCCGTAGCCAGACTCGTTGCACCTCAGCCCGTAGTGAATTGTGATTCGAAATATGAAGCAGAGTTTACCGAGAACACACAAATAAAGAAATTTAAAGCACACTGTGTCTTTATCATAATTTACCACCAGTTTTCCAATCTCAGCCCAGAATAGTGTCCCAAATCCCACTTCTGATGACGGAGGAGGGCCCCTTGCTCTCTTACACTACATCAGTCATTACTAATAATACTCAGGGGTCTCCCGTGCATCAGAAGTATTCAGGATCGCCGATACGATATCTATGTGGGCGTATACTACTCTGGGCAGGGTAGTAGGTAATAATTAAACAGGTTATACAAGAAGGTACATAGTCACTTTATTAAAATAAGGTCACAAAGTAGATTAACAGACAATACGGTAATTACACTAACAGAATAACAGTGTACAAGCTATTCCAATTACATAAGCGGGTAGGTACTCTCAAGCTAGATTGTGGGATGGGACCGGCGGCCCACCCACCCTCCTGAGGACAGACCCACCACCATCCCATGGTCTCGCCGCTCTATGGCTCTGACCTAAGCTCGGGTTGCGCTTAGTAATCTCTCTACTCATTACATCACGCATGTCTTGATTCCCTACAAATTATAATTGTCCTCATACCTCGCTATTATCAAATTGTACAGACAATACCAAATGCAGCAGTGCACCAGCCCAACCCTTGGGCTGCCCGTAGATGGCTCCATCCATGGCATGACTCCATATTCTCAGCGTCTTCACTACTTTACTGGCTAGTGACCATCTGTCTTAAGTGTCGACCAACTCCGGCGCAGGAACCAAGTAGAATGTCCTGACCACGTTCCATGTCCCGCGCTCGTTCACTGTGTCGTGCATAGATTGGCGCGAATCATCGACGAACCAATCACAATGCTCCATTTCAGTTGACCTATCACGACGCAGTAGTAGTGTTGCAATGTTCATATGGTTGATGTTGCGCCCTGCCTCCGATAGATCGCGCTATGCAACTCCCGTACCATTGACTATCCGCCTACATATTTATTCCTAAAACGTGTTTATATCACATCTTTGTATGTTTCGTTTACATTTGAAACATAAAAGTTCTAAATAGGACACTATAGATGCTGTTTGGGTCTTAAAAATAATTAACTATTTATGAGCAATAAAGCAAAAGTTAATAAAAAAAAATTGCCTATGGCAAAGCTTTGACCTTATTTCTAAAAGAAAATTCTCGCAACAGATCAATGTGCAAATAGGTAATTAATTATGCATGCTACATAAAATACTTACAGTCATACATTTGAAAATAAAAGTTATCACCACCACCGTTTTGGCATTGCCGTTTGTTTCAGGAATTAAAATCCCCATTTGAAAAAAAAATACTTTGTTTTTAAGTATCTACCGTGTCAGTAAGTATCGTGTTTTTTTGCTAAACATGCTAATAGCTCCAAGCTCCAACACATCTCAACTCCCGATCTCAAATAAGCTGACATACCTTTCGAATCCTACAACCACAAGCCTTGGCAGCAAGGTTAACTAAAAGACATTCAAACCTAATACGGTACAGTTCACATCAATGGGATATAATCGCAGCAAACACGTCATCCAATTCCAACCAATTAGCGCACTCAAAGCGCGCACCGTGCTCCGCCGAACGTCCTCCGCAAAGGGTTTGGTGCCAATAACGCATGTAACAGGATTATGAAACATGTAAACGCTCCAAAGGGCGATGTGGGCCGCTTACATGTAATTATAGCTGTTAATTTGAGTTTGTATGTGGTGGAGGGAAATTAGCTGCGGACGGTTAGCTGGAGGGATTTATGAGGTCCTGGTTTATTATTTCGTTATTTAGGCCAATTGAAGACAGTAAACATTTAGGATAATCTATATACTTATATAAAATGATTAGCTGACTAACTGATTGGTGATGTACAACGTACAGCCTAAACGGCTAGGTCTAGAGACTTGAAATTTTTGCACTAAGGATTTTGCAAAATTCAACCCCTAAGGGGGTGTAATAAACGTGCGCGAGGGAAACCGCGGGTAAACGCTTGTAAATATATATTTGAGATAGTATAAGAGCCCTCGTTACCAGTGTGGTTAGAATCGATCGCAATAGTTAAGCAATGATAGCTGCGGTCAGGCAGTGAATAGACGGCCTCTTGGCATTATATCACGAGCGCCTCCGTGTTTCGGAAGGCACGTTTAACCATTGCTCCCGGTTTTCGCTGTGTTTACGAAAAATGGAATTGGTTAAGCCATGTCAGATACCCTTGAAAATTAGGACAGTTGGCCACTAACCTAACACAATCTCCCAATCCACGTTGGAGATTATGGCTCATACTTCCTCAAATGTGAGGAAAGACCCTTAGCACAGCAGTAGGCTCTTATGAATTAAAATTTGGTAGATTTAGGTATCTACCTAAATCGCCATAAAGTCAAATGCTTCCCTTTAGAAAGGGTCAAACCATGTAGTGTAGCGTAGCGTAGGTACGTAACTCCATTTTTAGGTTACTTTTTTTCCTATTTACAATTTCAGGAAATTTATTCGAAAACTAGCTGTTGCCGTATTCGTTTCAGGATTTAAAACCGCCACATGGTTAGTCAAAATGCAATCCCTGCCAAATTTGATCACACAGTTACATAAGGTAGTAGTAGAGCTGTAGAGTTAATAATATTTCACAAAAGACTTGACTTAGTCTCTTTAAAAAAGAATCTTGATTTGAAAACTGAATAAAGAGAACCTGTGAAGGTCATATATGTATAAGATACTCAAAGTTTAGGCATAGGAGATGGTTTGAAGTTTCAGAGTTTTCTTTTTAATTAAATAATTATTTATTTACGTCGGCTTTTCGATTTCTGTTCAGAGCTAACATTTAACATTATTATTTATTGGTTTGATATCTGTATGTATGTATATTTATTTTTAGTTGTTTAGGTACTACCCATAATCTGTCTATTTTGGGACTAAATAACCGTGTAAAAATTGTGACCCACAATTTAGTCTTTACACCAAATCAATATACCTACCTTAACGAATTTATAATAAAGGCTTAAATATCAATATCATCATCAACCCGTAACAGCCCACTGCTGAGCTAAGGGTCTTTCCTCAAACTGAGGAAGTATGGGCTATAATCTCCCACGCGAGCCCACCGCGGATTGGGAGATGGTGTTAAGCTAGTGGCCACTTAACAGTCAGAATTTTTCAAGCTACCCAAGGGTATCTGACATGGCTTAACGACTTCCATTGTGCGTAAACACAACGAAAACCGGGACCAACAATTTAACGTGCCCTCCGAAACACGGAAGCCTCGTGATATAAATGCCACTAGGCGGTCACCTATTCACTGACTGACCGCACCCAACTATGCTTCGTGATGATCGTTACAACCACACTGGAACCGCAGGGCTACGAGCGCTTCTTATAATATCAATAGTAGATGGGTAAAGTATTACTTTTAATAAAAACTCTGTATTCGAATAAAACCTTTGTCATTTTAAATATCCCTGGCCACAAAACAATTCGGCGTTGGAAAAATAATAAATAAAAAAGCGAGCGGCGTGGGGCGGGGCCCCTCGTACGCGTTAGTTCCGCCCCGCTGCTCCTCCCACGCCGCATAAACAACATATAATTATATCACACGGTGCTATGACATATGTGAATATTGTCTCTGCATCTACCTACTACAGGTTTGATGGGATGTTGTGTTATGTAAAGATTTTAGATAAATATTTTATTATCGTTTATTTATTACAACATTTGCAACTATGAAATCTGATGTCAGTAACGCAAAACACACGAGACACTGGAAAACTTCTGCTATCTTCTATTTAGGTACTGCTCTAAGTCTATAGCAATACCATATCAAAATAGCCCACCCCATAGAAATTAAACACCGACAAAATTTTTTTTTACTTAATCGATAAAACACTAAAAATCACACCACACTACAACCTGTTTGAATTCGGAAGAGTAGTTACTACCTATTTCCTTTCCTAACAATATTTGGATACATAGGTACTCAACTCAATTGGCGAAAGAAGCAACTTGAAAATATATTTAATTAATTACACTATGTACCTACAATATATTAGACACGCACAATATAATATAAATAATTTTCGCATAATCAAATATGCATGGGCAGGCAGTATCGGCCGCTAAACACCTGTGCGCGGCGAAGCGTCGCAGCGCGCTTTTCCCGCCGTTTTCCGACAAAATGGCCGACGCGTGACTAGACTCGCGATTTGTCATAATTTTTATAACCTTTCCGTTTGTGTTAGTAATGAATTTTACATTTTAGGATTATTTAAATCTTTTTTTACTGACGCAGTTGGTAAAGTACCTAAGTAGGAAATGTAGAGAAAAAATATTGAATCAAATATTATTTTATTATCATTTTATTTTCGTCCCATTATGAGGGTCCAAAGAATCAAAATGAGTGGTTGCATTGTTCCTATAATAAGAGTGGCAAAACTGGAAGAACCAAAACTTAACACAACTCTACAAATACATTTAATATTACTTATTTAAAACTTAGACTAAGAAAATCACAATAATGTAACAGTAATGTATTAGGTAGCTACGTAGGTACTAATAACCATAATCTAAAAGGAGATAACAGTAGCTTCATGCCGAGTCAGATACCTACAGCCGCAAACAAAACATCCCCCGGCAGACACAAGGGAATCGCGGAATGGAATACATGTCACGCTGACATTTTTGCGACAAGCCTGGCAACACTGCTCATTTCATTTACGAATCTGCCATCTTGGTTTTCTAATTTATTAACTTACTGTTAAATAAAAATGTTAACACCGGTTCAGGCAAATCCTATCGTGTATTAAAAGAACGCCAGGACCTAGCAATTTCGGTTGTATTGCGAAGGTACCTATTGAGTAGGTATCAAAAAAAAATTAAGGGCTTATAAATAGAAACAAGATTTTATTAGTTAGGTACATTCTTAGGTGAAACTAAAAGCCGACTACTACAAATGTAGCTTGTCACCCGGACCGTATAACGTTATTCTTCAAAATCGGATGAGGAAATAGTTTAGGCCTTACGGAAGATCATACCTACGAGTAGGTACCTACATACTTACAAACTAATTTTTTATGAGTAGTTGGTACATTTCCTCAATTTGTAAAGTTATTAATTCTTTCAAATTCGCTGTTCGTTCAATATGCAATTGGTATAAATTTTACTTAAAAAATTCTTCCTTTTTTTCTTAAATTTTGCTACACTCTTTTCTATTTATACATACCTACTGCTAAAACATAACGCTTAATTTTGGCTTTAACGTAGTTGGTTGGAACTTTGTTCAACAACCTAAAAATAAGATAAATAATCTCACGCCTTTAATCCCCGAGACAACCTACCTACTTAGATAAAAAAAAAAGCGTGATTCCACCCGTATTTCGGCGGTTATATGTCCCTTACTTAACAGATGTGTACTGAATACCCTCGGACTTGGAATACTTTCATCACTGCGTGTCCCGCCGGTGACAGTAAATACAGACATGTCTATTATCTGATACGGATCTGTGCATTACTGCCGCCTTCATGAAACATTAATGTTCCCACTCTGACAGATGGGCTTCTGATACCACGCAGGGCCGCAACCAGGGTAGGCTCGCGGGCCAGGCATATAGAAAATTCAGTTCTCAGTTTTACTTTATATTCATATTCATTCATTTATTGCACATTGTAACACAACAAGAGTTTGTATGTTTGTTGTTTGTTATTTTATAGTAGCTTTTATATATTAGTTTTATTAATGATCTATTAGGTAATCGGGCTAGTAAAATCTTATGATAAAAACTATTATAGTAAAATTAATGATATTGAGTAGGCATTACTTAAAATTACTATAAGTTAAATACCTATAGTATTTTAGTCTAATTTATCATTAAGTAAAATATCATCATCTTTTCTACCATAGGATGTCCTGTGCTGAAAATAGATATTATAATAATATATTTCAAAGTGTTAAGTAAAATTTTGAGAATTACACTATGCAATATGCAACACACTTCAACAATTATATATAACAGAAATTTCATAAAAACTTCGTTGCGGATCAAATTTGCTGATGCTTGATGCATCGTCAAATTATGGATTACAATAATTATACCTACTTAACTTACACAATAATAATAATATCTACACAAATTTCATGTTGAAATTATAACTTATAAGCCATAAAGTATTTCAAATATAATTTAATTTCCAAAGCTTTTTTTTCTCAAAGATTAGGATTCCTTTCGTTAGATTACACTTAGCAGACTTGCGATACTATTTAAGAATCGAATTCAGTTATGATTTGGAACAACATTAAGCCACCTCAATTTATTTCTGCAGTGGGACCTACTTTGTTACACGCCGCAGTACATCTCTGACCCCGCGAAATTACATCGTACCATCCACGAAATAAATTATCATAGGAATTTGAACTGTATATCCATCGTGATACGAGATGGCTGGCTTTCGACAGATGCGATGACTTATTTGGTGTTCCAAGGTGTCATGTTGTTCGTGGGTGGTGGTATACGTTGATCAAATGCGGTATTAATTTGGTAAATATGGAACGTTAAAATGTATGAATCGATAGTTTATCTCGATTCAGTTTAATTGTAAATCTATATAGCCTTAGACTTTTTTAATGTACCTAACGGAGAAATGAAACTCGAAAAATCCAATTTTAGGTACCTAATTAATTTGGTTGGATATTAGAATCCCACCTTTTTTTTGTTCTAATTCAAACCAGTGGCATATCAAACCTACAATAATCCAAACAATATTGTTAATTTACATAAAAACCGGCAAAGTGCGATTCGGACTCACACACTAAGAGTTCCGCGCCACTGTACAATAAAAAAATCCCATTTCTTATAAATGTACCTGCCTTAATTATTTTACTTATTTTATTATTTGGTATAAGTAGCAGCAATAATAATACACATTCTTTAAAGATTTGTCTATACAACGCGTAACAAAAAAAGCACAATTCCTCATACACCCCAATTAGTATATTAATATAAATTAAAAGATTTGATGCAATCGAACTTTAGTTGTGTCTAACCAATTTTCTTAAATATCGATTAATAATAGCACGATTTCCATAGAAAGCCTAAATTCAGCTACGATATTCGTTTTTTTTTTATTTAACACATATTAAAAATTGCTGAAATCGAATAAGTACCTAGTCGATACTGAACAAACTAATGTCAGGAATTGCGCTTATTCTGTTACATGTTGTATACGTATTAGGTACACGAGTCAAAAGATACAGCTCTGTAATAGACAGCTTTTTATTAGATACCTAATCGGGTCCCATTTACAAAATAAAAATAGAACCGTAAAGAAAATACAAATTAATAACAATAAATTGTAGGACACAATTCACACACGGTTAGGTATTTAGTCCCAAGCTAGGCACTATGGGTACTAACTAAACAACTGATAAACATACTTAAATAAATATTAAACGACCAGACACAAAGCCAACAGACATGTTCATGCACACAAATGTTGGCCCCGAGCGGGAATCGAACCCGCGAACTCTGACTCAGAAGGCAGGGTCACTACCAACTGAGCCAACAAGCCCGTCAAATAATTTTAAAAAATACAAGTTACTTAGACGAAACGGGCTTATTGAACAGACTATATAATATTCTGTTAGATCTTATAAAATTGGTTATAAAAATAACATCGAGGTGGTGGTGTAGTGATTTTATAACGTTAAAACTAAACTATATTTCGCAAGCGGACGAACCGCTACAAAAACACTCCAGCCAGCGTGCACCCCTACCACGTAAATGTGCAACTCGAAAAAATATTCTTATTTTTAATAAGGTTTTTTAAGAAAACTCGTCAGACGTCAGGTATTGTAAAATTTCCATTTTGTTGTACAACAAGTATATAATAATACTAGCAGCGCCCCGCGGTTTCACCCGCGTTCCCGTTCCCGTTGGAATACGGGCATAAAATATAGCCTTTGTGTTATTCTGATGTATAAGCTATATAACTGTAAAGTTTCATCAAAATCCGTTTAGTAGCTTTTGCGTGAAAGAGGAAGGTAAAAGTCATGAGCTGTAATTTTACTAGAATACCAATATAAGAGTGTTTTCACAGATTTGTTCCTGTTAAAACGTAGGTATCTGCTAAGTATTTTTATGAATTCCCCGCCCTCTATCCAAATTCCGACCTTTCAATCGACTGCATCGTTCTCTACCAATTCTCTTCCATTCATTACAACCAAACCCCTCTACAGTTTAGGTAAAAGACCAACTTTCTAATTCAAATTTATATTCCCTTATCAGGCAGGTACGGTAATAACCTACCGAAGTAAAGTGCACGTTGTCAAAACCGGCACTCCATTATTGGCCATACATTTTTAAGCGCAAGATAAGGCTATCATACTTGGCAGGGTTACGTGGTAGGCCGAGCCGTGTTATCGTCAGTTTCCACATGGACGCTTCGGTTACGGGTCCCCCTCTCCCCATCCTCCCCCTCCAGCGAGGAGACAGCCGCCTAGCCGCCGCGAAATCTTGACACTTGAATTTAATTTATTCCCTGATTTCGCGATAGTTAGGTGCGCTAGGTTTTGGTTGTCTAAGGAGTTGACTTTCGTGTTGCCTTTGAGAAAAGAAAATTAATTACTTAAATATATTTTCAGTTGTAAATTACTTGGTAACAGTAAAATTCTTTTGCGCAAATTGTAGGACACGGGTTGTACAAATTTAGGACACGGAACGCAATAGACAAATTTGGGACGTTAAATACACAAATTTGGGACCTTTACTACATGTATTTTAGGCATAGAGTTGGTATACAGACTGTACAAATTTGAAAGGTATAAGTATAGGTAGGTACCTACATAAGACCTTTATAAATTGTCATTGATACATATTATTAAAATTAAATTAAATCTACCCTAAATTTCGCGCCAGATTCCCTTTTTTTTTAACAGACAAAAATGTGCGTCACCTCTGAAGACAAAGATTTTATAATATGAAGACCAATTACATAATACGAAGACTTAATTTACATTGAATGCCTAAGCTTTATAGTCTGGAACTCAGGACACATGATATACCCACATATACTCCTACTAACTGAGTATTATTAGTAAACTTGAGTCGCTCAAGGAGAGGAACGCGTGATCAAAGCCTCCGAGACGCTCGTTTGGATTACTACCGGATACGCCGATGCCAGACACGGCGGTTGGAATGTTTCGGCCCTAAATTGTAGGCCCCGGTATGTCGGTCCCCCCTTCGTCAGAATAAAACAGATGTCAATCATATATTACTAATAAAGTCGTTAGAAGGTACCATTTGTGATTCACAAATGTACAGTAATTCAGCCCTAAACTAAATAAAGTATGTGATGTCGGTACTAAATAATTGATACACACACATTAAATAAATATAAGCACCCAGACACCAAACCAACAATCCTGTTCAAGAATGGAATTCGAGACCGAAATTGACCGAAAAGACAGGGACCAAGTCAACCATTTTGAGATCCACAAAGACCGTCAAAACGAAATAATTTTGTATTTATTTTATTATTTATTTCAAATTATTGCACAGTATAGGCTTAGATGGTAGGTATCTACCTATCTGCAAATAAATAGGTTTATAAAAGTAGTAGGTATTTATATTCGCACTTCGATGGGGTACCAAGTGTTTAGGCCTTAGTCCGCCTCTGCTTCGCATCCACGACGAACCCATACCTACAAGATAGGAAGAAAATAGTTTCGTAGATGTAGATAATTACCCATTTTTTTAACTAGAGCTATAAACATTTGGACAACTAGACATGTCGGCTACATTCTCATTATAGGTACTTTAATGTTATAACTATAGAAATAGAATAATATAGAAATTACTGAATAAAAAAAATGTGGGATTCACGGTTATTTGGTCCCAAACTAGGCAGAGCCTGTACTATGGGAATCAAACAACTGATAAATTATAAACATCACGACACGAAGCCAAGAGACATATCCATGCACACAAATGTTGGCCCCAGGCGAAAATCGAACCCGCGACCTTCGACTCAGATGGTTGGGTTACGAACTGAGTCAAAAGACCCGTAAGAATAAATTGTTTCACAAGAGTTAATAGATGTGTGTTGTAAATAAATGCAGAATTGTAGCTCTCTACATTTTGTAAAATGGTAGACAAAGTAGAAAAAGGCATTTTTATGATGAGTATCTATAATTAAGTGGGGAACCTAAAAATCTTAAGAAATATGTAGGGGAGACCGGGGCTACAATTAACAAAAAACATATTTTTAGTTGTATCTTAGGAATTATTCAACATTTTGACTTGATTTTAAGATACATGATGCTTCAATCATACAGGTATAATGTAATTATCTCAAAACAAACATAATACAAACTATGCCGTAGATAGAACGCTTTTTCTTCAAAATGGCAGTTGTTAATTGTTACCTCAAATTTGGGGCTAGAATTAACACTTAACAGGTGTGGGGCAGGTATTAACAGAAGGGGTAAAAATTAACATAAGTTATGCTGGCTGATATAAACAAAAATAAATATATGTACGTCATATTTTTTTTATTAATTAAAGTTAAATTAATACAGCCTTGCATGGAACAAGTTTTTTTAAAAACAAATAATAACAAAATCACAAAATATCTTAACATAAACGCAAACTCAAAATATGTTGAAATATTTCAACATTTTATGGTAAATTCTTTCTAAATAACTATTAATCAGTCTTAAACTGGTCATAATTTTATATTTAAACACATGAATTAAACAACATCATACGATGAAGTAGAAAATTCGCCATTTTTACAAGCTTTTATTCAGTTTCACCTTTTCCGTTGTCTGTAATCAAAATTTTTTAATCTCAAAAGTTAGGTAATGAGTCTTAATACATCCAGCTTCCTTTCAAGAAATACATTGGATCCATTGACCACCTGATGGATCTTCATTATAGGAGGCACCGCAAATGATACAAAAATAGTTATCATCTTATTTATATTTCCTTTAGCCCTTTCTTTACCTATTTTTTTTCCTTTTTTGTTCTCTCTGTATTTTGTTGTAATTTTTCTTTATTTCTCTACTACTATGGTCTTACGCGTTCAATGCGTAGTTTTTCGTTCATAAGTTCTCATGCTGTCATAAAAAAGTTAAAAATAATCATTACAAACATTTAGGTAATCTGTTAATACTAGCCCCTCTGATGTGTTAATTATAGCCCCAAAGGTACATTTTAATATTTAAATTATGTAATAAAATATTGATCAATAGTTATGCCAAATATCATACGTAGAATTGTTAAGTATAAAATATGCTACTAAGAAAACAAAAAATGTAATCATTACACTTTATAATTCTTGTGTTAATCAAAAAATCGTGAACTGTAAAATGATCTTTACTTGCTTAAAAATATCGACCGGAACACAGCTCACTCAAATAACGAACAGATCGCAACTTACCGGTACTGTGCCATGGGGCGCGATCTAATTAACAAATTAAGACACGTGCTGGACATGTAGTAGGTATAGTTCTAGAGAAATTTGCTTGTTAATACTTACCTTGTTAATTGTAGCCCCGGTCTCCCCTAGTGATCTCTATTGCAAGAGAACCCGCTTCTCATTGATAAGACCTTCTAGATTCGATCCGAGCCCAGGCTTACAAGCACTAGTTTTCAAAACGTACGTACAATGTACAATACGTACCTACCTATTTATTATATTTATAACTAGACCGAAGGTGAAGAAAAACATTGGTACAAGTACAACTAATGTCTGTGTCCTTAGCTAACAAGATAAGAGACATGTAGGTATAAAATTCAATAAACAGGATCCCAAAGATTACTCTGTAAATTAATTTTGTTACCACTAAATCCGTTACACTAAGGCGTAACCAAACCGCGGTAACTCGCAAACTAAGTGAAACGAAGATGAAAATCTCGGGAACTCGAATAAATTCAACTGTTCAACTGTTATCGAGCCGTGTTTGGGGAATTAATTGTTACTTTATGCGCATTTCGCGGTTACAAACTTTTCGCAGGGGGAGCTCCTTCGGGAGAATCTGGAGAATTCCACTAGTTCTGCTACCTAACTAATATCAAGAAAATGAACTTACTGTGGAGTATTAATAGTAACTATTCCCATCTGATTTATGTGATGATAATAACTCGAGTCTAGCTAGTTTAAAGCTCGTGTCAAACGGGCGTACTTAGGTACCTACTCGTAAGTAATCGCATGCATTGCATACCAACCGATCCGGGTTTTTGGCCGTTAAACTGTAACTATTACGCAGTCTATTGGATAAGTCAGAGAAAAAAAATAACGAAATCCATGGAAACAAAGAATTAACTCTTCACTAAGAGTGAATTCTTTTTAAGAGTGACAGACACTTCTGTCGATACAATTTTATTTTATTTTTGGAGTTTGTTTTTACTTTTAGAAAGTGCGATAAACGAGGAAGGTTTTTGTATATCATACAAATTTTCTTAAATCTCAAAACATTGAACGTATATGGATCTACAGAAGTGTTATAAGAAGACTTAGTGACGAATACTAGAACGTTCGTCACATATAATATTATTAGTAGGACTAAACGTGAACCCTAAATATACTTAAGTTTTTTATGGAATATTGAATTTAGTACGATACATACTTAGTTAAAATGCCTAAGAGATAAGATCAAGCCTGTTAAAGTTAGCTGTGTCCTTCTAGTACCTTCTACTTCTACTTAGTTGTGATAAACACACATGAATAACGAGTGCAATCAATTATGTAATTTATTTAATTTATTGTCTCAAGGCGACGAAGGGCTGGAGGGTCTGGAAGCGCTGCACTCAGACGAGACGGGCTCTGGAGACAACTCAAACGCAGGCTCGAGCGGCGCGGACGACGATGCGGCGCGGCTGCGACTCAAGCGGAAGCTTCAGAGGAACCGCACCAGCTTCACTAACGAGCAGATCGACAGCTTGGAGAGAGGTACAATAGCTTCTACGGTGGTTCTGTAATTTTTTTGTCAGTGGTACTATCCGCACAGTCAGTCCTGGATTAGCCTATAGGCTATTTAAGCAATTGATTATATAAGGCATCCCGTCTAGGGATGAGACCAGCCAGAGACGACCGAGAAAAAAAAGCAAGAACACTAAAGTTAAAGTAAGATCAAAATCCGGGCGTTTTAAATTGTCGTTGGTTGACGTTCGGCGTACGGTCACAGTCATGACCTCACTTCATACAGTATTAAAAAAATATACCTATAATAAATTTTTGTAGTTCACTTAAGGATAGGGGGGCCCTACAGGAGAGGTTGCTTTGGGCATCCAGTTACCTTAATCCGGCACTGTGCACAGTTGTACACAGCTTAGACAGTGCTTTGTAGTTTTTACTACTGATGCTATCCACTTAGACAGTCGTCGCTACATACTAGGTACAAGGGTGGCAGCGTTTCGAAAGAGGTATAGGCAGCGTTATTTGCCGTAGACGGAGGTTATGGTACCTACCTACACCTTGGTAGGTACCTACATCAGCCCTATTAGATAAGAATACATATTCATTCATTCTTGTTCGCAGAGTTCGAAAGAACGCACTACCCGGATGTGTTTGCCCGAGAGAGACTCGCTGCCAAGATAGGACTTCCGGAGGCCAGGATACAGGTGAGACATCACACTATGCATTTCTTCTATATTTTTTGTTATGCTTAATATTTAGCGTAATAGCCCAATTAGTCTCCATACTTAATGTACGTCTATGTTGTAACCGTGAATTGGTACATTTATAATTTAGAAAACCGAGAAATACCAAAAAAACAGTTACAACTTCTTATTTTTAACTTTCGCGGTCGATATCTCAACAACTAAGTACAACGGTGTGCTCATTGCGTCAATTTAGCGATAAATCCCATGTAGTTACGGACTGACATCCGCATCTTCACTTCACTAGATAGGTAGGTACATAGTATAAAACAAAGTCGCTTTCCGCTGGTCTGTCCCTATGTAGGTATGCTTAGATCTTTAAAACTACGCAACGTATTTTGATGCGATTTTGTTTTAATAGATAGTGATTCAGGAGGAAGGTTTTAGTATCAGCATTGCACCCTTGCGAAGCTAGGAATTTAATAAAGTAAGACTATAGGATTCGCTATATGTAGTAAATACTGTAAATAACGTAGTTGGTAGCTCCCGCGTTGTTAACCTAACCCGACGTTAAGGTGTGGTTCTCGAATCGGCGCGCGAAGTGGCGGCGCGAGGAGAAGATCCGTAGCCAACGGCGCAGCCCAGAATGCGCGTACGCAGCTCCTGCACCCGCACCAGCGCCGCCGCCGCACGCACAGCCCCCGCCGCACGCGCAGTCCTACCAGCCGCCGCTAAACGTCGACGCTTACAGGTAGGTACCTACTCAATACTTTATTGCATAGGTATGTTTTACTGACATTTATACGTTTCAACACAGTTTCAAATCACGTCCTATCTACAAGCTGAGCTAGGTACCTAATTTAGGTAGGTATTCTTTAGTCATTTTTGATCTCCGTCGTCTATCACATTGTTTGTCCATTAGGCGGATTACGGAAGAATAGGTACCAACCGATATGCGATATGAAATAAATATGATTTTTTATCATCAACCTGTAAGTAACAGCCCACTGCGGCTAAGAGTATATTTCCTCAAAAATTAGGAATTATGGGCCATAATCTTCCACGCAAGCCCAGCACGGATGGGAGATGGTGTTAGGCTAATGGCCATCTAACTGTGAAAATTATTGAAGCTAAGAGTATCTGACATGGCTTAACTACTTCCATTTCCAATTTTTTTGAGACCTACCTAAGTACTTAATCCGGCACTAATAGTGAACGATTGTATTAACAACTAGCGGATGCCCAGCGGCGTTGCCCGCGCGGATTCCGTTTATTCCCGTTCCCGTAGGAATTTCCGAAAATCCCTTCATAGTGGTTGCCTACGACATATTTAAGACACCTACATACCATACTTTAAATAGCGGGTGCCCAGTGGCGTTTTCCCGCGTGGATTCAGTTTATTCCCGTTCCCGTGGGAATTTAAAAAATACCCTTCATACCGATTTCCTACGACATATAAGACACCTTCATACCATTTTTCAAGTTTCTAGGTAATCTTTTTAATCAGTTTTTATATTTTCCCGTGGGAATGAGACATTTTCCTGGAATAAAAAGTACCCTATATGTTGACCCGGGTACTCAGTTATCTCCATACCAAGTTTCATCAAAATCCGTCTAGTAGTTTTTGAGTGATTCGTGCACAACCAGACAGACAGACAGACAAAAATTCCAAAAATTAGTGGTTCGGTATCTATATCGATAACTATATACACTACCGTTAAAATTTTCAAAAAATATTTCATTCTACAGACACGGTCCCGTTAGAGTTCTATTTTTTTATTTTATTTATTATATGTATATAGATAATAAAACATTTTAATGAGAAAGTATGAGCCATAATCTCTCACGAGTCCACCGTACTTATCGCAGCATTTCTCCCGCTTCCAGCCCGCTGACCCCTATGGGCTACGGTGGCGGTATGGTGGAGCCGCCGCCGTGCGAAGGCGAGTCCGACCTGTGCAAGGGCGGGTTCCTGGGCTACCCGCGCTACGAGTTAGGCTATAGACAGCCGCACCCGTACGTCAACCAGTACCAGCATGAGCCTGCGTCGCCGCCACCGGGTACGTAACTATCTTAGCGCGTTGTCACGCTACGAGTCTATTCAGACACTACCTACTTCTAACACGGTACACTAGGGTTACCACGAGTCCCGAGGGACTCCTCGCTACCGAGCGCTCTCGTACCGTGGCTTCTGATAGATAGATAGATAATTTTTTTGCAAAACAATACACACACATACATTAAAATATGCGCATATATACATAAATATCCATTCTGCGCGATTTCACCCACGTAGGGGAACTACGTGGGTGAAATCCCTGTGTGTTCCCGTGGGAATACGGGAATAAAATATAGCCTATGTTACTCAGGGATCTTCTAGCTTTCCATTCGTGAAATAAGTTTTAGAATCTGTCCATTAGTTTTTGAGTTTATTCGTAACAAACATACAAATCTTTCCTCTTATAATATTATTAGTAAAGATAGAGTAGATATAGATTTTTCGGACCCCTAAAGGCTTAGCCTAAAGGTGACAGTTTTTTTTTTTTTTTAATAATAAAAACGTTTATTGGCATATTTATATGGTTTTACAAACAGTATTTGCGCCAAACTGTAAATAACAGTTTGTTGGCGCATTGCGCTCCTTACTTTATAAAAAGAATAACTACCTACACTACAATTTTACGTTAAAGTTATGTGAGTTGGTCTAACAGATATTTTTTAAGTTTGCCTTTTAGGACATTTCTGCTCATTTCTTTATCACTCAAGAATAGTATATCGTTACAAATTTTAGGCATCATACAGCGTAGTGTTCTTTCACCATAATAGTTACAGTATTTTGGTACATCGTATAGTGCTCTATTTTCAGTTCTTAAGGACTTATGAATATAACGAGGATTTTTAAAATTATCGTTATCATATTGCTCCACGGCTAATAAATATTTAACTTTGAGATGCACTGGCAGCACCTTGCACACCCTGTAAAGTTGTTCATAGTCTTCTTTACATCTGTCCTTCGTTTTTTTGCTTACTAACATTTTTAAAAACCTAGTATGTATTGCTTTTACCTTATTTACATAGGTGGGGAAGGTGCGCCCGTACACACTCAAACCGTAAGTTATGAGTGATTCCACAAGTGCGTAGTAAATTACAAATAATGTTGGTTTATCCAATACATATTGCAGGTTGCATAATTTTACAAGTATTATTCTTAATTTGTTACAAAGGAAATTGATATGTGACTTCCAGCTAAAGTCAGTGTCTATTGTCATGCCAAGGTATTTATATTCTTTTACCAATTCTAGACAGGTGCAGGTACATTTACTTTTGTTGTCATGAAGACATTCGTAGGTATGTCCAATTATTGAGATATATTTGTCAGTTTTTGACATGTGTGGTGAACGTACGTGCATAACTTTAGTTTTGTCAACATTTAAGATAATTCCATTATCATGCGACCATTTTAAAATATTATCAAAATCAACTTGCAATTTTTGTTCAATTTGTGTTAAGTTTTTACTAGCATATACTAAACATGTGTCATCCGCGTACATATATACGTTACAATGCTGTACGACATTACTTATACTATTGACATGCATTATGTACCCGACTGGGCCATACACAGACCCAGTAGGGACTCCAGATGTTACATTAGCCTCCTCACCAGCTACTCCACTTACTACAGTATACAGAGTCCTATTGTTTAAATAGTTTTCAAAGAATTCGCTCGCTGGGCCACGAATACCACATTCACTCATGCTTTGTAGCAATAGGTCATGGTCCAGCGTATCGAATGCTTTTTTAAAATCTATATATAATATACCTACATGTTTTCTTTCATTAAGATATTCATTTACACACTCTGCAAATTCTGTCAGGGCCGTTGCCGTGCTACGGCCACGCCTGAAGCCATGCTGTGCGTCAGATATAATATTGTTACACTCAAGAAATTCGTTTATTTGTTGCATTATTACTTTTTCTACAATCTTATTTATCACGGACAGAACGGCCACAGGCCTATAGTTGCTGTAGTCGAGATGACTGCCATGTTTGTATATTGGCCTTATAATAGCCTTTTTCAGTTCGATAGGGTACTTTCCTTGCGCCACACACAAGTTTACAAACTTTGCTAGGACTGGACTAATCTTATTTCTTATTATTTTTAAATCTTTAACTCTAATTTTATCTATTCCTGGCGATTTACAATTATCTAATTTATTTATTATTTGCTCAATTTTCGAGCTTGTTACTTTTTTGAACCGAAAAGATTTATCACAATATTTAACGTATTTATCTCTGTCTAGAAATTTTTTGTCACAGCGATGTCTTATGTTTTCTATTTCTTCCGTAAAGGTCCTAGCAAAGTTTGTACAAATGTTTTTTGTGGTGTCCGTCCTGCCTAAATATTTAAGTATCACTGAATCTAAGCTGATTTTATCCCTACCAAGCCAGCAATTAATGTGACTCCATATTTTTCTAAAGTCCTGTCCGCAATCTAATATACATTTTTTCCTAAATTTATTTTTAGCAACATTTATATATTTATTAGTTTTATTCCTAAAACGCGTGTACTCTAGTCTACATGTAGCATTATCTGGTGATGACTTCCATCTTCGAAACAGCTCGTCCCTACGCAATAGCATTAATTTTAAGTTCCGTGTCACCCATGGTTGGTCCACACGCTTGTTTTCCGCACTACGGCTAAATTGACATTCCGCATATATATTACCAAATATGACACTAATCTTTTCATATATTTGTAACGGGCACTGTAATTGATTAATTTCATTCCAGTCTATTTCACTTAACTTTTGTTGTATTAGTTTATTATTGAGAGCACATACCCGTCCACCTTGTTTACTACACCGTCGTTGATCCGCTGGGCCGATATATAACCCGACTAAGTAGTGGTCAGATATCTTGCAGGTGAGCATGTGTGCCGTAGGCGCGCAACCAGCAGCGGTCGAGCGCACCCACACATGGTCGATGCACGACGTCACGAGCCGTCCGGCCAGTATCTCCTCGCGTGTTGCGTCGGTGATCGCGCACTCTAGTCCTAGTTCAGACATTGTGTTCTTGTACTCGGCTGTTGCCGAGCTGTTTTCATTCAATAAATTAATGTTTGTGTCGCCCATAAATATTATTTCCTGTGTGTTTGGGATGCTTTTTACTAAGTTTTTAATTTCTTCTATAAATCGCTGCTTATTGGTCGAAGGTGGTCGATATACCGCTAATACATGTTTGTCCGCTCCTGTATTACAAAGCTTTCCATACACTATCTCTGATGCTTGTCCGTTTATAGCTGTCGCTGTAAAATTTAATTCCTTTTTGGCAAAAATCAATATTCCTCCTCCTCTCCGGTTTTCTCTTGTATTTATATGTACATCGTAGCCGTCCATATTGTATAACGACACTTCTTCCTTTTTGATATTTATTTCTGTGAGCATAATAACATCTATTCCTGCCTTACAATTGCTGATTAACATCTGTAGTTGACCAAAATTCTTTCTTAGCGATCTAATATTGATATGTACAAATTTTATCTGTGTATTTTGATTTATGTATCTACTCCATTCATCTATGTCTATATATTTATTGTATTCTATGCCATTAGTTATATTTGAAATTTTTTGGTTGAGTATTTTGAATTTTAAATAAAAAGATACTACCCGTAGTGTGTACAATCACTGAGCAAATGCCGCTCAGCCGTTATTGTTCTCGGCTCTGTTCGTCCCGGCATCCTTCTCATTCAACAGCTGATCGATCGTACTTTCGTTATTAATAGAATATATTTTCTCTTTATCGCTTCTACGCACCAGAATTTTTGAGTTTTGCACCAAAATGTATTTAAATTTTCCTTTTAATGCTGTCTTCGTAGATTTGAAAAGATATCTCATATGGCTAGATAGGTTTTCGTTAATATATATAGGATCCTCGTTACCGTTTCCGAATACATAATTATTGTTTGTGCGGTTTTTTTTCTTTTGCAGCCATTCGTCACGTGCCCGGCGCGATCGAAGCTTCACGACAATCGTCTGCGGGCGCGGTCGCTCTTTATTCGGTTTTGCACCTACCGTCTTTATTTCTTCCACATCGTCATAGCTTAACTTTAATTCCGTCGCAAATTTTTTTAATGTTTGTTCAATTGTACCATTTTCTATCTGGTGCAAACCAATTATTTCGACATTTCGTTCTCGCTCTTTTTGCTCAAGATACGTTACTCTTTCCTCTAAACTCTAAACTAAAGTTGATGAGACTATCACCTGACCGGAGTGTTTTTAGTTTTTTTACACCTTTTTAGGTACCTATAAGTGAGTGCTTTGTCGACACGGGGTGGGAAAAGATAGCTGCTCGCTAAAATGACACTTAGGTGTATCAGGCAGAACTTTTTTCAATAGCGTACCTCCAAGTTTTTGTAAAACTTTTTGGTACTTACAGCTCTAACTTAGATTAGTTATTGGTACAGTTCTCAATTATTTATAAGTTTGTGTTTCCCTTCCAGAACTAGGCGGTCTCCTTGGTGCGGGAGTCTCAGTCCCGCTGGCGGTGCCGGGACAGGACTCCCAGCAGTACTGGTCGCGGCTGCAGTGACCCTGGTGGACCTAGCCGGACCAGCCCGACTTCTAACCACCTCACAGCTGGGGTTTGAGCATCCTAATTATCTTACCATCACGCGTTCATTTCAAACGAAGAGTACCATCGATTTTAATATCTATAGATTGACCGCCAGCGTAGGTATCTTGCCTTAAGTATCTGTACGGTGAGACGGGTGAGCAGATTCCCATTCAATAAGTGGACCTAGAAGAAAACATTTTGACTTTTTTTCTCTCACCTCACCGCTCCTGTGTCGATTCCCGTCCTAGTGCACGTATGTCGCTACCTAAGGTGCGGTATAGCGCTAGAGTTCAAACTATAGTACCATTTGTGGTACTAAGGAATTTCAGTGAAAAATTCTGTCTAAATATAAAGAAGAAATTACGGGTCTAGGAAACTGAAATTTTGAATGTTTTACAGAAGTCTGACTTAGCTAAAAATACCGTTAAATCATTAACTAGGTGTCCAGAACTATACCACTGATAATCAACATCAGTGTTAAATAACCAGGAGTTGAATATGATATTATTGTAGATCATCATAAGTGCTAAATTGTTGTAAACTGTATTACAAACACCTACCTAATTATTCTTTTAACGGTCTTTTAGTGTTAATGAACTCGGACCTAATACAGAATTTTTCGAAATAGGACAGTATAGAAATTAAATTAAGAAAAACACTACCCTCCTTCCGAGACAGAAGGGTAAAAATATTATCTTAACCACAACTAAAAAAAATATATGCAATCTTCAAAATAATAAGAGTCAATAAGTTATGCACTAGGATACTAAAAACGGTGACGATATAGTTTATTAAAAAGTAAATTTTTCATAGTAAATTCGCATTTTCAAGGCTCGGATTCAAATCCTGGAATGTACCAATGGGTTTTTCATAAAGCTAGCGTACATATTTATAACTTGCTCGACAGTGAAGGAAAACATCGTGAGGAAAACCGCAGGTCCCAGAATTAATTAAGAAGTACATAATTATATGCAACAGACCCGGTCCAGCGATGGGCTCACCACCTACTTATAACTTTTAAATGCCTCAGAAATACCCACAGGAACGGGAAGAAATTTACAGGCAAATTTACGTTACAAAAACGTGATAATTAGGATGCGAGTACGATCGATAAGCTGCAATTATGCTGATGAAGCATTATTGATCAACCAATTTAGTCAATGCTAAGCTCTTAAACCTTACTCAAGAAATATTTTCTTGCTTGCTTCCTCACATCAACATACAGATTTAACTGGGGATACAGAATTATATGAAACTATTGCTTCTTTCTTTATGAACAAAATAAATTTAATGTTAGATAGTCAAGACATGGAATTACTTTAAGTCTAGACAGAAAACAATGCATCTTTTGCATGTGACAATTTAAGAGAGAATGTTCGCTAAACAGAACTTTAACACAGAAATGATTATATTTACGTAGACATTCATAGCATAAAGAATTAACATATCCAGTAGAGGCCACAAAAACAGGAAATGGAGCACAAATTGTACAGGCTCAAATTTTATTTATATAAATTAGAATATTTCATTCGAAAGTTTTAAATTTTTCTACCACATATTTTCATGTATGTCGATGCACATGTAATGATGTATCTTTCAACATTTTGGTGTACATTTGAATGAAATAATTTAATACTTCGGTGTAAGTGTTAAATTTTATTTTAATTATAACTTTATAACACAAAGTAGATAGGTAGATAAGCTACTGGTATTGAATAAGTATCCTCCTGTATATGTTGTAAATGTAAATTAAATGTTTCCAATTAAGTTTCGTATAAACATTAAATTAGATCTATTCTGAAATTTTTCGGAATGGATCGCAATTCTTCACTTGTCAGCGAAAAACTGTACTGTTACATTTTTTATACAAAACAGGGCTTTTTAGAAGTAAGTTGTAAATAATTATGATGTACCTACCGTCGTTGTGAATCATTTTGCAGTTCAATATTGTATTGTAATTAAATGTTAAAAATATGTTCATTCACATATTTTAAAGGATACAAAAAGCTACTACTAATCATGGCATTTGTAACTAAGATAGTATTCTTAAGCAGTTTACAGTGAAATATCAAATCACTTTAGCTTGAAAAGAAAAAAATGTCAAAAGTATAGATGTTTTGTTCGATTTATTATATTATTAGTTTTAAGATGTGTAGGTACTATAAAACATTGTGAATAATTGTGTGATGTCGATAAAACGTTTCCAACAACATAATATTATTATAATACATTTTTGGATCAAATATAAAGCGTTATTTTTTTGTACTATTTATTCCCACTTATGATTTTAATAAAACAATGGTTCGTACCAAAATTTTTGTAATTAATTCAAATTTGTAATTAAAGCTTGAAATATTATACATTGATGAAAGGGGGTAAACCTTAACACCAATGTCTTATGAAAATAAAAACATCTTACAGCTAAATTGCTTCTACTCAATGTAGTTTCATCAATCATCATGTTCAATAAAATAACCATTAAATTTATTGACTTCAACATTTGAGTCCTTGCGAATCATCCAACGGAACTTTTCACTCAGCAAAATAGATCAGGCAATTTCTATTACTTTATAATAATAATTATAAGCAATTCAACATACATAAATCATAAATCTTCATCGTTCAAAATATTATCCAAGTCTTTTAAGCCATCTTCTAAAATTGAATCAATATCTTTTAACAAATCTTTTTCTGAACTATCTACTATACTTTTCTGGCAGCTAGCTACTACATCTGGGACGTTATTGCCTCCTAGATCTGACACAGTGATGTCATTTTCATCTGGATCCTCGCTCAGATCCACTATATCTATGGGTTCTCCTAACTTAGTCGAGTCTACATCTATAACCTCGGTGTCTGATAAACATTCTATACTAGTTTGTATATCAGGTGTCTCTACGCTTACAATTTGTACTTCTGTATCTGAATCGTTGTCTGTCCTATTACTAATTTCAGCTTCGCTTTCTTTCGTCTCTGTACTAACTTTACTAATGCTATGCCTATTTCTAATTAACCTAGGTTTGGAAGTTTGCTCTACAATTTTTATTCTCTTAAACTCGTAACAGTTGTCAAGTAACTCATCTTGTATATCGTAAATATCGCTGATCTCCGATAGAGTTCGTTTTCTGCTCTCAACGTTTTCGGTCTGTCTCTGCTCTACTTTATTTTGACTAGGCACTGCCGGTGCATTTTGATCAAGTTTCTTATACACTATAGAATTGCTTCTAACTACTTTAATTATTTTGTTGCCTGACGTGGTCACGGTCTCTTGTGTGGACAGTTTTCTTTTTCTACTCAGATTGAGTGTTATCGGTGTACTGTGTATGATGGTTTCAGTTTTCTTCCGAGCCCTTATCTCGTCTAGCGAGAGTACTTTGAAGTCAAGAGATGTTCTCCTCTCCGTGGTGTTGGCTGTTTGTTTCTTACCTGCGATCTCGTCGAGGGATAGCCTGTCGTATTTGGTGGATAGGTTTGTTCTGAGAATTTTGCGCTCTTTGGCGGTGTCTGCGGGCAGGCTGTCGTAGCTGTAGAAGGCGGCCGCCTCCGCCTGTATTTTCTCCAGCAGGAGGAGCTCCTGCGACTTAGTGCGAGCGATTCGCTGCTCGTCGTCCGGGGAGACGGTTTTAGTGGGCGTGGAGGAGGGAGCGCTTTCATTATCCGACTCTGCAAGAACACACGAAGTAACCGCTTAATCGGGGGTGGGACCGAATGTCTGATTATGATTTTCGTAATTAAATTTGCAACGACCCGTTCGTTTTACTTGCGGTGTGTTCTTGTCTTGCCGACCTGAAAGCGACTCGGGGTGGTCAAAAATAATTACAAAAATCATATTTACGAAACATTTTTATTTACTCGTTGGTATATTAAACACAATTTGATTAAACAAAGCCAAAGTTATATTCTTTCGAGTTCCTATATCAGTTTGCAAGTTTATTAGCTTAAATGAAAGGGTCTTAACACACGCGTTACTAATATTAAACATATTTTGAAATTCTTATATAACGTAAGACTAAGATTAACATAACAACAACCCCGTTTTAATGCAAACAAGAAACCAGCAGCTAGCATACGCCTTTCAAGTCACTGCCATGCCTGCGCACGCGCCTGCGGCATGCTAGTTCCGCACAAGTTAAAACTATAGGTACACTTCACGGCACTCCGCTCACTCCTTAGTTTTCAATAAACCACAGATAATGTCATGGTATACAAATATAAGTATCAAAAGTGCTTCCCTTTAATTCTATTCTCACACAATCTCTAATATGACCTCACACCATAAATTTACCGATTCATTGGAATGCAAACTGAAAACGGACTTTCCACAAATTAATTCCACCAAAACTTTTTCATCCAATAAATCGGCTTACACATCCCCCTTTTACCCTAGCACGTCCAATATCTAATACTTAAATCGTGCACGGTTCTTAAAAACAGCGAGAGAACCGTCAAATAAAACAGTCAACAGAAAACTTTAACATTCCAACAATTTACTAACCTAAGGATAAATAAATAATGCGTAAAAAGGTACAAGATACTAAACGTAAAGTATTGCTATACATACGAGTGAAACCAATATTAGCTTTATATTATTTAATAAAAACATAGCTGCGCAAGTCAGCAACCTCAGTTTGTACTAATTATTTCTAAGAAATCTTTTTAAGAGAGCCCGCAGACTGCAGACTTTTAGTAGGCCGATAGTTTGGTCGGGTTCTTAATCAGTATGGAGATGTATGGTAGTGCGCACATACAACGATTAGGTATCGGCCGATAAAAAAGTTTGATGGGATTCAGGATTACCTTCAAACTAAAATATCGGCCAACTATCGGTCGATGGCTAGGTCAGTATGACGCTCATGCCATGCGCGCACACTACCCGATTATTAGTCGGCCGACTCGGCCGATATTTTCAATTGCTCCTGAGGTTTGGCGAAGGACGGTCGAGCGAATGATGGCTTCATCCGATGCTACTCAATCGCTGCTTGTTGAATCGTTTATGGTAAATTTAATAGAGCAAATTGAAAAAAGACCGAGAGAATTGTTATGCACCCAATACTCTCGTTTTCTTTTTGTAATTATTCTCCTCCGTTGTATAAAAGCTGTAACAACATTTCTCGAAACTTTCATTATGCGACCGTTTACTTCAAAATATGTTTACCAATTGAGCGATTCAAAACACTCGGCCGACTGTTGTGATGGTTAGTCTGCGCACTCACTACCGACTCGACTATTTAGTTGATACAGTGTGCGCGCTAGTAACCCAACCCAACCAAACTATCGGCCGACTAAAAGTCTGCAGTCTACGGGCTCTCTAAAGGTGCACTTCCTCTTGCGGCCGAACGTCAGACACGCACTTCTGACCCTCGGTTTGCCAAGGCCAGCGCGACAGTACTCGACAATACCCTTTCCAATCATTTATTTTCTCTATGACAGATCTAGTTTGACAGTTACAGTGTTGTGACCAAATAAGTGATTAGTAGATACGATATATCAGTAAGAAATAAATTAAAAAACTACTGCACAATTTTCAAATATTCTTTCACCATTAGAATGCTACATTATTACTAGTAACATAGGCTAGTTTTTATCGAGAAAAAAAAAACTCGTACAAAGTCGCGAGAACACATTAAAACGTTTGTTATTTATCGTACTTTAAAAAGAAAATACTGCACATATTGACTCAAATTGTCTTAGATAAAAAATTATGTGGGATCAAGGAACAAAATTAGGAAGGTGTCATATTTTTATACCACGCATTTAAAAGTTTACTTTTGCGCAACCGACGCAGTTACATTCTAAGGGAGCTGTCATCGAGAAAATAAATGATTGGAAAGGGTATAGACTTTACGAAAGCGCCGATTTCGAACGTGGCGTCACGCGTCAGCTGTTGACGGCTGACGTCATCGTTTTTCAGCTTGGACAGTACTTCGTGTCTGACGCGTTAAAGTACGACGGAAGTCCACTTTATAGTCACACTTTCTGCTTTGAACCTGATAAAGGTCAATCTACAAAAGCAGATATAGGCACAACAAATTTACTTAAGCAAACAAATTCATTTTGTTTCAGTAAAAAAATGAGCAAACACAGTTAATATTATAAGGAAAACCTACTTCGTTCTACTCAATTCATTTGGCGTCTGTGTGGACGTTGCCAACTCTTCAACAGTCAAAAGCAAAACACCGTCGGTAAAAATAAATTATTTGTCTCAGGACCGACTGTCCTGCATTTCCCCCACATCTATCTACGTCACTTTCTATTTAAATATTGACAATTAATAGTTTTATACATAAATAATGACTAGGCGTACCATGGACCAAAGACAAAATCATATATTTTTATAGAGTTCATTTTGTCTCGTTCATACTATATCTGCAGGGTTTTTTTGTAATAAATATAGGAACTTTTCTTCAGTGCAAAAATATAAAAAAACTCAATTTACCATTTCGGTTACATTTTCCAGAAGATTAATTTAACTATTCATTTTTGCTAGTCATATCAAAGTGCTTTATATTACGATTGTCGGAAGCCTTATATCGAATATTACCAAAATCGCTAAGCATTACATCTCATTTTTTTTGTTGTTACTTTTATTTCTTTTTTTTTTAACTCTCCTAATCTTGGTAATACGATCTTAAGCACAAGAAATTTGTATTTTTTGTACAGACAATACAGTTTTAAGGAAATTCTTCAAAACTGTATTTTCTGTCAGTATTCCTAAATACATTTTTATTAGCTCTATCTAACTGTCACGGTGCGATTATAAAGTAAGGGGGCAACAGCAGTGGGTACCTTTATAAACTGCTAAGCCCCTTAAACATCCTACACACTAACATACAAACAATTTAAAGGCATAAAGCTTCTTTTTTTTTCTTTTTTTTCTTCGCCTATGTTAATGTGTTATAATATTCGTGTATATATATTTTTATTTTTATATTATGTTATATATTAACCTATTTATTATGTACTTTTCTATCATAGACAGAGATTATATCAACATCTATTTAAAAGGAAAACTTTTATGCTCCTGCTACAGCGTCCTAGCGCGTCGCTGTTCGCCATATTCTGGCACTTCCGTTTCCGGCCAGAGTAAGCGAGACTAAGCAATGACTACGGCTAGTTAACGCGCTAAGAACTGAGTGAGACAGCAGCATTACAGTAACATTTCAAAAGATTGCTCATGCAATAATCACAACGCAGAGACTACAAAGATTCAAAATGTTACTGTAAGTTTTTTTATGATATACATTTTTTATATAAATGAAGAGCGAAAGATATTCATTATGAATCTAATTAGCTAAGATATGAAAGAGATAATATTCTCTAATTTATTGCACGTATAAAAATATCCGACTCGACATTTTCATACGTTTTTTCCGAGTCGGACACAGCTCCAAATTATGCAATTAACCTCTTTGACGCTTTCACATCATTCCCGTTCTGTGTAATCCTTGTCTATGGTATAAAGGAAGGCTAAACATTGTCTATATGTACGTTACAATCAACCAAAACGCCGCCTTTTACGGCAACTCAACATAATAACCTAAAACAAAACGCATAAATATTTTTCGATCCAGTTTCTCGAATAAAATGCAGATTATCGCAATAACTCCACCACTAGTGTTCGCCGCATTTCGAAACTGGACCCAAATAAACACTATTCTCTATAAATACTAATTGACTATTGACGAAAAACAAAATACTACACTTTATCTTCAATAAAAGTTTCTGTCGCACCACAGACTGGGAAAACAAAATCATAAGTATTTTCTTTCTACAAAATAAGTTTTTTTTTGTTATAAAGAAATAATAAAACGCTAAAGTATTATGACAATAAAAAAATATTAAAAGCAAAAACCCCAGTCTGGGAACTGACCTAAAAGGTAAATAAAAACATTCTTAGTAATAATAACATGTGATAAAATAAATAGCTATTTTTAACTAATCTAACACATCCATGAGTGACACTTTACATTTTCTTGGCACTTCACTCAACATATTGAGTCAGCAAATTCTGTCGACACATTTTAAAGTTCCACCCAATATTTGGTCACACATGTGAATTCACGGACAGAATCCAACTTGACATTGATGCCAGTATTGGGGCCGTATGACGTGAACGGAGAAACACGTAAACAAGTAAACACTCCCATATGCAAATATGTATACTAATTTTGACATTCAATATTTAATGTACCTATCCCGGCACACTTATGCCTGGTCTGTCTGTTTATTATCCCTAGTACATATTAGCTTATAAAATTGTAATGTAATACACATAACTAGCTTACTTAATTTATACAAAGAATCCTCAGTTAGGTGGCTCAAATTTCCCAAATACAACCTATTTTATCGTCAACGAAATATTTGGCAAGATGACTGAAATCATTTTACAGCCGCACTTTCACGGTACAAGCGCGCTCGAAGGGAGTGCACTTGTACGAGTCTACAGACCACCGTCCGATTCACTGATTGGATGCAGTACGAGTACACTCGAATCAAGTGTTTACATGATACGAGTAGTAATCTGAGCAGACTCGGTACGCAATCGTACCATGAAAACCCAACTTCAATTTTGAAGTATTGAGTGAAGAATTCATACACAAAACTCTCTAGGCCCTTAAATGACTGTGTAATATATTATATAAATTTTCTCGTCACGTGTTTCTCAGTCTACGTCAATTGACCAGTAATACACAGGTTACGAATGTAAAGCATGTGTTATTTTAAAGTTAAATTAAATACATGAGCGTTCGAAACGGTTCTAAATATCGTTAAATCTTACCCTACACATCAACCGTTATAGAATGCACAGCTTTCAACTACGAATTACTATAGTATAAATTTGGTAAATTACCCTAAACTTAACTTCATATCATTTGAAATGATTAAGAGCTACAAATAAATAAAAACCCCTATAAGTAATTACATAATTCATATTGAAAACTTATGCATTCTTACATTGTATGTATCGGCCTCGCGGTTTCACTGACTATTTCTAAAACCCATCAAGGAACGAAGCAATCTTTACTAAAAATATTCGACACGTATTAACTATCCGTGTGAATAAGCTAAAACAATATTTTACACATTGTGTGTTGATGGACTTTAAAAATGTTTGACTGCAGCAAAGCGAGCCTTAAGCCCCCACTTACGATTCGAGATGAGACGGGCGAATGATTTACGCAGTGTTACGATGCGCATTAATAACTGTGCCGTCCAATAAGTTTAATACCCATTGTATTTGTACTGAAAATTAATTAATCCAATTCATTCTCATTGAATACATTTTGTTTGAGATAGACCTTGTAAAAAGGATACTAAACATGAAAAGTGCTGAAATGTCTCAGTAACATATAATACACATGTCAAGTCACGAAATTTATAATAATAATACTGAAATTTCTACTGCTTGCCATTATAAATTAATGTATTCTGCAAGTAACAATTATTATGTCACTGACGCATTTCTCCAATGATTCTGATCCAGCAACAATTCACTCTGATAAATGATAACATGTGAGCGAGTCATACGAAATTTTGATTCTGAGAGCAGTTTTACCAACTTCACCATAGAGATTTATGGTATCACATTGAATTTGACATTAAGTGCAACAACTGACCGTCAAATAAAACCAGTCTAAAGCCGCATTTCACGAAACAAGTGCGCTCATATGAATCAAATCATGTGATTACATGATATACAGCCCGAGTACACTCGGTCCGAACGCGGTCGTAAACTCAAGAAACAACAGTATTATTTATCATCCCTGTTCGGTGGTTCCAACGGGTCAACTATAAAGTTATTGAAGGTTAGCATTGATAATTCGACCGTCCTCAAAGCGCGAGCGCGGGGCTTAATACATATAGTTTCAGTAGAGCCTCATACCTTCTTCGAAGTTGACGACGAGCGGGTCGACGGGCATGGGCGCGTACGGGTTGGGCGCGGGCTCGTGCGGGTGGGGGGGCATCACCCGTCTTGCGCCCAGCAGCTCGCTCGAGGCCGGCAACACGCCCAGGATGGCAGAGTCTAGGACCACTGGGGGGAACAACGTTAACATAAATAACACTAAACATAATTTTCACCACAAGGCCCAGCGGTCGGTAATATCCCTGGCACCAGTGTGATCATTACACTGGTTGAGCAAGAATTGGCGCGGTCTGCCAGTGAATAGCCTCTGTGGTTCCTGTTTTCGTTGTGTTTCCGCACAATGGAAATCGTTAAGCCATGTCAGATAACCTTGGCTTGAATAATTGTAACAGTTAGGTGGTCATTAGTCTAACACAAAAGACCCTTAGCTCATCAGTGGTCTGGTATGTGATGATAACAATAATCTTCCCTGTATCTCAAGAGGGGATATTCCATTCTTAGAAATACCCACTTTTCAACAGAATATGTTTTGAATATCTGCTAGTGATAAATATGTAACCGACTCGACGCTATGTAAGGGTATTAATTATAATTATTATTGTAAACCATATTCATTAGTAAGACATGAGATTAAAAAAGCTGCCCTTGAGTTTCTTGCTGGCTCTACTCGGTGTACTGCATTTGGCACCAGCAACTCGTGGTAGAGATGGGCTGCTGTTTACGACGAGTTTAGAGTGCCTTGTTATTATAAGCTATTGACGTTTCTAAGTGTATACTCCATACCTAAAGAAAATAAATGAGGTTTGAGTTTAAGTTTTTGAAAATCTACTCGGATAGAGACAATGGGATTGGAGTGAACAAACTCTGACTTACCCTGGCGCTGCTGCTGGTGTTGCCAGAGCATGGGCACGGGCGCGGGGGCTGGCACAGCCGCCACGCCGGGCGGCATGGAAGCGGGCTGCTCCACTGGCAACACCTCCGGCATGCTCGTCACTGGCTGTGCCTATTTAAATCACCGTCATGTTATTATAAATAATAGCCATAATTTAACAATCTCACATTTGGCTTTACAATTTAATTCTGTTTTTATTTGACACCTTAAAGATTATCTTTCTTGAAGGCCACCCAGTTTGCCGGAGTGCACGGTTCATAAATTTCCCCACCCAATATGTTTTAAGATGATGTTTGCCAATCAGAATAGAAAAAACTTGTCTTTAAAGAGCAAATATGTAGAATATTTGCTGCTTAAATCCTTTAAGTTAGTGATATATGGAGGAATTGTTCCTCTCAAATAGATCTAAAGAAGAGTACCGATGTGAATCCCAAGTAAGTTTATGTCAGGTAATCAAGACTTATTGTCAACCAGCAATAGAATAACAGTACTAACAGGCATGGCGGGTGCGGGCTGGCTTGGGGCGATGCCATCAGTGCGTGCATCAGGGTTCTTGTGCATGAACGGGCAATGCTTCTTGCGGCAGCCCCCCGGCTGGTTCTCCCAGTAGCATGGGATTTGCTTGCGGTTTTTCTAAAAGACAAACGAGATTGATAAACATGTGTGTTAAATACATCATATTGCATTGTGTTGATAAATAAACATCTTATTTATTTATTTTATTTTATAGGAGAAGTAATTTTTTGTGAAAAATATTTTGTTTATTAATTTGGTTTAAATGGTACACTTCTATGAAAACATAATTATTTCACAGAAATGTAACATTGGTAATAAGTAACTCTATGTTTTCATAGTCTTGCACTCTCGAAATAGTCAAGCGCTAACTTATTTCAAGTTTTACAAGCCATTTTAAAGATGCCATTAAAGTCAATTTTCGCATCTTAGAATAACCAAAACATTTCAATTTGATAATTTTATTTACATTTGAATTAGAAATATATATGATTTAATAATAATTAGTACAAATTGTAAATAGTAAATTTATATTTTTTCTACATTTTGTGCATAACTTGTTTGATGATTGGCAAGCCAGCTTGTTTTTCTAGAGAAAAGCTTATCAAGAATATGAAAATGCATGTGTTTGCTTGATAAGCAGGCTCGATGCTGCATCCAGTCACCTTACTTTTAATTTAAGTCATCTCCTTAAATGTCTTCTATAACACATTTTTAATTCCTGTCCGGCAACATTCAAGCACCTTAACATTTGAATAACACATTGGATTCTATATATATATATATATATATATATATATATATATATTTAAGTATGTTTATCTGTTGTTTAGTACCAATAGCACCGGCTGTCTAGTTTGGGACTAAATAACTGTGTGTAAATTGGGTCCCAAAATGATTATTTATTATTTTCCTTTTATGACACCCATATGGGAAGGAGATGGGTTGGCATTATTATTTGTGTACGACACCATGATGATGATAACCTACCCTTAGCTCCATGTGGCGTAGTTTGCAGCGTTTGTCTAGGCATTTACCCTGCTGCCAAGCGGTGCACATGGTCTCACAGCCGAGGGCAGATGGTTCATGGCGGAATACACAGCTGTCCCCCTGAAAACACCCACAATCTTATTTCACCACGCTCATTTTGAACTAGTGCCACAAATGAAACCTCAGGGTAGGTGAAAAGTCGAGTAATGGCTATCCAGGACTGTTAATTACAACAAAAACAATCTAGTTTGCAGTAAAATTTCTTACAAAATTAAAACATATCTTTGCACTGTAAACAAGAATCAGGACACTGTCTTACCTTAGTACAAGTGGAGTAGTAATAAAAGTAACAATCGTTGAATTTCCGCGGGGACTCCATGGTGTATTCCACCGTCCAGAGCCTGCGAATCACGACAAAATCATGAGGTAAGAACGCCGAAAAACACACACCCACAACGAAAATAAGCACTGTGAAAACGCAAAGGATCACGGCACTGATGATGCAAACGTGTTACAATTAAAAATAACACGTGAATATTGCTTGCATAGATCCGATAACTATGATTTTTCCATTTTGACAATACGTAAAGCACGTCGCGGCGAAACAAGTTCCAAATTAAAAACTATCAATACGTCAAATGGTTTTAACACTCGCTACTCACCGTATGCTAGATAAACTAAAAAATAATTAAATTAAACAATAAATATCTACACAACAGAGCTATTCTAGTACAAAATAATACGAACGTCACTAATAGAAAGATGTATTAGATATGGCGGACATGTGGCGGTGGCGGACTTTCTTTTCAATGCCTCCTCATTGGTTGGGATTTCTGATTTATACCATAGACTAGAAACGAAAAAAAGGCATGGTAATAAATTCCTCTGCATAGCGGTGGAAAAAGTACGTCATCAAAAGACCTCAGCGAGAGGGTATCATGTAATCATAGAAAATAATACTTAGTACCTACTTACATAGTTTCCAATATAATAGAATAGTAAGCAGTTTGTAATAAAATTGGTCTCTTCTCCACTGGTCTCTATTCGCGAGCCTTGTTTGAAGTTGTTTACCTATAATTTAGCAGCAGTTTAGTGGTTCAATTTATACTTTTTGTTGAGCGGGATCCCCGCAGTAATAAAGACTTCCCGTCCCGCAAACACACCGAGATTGCTCTATTTTCTTGCGTGATTGAATTTTCTAGGTATGTAATGGTAATAGAAGAAAAATTATCTGTATCCGTGGTCATGAACAGTGTCATACGGGCTGACCGTTGTTATTTCTTCTGAGTTCTGACCAAAGCAAAGGAATGATGTGAGGACCCGCACTTCCGCAGGCCCCAGAATTGTTTCTGAAGCATGTGTAACAGACACGTTTAGGGGTCCTAAAAATATACTGGTAAAAGTGGGTATAGGTAATGGAATACGGAATACCTCAGCTAACCCATCGCAGATAAAGGCGTGAGTATGTAATATTTTTAGGGTTCCGTACCCAAAGGGTAAAAACGGGACCCTATTACTCAGACTTCGCTGTTCGTCTGTCTGTCACCAGGCTGTATCTCAACAGCCGCGATAGCTAGACAGTTAAAATTTTTACAATTATGTGTTTCTGTTGCCGACATAACAACAAATACTAAAAACAAAATAAAATTAACATTTAAAGGGGCTCCCATACAACAAACGTGTTTTTTTTGCCTTTTTATAGATAATGGTACGGAGCCCTTCGTGCGCGAGTTCGACTCGCCCTTGGCCGGTTATCTCTCCAGGCGGAAAGCGGCAAACTTCGGCCCCGCTGCGCTAAACAACGGAGGATTTTCTGCTCGACGGAGGCGGAAAGCGGCAACTTTGTTTAGCGCAGAGGGTTGAAAGTTGCCGCTTTCTTCCGCCCGGAGAGATGAAAAGATTTTTTCTAATGCATTGAATCGTGTAGTCTCCTTAGGTCTAAATCTCTGTCTGAGTGTTCTCATAAATCCTTCGTGAGATAAATACACATTCCCAAAATTATGTCATTAAAATCGGTAGAAAATATAAACACTATGAAGGGTGTTATATGAATTTATTTATCAATTACATCATGATTTATTACATTAATTTACATACAATAAATAAATGCTCACAATAGTATGATGTCTAGTTTTGTAAAAAGCAAAAATATTGATTACTAGAGAGAATACAATATAATAATAATAGAAATTAACCTAATATTAACGAAAACTGGAATATGTAAAGGTAACGAAAATTGACATGTCGAAATATTAAATTAATAATAAGATTAATAAGGCATAAAAACTGGACAGGCACCATAGTAACATATTATGTCAACATTATGAGTTTTGTCGTCTCTTATGAATCTCGACATTCTTAGTTACGAAACTGTGCGACAAACAAAACTCAAGGAACGAACATGACAACAATACAAAAACTTTCGAGACCAATTAGAAATTTAGTCATTTCCGACAAAAATAATAGCCCTTTCTACATACAACAGCAGTGCTAAAATAAATGTCATTTCATATAAGCATGGTAGTTGTCTAAATTTTTAGCTACATGAAAAATGGTCAGCATTATGAATGACATACTTAGGTATATGAATGAAAGATGCGGACAAAAATTTGTACGAAATACCAATACTGAAAGGGAATGTTTTTGTTTATTTTTTTATATGTTGTGAGAGTTTAAATTTATGATAAATATATCTAAATGTATGGCCTCATCTCAGCTTGCAAAGTTTTCTCAAACCTACTGGATGACCACTAACACAGCTTGGTAAAGTACAACATAATGGCAGCAACTAATGTTATATTGACTGCAAAAAGAGTATTAAGCCCAAGATTGAAAACTTGCAGTTTATCTTCTTGGTACAAAGTTAGGGACATTTTACTTTACCAAACATCCATAAAAACCAACACAAACTCAATATACTCAGTAGAAACATTAAATAATGAGTGTTGCTCCACGAGGCAAACTCTAACAGTCTTTAACTCAACAAAACCAACACAATTGCGTGAAAAACCAACACGAGATTAACATTATTTATTTATACATAATCTACCAATAGTAGTCTTCAAATAAATTGAAGTCTACATTGAAGAGACAGCCACATTATACAAAAATTACTCTTTTCTCTCAATACAGGTCTCTACACTGTATACAACATATTCAATAGTATTCATAATGATTATTGTATCGATTGGCTACATTTAATGTTTTTATTATATTTTCAAGTAACTTACTATGGAATTTAGGTGTAACAAGGAAAATTTAAGTTTATTTTATTGTATTACAGTTTGTATACATACATAACCAATATTTACTAAAAACTTTAGTCAAATCTCTATAAATGGACTATAGACAGACACTTAAGGTAAGAGTTAACTACGGACACGATTCTAACCATTAAAATTGGACTGATAAGACTCAAAATGGTGGGGCAGGATTGCTGACACTATAAATACTTCATACCCATTCAACAAACGTGCAAAGTGCATAGGATATCCCTTTAGACCACACGAAGTTTTTTTTTTTACAAATATCATAAATAACGATAACGTCGCAACAAGTACAAACAATATCGTATGGCAAGTAATCACGCGATCAGTGTACCTAACATGTGCAACACGAAATAATTTTATCAACTGTTTTATCTCGCTCTTTCACGTGCAAATACGAGACAAATGCACGAGGCAACATAATTTTGTCGCGGCGCACATGTTACCTACACAGATTATAAATGACGAAAACACGTTTCAATTTTGGTTAATTCACTGGCAGCAATTTAAAAACATCGTATAGGGTTTTACGGGATGAACATTTATACATCAATATTCTAAATAGTAGATAATTTTACTGAAGGTTTCCTCGCAGTTAATTCTCATCGCTGGCTCTCACTTTACTTGTGTATTATTAGTCAAAGACCGAAGCTCCGTTGCTTCTAGACTTCTTTTGCGAGGCTCCTTGCTTTCGTTAGTCAAAGATCTAAACATACAATTGGTTTGAATTTCAACTAAGACTTCTAGTCTTATCTGAGAATCGACTAGCAAATCTAGGAGCGACAGAGCTTCTTTCTTTAGTCGACATATACAATTTACCACAGTGCAGATTATCTCGAGCCGTCGATGCCTCATACGGAGAAACCCTTACAGACAACAACCGCAATTTATCGAATTACCCTGTCCACATACGACGCCTTATATTGTCAAGTTTCAGAGGTATCGGACAAAAGTTTATTCAAGACACAAGTAGGCCATCAAACTTAATAAATTTATAACTAGGAACTAACGAGATTTTGATGGGAACTATGATAAATGATTTAACGTTCTTCCAAAAGAATGCTTGAAATGAAAATTAAATTTCTCTTCTATAAGAACCGTTTTTCACTAACATCGACGCGTTGCGAGCTTTTGGGAACAATTTAGCTTAAAAATTAATTTTAATTAATTCATTTTATAAAGTAACTACATTTGTCAATTTGTTCTCCAAAAGAACACGTCGAATACTTTAAACGGTTCTTATTCCATTATTGCTTCGCATCGATTGGTGAGTGAGAGAGAGCTACCGAATCCGTGGGGCGTGCGAGGGAGACGGCCTTATCTCTTGGAAGAGCTCTTTATCTGTTGTAGTTTGAGACGTAGCGCGTCGACCGCCGCTTCGTTCTTCTGCGATAATGTCTGGGCCGTATGTAGCTGAAATTTAAAAAAATTATTGCTTAATAACGGACATTTTGTATGGGAGTTCCGGGACTAAGCAAGAACTTAAAAAGACAGTATTGGATCCCCCCCCCCATTTAAAGATACATTTCCTAATAAACATTACTTTACGATAATATTATTTTATATTTATAGTTGGTAAAGGTATTCTATTCCTACAAGTAACCAATTTTCACCTGTACATTTTTCGGACCCGTAAACGTGCCAGGTTGTGAATGCACGCCCTTTGTCAAAGGTTAGTTTCTAGGTGCTTACGCCGAACAGTTTTATACCGGCAATCCATTGTTGTGAAGTGGAAGCAACAGAGCACACGGACTTTCTACGTCTGCGCTAATAGTCGTTGATTTGATATAGATTTAATGTAAATAAAACATTCGCAGTGCCTTAGGCGTCATTGGTTCGCGTTGCTTTTTATTTGCTAACAATTATGCGCGTACCTATCCGTGTACTTAAGTAAGTTTATCAGTTGATCAGTACCCATAGTAACTAGGCTCTGCCTAGTTTGGGACTGAATAACCTTGTGTAAATTGTTATTACGTACACTAATATTTTAAAGAGAAAATATTTGCTTTTGTTGTTAGTTTGTTTGTATTGAATAGGCTCCGAAAGTACATAAAAATGTTAACTAATGAGGCGTTTTCGGTGACAGCTGTCACTTGAGTATTCAAAGGTGTAAATAGATGGTGCTGAACTGAACTTTATATTAGCTGTCATATACTAGTACAGTTAGCAGCCACGCCACACATTATAATACGAGAAGTTGACATGTTGATAGTGCATGCTGTGACATTGTAAATAAATATGGCGCTTAGTTCTGTTCCTTTTCCTTCCAAAGCGGTGGAAAAGAATAAAGCTAACTTAAAATTAGGAATTTTAGCTGGTTTGCAGAATCGAGTCCTATAATACACACACCGGCACAATTAGCGGAACAGAAAAAAAAAGGAGAAAAAAGAGGGAATTTAGAACAATGAATGTAATTTTTAAACAATATATTATTTAAAATGAAACAACAATTAAATTAACATGTTTTGACATTCATTTGTAACACCATACTTAAAATTTTATAAAAATAAAAATTAAATTAAACAAAATGCATTTTTCTTCGATTTTTAATTATAGAGAAACAGCAGAAAATTCAAGATTTTCCAAAGTTTAACAACAATTTCAATGACTGTTCAATATCGAGTGTTTCCTCCTCGTGCTCTGATGAGGGTTTCCATCCGTCTGGGCATGCTGCGGATGATGTTATCAATGGTTTCTTGGGGCAACCTCTGCCATTCTTCAAGTAATGCGTTTCGCAACTCGTTGAGATTATTGGGAGGGGGCATTCTTGACTTTACACTCCTCTTTAGCAAGTCCCAGACGTGTTCTATAGGGTTCATATCGGGGGACCGTGCTGGCCACTCCATCACCGTTATACCAACATGGTTTAGGTATGTCTGTACTGTGCGAGCACTGTGAGCCCGAGCATTATCCTGCATTAGAATGAAGTTGTTACCAATAAAGGGGGCAAATGGCACAACATGTTCTTCTAAAATCTCCCTGATATACCGATCAGCATTCAGATTCCCGCCATCGACCACTACTAACTCCGTACGAGCTCCTAAACATATTCCTCCCCAGACCATAATTGAACCGCCGCCATATGCAACTGTATTTTCAAAATTAGACTGGATATACCGTTCTCCTTTGCGTCTCCATACTCGCTGCCTTCCATCAATTTGATTTAACATAACTCTGCATTCATCAGTAAAAAGAACCTGTCCCCAGTCGTCGAAGTCCCAATCACGATGTTCACGACCAAAGTGTAGACGGTTTGTGCGATGATGTCTCTCAAGTTTTGGGGCTTTGGCGGGCACATACGAGCCTATACCCACTTCTTCGAATCTTCTACGAACTGTCCGCTCACTCATCCTTACTGCTCGTACCTCTTCCAGTAAATTTCGAGCCTGCACCGCCGTTAGTCTCGTGTTCCGTCGGACTTGAAGTTGGAGAAAACGGTCATCCCTCCTTGAAGTACACCTTTTCCGGCCTTGTCCTCTCCTTCTCACTAGAGCATTCGTCAATCTGTATCGTTGGATGCTACGATAAATCGTTGATAACGATCGACGAAGGCTTCTGGCAATCGATCTGTAGGTTTGACCATTTCTCCTCATTTGATCTGCCCTAATGATTTCTGATGGCGTTAAATCAGGCATAATTAGATGCTCGTAAATTATCAATATGCGAAAAAACTCAAAAGCCTCAAAAACTGCAATTCAAAGCTTTTCAAATGGAATTCACGAACCTTCTAAAAACGGACAAGCGGTGGAAAAAATGAATCAATGAAAATTAAAACAAAAGAATGAAAAAAAGGGCAGTCGCTTAGTATTCCATTTTTAAATTAAAACCCAAATTTAAAAAAAGCTTGTTTAGCCGGCCAGTAACACGCAAAAATGCGTAAATACTCCCTTTTTTTTCTGTTCCGCTAATTGTGCCGGTGTGTGTATATTAAGTTGTTATTTTCAACAGGCGAACATGTTCCATCGTTATCTGTAGAAATGGAGGCGTTCATACAAATCCAACTCATGAGATCTTAAGACAACAGTGGATTAGAGCTACCAGTATAGATGTTCAACGCAAAGTAGGGTGGAATTTGAGTAAATATTCATGTGTTTGTTCGAACCACTTTAAAGCAGAGGCAGGAGAGGCAAGAGAAAACACAAAAACCACAAAACAAATTAGTTTCACTAATATAAACAACACGTCTCTCGGCATTAATAGCTGTATTTTTTCATGACCCTTGCATTCATGAGTACAAAAAAAGCCATCATTCGATGACAGGTTATTGGTATGTGCACATCGCTATCTATCTTTAGAGAATGAACTAGTTTTTCTTTTTTAAAAAACGCCTCATTGATGGAAATTCACCTCTAGCTGCGGGTCGATGCTGTGCGTCCGTGGCAGGTTCTCGTTGATGGAGTCTGCGAGCGCGCGGTTGTCGCCCACCGGGGTGCCGGGCTGCGACGACGGCGCGTCTGACTTCAGGCCCGCTTTTGCCTGAAAACATGAAGAGTAATAATTTATTTTATTTATTTACCAACTTACACTAGCAGTAGGCAGACCACACATTTAAGTTACAGGCAATATAGCTTATTCAGTAAGCCAGCTCACAGAAAACCACCGTAAAGCAATGCATTGCGTTTCCTTGAGTGAGTGAGGTAACCGGAGGCCCCAATCCCCCGTCCCCCTCCCCTCCCCTCCCCCTATTCCCACCTCAAGGGTCGGCAACCCAGTTGTGACTCTTGAGTTGCAGGTGTCCATGGGCGACGGACGTCACTTACCATCAGATGACCCGCCTGCTCGTTTGCCCCTTTTTATTATAAAAAAAAAAATGCTGCGAGTGGCAGTCGACTATAGGTAGCGACATTCTGCAGATAAGAATCTCGGTTCAGTGTGAAAAAATAATTCAAGAGATTGATCGTGCTGTAAGATGTTGTTTATGTGTGTGAGTGCCAAGTATAATATAATAATAAATTGTTATTAAGTCCCAAACTAGGCAGGGCCTGTACTATGGGTATTAAACAACTGATAAACATACTTAAATAAATATTCAACGACAGACACGAAGCCAACAGACATGTTCATGCACACTAATATTGCGGGGATCGAACCCGCGACCTCCGTCTCAGAAAGCAGGGTTACTAATGGAAAGTAGAGAAAAATTACCTGTAGCGCCCTCAGTCGTTCCAAGAAAATAACGTGTGACTTTTCATCGTTTTCGTTGCTTATGTCTGTAATAAATAAATGAGTAAAATTAGTGACAGAACAATATCACTTAACACATTGTCAGCCGAATTTCATCTAAATTCGTTAAGTATAGTGCGCTTGTCATGACCATGCAAATAAACAGAAAATTCCATAAACCGGGAATTCCTTTGTGAAACTGTTGCCAACTAAGAAATAAATAAATAGGGTATTTCACCGCATCGAAATTATATTTTAAATTTAAATAATATAATATAATAATAATAATCTCACGCCTTTTTTATCCCCGAGGGGGTAGGCAGAGGTATTCCATTACTGGATATACCCACATTTCACGAGATATATTGGACCCCTAAACGTAATAGGTGGTGAGCCCATCGCCGGACCGGGTCTGTCTGTTTACACATGTCTCAGAATTAATTCTGAGACCTGCGGGTTTCCTTACGATGTTTTCCTTCACCGTCGAGCTAGTGATAAATATGTACGTAAGTTTTTGAAAAACTCATTGGTACATGCCAGGATTCGAACCCGTGCCTCACTGATTTTCGGCCGGCTCTTTAACCGTCCGGGCTATCACTACTCGGTAAAATAATAAATATAAATAATTTAAATTTCGATGTATCATTAATTAAAAAGCTTATGCAAAAACACCTCTGGAACTTGAAGTTTTCACGTAAAATTGTCGATAGAATTAATTTCGTGACATTACTTTTATGCCACTAGTTTCATCATCACTACATAGTATAAAGCAAAGTCGCTTTCTCTGTATATCCCTGTGTCCCTATGTATGCTTAAATCTTTAAAACTACTCAACAGATTTTGATGCGGTTTTTTTTAATAGGTAGAGTGATTCAAGAGGAAGGTTTTAGTGTTAGCATTGCACCCTTGCGAAGCCGGGGCGGATGTCGCTAGTACTTAATATTCATCACTATCTCGGTTAAGGAAACCATCGCGAAGAAACTCGCAGGTCACAGAATTAAATCTGGGGCATGTGTAACACACCACCGATGGGCTCACCACCTATAACGTTTAGGGGTCGCAAAGTGGGTTTTTCCAGAAATTGAATTTTTAGTTTCGTACTGTAAATTCGTTTTAACGGCAACGTTGTAACTGACCGATGTTGTCGTTCTTGTAGTCGTGCTTGTAGAGGGGCATGGAGGCCATCTTCCGCTGGTCGGCCACCTCTCGCAGGCCTCGCTCCACGTAGTTGCGGAAGTAGAACGAGGAGCCCTGCATGAACGTCCAGATATCCACTTCCGGATGCCGTTCCTGCAGTGCAGAGAATACACTTTACAGAACACTTGCAGCGCCTCCCGTTCCCGTGGGAATACGGGGATAAAATATAGCCTATGTGTTATTCTGATGCACAATCTATGTATCTGTAGTTTCATCAAAATCCGTTGATTAGTTTTTGAGTGAAAGAGCAATAAACAGCCATACTCAGAAACTTTCGCGTTTATAATATTTGTAGGATTTACAGATCTCGTATTTTGTACAGGGTCGATTTCATAAATGTATTGTTTTCGCAAAAACGGAAGAACCAGCCACGAAATGTTACATTTAGACGTCAAATCCATATAATATAACCGCCATTTTGACGTTTAGATGATGCCTTTGTATCGAGTATATTGTATAGACGTTGAGGTATTCCATTTCTGGAAATACTCACGTTTCACCATGGTAGGTGGTGAGCCCATCGCCGGACCGAGTATGTTACACGTCTTCAGAAACAATTCTGCTGTTTTCCTTCACCGTCGAGCTAGTGATAAATATGTACGTAAGCTTATTGAAAACCTCATTGATAGATGCCATGATTCGAACCCGAGCCTCACAAATGTTCTTTAACCACTGGGCCATCATTGACTATACGTTTTCGTTTCTTTATCGATTCGTACCCGCAAGTCGTAGAGCTGCGCGAGCGCATCCCGGTTGTGCTCCTTGCTGCCGATGCGCTTGAGTATGAGCGCGAGTTCCTCGTGCACGCCTCGCGGCAACCGGCCCGCGCTAAGAGCCGCGTTCGGACCGACCGACGTCAACACGTTGCCGCCGTTTAGCGCGTCCGAGGTGTTCTCCTTCTTGTCGTCCAGTTTCAGTTGCTGGAACGTGTAGCAAATATATAAATAGACTGTCTACTATGAATGGCAGTGACACGTCCTACTGTTGGGTTGTCTAAAATTGGAGAATTTCATATCCAGGATTATTTATATATTATAAAAGATTATCACTTGAGAACGCCTCACTAGTTGTTTTTTAAATCCGGCTTGCAAGCAAGATATATTTATATGGAGAATATTTCGTAACTTCCGATAGTGAAACATCGAGGGGTGAGAGAATAAGGTGTTTTTTAAATTTTATTATAAATTTGATAGTGAAATTAAGTTCACTAACATGAAGATCATGTTATAAGAAATCCTTAACTGATGACTTGAAAAAATTAGAATTGTTTAACGTTTTCAGGGCAAATAGCAACTAACAAAGCATTTAAGCGATAGCTAGATAGTACATACCTTCAGTACTTTCAGCAAATAGGGATATAGGTCGGACTCGTTCGCGTCGGGTATCTGCGTGAGGTGGTTGGTTATTGACGCGCCCTTCATCTTGACTAGTGTGTGCACCAGGGTCTTCACCGTCCTGTCACAAAACATTTGTAATTATTAACAAAAATGTCTAGAATTAACACAATTTTACATTTAATTTATAAAATTAAAATAATTTTATAAAGTACCTACATTGAGTTTCAAAGGAAGCGTAAATTATTGGTAACAGAAATACAAAATCGGGATCATTACAAGACATTCCAAAATGGGGTTTAGATTTAGTGTCATTTGTATCACACTTTTAACAAAATTGTTAGGCAGTATGTAACTTTAAACTGTTTTGTGATAAGGCTGATATTTCTTTCAAATTATAAATTTGAACAATGGAAACAATAAAGATGACTAGCCAGCCCCCCTAGCCAAGATGCAAGCGCTAACTAAAGCGAAGGATTCTATCGATTGACATGTATGGGATTGACATAAGCACTTGTTAACGTTAGCACTCGTTGGCAAGTGCTTATGTCAATCCCATACACGTCAATCTATAAAATCCTTCGCTTTCGTTGGCGCTTGCATCTTAGCTAAGGGGCTGGTTGCAAGAGATGCTTAACCACCAATCCAACTCACCTGTAAGGCGTATCGCTTATCTCCGGGTTCTTCTTCCAATAACTGTTGGGGTAAGCTTTGTAGAACAGGTGTATCTTGTAGAGCACCGCGTCGTAGTCCACCGAGTTGACGTCCCACGTGGCGATCATCTTCAGCGTCTTCCAGAAGCACTTGAGAAGCAGGTCCTGGTACCGCGGGTACGAAGGGTCGGAGAACCCGATTGATTCGTGGAGAAGGGATACTATTGCGCTGAAATTATTAATTTAAAGTCTGATTTATAATTCAGTTACGGGTTGATGATGATGATTATAATTCAGAATGATGACGTAACTAAATGTTGTCACCAAAAATTCTATAATACTAGACGTTCTGCGCTGTTTCACCTGCGTAGTTATCGTTCCCGTGGGAATACGGGAATAAAATTTAGCCTATGTTACTCAGAGATATTCTAGCTTTCCATTGGTGAAAGAATTTTTAAAATCGTTCCATTAGTTTTGAGTTTATTTGTTACAAACTTACAAAAATACAAATCTTTCCTCTTTTTAATATTAATATAAAATTATAGTTATTATGTAGATAAAAAGGAAAGAATAGGATTGTTACTAAAATAAGAGCTGCCAGAATGTTTGGTTCCAGCTTCAAAGATAGGATAGTTTTGGATCCGATATATTGCATCGTTGCCTTGGGCAGGACAACGCCGCCACACAATATAATATATTTTTGTAATGATTAATAGGATATTTGACTGCCTAGTCAAATGAGTTACTTTTTATTATCTGTCAAAACGAAAATTTACTATGGAAAATGTGACGTCATCAATTTTAGTGCTCAATTGCTTCACTTCTTAGATTGTTTTATCATTTTAAAATTTGCTAGAATTGTAAAATTAGAAACAAATTATCTTTTTCATTTTTCCGGGCGGAAAGCGGCAAATATCGGACCGCTGCGCTAAACAAACTTGCTGCTTTCCGAATCCGTCGAAAAGAAAAACAGTATATAAGAAATCGTATCGTATCGGGAAGTAAATAAGAAAGCCTCAGATCACATGTTTGTAGAATTACATGTGATGTAAGACGTTTCTTATTTTACTTCCCTATATGTGTGTAATATACTATTTTATGATAAGTCGCAATTTAATTTTGTTACAGTCAAATAGCGAACTTGATCAGTCTCACCATAGTAGCGCCGTCCTCTGGCTGTGCTCGAGCACCCTGACGCAGACGTTGTTGAGTATCCTGGCGAGCCGCTCGGCGTCCCCTCCGGCCGAGCCCACGCCTGCGCCCAGCACTCGGAGCAGCTCGCCCAGCAGCGACGCCAGGGCCGCCTCGCCCACGTGAGCTCCACACCCGCCCGTCTCGTAGAACTGAGGGGGGTTTGAATAACGTCTTTTAATCGATGAACGCTGCATTCGCTCGTTGTCACGATCCGCATGAGCCGCGCGTGCGAGCGAGAACGCGGAACAAGCGATAGAGAGGCACGATCGGCCTAATTATCATTAGTGATGATAATTCAATTAAATTCATAAAAGTATGCAATTTTTCATCAATGTTTTCATAAGACGTTATCACGTAAAATTATCTTCAACCGACTTTACAGAAAACCTATTTTTTTATAATTACTTCAAGGCGCCGCTCGTAGCAGTGCAATGCCAGGCAAAGCAAAGTTGGGCGAAGTCAGTCAGTGTACGGGTGATCGTCATTATATCATGCCTTTTAAACTTTTGCTTCTGGTTTCCATTATAATGCGGGTGTCCTGAAAATTTTTGAGATGTGTCCACTAGTCTATCAAATGTAGATATAGATCTACATTACATTTATTACCCTCAAAATATTTCAAATATTTCGCTTTGCCATTTTTTAGTCATTTTTATCATAATATATCAAAAACTATTTACAATTGCAACAAAGTTGCCCAACCCAGCCCAACTATTCCAAATCGATAACACCAGCAGCAGCCAACCTAAGCTATGACAACAGTTTCTTTAAAAAGAAGTACTCACAGTGTTCAACGCCCCGGCGAGGTACTTGTAGGCGGGCAGGTCGGCGTGCTGGTTGGATCTCAGATGGCGCACCTGGGCCGCTATGGCCGCCACCAGGCGTTGCTCGTGGGCCGCTAGAGCCGCGCCTCGCCCCGACACCAGCACCGACGAGATCTGAGACAGCGCGCGGATCGCCGCCTGACAAAGGACACACGTGTTTTTATACCATACTGGATGCCTTTTTGCCGTACCCGTGGGAATTTCTCAAAATTCATTCTTATCCGGAGCATAGGTCATAAAAGGAATCTACTGTTGAAATTTCAGTTGAGTTTTCTCTCTTTATATAACAGTACTAGCGGCCCGGTACGTGCTTCGTCGCAACGTATATATGAAGAACCACTCGACAGATTTTAAACAAACTTCATGTAAACCATCTGCTAACTAGTCCGAATAAACGAAAGCGATAATAAAATTCTAGCCTCTATTAAAATGTAAAGCGCCGCATCCGACAGTAGCGTCACACAACACCCGCCGACGTCTAATAGAAATTTCAACCGGCTACGAATTATGTTGCAAAAGATACTGCCCTTGAAAGATAAAGCTAATTATAAGTATTGTAAGACCTTAAAAAGTAAGAACTCACATTGAGATCGGGACTGGCGATGGAGTGTATGGTGTCCGCGAGCTGCGAGTCCTCGACGCTGGGCTGCGCGTGCGTCGCAGCAGAGACCATCGGGTGAGGGGCCAAGTGCCGCGGGGGAGACATGGGCACAGTGCTGTGACGTATACAATTTTCACTGTTACTGTTATTTTGACTATTTACTTATGTAAAGTTTATATGGGCAGGCAACATTGCCTGAAGTAAATGAAATTGAATTTAATATACTATTTTATACTAAGACACAATTGCACGCAAGTACTTTAACTGTAACCTAAATCTCATGTTTTCGTTTGACCAAAATAGAGACAGTTGCACTATTCAATAGAGTATGAAATAGCTATACTCGCTATACGCGAAAGTTACTTTTTTAAAGCTATAAGGATTTACATGAATCCGAAAGCCACCCATCGACCACCGAATAAATTTACTAGTATTTAATTTTGTTTAGACTTATGCCCTTTTCCAAAATGTCCCTTTTCCAAAATGTGCATTTTTCAGAATCTCCCGTTCCTGGAATGGGTCTTTCTAGGGTCTTTCCCATGATTACTATTTTACAGAATGAGACTTTTCGCTAAAAGAACTTTCCTAGAATAACTCCTTCAAAGAATTACCATTTTCCAGAATGTCGCTAACCCAGGATGACCATTTTCCAGAATGAACCATTTTCCAGAATGTCGCTACCCCAGAATGACCCATTCCTAGAATGTCCCTCTCCCAGAATATTATACCTCTGCCGTCGCGGAGGTTGCCTCGCGGCATGTGGCACCCTCGACACTGGGATGGGTTCGTCGAGGAACTTGAGGTCCAGCTCGGGCAGCGATGGCCTCCGGAGCACCGGCACCGCCGCGTCCAGCTGAGCGATCAGCTGCGGGTCCAGCCCGAACGGACCCTGCACCACCTTCGGCTCCGGTAAGGTGCTGGGAAGCATACACCATTCATTTATATCAAGCACGTACTCAGTAGAGCGGCCGTACTGTTGAGTTGCAAATTCAATAAAATACAGTAACATTACTCTTCACTGTTCACTAAAAATATGCAAAAGAGATACAAATATAAATTTAAAAAAAACTCCTTAGCATTGACCTTATAGCACAGTATGATAAATAGTATTACGTACAGGGTTATAATACAATTAATAATAAAATATATGACATGTCGGATAACACCGGGTGGCTTGAAAAATTCCAACAGATAGGTGGCCACTAGCCTAATTTAATTAGGCTATTGGAATTGTTTAGCAGAATAAATCCTGGGACAAATTTTTTATGAGACATGTGCAACAAACCCGCTTCGGCGATTGGCTCACCACCTATCACGTTTAGGTCCAACGAACATACTGGTGAAACGTGGGTACATCCAGAAATGGAATACCTCTGAATACCCCCCCGTGGATACAAGACGTAAGTTTTTTTATTAACAACACTCACGGGTGGACCGGCGGCGGAAGCGGCTCGTCTTCCTCTTCTTCTTCCTCCTCCTCATACTCCCCAATGTTGGCCTCCACAGATATCACGCGACGCGGCTCCAAGTCCTGTCGGCAAACGCGAGAAACGTCATTTTATATCCTGTCAATCCTACTAATATAATAATAATAAATTGCGGGACACAATTTACACACGGTTATATAGTACCAAACTAGGCAGGGCCTGTACTATGAGTACTAAACAACTGATGATCATACTTAAATAATTAATATTAAACGACTATATAAGTTAAAAGGTAATAAACAGACAGACAGTTACTTTGGAATTTATTATAAGGATTCTACGGCCGGTATTACATAACGATCCTTATGAAACTCTGTTTAAAAGCTATAGAAAAGGACAGCTTCATGCGACTCATATAGCGGCATCTCTTTCTAATATCCTGAATCGGAGTTCCGTTGCTTGAGGATTGTAGCGATATGTATCGATCCTAAACAGAACAAACTACAGCGCTATAGGCGGCTAGCAAAGCACGTGACGTCACATAATTTTTTACTAGTGTAAATAGAACTGTCCAACATCAACCGTTTGACAGCGGTCCCCCAGACCACCTCTCCTAAAGAAAAATCCCTTTTCACCATGAAGAAGCATTCTACTTCAGCTCCTCTACAAAGATCATGTTGTAATACGGGCCCACGACTGTCATTTGTTCCGAAGATTTGAGCTTAATGATTCTCACCTCTACGGGCAGGATGGGTTTGCCAGTAGCAGAGAGCGGGACGATCATCGACCGTCGAGCTTCTGCGCTGCGCGTCTTGCCAGCGCGCTTTATTCTCTCTTCTAGCAGGGATAAGTCTTTGTCGGAAATCTGGAACAATTACAAGTAAATAAATACTTCGATCGGCTGGGGCGGTTATAAAACAACTAAAACCGAGGACTTGGCTTTTTTTGACCGGACTGTTTTCCTGTCCACATCTCATAGAAAAAAGATATATTTTTAATTTTCGTAAGGGTCTATAAAACTTATTAAGACAAAAAAATGCAAAATCAGCTATGAAAACAAACGATCTTTATTGGTGAGAACCAAACACATCTTAGCTACATAGCTTAGCACACATCTGATAGAAAAGCAGCCTAAATCGGTGTTTTCATGGCGCTTGTATTGTGATTTACTGACAGCATCCTAGTACACTTGGATCAAATGTTTAACGTCACGTGTGTACCGTGAAAACGCGGTGGTCTGTAGCCCGACAAAAAACTGTTTCATTACCCCTTAGGTCGCGTACCGGCGGACGCGTTTTCTATTTGAGCGGATTCAGCGTGTTTTCCCTCCGTTTATTGCAATTTGGGTTCTATTTTTATTACATAAAACATATTTAAAAATATCTTCATTAGTATACTGCACGGTGGCTGCACGCTGCGAGGTTGCTGTGTTTGTGACAATATTTTAAAATAAGTTTTATATAATTAGAATAGAACCCAAATTGCAATAACCTGGAATGCACATGAATAGAAAACGCGTTTTACCATGGTTTTACCCAATCGATAACACAGCTCCAGAAAAAGAAACTTTTTTTGTTGACCTGAGGGCCAATTCTACTAAATGACAGCGGTGATAGTTGTATGACAATTACATGATTGTGGTCACTCAATGGGGATATTATGTCAAATTTTGACACTTTTTGTATTCTGTTAACTGTCAGTTTTCACAATCATTCAACTATCATTGTTGACCACTTTTGGTATTCTACTATTCCTACCATGGAATGGCGCTGTCCAATGATTGCTTTTTTCCCCTTATTTTAAGGTATTGGCAATTTAGCCATCAGCCCTAAACACGACACGAAATTCAGATTTTAGCTCTGCTTCAGAGTCTATGCACAAAAATACACAAGTTTCTTCAAAACTTATCGAAATGTCACATGTACCATAAATAAAATCAATCATCTAAAGATTTTAGTGCCGAAAACCCGAAATAAAACTAATGACACGCATGGTAGTAATAGTTATATATGGTAGGCAACACCTAACGTAGTCCATAGTCATTCCATTGTAATGCCACTATGATTTTAGTGGAATACAAATTAGATGTCATAGTTGCCAGTTGCAGCATAATGGAATGATAGTTCGATGACAATGGCTGACATTTCGTGGAATTGGCCCCCTGGATGTCATCGCAAATTTTTACGTTTTCAAGTGCCCAGATTACGAATATATTCATGAAAGTTCTCAAGGTGCTCATATATTTCATGATTTTTGCATATCTTATATTTTTAACAATTATCGGACTCGATTCTGCAGACCAGCTAAATTCCTAATTTTACGTTAGCTCTATTCTTTTTCACCGCTTTGGAAAGGAAAGGGACAGAAATAAGCGCCATATTTATTATTTACAATGTCACAAATGTCAAAATAACCTTATGGACGTATTCACATCTTATTCAAATACACGTTTTTAGCAATTTTAGCGACATGTAACAAGGTCATGGATAAAAGTGACAGATAAGCACGTTCATAAGGTTCAAATTAGTTGGTTTTTACATGTTTGACATAACTCTATAATCTATGGTTTGTTTCTGTCCTTTTTCTTCCGTATTCTATGGAGAAGGATAGGCTAACTTAAAATTTGGAATTTTAGCTGGTCTGCAGAATCGAGTCCATTGGCTTGTTAAAAATAAAATTTAATTTTCCAGTCAAGATTAAAAAAAGTCAGAGCAAATCTTACAAAATCATAGTTTCATGAATTGTGAGCATAAATAGACAGAAACATTTTCATATCTACGGCAACAAAACCACTGTAGACCAGGGGGCTAATTCTACTAAATGTCAACGGTCTTAATTGGATGACTATGACATATCAATGGTCAGACAATGGTGTTATTTTGACACTTTTCAGAGCAAATAACACCATCGAGTGACCATGTCATTGTCATCCAACTGTAACCGTTGAAATTTAGTAGAATTGGCCCCCAGTGTAATATTAAAGTACTGACCTGTCCGATCATCTTGTAGACCTTCTCGCCCTCTAGGAAGTATGCGCTGGCGATGCAGTTGAGCGCGGCGGATCGCACGGCGTTGTCCCTGTCGCCGATGTGCCGAGCCAGCTCCTTGAGCGCCACCGCGCCCGTGGGGGTCATCACCGACGACCCGTACGTCTCTATTAGGTGCCCGATGCACTCCAGGCATTCTGGATAGATGGACGATTTACAATATTTTTGAACAGACTTCAAGAAAGTAGGTTTCTCAATTTGACCGTTTTTTATGGATGTTCGATAACTTCGTCGTTTATGAACCGATTTTGATGATTCTTTTTTTGTTGGAAAGGTGATATCCCAAAGGTAGTACCATGATAAGAAAACCAGGATCTGATAATGGCATCCCAGAGAAATCGCAGTGAAGACAACTTTTTTTTTTGTTAAAACTATTGTAAGTTTTGCTGTCGCTATGATAATAAACATGTTATAACACATTAATTGGGTCCGGCGATAGGCTTACCAGTCACCGCGTATCACGGTTTAAGGGTCAAAAAATATAATTGTGAAATGTTCTAGGAATTTCCAACGTCTATTCGGCAAGTATTTTTTATTATCGACTGCATGTGTAAGGGCACTGAAAGGATTTCAATTACATTACATTTGTCAAACCGTTTAGGCTACCGACTGCGCCCAAAAACAATCCTCCTTCAGATGCAGTAGGGTAAAAAGTATCACAGCTTTAAAGTTAATCATAAGCTTTCGAATTACACCGATTTTCTTTTTGGTCGAAACATTTGCGATTGTGGAGTTGATATTTCACTTGATTTTGCCAGTTTGCTTACTATATCTGTTTAATTTCAATTATTAACCAATTGCTTAAGTATGGTTTATAGGCAAAATATGAACGAAATAAAAATGTATTTGAGTGTTACCAGTGCGCTGCCTAGCGTTTTTTGACTTCAGCCCTTCCATCAAGTACCCGAACAGCTTGGTCACGGAGTAGACCACGCAAATTTGCTTGAACAGCGCTTTGACTCCGTTTCGCACTGTGTCTTTCGGGTCTCCGACCTGAAACAATGTTATGTAATGTTAATCCTACTATCCTACAATATAGTGGGGTCGTTGGTTTCACTTTCCTTGCAACCAAACTTGCTAGCAACAAATCTACACGATTCCCGAGGGATATATGATACGTTTTACTGACGGATTTATAGAATAGGGAATTCTTACATTTATCACTTGTCACTTGGTGGTATTGTTTAATTTGAAGAATGTGTAACAGCACACTGGTCCGGCCATAAGCTCACCACATGTCGTAGGCATATTTATTGTTATATATCGATTAACTTTAGCGACGTTTCTCAATGTCCTAAATTGGTAACATTTTATAGTTTTTTGCATGCTGGAAACTCGTTTGCCGTCCCTTCTAATTTTTCCCTTGCAATGGAGCATGTACATTTTTCTTAATAATTTAAATAATCAATAACACGGTCCTCAAAATCAATTGGCAATTAATTGAATCCTACAGATACACATTAAGCTACCAGCCTCTAACCTTAAGCACCAAATAAGGTATGAAGCAGTTGGCCTCATACTCCGCCATGGTGTAATCGCTGTCCATCAGGTACTGGAAGACCAAAGACAGATACTCCAGCCCCTTGAGGATCACGGACGGGTTGGTGTCGAAGAACCGAAGGGTCAACCACTTGAGGACCAGGTCGAGATTCGCCATGAGAGCAGATCCATTCTCTTGGAGGTCTTCTGAGAGAGCCTCGATCGCTTTTAAGTGGTATCTGTGAAAGATTTTTTGCATAGTAAATTTATGTGCCTAAATATTATAAATGCAAAAGTGTCCTTGTTTGTTAGCTACGCTTTCACGCCTAAATCATAACCGATTTTAAAACTTCTTTCACCAATGAAAAGCTACATTATCAGGGAGTAACATATGCTATATTGGAACCATCGCAAAATGTCAGATTCGTCGATGTATCGATCGCATACATGTCGTTGATATATCGTAAATCAGTCAGTCTGTTTATCATATTTTTTTATATATACAGATTTACTGACTTTTTTGTTGAACTCTTCAAAATATTTACTGGATTATCATCATTTCATCGACAAGACTTCAAATTTGTCTATCCTAGTGTCGTGGGAAGTATCTTGAAAATTCCGTCATTTTGCGAATCCGTCATTTTGCGAATCTAACTTTCTGCGAAACGCGAATGGTCAGATAAGCAGAATGTCAGAATTCCGACATTTTGCGAATCCATCATTTTGCGTATCTGAAATTTTGCGATGGTTCCGCTATATTTTATCCTCGTATTCCCACAAGATCGGGAACTACTAACAGCTAAACATACCTAAAGTCATTATGGAACATGTTCCCAATAAGCTGCTTGTTCAGTCCAGCGCTCGTCATCTGTTCTTTCAGCAGCTCAAAGAACTCCTCCCTTGGGACGGTGAAGTTCCACTTGAGGACCTTCAGCTTCTGGTCGTCGATGATGCGCTGGTTCTTTGCGTTGTTGTTGGGCAGCAGAGGGGAGTTGTCCTCGTCGTCTTTCTTGCCGCGGTTTGGCGCCGACGACGGCTTCGATGGGATCTGTGTTGTAGAGTTAGAAAATAAACAGGATGTGGACCTGGGGACCTATTAACGTATCATCTTTAAAAAATTATCAAGTCATAGTAAGTGACAACTCTTTATTGTACGCCAATTTAAAACATGTAATAAGAGACACAATAACAAAAAAAAATAGTGCAAAGGGCATTCTTATCTTACAACAGTTCAGGAACCTTTTGTTTGTGTTACCTTAAAACAACAAACAAATAAAGTTTGTGAGGTAAAACCTTTGAGTACTAAACCAACCGGAGACGCCACGGACAGGCGTTCCCCTCTGCCAAAAAAAGTGGCGGTCAACACGCATACCTGTTATATACAACTAGTTTTTTTGAGTTCACAGAGTGCTCGGATTGGTGAATGTATTTGTGTGCATCTAGTTCAAGCTAGTGTTTAATTATTTTGTCAAAAAATGCGTTACTTTTAACAGTATTTGTGTTTGTTTCCTCGTCCCCCGCGCAGAAATTGGCAGACTTTTTTTGCAAAGAAACTAGTGCGCGTAGCGCGTGACGTCTCGTGTTGGTTTAATACTCAAAGGGTAAAACAGATACTTTTAATATTTGTTTTAAATAAGTTTATTTTCACATACACGTCAGACATTTGAGACAGAGAAAAAGCAGTCATTCGTTCTTGTGAGTGAACACTCAGAGTCGTACCACGATCATTAAGAATTATAATTTTATTATTCCTGCATAGTAAAACGTAAGCGGTAGCCCTGTAGTAAAAACGCAGCTTTCTACGAACCTTGCCCTTTACCGGTGCTGCTTTCTTCTCAGCCTCCTTCTTCATGGCGCCTCCGGACTTCACGCCTTTGGAGTCCTCTTTCTTTGGCTTGGAAGGAAGCGGCTGGACGGGCAAGTTGGGCCTCGCCTTGTCTAGCGCCGCTAGCACCACGGACTTTGAGCCCGGCTGAGGAGAATAGTGAATAATTTACCATCACTTTTTGTAGGTTATGTATGTATGCGATAATAGGGTATAATTCTTCGATCACCAATTAAAATAGATAACCCATCGTAAGACCGGGATGTTATAACACATGGTTTCTGTCCACCTTTACTTCCAAACCTTTAGTGCTCAGTAACAATTTCTTAATCAGTTTGTAGGAGGCAAAGGTGACCAGATTGCTCCTAGCACCATCTACGCAAGCCAGAAAATTCTTCAAGTGTCACGACCATAACCATTTAACGTTGCCTCGTTGTTGCGTTATCTGCTACGCTCAATAATCACCTGTGTGATATATCTTCAAACGATCCTAAGCCCCTTTTTACACGTACCGGTTGCCGGGTAGCCGGCGGGCGGCTAAGTATATGGCCATGTACGTTCGCTTTCATACGTACCGGCGAGCAACCGGGAAATCGGCCATACATTACGCCGCCGGGTAGCCGGCGCCGGCCCGGTGGAAACCGGTACAGTCAACAAAGTTGTTAGTTTTACATGACCAGAAACTAAGATTCAGTTTTCTCTTAAAGCCTTAAATGTATTTATAGTTTTTTTTTTGTAAATTATAGGGATCAAAGATACCTTTTGAAATAAACAATAATGAATAAGATTTAGTTATGACTACCCCAGAAAAATGAGTTCTTAGTTACTGGCCATGTAACCCTAACAACTTTGTTGACTGTACGTGTGAAAAGGGGCTAAGAGTATACCTTAAGTTTTTCGAGCTGCTTGTGCATGGCATCGTAGCCGAGGTGCAGCATGAACGGGAACACGCAGTCTCCGGCCACCTTCCTCACGTCCGCCGACCGGTCCTCGATGCACGCGTACAGCGTCGGCAGACAAACCGACAGCTCTTCCCGCGGGAACGACTTCAGAGGCACTGTTGAGGTAAACAATGGGGTAGTTGACAGCATCGAAATTAAATTGCGAGTAGGCATTCATTAAAAAGATTATCTCAAAACACCTTAAAATATGTATTGCGATTTTCACTTTACAATTATAGGAAATTTAAAAATAATAAAACTATCAAAAAAAGTATTGCAATTGAGTACTAGAAACTATGACGTCACACCTTGCTCTTTCAGTACAGTAAAATTTGGTTTTGGCAGATCATAAAAAGTAACTGATTTGACTAGGCAGGACACAATCCCTTTTTACACTTAGTAGGCATTTATAAATTACGTCACACGTCAAGGGTGGGTCAACAAACTGTGACCTCGAGTTACAAGAAGTCATAGCTTCGTAGAGTATGACGTATTGATAGTATTAATACAATTATACACTTTAACTATTATATTATTGGTTTGGTGTTATTTTCGACGTCTTCTAAAACAAGGGTCTAGGGTGTTGCGCCCTTTAAAGTTGTAGAAGGTGTTTTGTCTACAAATCTACACTAATATTAGCTTATTTCATATTTTTGGTTTGTATTGAATAGCCTCCAAAACCGACCGATCCGAATAATTCTTTCACTTTCAGCTCACTCTTCCTAACATGGGCTATAATTCGCACGGAAATGGTTCTTACATCTGTAAAATCGCAGGGTACCCATATAAACGCCCCCATTTCGCACGTCGCCGACACTTCGTGTAAAATAGTTTTAGTTAGTTATTTTATATGTAAGTTAGTTGTAAGGTATATATAATATGGGCCTCTGTTTACGTTATTTAAGATCTATTAATGTAAATATTGCCTAAAATAGAGATTTATTATTATTATTTACCGTTGGGCAGGTGTTCGGCGAACCACTGCAGCAGCGTGGCCCTCAGCACGGGCGATCCCGCCTTGAGCGCGTCCAGTACCATCTCGCCCTCGAGCGGGGCAGAGGCGCCCGCCTCGCGGCACCACGCCTCCACGCAAGACACGGCCGCTACGCGGATCCACTGCTTGCTGTCGCCGAAGGCTGAAGGGTACAACGTATACTAAGACACGCAAATCATATGACAATACACAACATTTCATTTTATGAACCCCCAATCACTACATAGTATAAAACAAAGTCGCTTTCTCTGTCCCTATGTATGCTTAAATCTTTAAAACTACGCAACGGATTTTGATACTGTTTTTTTTTAATAGAGTGATTTAAGAGGAAGGTTTTAGTATTAGCATTGCATCCGTGCGAAGCCGGGGCGGGTCGCTAGTAAATTATAAGTTAGATTGAAAGAATACAAAAATAGAGTAGACATATTTACTTTTAATTTTTTTTGTTGGATATTAAAATAATAATTAAAATCAGCTTACTACAAATGAGCGTAAGTGCAAAACTCAGGCATACTTTTGCTTAGGTACAATCAACAAAATGTCAATCACATGCCAATACAACGATAAATATTAACGTGGAAATTTTTTTTCCGTGTGACGTGATTTAATTAATTATTAAGGATTAATTCTGAGGCATTTGTAACAGACCCGGTCCGGCGATGGGCTCACCACCTATCACGTTCACGATCGAATATTCTCTTGAAAAGTGGGTATCTTCAGAAATGGAATACCCCTGCCTAGCTCCTCGGGGATAAAATGCTTGAGATTATTTATTGATGTTAACCTTGGAAGAACGCCGGGAAGAATGTCCTAACGTGCTGCCTGCTCCTGGCGCCCATGGCGGTGGCGAGCAGCTCGCAGATGCCGAGCGCGCTCTGCGCCAGCTTAGAGTTGGAGTCCACGAGCCGCGCGGACAGAGACGCGGGCAGCTCGCCGAGGGAGGCCTTTATCGGCGCAGAGCTGCTGATCAGAGCCCGAACCTTGTCCAGGGCCTCGTTGCGGACCTAAGAGAAGGCAAGTTGAGTGAGGTTTAAAGATTTTTTTTCTATAAAAGAAAGGGGGCAAACAAGCAGACGGGTCACCTGATGGTAAGTGACTACCGTCCCCCATGAACACCTGCTCAAGAGTCACAAGTGCGTTGCCGGCCTTTATTTGGAAACTAGCGGTTCTGCGCGGTTTCACTCGCGTAGCTCCCGTTCCCGATGGAATACGGGAATAAAATATAGCCTATGTGACTCAGGGATTCTAGCTTTCCTTCGATTTTTTGTGGGTGTCTACCGGTCAGCATAAACGTCTGTCTATCACGAAAACGTGAAAGACAGACGTTTATGCTGACCTGGTAAAAACCAGGTGTCAGCGGGACTGTCCCCATCTTTGATTTATGATTTTAGTAACTTTAATTTTTGACACGTGTGACTTTTTGACTCTGATTGGTCCGAAGTAACAGCTGAAATTTCGGTAAGATGGCCGTAGTCCCAAAGACAATATTATTGTTGCACGACGGTTAATTTTAGCTTACATTTGTGTCAGTATCGCGAAATAAAATTTGATACATTTCCCAAAAGCAATTCTGACAATGACCTGACATATTTTGAGCACTGGCTTATACCCATAGATTTAGTATACTTAGATTGGCATTGCGACAGAGAAAGAACATTTGTACTCGTGTGTGAGAGCGAGATAGAGACGAGACCATTTTTGTAAACTCTAAGGAATTCTAGCGGCCCGACGTCAGTTGTGATCGAAACAAATCTCGCTTATTTTAATTAATCTCGCGTATTAAAAGAAGTAAGTAAGTAAGTTTGATGTTTAATAGACGTAAACAGCTATGGTTACGTGTGCAGTAAAGGTTGTAATTCATCTAGGAAAGAAAATCCACAGAATTAGTCATTTTACATGTAAGTGCAATTGAAAGATTTAATTCTCTAAATGCAATGATTATAGAAAACTGAAAAACCAATCGTGCACAAATGGATGGGCATAACATTGCTTTTTATTATATAAATGTTCGGAATGTATAAGTATTGATTTAAGCGAAATATTAAATACGTGATTTTTTTGTATTTCTAACCTCAATTTTATAGTGATTGTGTTAATATCGATTAACCACATTTCGATAACGTGACTGGCAAAGGTATTAACTACACAATAAACCCCAAAATTTTTTATCGAGTTTAGAGAGAGAGCACTATTTGTCTTGCACACATCCACGTTACACGCACAGAAGTGTCACTTTTTTTGGTCTCGTCGTACTGGCTCTATTGTCAATCTTTAACGTTAGTATACTAAATCTTTGCTTATACCACTGTCACTATAGAACAAAATTAGTTGTAGCGGAAACATTCATCTACACTTCTATTATAAAGAGGATCGATTGGTAATTTTTTATATCTTCTTTTTAATGAACGGGCTCCGAAACGACTGGATCGATCTTAAAAACCCTTTAAAAAAATGGGTGAAACCGCGCAGAGCCGCTTGTCATCAATAAAATCAAGACATACCTTCCAGTTTTTGTCGTTTATCTCGGCAACAAGAGCGTCCGTGATGAGCGGAGCGATGTCGGTGCGAGGGCGGTTGTCGTCGGCCGGTGGAGGCGCATCGTCTTCTGCTGCGTCTTCAAACACTTCCTCGGTTTCGTCAACCACTGACGCTTTACTTGCAGACTGTCCAAGATATATTGCATTATCTACCCGTTAGTTTAATAATGAGGAAATAAGGCCTACTATAATCTGTGGATTATCTCAGCCCAATGAGAGATGATGTATGGCCAATATTTATAGATATACATATTGTTATAATTTCAGAACTATAGTTATTAAAATTAAAAACCTATGCTAAAACCCTTATTAGTCGATTCCACTTCTAATTCAGGGTCAACTACTATCAGACCTCGTGTTAGTAGGTTTTAAAGTAATTTGGTACGAGCGCGTTCAAACCGAGTCTGATCGCGAAAATACGCATGACAGGAAAAGGGCCCTTAGTTAATTAGCTACAGGAGTTTTAATTACCTTTTTGACGTCCGATCCCACCTGCTTAGTGGGGATGGGCGGCGTGCTGTTAGCATACTTGTCGAGCTCGAGGCTGATCAGCTGTTTGGTAGCTGGCTTCTCGCTGTCGAAGTGGCTGATCAGCGACGGGCCGACGTACAGAGACAAAACGCCTAGGAAGTTCACTGTCGAGGTGCGCACGTTCGGATTGGTGGCCGAGAGAGCCTTCTTCGAATGTGCTATTATTGTCTTTATGTTCATTCTGGAATTAACATATTACATTTTTACATTGACAGTCCAATGGGGTATTATTTTTAATGGGTATGGGGTAGAGGGTGAGGTTAGACTGAACAACTAGTATAATTATATTTCCTGCGCAGTGACAATACACGTTCACGGCTTATCTCTATGGGGTTTGGCAGAGGTTTTCAATTCTTGGAAGTATCACTTGAACCTGTGTATTTTCGGACCCCTAGACAGGATTTCTAGAAATTCTGGGGATTGAGAGGGCCTTTTTTTTCCTTTACCGTCGAATTTGTGATAAATGTGTAACCTACCCCCTGGAGGACCATTTTGAATACCGTTTCACACCCATACATCACAAAATCCTGCACCGAATAAAACCAACGTACGTGAACCCAAACTCCTTGATAGCGTTAGTCATCCAGTTGAACAGTTCCGACTGCACTTTGGGGTTCTTCTGGGTGTCCATGGCGAAGGCGAGGCCCTCGATGAGCACGTGCTCGAGGCCACACGCCTCGGCCAGAGAAGTGAGGCACTCGGCCGATATAACTGAGCAAGACGCCTCGCCCAGCTTGGTTACTACGTCTTGGAGCACGAAGTCTGCTGCCGTACTGTTTTGGAAAGAAATTGCTGTGTTCACTCGCCAAACAAGTTATATTGTATACCATAATATAGTAGACTGTAGAGTCCTAGTTTACTTGTATGTCGAATAAACACTTCGACCGACAGATATACAATCAACCTCTCAAAAATGGAAGGCAAAAATGAGGACTCAGTTGAAGATATTTTAATCATGTGAGCATGTTACTTTGGCGAAGCCAAGCCCTATAGCTTAAAGGTTTGACAGATTTGAAAGTCTCCGGAGTGAAACAGGCAATTTTTACATGACTGCACCAAACAAACAGTATCTTTTAAAAAAAATTGCAGTACCTTTTACATGCACTCAGGTTTTTGGTGTTTTTATAATGAATACTAGAAGTATTTAGTGGTACAATTTGTTATGAATTTTCTATTTTATTTACTGACTTACTTTTTTGTTTACTTTGTTTTCTAATGAACATTAATGGAATAGTGTATGTTAAAAAGACCTGTATTTTTTTTAAACTTATAAGTTAAAAACGTCAAGCAGCTAGAGCTTAAATTAAATAATATTACTGTCGAAGTTCGGCAAAATATGATCTTTACTCACGTAGAAACTGGGAAATTCTCTGTAATGTACTTGCAGGCCTCTAGCCTTGCCTTCAGCACTTGTACGTTGGTGTCTTTGAGCCCCGGCTTCTTGTTCAGGACGCGATACAGCACTTGCGCCGTCGCTTCGCTAGAGGCTAGCCCTTGCACCGTCGAATGGAAGCTCTGTGCCGCTAGCAAGCGACTCTTCCAGTTGCCATCGCCAAGACCTAAAGGCGATGAGGCATGTCTATGTTGTTATTCAATACTAGCGGTTCTGCACGGTTCCATCCGCGTAGTTCCCGTTCCCGTTGGAATACGGGAATAAAATATAGCCTATGTTACTCAGGAATATTCTAGTTTTCCATAGGTGAAAGAATTTTTTAAATTGGTCCAGTAGTTTTTTAGTTTATTCGTAACAAACATACAAACAAAAAAAACTCAAGCCTTTTATCCCCGAGGGGGTAGGCAGAAGTCACTAGCTCGACTGTGAAGGAAAACATCGTGAGGAAACCCGCAGATCCCAGAATTAATTCTGAGACATATGTAACAGACCCGGTCCGGCAATGGGCTCACCACCTATCACGTTTAAATATCTCTTTGGACCCCTAAACGTGATAGGTATCGTGGAATACCTCTGCCTACCCCCTCAGAGATATAAGGCGTGAGATTATTATCTTCTATTTATTTCTGTATAATTTCTTACAGTTTAACTATACCTACAAGTTATCAGCGGCAGTCGGGACTCACCGGAAATGACGTCAGCGGAGAACAGCTGTTCCGCTTGGGCATCGACCTCCTCCTGGGAGAGTTCCTGCTCGCGAGGCGGGCTGGCCACAGCGCGCGCACCCGCCTTCTTCGCGCTGCTCGCCGGCTTCTTGGCGGGGCCTGGGCGACAAATTAAAAAAAAAAACGATATTTCACTTTATCTAAATTTAATGGGGTAGCTGACAGCATCGAAATTAAATTGCGAGTATTCATTCATTAAAAAGATTCTCCAAAAACGCCTTTAAACATATATTTCGGTTTTCACTTTACAATTATAGCAAATTTTAAAATAATAAAACAATAAAAAAAGTGTTCCAATTGACTACTAGAAACTATGACGTCACACCTTGCTATTTCAGGACATTTTCCATAGTAAAATTTCGTTTTGACAGATCGTAAAAAGTAACTGATTTGACTAGGTAGGACACAACCCTAATGTCATAGAGGTCGTGTGCGACAGAGATAATACTCTGCGCAGCCGAATTTAGCCGGTTGTCTCTTTCCTAAGGTCAATATGCAATATTTACCGCCGTGTACAGTAGGGCCGTTTTAACTTGGCTGCCCTGAACATAGACTCCGCCTCAAACCGCCTCGCTCCGCCAAATGTTCCGCAACTTCAGAGGTGCCATTTTAAAAAGGCTGTACTGTACTCGATTCCGAGACTTGAGTTTGTTACTATACTGACCTGAAGCAGGGCGCCTGACGGGTTTGGCCTGAGCAGAGCCGGCGGGAGGCTTGGAGTCACCTTTCGCGGAGGGCACTTTAGGTTTGGCTTCCTTCTTAGGTGCTGCTATTTTCACTTGTATTACTGCCTGCAAATATCATCATAGGAAATTAGATAATGAATCGGTTGTTAGGTTTAAATATACCATGTTATGGTAGAATACCTAATAGAGTTTTTAATGACTAGAAATATTTATTAGGAAATCTTGGTACTTATACATAAAAGTTAAATGGGGAAATGATCACTTTTTAGTATGTTATGAGTGTTATGACGTTGTCTTGCGTCGTAGTCTTGACGTTACACTACAAAACTACTAGTTTTCATTCTTTATCGCAAGATATGATAATAATCTCACGCCTTTCATCCCCGAGGGGGTAGGCAGAGGTATTCCATTACTGGATATACCCATATTTCACGAGATACATTGGACCCCTAAATGTGATAGGTGGTGAGCCTACCGGACCGGGTCTATTTACACATGTCTCAGAATTAATATCTGAATTGAGACCTGCGGGTTCCTCACGATGTTTTTCTTCACCGTCGAGCTAGTGATAAATATGTACGTAAGTTTTTGAAAAACTCATTGGTACATGCCAGAATTCGAACCCGAGCCTCACTGATTTTCGACCGGCTCTTTAACCGTCCGGGCTATCACTGCTCATGGCATGGAAAATTTGAATTAGGCTTGATGTTTACGTAAATATAACAAACAGTTTTTTTTTAAATCAGCGTACAATTAATTTCAAACTAATTTAGCTATGCGTTCCAATAAAATAATAAATTACACAACTTTTTACAGACAAGTCCGATTCTGATAAAAAAAAACAGATATTATTTACCTTGTCAGCGAACTCCTTAATTTTCTGCTCCTTCAAGTTGTCCAGCTTGCCGATGTGGGGAGCGATGTTCTTCTCCCCCACCAACTTGGTCGCGGTGCCCAGAGCCTCCGCCGCGGCGTCGCGTACTGACGGGTCTACACAAAACAAATAAATGGAAATAACAACTTAAATCATATTGTGTGCTTAAATCGCAACTTTTTTGTAAAAGTGCAATAATTTTTTTTTATTGACGTGATAACGTCTTATAAATCGATGAACGCCGGCTGCACGCACGCAAAACATGACTCATTGTCACGTTCCGCCTGAGCCGAGCGTGCAAGTGTATAAACCTATTTCAACATCTAGCACCAGTGTAGGCGCATGTCGCTGACTATTATCCCTTTGCTCTTACCCTGCAACACTATTGCTCTTGTAAATTGTTTCTGCTGTATTTTGTTAGCAAATAAATGAATTATTATTCATTATCATCAACCCTTACCAGCCCACTGGTGAGCTAAGGGTCTTTCCTCGCACACGAGGAAGTATGGGCTTCAATCTCCCACGCGAGCCCACCGCGGATTGGGAGATGGTGATAAGCTATTGGCCACTTAACAGTCAGAATTTTTCAAGCCACCCAAGTGTATCTGACATGGCTTAACGACTTACATTGTGCGTAAACACAACGAAAACCGGGACCCACAATTTAACGTGCCTTCCGAAACACGGAAGCGCTCGTGATATATATCACATATGCCACTAGGCGGTCACCCATTCACTGACTGACCGCACCCAACTATGCTTAACCAGTGTGATCGTTACGAACACACTGACACCGCAAGGGTACGAGAGAGAGCTTCTTATGAATTATTATTAGTATGCACCAACCGGCGCTCTCGAGCAGCTTGAGCAGTCCGGCGACGTAGGCCTTGACGAGCTTCTTCCCGAAGGCGGCGGGCTGCGTGTGGCAGAGCGCCCGCGCCAGGAACAGCGCAGACTCCGCCTTGATCGACGGGTTCTTGTTGTCGAACGCCGCTATCATGTCCTCCATTATCGCCTCCAGGTTTGTCTAATAAAAAAATACATTGAAAGTGATTAAGCTGTAAAATTTATTTTTATAAATGTACTAGCTGGCACGGCAAACGCTATTCTGCCTTTAACTTTACGACCTATTCTCACAAATATAGAAAAAAAAAACATTAAAATCGAGCCGTTTCAAAGGAGTGCGACCACCATGACACGAGATTTTTATATATTAGAGATATTTTTTCCTTCCTACCTCCTACTAATATTAAGCAAAAGTTTGTGGGAATGGATGTGTTAATTTTCCACGCTAAAAGTAATAACCACATTTTGATGAAACTTTACTGTAATATAGTTCATACATCTAAATAATATATAGGCTATATTGTGTGGAATACGAGTCCACAGCCAACAGCCTTTATATTTATGAAAAACCCTTTTTTAGGAAAGCCTATGTATTTATTTTGACTCACGGTTATTTATTCCCAAACTACTACTACAACTTACAGACATACTCAAATAAATATTAAACACCCAGTATAACACGTTAAACAATCTAACGGAATGCAGAATAAGGATCATCTATTTTACTTTTGAACTCACAGAAGGGTAAATAGCGTCGATGGCCTCCCTGAGTGCTGCGACGACGTTTGTCTTCTTCTCCTTGAACTTCTCGAGGATAGCCTGGATGCAGGCGACGGCGTACGGCTGGAACTTGCCGCGCAAGCCGCTCGCCACCAGCCCCAGCAGACGCCCACCGAGGGCCACCAGCATCACGTTCGCGTCTTTGGAGATCACCTGGGAATTGGCGTGATAATAACGTCTTACAAATCGATGAACGACTGCACGCTCAAAAAAGAGTTACGTTCCGCCTGAGATGAGCGTGCGAGCGAGAGCGTGGAACAAGCGATAGAGAGGCACGATTGGCCTAAGCGTTAGGCTTGTGACATATCAATCTTCATTAAAAAAATCTTCTTGAACTAAAAAAAAAATTACGGTTACATGACTTACCTTCTTCAGTGCCCGAACTAAATCAGCATAGTCCCCCGGTTCGAGCCTCGGTGCTGTCTTCAGCAGATTATCCAGCGAGTCCAGAGCTTCCTTTCTCTCCTGCCATTTCTTCGCCTCCAGCTTGTCATAGAAGTCCTTGGGCAGTTTGGAGAGGATCTCGACGGGGTCAAGTAGGTCATACGGGTCCATGTCTCCGGAGTCTCCGCCGCCGGTTTCCGCATCGTCGTCGTCTGCTGCTCCTAAAGTTATAGTATGGTCAATATTTTTTTAAATTAATTAATAATGTCACGCCTTTTTATCCCCGAGGGGGAGGCCAGAGGTATTCATTTCATGAAATACCCACTTTTCACGACAATATTTGACCCTAAAACGTGACCGGTGACGTCTACGTAAACGTCTGTTACACATGCCTTGCTCATAATATCGTCAATACTAATGAATTGTGGGACACAATTCTCACACGGTTATTTAGTAGCAAACTAGGCAGAGCCTGTACTATGAGTACTAAACAACTGATAAAATAAACATTAAACACCCAAACACGAAGCCAACAGACTGTTCATGCACACAAATGTTGGCCCCAAGTGAGAGCCGAACCCGCAACCTCCGATTCAGAGAGCACGGTCACCACCAACTAAGTCAACAGGCTCGTCAGTAAAAATATAATTATGATAAAAATCATATATTATTCCCGATTTATTCAATTTCTCACCATAGTCCTTGCTCAGGAATTATTATTATTATATATGAAAAGAAGAACCGTATATTAAACTTTATACAAAAATCTGTAAACATTCTTAGTTTTAAGTAATAAATAATCTCTTAACAAAATTCTGTTGTATAAGACTATTCACATCATAACTGCATTTAACATTTGGCTGCGACAAGGAAGTGACATATCTACATACCATGGCAGCTCGCCAACCAGGGTGACAACACAAAACTATAGTAAACAGATCAAGCGTCTATTTCGTCACTTGTGCTTTTCAAATGATTGCGGCACAAATGATTATTCTGGAGCATCACTATTATCTGAGGAGAGTTTTCTTCTAACCGCCATTTTATTTGACAATTCCAATCTACGCGATTCTATTTATGCGTTATCGTAAAATTTCTAGTAATATTATAAATTCGACAGCAACAATGTTTTCCTGTTACCTTTTCACGGATAAAAAAAAAATCTCACGCCTTATATCCCCGAGGGGGTAGGCAGAGGTATTCCATTTCTGGATATACCCGCTTTTCACCAGATATTCTTTGGACCCCTAAACCTGATAGGACCGGGTCTATCGGGGTATCGCCGGACCGGGTCTATTTACACATGTCCCAGAATGAATTCTGGGACATGCGGGTTTCCTCACGATGTTTTCCTTCACCGTCGAGCAAGTGATAAACTGTGAATATATTGATGAAATTTGGCAGCGATAACTATAGCTTGCATCTTGAGGAAGAAGCTACTTTTCATTCTAGAATGTGGACAAAGTCGCGGAAAAAAGCAAGTTACAATGAGTCTATCAGCGGCCATTAAATTTTTTTTTTATATCTTGGAACATAATAAACGCAATTGCGTTGAATCGCAAATGAAATCGATGCCAAGGATTTTCTATATCTACATCAACACTGATATTATAAAGAGGATAGATTTGTATTTTAGTATGTTTGTAACGAATAAATTCAAAAACTACTGTACCGATTTTAAAAATTCTTTCACCAATGGAAAATTATCTGTGAGTAACATAGGCTATATTTTATTTCCGTATTCCCACGGGAACTACTGGGGGAATATGAATGATTTTTTTTATTACTTCATTTAATCATTTACATTTTTATAACATAGAAAAAAATATAAATATTTGAAATAAATTTAAATTCTATGCATATTCCTTATGTGTATCAAAACACATATATTATTATGACTGGCAAATCCAGCTTTTTGTTTCAAATTCTTCCACTTATAAAAGAAGTGTAGTTGATACTTAAGGCTCTTTGCTGATTCACGTCACACACATTAACCAATTCTGCTATATATCTAAATTTAAAGTCTGAATCAATCGTGTCCTATCTGTAGAGTATGACTCATAGATTGCGATTATTATATAAAACTTTCATTACTTAATAATAGTGATGTGTAATGTAGGATTACTCATTTCATCACAACTATGAAAGCATTAAATAGGATTACAGCTATAAAAGAGATAGGTTTGTTGTTAGTGTTTTATTAGATTATTTAAGTTTAATATTTCATGATAACTATATTTTGGAAAATCTTCAAAATAAAAAATGATTAAAATTTTATTTAAAGATATTTACTAGCATGAACTTATACAGTTATAGCGTCATGTGTTTACCTTGTACTATATAAAGAGTATAGATTTTGCCTTAATATTCCCAAGTTTTAAGTCGTCACAAGACGTACACATTATGTGACCAAACATGTTCATTGGTTTGCAACATTCGGATGAGATAAAAAAAAAAACAATTCAATTGACATTAATTCTCAACCATTGTACGCCTGCCGGTAGTAATAATAACTTTTACTTCGAACTAGGCATCCATATTTAAATATTACTTTATAATATTATATAGTAAAATAGTTTTTTTAAAGTAATACTTTTTGTGTTTTATAAAGAATTTGTTTCTGCATAAATTATATATGTATTATTAAGTAAGATGTAAACAAAACAGCAATAAAGGCTTTATTATTATTATGGTAGTGTGAGGCTGATAGTGTTTTGTTTTATTGAACCCTTGTTCATCGGTGTCGTATCGGACATAGTACAAATGTACACTTACCATCAGTGGCGTCGGCTGTGGGTGCGTCCCTCACGCGGTTCTGCTGAGAGCGCAGGTACCGCGTCGGTTGCGCTGTGCCGCTCGAACTGAAAGCCTCCCTGAGCTCCTGTTGCACAACCGCTTGCAGCGACGCTATGTGGGGCTCTATCGCCGCACCAATCCATCTGCGGAGATGGTTTAAGTTAACTAGAGTTACGAGATTGTTTGATCTACATCTACACTTATATTACTAGCGGTTCTGCGCGGTTTCACCCGCGTAGTTCCCGTTCCCGTGGGAATACGGGAATTAAATGTAGCCTATGTTACTCAGGGATATTCTAGCTTTCTATTGGTGAAAGAATTTTTAAAATCGGTCCAGTACTTTTTGAGTTTATTTTTATTCGTAACAATGATACAAACATACAAACACACAAATGTTTCCTCTTTATAATATTAGTACAGATAAAGAGGAAAGATTAGATTTGATTGTTTGTATTGAGTAGGCTGCGGTTTAAAAAAATTTGAAAAAATATTCCACCAATGTATAGTTTATTTATTTCTTTTTGTAGAAATACACTTACTAATATGCTGAATGTCTATTGCCTAATATGTTTTTAACTGCGGAGACTTATTATTGGCTTTTTGCTACTATATAAGCATTTACAATGTAGTTATTTATAGCTGTTATAGTCTTCCTAAGATTAAGTAAATCTATACATATAATAAAACTATAACGGGGCCGTGTCTGTACATTAAATATTTTTTGAAAATTTTAACGGTAGTGTATATAGTTATCGATATAGATACCGAAACACCAATTTTTGGAATTTTTGTCTCTCTGTCTGTCTGGTTGTGCATGCATCACTCAAAAACTACTGGACGGATTTTGATGAAATTTTGTATGGAGATAACTGAGTACCCGGGTCAACATCTAGGCTACTTTTTATTCCAGGAAAATACCTCATTCCCACGGGAAAATATAAAAACTGATTAAAGAGAGAAATACGTACTACTCCGAAACGATAACACATAGAAACTTGAAAAATGGTATGAAGGTGTCTGCTATGTCATAGGAAATTGGTATGAAGGGATTTTTGGAAATTCCCACGGGAACGGGAATAAACTAAATATAAGCGGGAAAACGCCGTTGGGCACCCGCTATTTGAAATATGGTATGTAGGTGTCTTAAATATGTCGTAGGCAACCACTATGAAGGGATTTTCGGAAATTCCCACGGGAACGGGAATAAACGGAATCCACGCGGGCAGCGCCGCTGGGCATCCGCTAGTAAATAAAATAAATAAATATTTTTTTATGGGAGTAACATGGGCTATAATTTTACCACGGGAACAGGACTTATATATCTCTCCTCGTGATGCAAACTATGTCAAATTACATCACAATCAGCGGTTTAGCTGTGAGAAGGTAACAGACTTTCTTCCGCATTTACATCAGTATGGAAGTATAGATATCGCGACATACCTGTGCATCTCAACAACTAACGCCTTCATTTCATCCCTGACGCCTTTGTCACGGTCCGCGAGCAGTATTGGTATTTTCTTCACCATAGGTTTAATGGCGATCACTTTATTGCCAAATTGTTTCAGTGCAGTGTTCAGGGCTGTCACGCACGCGGCAACAACTTTGGGGTTCTTCTGTTCCATCCCTTTCAGTAGTTCCTCTTCGACTACTTCATGTTTTTCAATTTCTATGTACATTAATGTTATCTGTGGAAAAGAAGTCTAAGTCAATAATATAAAAGAGCAAAGAAAAACGTCGAATAATTACCTAAAGCATAAAAACATAATGCTGAATAATGCTGTTGCAAATTTTTTATGTAATAATTTGTTATGTCTTTAGTAAATAAATAAATTAGCCATACTTCTTGGCATTGGCCACTTGTGTCACTTAATCTTTACTTTTAGACTACTACGATTTTACTGGACTATTTATCGTAGGCATGTCAATATAATGTTTACAGTTTTTTTTATAATGTTTATAGGAAGAACTGCCTAATAAACTTTGCCGGGATGATATGACCCACGAAAATAAATAAAACAACAAAATCAGTTTATAAAATCTGGCAAAGGCATTGAGCTTCAATGTTGTAAATTGATTGGCCGGGCATTCACTCCTTGCGTATATATTTAGATGTTTATCTAAATATGTATATTGATCTGACCCTAACAGCATGATAAGTTCAATAATGTTTTGATGTATGCATGACTCAGTAACCGGCCGCCATGGCTCACGTACAATGGTCCACTTCAGGACTAAGTGCGGAAACCAAACCCCCTAACATAGATAGAACATGCATGACTCAGTGGGAAATGATCTTATTAAGTCTTTTGTTTTGTATGTACTGTTCAACCGTAATGTAAGATGGATTCCAGAAAGATCTAATCTAACGTTACGAGTGGCTTACACGCCAGATCATAGATTTATTTAATGGCGGCGCAACAAGTACTACACCGAGTTGGACAAGAGTAGATTATTACGTATACATTGCTATGATAGACATGGATGACAATAAACCACTTTATAAACGAGAGCCTACAAATATTAAAATTAAAAGCTGGGTTCATTGATAAATGTTTTTAGAATATAAAAGCATATTTATTACTAACAATTATGTAGATTAATATAAGGGAGACTCCTGAAATTATAGTTGTTGTATTTATTCCCAAACTGGGGAATAACCGATTACTAAAATAACTGATAAACAAACACATACACAGCCTGGCCTGGGTGTCCAAAAAAATACACTGGTTAATAATAATAAAGGATTAAGCATAATTGACTTCTATATTTCCCAGTTAAAATGGGCAGGAATCGAACCCGCGACCTGTGACTCGTCACTACCAACCATGAACCACCAACAGATCTTTTTTTCTCTATAACTTAACCTATGGTAAGTTACAGAAAAGAAGTTCCTCTTAATAAGAAATTCTTAAAAGACTGATCCAAGCTAAGGGTTACCTGTAAAGCGAGGTCCTTGGTCTTGGTTCTGGCCGCGGCTACACACTTGGCGACTATTCCCGACATAACCTCGCCCGTGGTCTTGCCGGCATGGGCGCAGTTCTCAACGAACACCAGTGCCGCCTCCATACCTGGTCAAAATGATTAAATTTGTTTCTGTATCCAACTTCTTTGGAGTTCCATGAAAAGCGTAGCGTATGTGGTACATGATATGGATCATTACCAGGATAATTGAGCGACCTTGGATCCCCAACGTCGCTACCCAAAGCAATCAAGGATTTGAAGCCATTTTTTGTTATTTTCTGCTATATGTATTCTTAGCAGTATGCCAAATGCTTGCATCCTAGCTGTAAAAAGCTTCCCTGATGGAAAGACTAAATACAAACGCTAATTTGGCTTCATTAACATACCAGACCTGAATCTTTATAATCTTTTAAATCCCCAACAACTGGCAATACGAAAAACGTGGATGTCTCACGTTGCGCCCATGTTATTGGATTAAGTTTACTTGAGTCCGCCTACATGACATGTTTGTACATTTCAGTGAACGTGATTTCAAGTCAGACTTAGGTATTATGAATGAAGCCTCCATTTTGCCAAATGAACAATTGGATTAAATAGGCTTTAAACTTACTGGTGGTATTTCTATTTTACTTGCCCACTATTACTTAGTTTAGGCTATTCTATTCGATAGAGACTAAGATGGTAGTATGTCCTTTATCATGATGTAAACTAATGTCAGGCATTGCAAACAGTTACTGGTGTTAGTGCTGGTAAAAGTGATAAAATTGCATAGCTAGCAAGAAAATATATGAATGCATTGCATTATAGGGTTATTGTAAGTGCCTTGATATTATTATTACACTAGTGTAGTGGTATCATAATTTGACAGACCATCATACAATATCACGGTACAATCTTAGTTACATTATAATTTCACTAAGCAGATTTAGGGATATTGTAATTATCCTAGTTAAATTATCAATACCAGCAACACTTTCATGTAGTGGAAAGCCTTGTTCCCATTTGATTTGTTAATTCACTGACAACCGTGAAATGCTGACAGTCACTGCAATTATAATAACACTAGTGAAAACATATATATATATCTATATATTTTGAAAACTAGTGAAACCATATCACAGCTTTTGCAACAAAACATTTATTTGACTGTTCTAATTGAACTTTTATTTATTAAGAACTTATCTAACACTGGTAACATAACATGGTATCCTAGACCTAGGATAATCATTGACTAATAGGTATTAATGGAATAAGTATCAAGGGTTATGTAAAGTCAATTATTTCTCCTAGAGATGAGTGGGTTTTTTAAATATAGGGATGGGAATGCCGCCCTCCTGTATCAAGCCTTACAGCCTCTTAATTTAAAAAAGAAGACTAACCTCTCTCCTGAGCCACAGCATTGCTGTCAGTCACAAATTTCTTGATCAGCCCCAAGTATTTATTCCACTCTGGTGACTTCTCATCGTCAATCTGATTGAAGAGTTTGATGGCCTCTTCGTAGCCAGCCACTCTGGCCTTCCACAGCTTGTGGACGCATTTCTCTTCAGTTGGCAGCTTCTTGTATTCATTCTCGTCTTCCATTTCGCCTGTTTATTGGTTCAGTTCACCCCCGTCATGTAATTCAAGTTTTAGTGTTTGTTTGGTCTGGAGAAAAACATTTACAATTTCAATCAACTCAACGGTTCAATATACTATTTAAATGCCTAAAAAGGATTCGAGTTGGCCCTGAACATACATTTTAATGTGCATTTACAATATGACCTTTCCATAATGAATGCGGTTTCCCTTACAAGGTCAAGGAAGTATTTGTAATCATCAGAGGAACTTGTAAGGAAAATAATGCGCTAAAATAGGGCATCAATATTCAGGGAGGTAGTTATATTCTGAGTTAGGATAACTGTTAAAGTCACACTGGGTATTGTTTTGAGTCAGGCACATGTTGAGTTCACACAAAAGCGATTCTAATGGCTTTTAGCTTATTAATTGTATACCAACTTTCCTACTGCGTAGGCGAGCACTTTTAAAAGCTACGGACCAACAAAATACATTAGAAATACGTCAATACATTGGTGATTCAACGGTGCATGTTTCTGAATAGAGAAATGGCTACCTGCAATATTCCGGAACCAATGGTTAATTACGTGCCGGTTCATTTATAGCTGTGCCCATTATAAGCTGAGATGTGAAACCGGACCACATCTGCAGCTAGCACGAATACCCGACAACGGTTACTTTCTCAACAACAAATTTAAGTCAAATGTCACAAAACTTACCGTTATCAAGCTGTCTCTCCTATTATCAGGATAAAAAACAATGGAAACGAAATCTCAACAACATAAAGTTTATCCGCTCACATTATCCAACGACTAGAAATTATTTTAACCGACAAAAGAAATGCTTTTTTCTTTTCCGTCGTCGTTTTTTTGAGTTTGCTCAGTTTGCGAAATGAAAATGGACGGAAGAATGTTGCTAGAAGTTATTTCCAATTTCAACTATTTTAATTTTTTTATGTGGAAATAAAGTAAAATAACTTCTTAAAAAAAACATAAGTACATCTTGAAAAATAATACTTGAAAATATTATATATAAATATATATAAATTTGTCTACTTTATATTAAACTACCTGCTTATGTTAAAACAATTGCAAGTTTTAAATAACAATATTGAGTTTGGTCAGAATGATGTCAGAACAAAGTTCCTTTAATATTTTTGGAAATATTTCTTTTTAGAAAATACTGTTTATATGAATAAAATATTATTTTATTAGTAAATAAGTGAGACTGAGCCATTCGAAGATTGACCTCTTCATTCACAACAAAAGCTTGGAAACCTGTTATTTAGTGGCAACACCTCCATTTAAAATTTTTTGTGGCAGACATATGGCCGGTACAGTCAAGAGCACAATATGAAGCTTATACTTGTCACAGTGCGAGTCCGACCACTAAGGCGATTCTAATAAGTCGTTGACTAATAACCTGTCATAATAATCATGTGTGTACTTTAAGTATTAAACCAACCGGAGACGCCACTGACAGGCGTTCCCCTCTGCCAAAAAAAAGTGTCGGCCTACAATCATACCTGTTACATACTACTAGTTTTTTTGAGTTCACGGAGTAATCGGATTGGTGAATATATTTGTGTGCATCTAGTTCATGCAAGTGTTTAATTGTTTTGTCAAAAAATGCGTTTGTGTTAACATTATTTGTGTGCGTTTCCTCGTCCCCAGAAATTGGCAGACTTTTTTGCAAAGAAACTAGTACGCGTAACGTCTCCTGTTGGTTTAATACTTAAAGTACACACATGATTATTATGACAGGTGTACCAACGCGGTTTTTACTTCTACTAAATACTCGCACTAATTACTAAACACCAAAACAACAAACGATTAGTTCGAATTTCATAATATTTTTGTAAATTTTATTTCTGTCGTTAAATATTGGTTGTTAATAAAACTTTTGTGATATTTATACATTAAATTATACCTTTCGGAACGTTCTGTCCGTTTCCCAAAACACCCGTTCCCAAAACATCCATTCCCGTCTCCCGATATAAGTGTTTCCCGGTTTCCCGTGAAAGTGTACAGGAGACGATAGAGATTTTTTAGTACGGCTCAGTTTGGCCAAATGTTGAAGGCATAAACTTGTATCCACGGTCATCAAAATATTTTAAAAAAAAACGCCTCATTCAATCATACGTTTCGTTCAACTCGTTCGCTCTATTTTCTATCTCTTTATTTTACATGCAGTAGAAAGAGAAAATAAAGCTACATAGCGGTGCTCATTCGATCATCAATTTGTTTTGTTCGAATTAGGGATGTAAGATTAAAGGAAAATAATCGATTAAATAAAAATCGATTTTTCTTTCTTCAAAATTAATTTTTTAAAAATTTATTTAAAAATCGATTAATATTGAAAATAATCGATTATTCTAAAAAATCGATTTTTTTCTAATACATATTTAAAAATCTATATTTGATTTTCATATTTTAATAATAAAATCCTAAGATATGCATATTAACATTTTAACAGAATAAAAATAAAATAAAATAATATGAATTAAGAAATAACAAAGTCAAATTTCAATAATCTTTAAATGTAAACAATAAAATAATTAAAAATAATTAGTGTCTTAAATGTCCAGTCCTCTTTTACATTTGACTAGATAGAGAGACTAGATTAAAATAAAATACTTAAAACAAGAATTAAAAAAACTAAACGACTATGTTATGGTCTCAAAAACTAAAATAAAAAACAAATATTTCTTTATTTTTTAAGTTTTAGCACTCAAAAGACGAAAAATAATAAAAAGTGGTACTCGTAGTATTAAAATAAAATGAAACGATAAGTAAAAAAGCTTAACGACAACGTTAAGGTTCATCTACCGCATAGATGGCGCTGTTTATAAAAAACGATTAAAACGCGTAATTTATATAATCGATTAATTAAAAATCGATTATTTTTATTTAAGAAATCGATTATTAAAAATCGATTATTTCAAAAAAATTATTATTATTATTATTTATTTATTTCAAAAAAATAATCGATTATTTTAAAAATCGATTATTTTTTTACATCCCTAGTTCGAATGTCATTCGTTCGTTTTGTTAACTTGTTTCGTTCGTTCAATAATTTTCAAATAGTATTTAGAACAACAGCGAACGAGACGTATGTCGCGTTGCTGTCGTGACTACTGTGCGTTCGCCGTTTTTGTAAAACCGTGTTTGCCGATTTCCAATAGACTATTGAGTATTTCGTGTTTTCTGTTAAGTCTTCGTGTATCGAAAGAAGTACTTATTTATAAAGACAGACGTGAATATTTAGAAAAAAGACTAAATAAACAAAAGTGCTGTGTTTTCAATACGGTGTTGTTTGGCTCAATATTGCGTTATTATTTTCAACCAAGCAGGGAATTTTTAACAGCTGTTCGTGCATAGTATGCTTCATACAGTAAGTATGTTGTTTTCTTAACATTTACGACGTAGCGTACTATCTACTTATTTCATTAATAATGAATATTTGAGTAGTCGGTATTTATACAATGTTGACTGTCTCGAGTATGTATTATCGAGTATGTATCGAGTGTGTATTGAAATAGTTCATATATCCCAGTATAAGTAGGTATATGTACTTAACGTAGTTGTTCGTACGATGTTCTTAAACTTAATAAAGATCTAAGGTCAGTTGATAGTCATATTTTTGTTAATTTTTGTTATGAGGATGACCATAAACTTTTTTGTACAGTAGGTAGCAAAAAATATAATCTTTAGAGATTAGGGTATTGATTTCCTACATAAGAATTTGTATAAACTTAAGTATATAGCGTAGGTTGAATGTTTGAAAATGTGCTGCTTAAACAAAGGTAACACACTGACACCATTATTGTAATTATCTAATTTGATTGCTCCTGGTAAAGTTTTGTTAGTGTCAAACCTATACATCTACCTCCAATCCTTAGGTATTTTATTTATCAAATAGAAAGCCAACAGCTTCTGTACCAAGCAACATACCTACTAGAGTATTAAACAAATTTAAATTCAATGGTTTACTTTAATTATTATTTTATTCTGCAAAAGAGTAGGTATAAGATTAATTATATAGATGATAGATAAAATTCTATTAACATTTAAACAGCCGATCACTTACTGGGTATGAGTGATTAGTACCCATTATATTTGAAATAGTCGGGTCGGTCGATCTAGCTGGTCTGGTAACAATTCTAAGATGGGCCTGTTGGCTCAGTCGGTAGTGACCCTGCCTTCTGAGTCGGAGGTCGCGGGTTCGATCCCCGCTCGGGGCCAACATTTGTGTGCATGAAAATGTCTGTTGGCTTCGTGTCTGGTCATTTAATATTTATTTAAGTATGTTTATCAGTTGTTTAGTACCCATATCACAGGCTCTGCCTAGTTTGGGACTAAATAACCGTGTGTGAATTGTGTCCCACAATTTATTTATTATTTATTTATTAATTCTACGTCATAATAGCTCATGTATTATTATCGTGCGCAAATGGAAACCCCTTGCTTGACAGGCTCGAATAATGTTCTTAATGTATTGAGATGAATGAACATTCACCATTAACTGGCCATAGTAAATAATCTTAAGAACGTTTTCCTCGAATATATATGCTATGACAGACAGACAGACGGACAATCGACACATTTTTTTTTGTATGAGTTTTTAGTAATTAATAAGTAAACAAGTACATATTGTTATAAATAAGTTATAGATAAGTGTATGATCTACTATATAAAAATAAGTCGGGTTTTCCTTCCTGACGATTTAACTCGAGAACGACCGGACCGATTTTGATGAAACTTTCTGTGTGGGTTCAAGTGGGTCCAGGGATGGTTTATAGCAAAGAAAATTCAGCATTGCACCCGTGCGAAGCCGGGGCGGGTCGCTAGTTCTACGATAAATTAATAACAAACGAAAAGGGAGTTATTCTCACCTACAAACTGTGCTGTAGTTTGGCGAGTGTAATTTAAAATTGTATAAGTAACTACTTGTAAAAGGAATAATAAAAAATAAGAACAAAAAACGATATTTTAACTATTGGTAGGTAGGTAGATAAAAGGCATAATATGTTATTGTTGCAAAATACAAAACAAAAAATATTTTACTGTGGGTATGAATTGGCTGATGTCTGTTTTTTGAGAGACATAAAAAAGAAAAGTCAAGAAAAATGAGTGACACACTTCAATACATGGACCCAAGAGTGCTCCCGAAGCATTGTTGCAGTCACCCGAAACTTTTACTACTAAAAAAATAATGTTGATAACAGAAGTTGTTTTGTTGAAAAAAACTTAATTCCTATTTTAATGCTCTGATTTCTTATTACTAATTGTATTGGTTGGTAGGCACCAGCTTCTTATACATACTCTTCAAAATTAAATTACACTATCTGCATAACTCTTAATTACTAATTAAGACACCATTAAAATGAAATAGCTGCAATATCAGCGTCTGCAATTTTTTTTACTGTCAACACCATTGGCAGTGCAATTAACTTTTTGTCTATTGGCCATAATCAATAGGCGTAAAAACAATCTGTACAAAATGAATTACTACAACAAGTTTAGACTTCGGCGATCTTTCCCTTGGTAAAATAAAAAAAAAACAAATAATAAATAACAAAAAATACTTGATCCTATTTGCCCAGATACTCTCTCCCCAACCACGTGAGACTGTGTAAGATTCAGCTTGACAGCCCACACCTCAAGTACCTAATTAATGACACTCCCTCATCGTCACAACATCATCAAGTCAATTCTCCATTGAATAGGTATTATTTTTTTCTCTTCCTAAGGACTGACTGGAATATTGCATGGACTTTAATTACTCAATTTTGTCATGATGAATATTATAAGGAAGGCACTGATGAATCTGCTAAGCTGAAACCACTTGTGCTATAACTTTTGGATAATATACAAGTTACCAATGTACTTATAATACTTCCCAATTACCTATCAAGCTGATTACGTACGTAATCGTCTACACCTGACCCAATGTACCCAATTCTTATTGCAATAATATCATAATTGTACGTCGGCCTTTCCTGTAAGGTATTTTCGCTATCGATTTTGTGATCTAAACAAATTAAACTTAAATTTTTCGTAAGTGAATCCCTTGCTGGAATGCAAGATAAGAACGTACCTAGAAAGAAAATAACACCATACAATATATACCATGCAATTAAGAACCTTTGTAGGTAAGTGAATCAGGCAGTCTAGTCGCCCGCGCCGATAGTCTAATTTTAAAACTACAATAAAACAAATGGACGCTGACTCCCTCCGATTCGTCTCAGATTTATTGTAAGTTCATAATACATACGTACCATCTGAAAATATGAACCTTTGAAAAAAAGGTTTCTTTGTCTCTTGACAACGAGATTTATTTTCTTCCAACCTTTGCCGGCCTTATCAACCCTTGTCAATAAGGTTCATATTCACGATGATTATAACTATAGTTCCCCCGTTGAACTGTTAGTCCCCTTGCCAAGTGGTAAACGAAGGCATCATTCTCTTAGTTGCCGTTAGCCTAATTGTAATCTACACTAATATTATATCAAATCAAAAACTACTGGACCGATTTTAAAAACTCTTTCACGAATGGAAAGCTACAATATCCCCACGGGAACGGGAACTACGAGGGGAAACCGCTAGTACCAAGTATTAAGAACTACATAACTATAAAAAATACAGTACGACATTTTTACTTGGTAAGCGCTATCTTATGAATTGGAGCGCTAATGTCAGCCCCATACTTTCGTCATTCTATTCCACTAATCTTTACGTTTTGCAAAGAAACTTTTCAAGGCCCTCAGTTGACTAGGAAATTTTGTTTTTTTTTAAATTAAATCCAAACCTAATTCCGAGACAAAGCACAAAGGTTGTTTTTTATAAATAGGTAATACCTTTATAATAATACCTTAAAATAGCAAAATCATCAATACATCACCTTGTGACGAATAAAAGGAAAGTGGATCAATTTATTTATTGTTTCTTTTACAATAGTTTTACGTTTTCAATAGCCGTAAAACGGACGCTAAGCTACCAAGTCAATTTATTTATTACCAACTTTTGTTCCCGATTTGTTTGCCTTCCGGAAGAAAAGTAGCCTATCCTGAAGATAGAATTGGTTATCTCCCTGGCAAATCTTATGAAGATTTGGTAACGTTAGATAGAGCTACCTACACATACCTCTGATATTTGCATATTTCTACATAACAACGATAAATACTATATTATATAGAAATGAACGAAGTATAAAATTGTATAATTAATATAATAAAACAGTCCAAATCTTTTTACTACACTTTACCTCTTACGAGTAACATGCTACTGCGGCCTAACCTATTTACCGCAAGTCTGTTGGTTAATAATTATTATGATTGTGGTTTTATTAAAATATTTCCTTGTTGAAATTACTATACCTAGTAGGTATTCCGGCAACTCCTCTATAGTGAAGTTCGTTCTTTCATAACACGGTTTTGGGGAGAAAAAAACTACCAACACCCCAACTTCATCACGACAGACTCCTGATTGGCCGTTTTTTTTCCGGAAAATCATACATCCAGGCGAAAAGTTATTATACAAAGAACTTGGTGTTCATATTCTATGTGCATCGTCATCATCAATCGTCAAAAAAAAAGTTTTTTCATTTCGGTCTTACAATATGAAATAAGTACCTACTTACCCTAAGAAAAGTAGGTACGTTAATACTATTACATATTCTGTGGTAAAGTATAGTATTTACTCATACAGAATATTTTAATAACCAATATAAACAATTTGTTATGGTTATTCATATAAATTCTTGGAATTAATGCGCACTTGAACTTATTGAAACAAGTTAAAGAAATTACTTTATAGAAACCAAACTGGAGTGAGATTATTCGGAAATCAACACAACTTCTATTACTCTTCTTAGTTTATCGTTTAGTCAATACAAGTAGGTGGCGAAAGACCTGGCGGTATCACTGTCTTTCCATGAAAACATGGTAGGTTGCTGGTATGGGATGCCACATGTGACGACACACTGGTTCCATCCCATATCAGGGACACCGCTGTGGGCGCTGATGGCGCAGCGATAATATACCTCAGTGCGGTCTACATGTGTGTGCCGTCTAGGTTGAGATCATAGGACTTAGGGGCCCGAAGGCGCGGCAGCTTACCAGCTTTCAGTGCTGGCAACCACAGGACTGGCACAGTTATCTCTATCAAAAGATCAGCTTAGATATTCAGAGAGAGAATGCGGCCAGTCTTGTAAAAGCGGTATTCCATTTGTGTAAATACCCACATTTCAATGTCGTATTTGACGTCGGCGGACCTGGGTGCTGTTACACCCCTTTACCTAGAATCAATTCTGGGACGGATTTCCTCACGATATTTTCTTTAACCATCGAGATAGTGTCTAGCTAGCTACTATAATTTATTTTATTAGGTATTATACTTTTTTTTTATTTTTGTGTCAATGATTGCATGTTTTTATTGGTGAACAATAAAGAGTTGTTACTTACTTGCTAAATATGTAGGTACGTAAGTTTGTAATTGACACGGTCCATTGCGATGGTTATTACGGTTACAGTAGGTATGCTAGTGACCATCTGAAATATCTAGATTACATGTGATAAAGAATTATCAGAGTTGTCCTACAGAGATTAGCTCTCACAAGAAATCTAGCATTTACGAGTACGAGTGGAGGTGAGATTTTGGTAACCTGTTTCTTATTAATTAGTAAGGTGGGAGAATTCTCCCAGCCGGTTTCTGCTAGCTTATACTAGCAGTTTTTCCTGTCCTATCTAGCACAATGACTGCATCAGATTTCTATGCAATTTTCTGATTACTAACACAGACTACTAATAGACATTAGTTTTTACACGGCAAATGCATTCCTCAGTAGCAATGGCAGTGGTAGCACAGCACCATATACGCGACGTGTGTCTCGACACGTAGCTTAGATATGGAGTGCATATGCCCCGGCGGCCATATTTGCAGCGGCCATCTTTGGTGGATCATGCCAAACCCCGAGCACACCTCTTGACTCATTGTGGACATAGTTTACTTACGCTTATCTGAGGATTTGTATGTTCAAAGGCGGTGCTACCGTATCTGTACCGAAGCTTAATATTTATGCGCATGTAAGTAGGTTAGTAGTACAGTGGCCAAATGTTTGGATTTGCAAGTTGTGTCTCGACTTTTAGGGGTGCAATGACCCTATGCAATCAATCGATGGGTTAACACGATTGTAACTTTTAGTAAGTTATTTCTACGCTTTTTAAGGTACCTATATACCAAATTTTAAACCTCTATTCCTGATTTTGGGTTAATTAGTAGTATCTGGGTGCTGACTTGTAGACATATTTCGAGAATGCGCGTATTTAAGGGGGGCTAAGAAGGTCTGGAAAACCCACGTCTGAAATCGTTTATTTTGACCGAATTTCAACCTTTTGCGTATGCGTTTTAACACCAGTATACGATAAAAAAGACTCGGAAGCGCTGTAACGGTGCATCATTAACGTTTTAACATGTCTTTACTCGTTGCTTTGACATATAGTTTGTGGGAAGCAGAACCTCCATGTAAAAGCTATAGCTAACCCTAAACTAAATTTCCATTGTCGGTCGTTCTGATGGGGTTGAATTGATAAAACAGTCCTGACTAAGGCATAAGCTATTTTGGTTGTCCGAAAATCGACTTTAACAACAACTGCTTGCCTCTAGCTATCAATAAAACACATCTGTGAACAGGCTAATGACAATCAAATTATACCAACGTTTTGTACATGTTTGAAATCCACTTATTTGCAAACACGCCACCCAGGCAAGTGATTTCATTTGCCGACACCTACGGAACGTAATAAGATTTCGCTGGCATGCACAGACATATGAATACGTTAGACGTTCGTTTAATAAAATTTTGTATCATAATGCAATCGTCAAAATTTAATGTCTAGCTAGGGTGTATGGGTCTGGGGCTTAAAGCGCGTTACGATTGGCTATAATGCTAATACACTCTGCTAAGTGATTTTCGATTACATAATTTAGGCCTAATGCACACTAAAAGCAATGCAACACGACAGAAAATGCATACGCCTGAAGTAGATGCAAACCTTCGCATATACTCACACAAATGAAATTGTTATTATGTCGTGTTGAATTTGGGCATTGGGCCTCAAATTCAAACTTTAATGTCGCAAAAATTTTTTTCGGAAACCTGTTGCTTGTCCAGAAGGAACTACAAAATACTTATTAAATCACACATTAAAATGTCATATCCTTAACAAGTTTCGTCAAATGTACATAGGTAATTAAAACATTAACATAAACCGCAACACGCTCTGTCAGAACCCGCAAAATAAACAAAATTCTAATATCAGTAATTATCATGTAAACCAAAAACAAAATTTACTTAGTAAACAAAATAATCTCATCCAAGTTCTTTATGTAGCTGCAGAGCCTAAGTTTGAGTAGCCGATCTGCCTTATTATGTGGCGTCTACGAACTGTCAAGTTGTCTGTTGCTGTCCGCATTGCTAAGGATTCCGCTGTGATTTAATTAGAGCTACTTGCTTACGCATATGCATGGTTTACGCATCGTTCACATCGAGATATTAACTGATAGATTGGTTTTCTCCTACATTTGCATAGTGAATAGTGATGTATACTCGTACTCGTAAAAATTACTGTGATTTTAGCTCTGAAAAACAGATCGAATCATGGACCATTGTCTATTATCCCGAAAAATTTAATCGAATTTTAGGCATAAGATTAAGTCACCAATGCCAAACAGGAAAATAAACAAACCAAATTAACGAACTATATCGAATGAGTATGACCTAAATGTGGTTTATTGTTCATTTTCACCAATATTGTTCGGTCCAGTTATTGGAAAGTGCATGACTGATGTTTACAATTCTCGGTAACTATTTATTATTATAAAAGAGGCAAATAAATATATATAGAAGAATGAACTCTTTATTGCACTCCATAAAAGAAACATCGTGTTAAAAGTAGGTGAGGAAAATCTAGAACAGTAATAAACCAAAATAAGATCTTCGAGTTGTAGTCTTTGCCAAGTAGGTCCCAGAGGTTTAGTATGGAGCTACATATTTGGAAACAGACTGCTAGCTGGGGTTTTATCTTGAGATTTTATTTCTCCGTAAAGTAACACTAACTGATATCGATTGGATACTTTTCAAAATGAATATGCTAGCTTTTGTTTATGACTTCCGCATTCAGAGAAAATAAGCCTATTGCCCTTGCTCAAAATACAGGCTATCTACCAGCCTAACTTCATGAAGATTAGTTTAGCTAAGAAAACTTAATAGACAGACTTCCGCATTTATTTTAATAGCCGTGGTCTCTATCCTCGTGAACTTTAGGTTATCTTGGAACAACAACACATTTCACATACATACAAGATCGATCAACCGCTTTAGCCCCTTTTCACACGTACCGGTTTCCGCCGGTCCGGCGGGCGGCGAAGTATATGGCCATGTACAGTCAAGAGCAAGTCAAGCTTTACACTACCAGTTTAAGCTGAGCTCTGATTTATACTGCGCGCCATAGAATACAGGGCCGGGTCAAAGTCCAAAGTGTCAAGCTTAGCGTGCTCCTGACTGTACGTTCGCTTTCATACGTACCGGCGGGCAACCGGCCATACATTTCACCGCCGGACCGTGGACGGTGAAAAGGGGCTTAGACATGAAAAGGCAACAGACAAACTGACTAGAGTTACTTTCGCATTTATCATATTAGTAGGGATCTAAGTATATAAGTAAATTATCTTTACTGTACCTAGTGGGTTATATTCTTCGACTACGAATAAAAACACTACATATCCAGTCAAAATCACAAACGGCTATATCGAACCGAAACAGGAAAACATATCTTCAGCTACGTGGAAATTTTAAGCCATTTTTTTTATTCTATTCTGGTTATTTTACATAGTGCCATAGTATATATATATATATTAATCTTTATTAGGAACTAGTTTATTTTTATTGTGTTGCTAGAAGACCTTCATTTTGAAATAACGTAATATACCTACCTAATTATAGTATTTAGGGGTACCTATAACCTATACATACAATTATGTATTGGCCAGAAAGGTTGTAGGAAAATCAAATAACAATTCTAATAAAATCTCCGGCATCTGTAATCTCTTTTAAAAAAAGGGAAAAAATACTGGTTGAAAAAAGGCAGTTCCCATTGAGCTATACGATTGTGAATTCATAAACGAAAATTAAATTAAATTTCAGAATAAAATGCCTATTCAGGAGTGTTATTGACATTCCTTTTGCCGGCAATCTAATTGAGTCGATCCTTCAGTAAATTTTATTTCCTGAAGCCTACCTAATTTCTTTGCTCCGATGGCGCCGTGCCGTCGACCGCCCAATAAAGTGGGTTGAACCCAGTTTTTGGGTTTTATATCCTCCCGGGTCAACGATTTTGGGTGAATGACCGCCTACTAAATATAACTTACCCAAAATCCGTTTTTGTGCGTTAAGTAATTTCTTTAGCACCGCGAAGTGACTGTCGGTTTAGTCGGTCCGTAGGTATACGTGGGATGTTTCGAGATTTAAATATTGTTATTCAACACCTGCCGTCCCTTTTTATGTAAAGGTTCCTTCTGATTTTTTTCTATAAATAAGTTGTGCCGATGTTTGTTAGTGACATGTTGAAACCGAAAATTCTGAGCAAAAAAACATTTTTTTAAAAAGATTTTTGGTTTGCCCACTGGGCCTTTAAACCAAATCTCAATTTTACACTTTAATCTTAGTTAAATGGCTTTGCTTCTGAGTCTATTCACAAAAATTCAGTGTCTTCAACACTTTCTATTCGTTATCAACAGTAAAATGATAGCACTTCATTGTGACTTCTGGAGGCAATCCAAAATGACCATTCCTTTGCATTTTATCGAATTTCCCATTCACTGCACTATTTTCCAGACACTTGCCATATAATATACTTATCACTAATATGAGTCAAAACCAAAAATATATAGCAAAACGAAAATTATACAAAAACACATGTCGGGTTTAAGCCAAAAAGCCGAAAACAAGTTTATTGATTTCGGTGTTGCCGCACATCTATTCTATTTATGTTCTCCTGTATTAATAGATTGTTCTCAGTATTAAGTATTTTATTAATAATATAATTTCAATTTGAAATTCGGTTCACTAGTTACAGAGGTTACCCCCGACATACAAAGAAACTCGCATGTTTTCTCGTTACTATATTAGTAGATATAGACTAGCGGTTCTGCGTGGTTTTAACCGCGTAGTTCCCGTTCCCGTTTGAATACGGAAATAAAATATAGCCTATGTTATTCAGGGATATCCTAGCTTTCCATTGGTGAAAGAATTTTTTAAATCAGTCCAGTAGTTTTTGAGTTTATTCTTAACAAACATACAAATCTTTCCTCTTTATAATATTAGTATAGAAGTATAGATAGCAAAGTCTCTAAAGCCACGTACAAACCATTTATAACCAAAGGAAAGGTTACCGTTAAATCAGCGATCAATAAAAGGAAGTTGCCACAGGGAAAAGTTCCGTTTGTGCGCATGCGCATGGCACAACGTTAAGAAACTAGTTTGAACTTCCTGTGATGAACGATCGTCATAAATAACTAATATGGCGAACCGGAAACAGTATGGCCTCGTCGACTTCTGTTGGAAGGAGTATATGTGGGCGTCCCTGGCGCAATAACGAGGAAGACGCAAGCAATTATGCTTTTAGTGTTAATTAAATATTATAGAGAGTGACACATGTTGGCAACTCCAACAATATAATCTGTGGACTGTTTTATTATAGTCTATGGCTTCCACATGCGAATTTTTTTTATGTCTTGTTTGTCTGCTTGACATTTTATTTATTTTATCTGCTCCGTGATCCTACAATATCCAGAAAGTACAACCCTCAATCAAGTTCACTTAAGCACGCCACATGGTTTTTCAAACTGGATATAGAAATAACAACAGTCGCTGGTTTATCTTTTTAGAAGGCAAACACCTTTCCTATTTATCCACGGACCTTTTATCTCAGTTGGTAATAACCATGCTTTTGAGTCGGAGTTCGCTGGTTCCATTCCACATTAGTGTGCATGAACATTTCTGATGGTTTCGTTAAGTATTTAAGTATGTTTGTAGGCTCTCCCAAATAAAAAACCTTAGTTCCTGTTTTCAGAACATAGACTACAGTGTGTTACGCAAAGCACAATACGATCATTTGCGTGTTTTAGCGACTACTTAGATGTTGACTTGATGACATATATCTGGCTTTCAGATAGGTTCTAAATATTCTACTCATCTCTCAAAATTTCCCTGCTTTTGAGTCGGAGTTCGCTGGTTCCATTCCACATTAGCGTGCATGAACATTTCTGTTGGCTTCGTATCTGAGTGTTTAAGTATTTAAGCAAGTTTGTAGGCTCTCCCTCTATGTAAATTTGCGTAAAAATAAAAACCTTTGTTTCTTGTAAGAACATAGTCATAGACTATAGTGTGTAACGCAAAGCAGAGAACGATCATTTGCGTGTTTTCGCGACTACTTAGATGTTGACTTGATTATCAAGTTAGAACCTATCTGAAAGCTAGATATGTCATCAGATGACATATCTAGCTTTCAGATAGGTTCTAATATTTACTCATCTCTCAAAATATAGGAGATCTAAAAAACTGATTGACCTCAGAATCTTAAAGTTCCTCTTAACTTTGGCTTATAAGGTTCTGATGTCAATGAACACAGCAGCAGTCGATATATACGTATAGTAAACTAGGTGTTCCCTACTATTTCATGCTCGTAAATCCCGTTCTAAACTAAGCTTTCCATTGGTGAAAATAAATTTTAAAATCGTTCAGTTGTTTCGGAGCCTATTTAGTACAAACAAATTCAAATATTTTCTTTTCATAATACTAGCTGACCCGACAGACGTTGTCCTGTACAACTATCAGTTATGTCAAATACCATAAGATTACATTAAAAGAGTTAAAATGGTCGTTATGTTTTCTTTAATTTTCTAATGATTAATACTTCTCCTTACAATAACAAACACAACAAAAAAAGAATTAGCGAAATTGGTTCAGCCGTTCTCGCGTGATGCCTTGACCAAGGGAAACAGGGATTTATTTTAACATATATACAACATAGATTAGTATAGTTGAAGTATGATAAGCGTCGTTAGATCATTTGATATGCTCCTATATCACTAAACACAATAGACCGCAATCAAAACAAGGAGTGGTCATTCAAACTAAAACACTTGAAAATGTCAGCCTGCCCGTTATGGTCGCAGATGCAGTTCTGTCGATTACTAACTAAGTTATTTAAAAATCAACCTTCTATACCAATATAATAAAATTAATGTACATGTCTGTAATAAATCTAGTTAAATAACATAAATGTAACAATTTAAGCGGACACTTCCAATATGGTGCCAAATCATGTGGCCTTTTTTATATTGTTTGTCTATTTGTCTGTTTGAAAGTCTCGAATAGCGTCAACGAATCTGAAATATTCGTGTATGTTCCATTTCGATATAAAAGATATCGAAATACGTTAAGAGTTTATTTTAGTAAACCGAACCGAAACCAAGGCGTCGTCGTCGGCAGTTCATTAATAAAATATTATATTACATTATTCAACAACAATTTTATTTAAGGCTTGACGAATAAGGAAGGTATGACTGTTAAATACAGGCTAATTAAATTAAAAGCCTGCGATATGCATACTGACGTAATTTTCAAAACATTATGAATAATGCAGTCTCCGTGTACATACTATAATTCCATTTATTTACCAGATGCTAACGTCACAATTTACGTCGCAGTGCTGCAGAGAGCACTTATTAACGAGAGAATGTAATTCTATGGACAAACTTCCACCTGTTGACTGCCAACAACGAAAATGATGTTAATGATGATAATAATTTTGATGGTGACATTTTTTGACATTTTTTGACATTTTTGTAATTTTTTGTCATTTTTGAAACTTTTGACATTTTAGACCTTTTTGACATTTTGAAATTTTTGAACTTTTTGACATTTTAACATTTTTGACATTTTGACATTTTTGACATTTTTTGACCTTTTTGACATTTTGACATTTTTTGACATTTTTGACCTATTTGACATTTTTGAACTTTTTGACATTTTGACATTTTTGACATTTTTGACATTTTTTGACCTTTTTGACATTTTTGACCTTTTTTGACATTTTGACATTTTTTGACATTTTTGGCCTTTTTGACATTTTTGAAATTTTGTCATTTTTGAACTTTTTGACATTTTGACCTTTTTGACATTTTTTGACCTTTTTTGACATTTTGACATTTTTGACCTTTTTGAATATTTGACATTTTTGAACTTTTTGACATTTTATGACCTTTTTGACATTTTTGACCATTTTTGACATTTTGACATTTTTGACCTTTTTGACATTTTTGAGCTTTTTGACATTTTGACATTTTTGAAATTTTGACATTTTTGAAATTTTTTGACCTTTTTGACATTTTTGACAGTTTTGGCATTTTTGAGATTTTTGAAATTTTTGACCCACGGGTCTGAAATGCCCAGTCCCTTTTGACCCACGGGTCTGAAATTCAAACTCGATCGAGGTATTGACCTAAGGCATCTACTGACCGAATTTGAAGTCAATCGGTCCAGTAGATCCGGAGATATCCTGTCGACAGACACACAGACACACAGACACACAGATACACAGACAGACATCTTACTCAAACCATTAACTTCCTCTTATAATGCTACGCAGGAGGAAGTTAATAAATATATAAAACATAATACATTATTAATAAATAAATAAATATATAAATATACATATATAACATAAAATCTTTGCGGGGGCTTATCGCAATAACAAACACGTGGGCTTAAAACATATGCGGGCAATACGCTTATAACACGCAGGCCCCCATGGTGTCCACAAATTAATACCAACTGCAATGGTTGTAAGTTAAAAGATATCATATTCGAGCGAATTAGTTACGAAGCAACATAGTCTGTGTTGGGTGTCTAATTCTATTTACTACTTTATTATGGCCATAAACTGTCTATTTATCTATTGCAACTACGTACCTAAAAACGAGAAGCTACAAGTTATGTGAACGAACATTCAGGGGTCTGGACATTTAGAGTTATAAAAAATACTATTTTCATCTCTTCGTGGGGAAAGCGTCAACTTTCGGCCCGTTGCCGCTTTCAGCAGAAAAAAGTATACACACCTCGCTTCGAAACGGTTGACAATTACATGTGATCTGAAGCATTTCTTATTTTACTTCCCTCGATACGTAATATACTATTTCGTAATAAATAATACTTATTTGAGCATGACTCGTCTACTTCAAAATCGTAAACCTAAAGTTTACAATCCCGCATCCCTGCACCATAAAACATTCAATGACAGCGCTTTATGTCGCAAAAAATGGTTTTTAGTTTGGTTATTACCCCTATACAGTAGATATTCGCTGATGTACTTAATTTATAGCTTCTCATGACGGGGACTTAACATCTTGGTGAATTTGATAAACTTGGAGGAGTGGAAACAAAAGAACTATATTTTTATACAAGTTATGTGGCGGTGTTCTAAACAAAATTAACCTTTTCATTCCATCTTTCGAAAAGTGACGTTTTGGTCCTCAATAAGAGGGAGCAAAGTAAGTCTTTTCCGATAGGGTTTTAATAAGTGCGAATAAAAGTGTTTTGAATTTGGAATCAGAAATATTCTTCAACATTCTTAACCAAAGAGATTAGCAAAATAAGTTTGCATCTAAGGTTGGCGCCACTGTAGCTTAAGTACTATAACAAAACATTAGTTCCATTTTTCGCCGCATTAGGCTGACATGGCTGAATGGCGTTCGATGGTTGTGCCACACTGTCAGAAAAAACTCGCTGTGGCAATGCGCGCGCTTTCGTAGTTATTTTTCTCATAGAGAGGTATGAAAAGCAGAGTGTATCATTGGGTCGCAAAATTATTTTTACCTTGGGCTACGTACTTTAAACCCCTCACTTCGTTCATGATTTGACATTAGAATCATTCACAATATTCGTGATTTAAAAAAAACGCCCGCGCTGTAAAAATATCGTTTTGCTCCCTTATGACACAATCTACTATTATAACCAGTTCGATTATTTTTTCCTAGGTTTAGAGGCTGAGGCTGTGCTAGATAAGTCAGGACCCTCTGTTTATATTTCTTGATTTCGTAAGCTTAAAATACAGTTCCAAAGTCCCTATATACTTGTACTTTCCGCCTGCCTTGGATGAAAATCGTAAAAAGAATGACAAACACTGTCTTGAGAGCTCCAATGATTGATAGACACTTTCATTGTCTTTTTTTCTGACCTGTCACGTGAGATTAAACGCGTGACTTTATTGCCATCTCAACTTGACCTTATGATACAATAAACGCTAAGTGAATTGGGTCTATTGAATTTCAGCGTCATTGTGTATTTCAGTACCAAGTTTTTTTATTTTTTTTAAACACCATGATTTATTTTTGTGCTCTTTACTTTTTGCATTTTAATGATTTCGGTATCATCGAAGGCAATAACGGTGTTTTTATACCTACCTAGCAAAACTTTCCAAAGGATATATACCTACCTCGTATGCTTTAGTATCATGAGATTTAATCAATTGATAATTTAGAAACACACATTATGTTTTAAATAAAACAAGCATCTTTCTGCAAACTCAAAACATCTTTTTGCAGAACTTATTTATCGTTATACGTTGAATAATAAACATACAGATCGTTTCCTAATGAAAAGAAAATGTTACGATGCCTAAAAAAAATCTAAAATGTATAAAATTAAATTTATACAAGCGACTTATCACCGAGGATCCATTTTTGGAAGACTCGTTAAGAGACCCAATGGGTTCGATTCTGCTTTACACCGATTAAACTTATTTTAGTTTAGTCCTGTCTTTGTTTTACCTCAAAAAAAGAAAAGGGATAGAAGATAACCTACCGAATTTAGTCCTGTCAGAGGATGTATTTAGTCGTGACTTCTTTACATGCCCTAAATACATTATGAAATGCCTTAGTAGACTCTCGTCTCTTTTCTTTTCTAGGAGAAAGAAAATGACAGGCGTAAAAGTAAAATAAGTTTAGTCGCTGTAAAGCAGAATCTCGGCCAATGTCCATCTCCGGACCGGAGAATGCCGTTTAACATGTCTCAAGACTATTACTGCTTTTCTAAAATTATTTAACGCAAACAATACAGTGTAGTAACTCTTTATTGTACATAAAAAAAATATATGCAATTTACGATTTTCAAAAAAGAAACTGGAAATATACTCCTACATAGCCGTGCCTACACATTAACACTAGTTGAATACATTAGGTAGTTGTTTGATATCAGAAGAAAAGTCTTCTTGAACTTATATTTTCAAGAATACCTCATCTGTTACAATGTAGTTATTTCAGTGTCTTTCAAACATAAATATTTTCGAACTTGCAAAGATGGACTGAGAGATAAAATTCATTCATTCATTTTCATCATCCATCCATTCATCATTCATTCGTATACCCGTACATTACATTATACACAATTTTTGTAAGTAGATCACCGAGGAATTCGTAACGTACGTTTTTGCATGCTATAGATAGGTACAGCTGACGATTTGGCTATACAATGTTGCAAATTGCAATCACAAACTGTTTTCATGTTGTATAATATGTATTCCAATAAATATGTACAAAGTAGTGTGTGCTAGCACATGGACGTGCGTGTTACCTACCAGGCTGCACTATCATTATCTCCTGCGACCTGCAGGTTTTTAAATTGTTTCCTAGTTATAAAAGTCTCGGTTCTGCGCGGTTCCCTCATAGTTGCCCTTCCCGTGGGAATACAGGAATAAAATATAGCTTATGTTACTCAGGGATATTCTAGCTTTCCACTGGCGAAATAATTTTTTAAATCGGTCCAGTAGTTTTTGAGTTTATTCGTAACAAACATACAAAAATACAAATCTTTCCTCTTTATAATATGAGCCCACCGGCTCCCGGTGGGTCCATATACGCCAACACCGAAGAAGCAACAGGTCCTTCACTAACTAAGGGTTAGTATATAGATAACGTTTTTTAAGCTTTCTACAGTTGATACCAGATGGCTAGTTAGTATGCAAATATAAATATTTACAATAATAATAATCTCACGCCTTTTATCCTCGAGGGGGTAGGCAAAAGTATTCCATTTCTGGATATACCCATTTTCACGAAATATTCATTATTTACAGTATTTTTGTTTACCTGTCGCCGACTTATACAATCTTTAATATTCCCTCTTTGTATTTGTGATAAAACTATATGAGCTAGTTATTACAATACACATAAATTACAAGTTAAATAAACAAGACATTAATTGAACATACAAAAAAATACCATTGATATAACTCCGTCCGTATATAGACTTGATGGGGTAGAAGTTGATTTAAATTATAGCAAGTAAGTAAATGTCAAGAGCAGCGGGACGGACAAATACATTACCAAGTACATACTATTATAATGTTTATTCGTGATGTGATCATTTACACCGTTTTCGCATACTTAGCATCCTACTAATATTATAAATGCGAAAGTTTGTATGGATGGATGGATGTTTGTTCCTCTTTCACGCAAAAACTACTGAACGGATTTTGATGAAACTTTACAGTTATATAGCTTATACACAGATAGAAAAGATTACTTAATTCAAGTAATATTACTTGATCCAAGAGTTTTTCATATTCGTATATGAGGAAAGTCGTAAATCTCTTGGATCAAGAGTGAAAAGATTTCAGAGTTTATTATTTAAATCAAACAATAAAATACTCTCTACAAAAGCGCATGAAACTTTTATCTAAAATTTTTACGCTCTTGGACCGAATAAATAAAAATTTTAGATTTAATTTGTGTCGTTCTTCATTTCAAACAACAAAGCAAGAACGAGAAATGCTTGAATGAAGAGTTATCGACTCTTTATTTAATAATTGGTGTGTCTTGCCTTAAGGTTTAAAGCTTAGTTTAAGATTTAAAAAATTTGACGTGAAGTATTTAATATGCTTGACACTAACAACTGCGCTGTTAAATTAAATATATTTCTGCTTTGTCGTGAGATTGCGCATTGCTTCCAGGAAATACGATAAATATTTATCCTAAAATTGTGAATCTTTAGTATGAAAGAGACGAATGCTTTTTATAAAAGATTCGCATATTTCAATTAAACATTATATTAATTTGGGCGAAAATAACCTATTGTTCAATATGAAAGTTTCTGATACTTCAATTAAACTTTATGTTAGTTTGGGTGAAAAGAGCCTATTACTTGATATGAAAGATTCTGTTAATTATATTAAACTTTATAAAAGTTTGGTCTAAAAGAGTGCAATTATTAATTTAGGAGAAAAAGTACACGATTTTGTTTTGGTCGTTCTTGGTTATATACTAAGAACAACCAAATCAACATCGGGTACAATTACAAACGAAAACCATAGGTATTGAATTCAGTCATATCGCAAAACTGAAGAACCGTCACAGAATATAGGAAATAGGAAAGAAAAAAAAACGTTCCAATAGGTAACAATAAAATATGGAAAAGCAAAGCATAATCAATATCTATACAATCAGAATCTTTCATAAATTAAGTCCTAAAACTATTATACTTATTAAAGTAAGGTACTTAATTATTAATTGAAAAAGCTGTATGCAAGTTATTTTATATTCAATTTTATTCATTTGTAAAGTAAACAAACTACTGTGCATTTAAAGTAAACAAACTACTGTCGATTTCACTGATTATACATACCTACTAAAATACGGATGTATGTAGTATTTCGATCGTCGGTAAAATATCGAAAATATGAATAGTCCGTCGAGTAAGCGACATATCTAAATTTTTTTTGCACATAATATAATATTTCGGTAAAAATTTCGTTACAGAATTCTGAGTCAATGTAGTCCGAGACTTAATTGCCCCATGCGACGCCCGGATGCAGGCAAAGGGTACCTATGGGTTAAAAAACTAAAAAAATCTCCGCATCCAAGCATACACGTGGCAAGGCTCGGAAAAAGTTGAGTCTGAATTTTGTTAGGAATAATCAAAAGTATATTAATAAGTCACTATCTATATTCTTGTACTCTTGTTCAAAGTCCCAGGATATCTGAAATAACAAAACATGTGTTACGTTACTCTGTCATGATTTATCAGAAAAATACTAAGTATAAAAAACAGGACACTTGGTCAAAGATTTCTCAAGGATGCTACATCGTGGTTACTTACCAGCGTTTGAGCTTTGGAGCTTTTGAGTATTGAAAACTTTTCTATGTACTCATACACCGTCAAGGTTTTAGAATTCTGTCGCTCCACATATTATGTGTTTTCCCACTTCTCTAAGAGCTCGTCCCACGGCTCATCATTTTGCATACGCCATAGTGCATCATCAGATGTTCCTAAAATAAAAGAGTACTTGCATTAATTTAAACACACAAAAATATTATGGCTGCAAATAGTCTAGTGTTAGGCTAGGTGATGATAACTGAAGAATAGAATATAACCTAACCTAACCATAATAATAACGGGTGTTATTTAAATGATTAGCAGAGTATTCGTATTTTTGTGAGCAGAAAAATTTAATCTGTAAGCAGAAATAGCTAATTGGTCAGCAACTCATGGCCAGCAAACATTACAAAACCAATCAGCAATTTATGTCATTCTGGATGGCTGTAATTATTTTTGAGCTACAATGAGCTGCTACTGTTAAATAAAATTTTAGTAAGCACTCAGAGGGGAAGCCAAAAAATTTTTTTTGAGCTGCATATAAAAGTAGCAAAAATTATTATTGTTGCAACTTTTATGATTATGATGTATGATTATTATTACGATTACAAGTAGTAGTGGTAGTGGTAGTGGCAGTAATGGTGGTGGTGGTGGAGGTAGTGGTAGTGGTGGTGGTAGGGGCTGTGGCGGTGGTGGTTGTGGTGGTGGCAGTGGTAGTGGTGGTGGTAGTGGTAATAATGTAGTAGTAGTAGTAGTAGTTATAGTATAATTTTTTACGACATGTTTTCTCTGCTGTTCAATCATGAAATCTTGCTGACCAAGTAGTTATTTTGCGGACCAAATAACTATTTTGCGGACTGAATGTTTATTATGCAAACCCATGTTATTGTAAGTTGCCTATTTCCGATTTAATTTTTGACCATTATCAAAATTATTTGCCGAACAAGGATTGCTGCCTGATTTTTTTATTTGCGAACAAAATCTTTGCATGCCGACCAAATGATTTAAATGCTTCTTTTTTGTGGCTAACCAAATTTTATATTTGCTGCCCGTTTAATTACTTCTCAATAATAACCTTAGAAACTAATAGGTACTCATAAAAACTTAAAAAAAAAAAACATTATCAACTACTTATGCTATGGCAACTCCTAGCTCCATCATGACACCCACTGTATAAAGTGCTGGTCAAGATGAATTAAATGAACCCTAACAGTGAAAACCACATTGAAGTCTCTGTGGTTTAGGAGGAGTTAGCAGATAACAGATAACAACAGACATGAGGCTTCAATTTATATTTTGTAGTGATGATAGGCAATGATAATTTAATTACTTTACACATATTCAACAGCTTAACTATCACGGAGAAGAGAACTTACCTTGTATTTCTTCAGTGTCCGCTGGATTCAACTTCGGTTAGGTTTCTTTTTTGGATTTTTTTATGCAGGTATTGTCTCATACTATACTACAATCCTGCAAAGTTTCATCGACTGAGGAATTTATGTTAGGAATTAACCTTTATTGCCTAGACTAAAGAGGAAAGTAAGGATAGCGTGGCCTCCTCTGCAGATTCCATTGCTTTCACTTCAGGCTCAAAGCAGTAACAGTATGTCCAGGACTTCAGGAGTTAATTTTCACAAAAATTTGCTGTTTGCTGGTTTTTTCCGTTACGACACAAGAAATAGACGTGCACTCGTAAAATTTGAATTGCCAGTTGCCAACTTGCCAGTGACACCCTCGGGGTGGCCAGATATGATTGTTCAGATTCCGCCAAACTAATTAACATTTTCCGATTTTTTAAATTCGTTTAAATAAATGCGCATAAACATGAATACGCATAATATGAACTCGCATAAACAAAAATTAAGTTTAGGATTTGTGTTGAAAAATAAAATAAACACTTGTAGGAAATGGATAGAATCGATATATTGTTTTTGACAAAATCTATCATAGCAACACCATAGACAATAATAAGACCATAGAGTATCTACACTAAGATACTTATACATCTTCATAACAAATAATATTATACTAAGGAAAAGTTAATAGGTGACTTGACAGCTCTGTCAAATACATACAATTTACATCTTTTTGTCTATGATATGTATTTTGCAGAGCTGTCAAGTCACCTATTAACTTTTCCCTAGTATACCTACCTATGTTTACTATTGAACCTACTACATCGAATTTACGCCCATTCGTTTCCCCTCAATCAGAAATTGTGACCTGATAGATTCCAAGGGTCATCTAATGATGGAGCCGGAACTTGGCCATGGGAACCCTAAGATGGAACCACCCAACTACGTCGAATTTGGGCTCATCGACTCAGCTGAGGTTGACCGAAGTACGAAATATCGAATGTCAAAAGACCGACGTACGTTTGACCGAATGTACGGCAGTCCGATATACGCGAGACTGAAAATGCCGAAGTATGGGCCGCTATTTTCTTTTTGTTGTGGCTATGGTTTTTTAGCTTCACTAGTTATCGTACCTAACTGAGTACTAACTGACTATCGTACCTTACTGACCGACAACCAGAAATTTTGATTGGTCTCCGTGAGAAATTCCGACCTGGGTGATTTCAAGGGTCTGATGATGGAGCCGGAAGGTGGTCATGGCCATTTTAGGCCCATTTCTATTTCTGGTCTATATAAATGACCTACTCAACCGAGTGCAACATGATATTGTACTGTTCGCAGATGATACATCTCTACTTTTTAAAATTAAACGACCTATTAAGTCTTATGACGAAGTGAACAGTGCAATTAATGATGTTGTCAGTTGGTTTAACGTTAATTATTTACTTCTCAATGAGAAAAAAACTAAATGTGTACATTTTTCTTTATCAAATGTTAAACGAACTTTAAACTCAGTTACAGTTAAAAACGAAAAATTAGAATGTGTAAACACTACAGTATTTCTAGGAATAACTCTAGACTCTAAGTTACAGTGGGGACCGCACATTGATACGTTGGCGAAAAGGCTCAGTTCTGCTGCATATGCCGTAAAAAAAATACGTAATATGTCAAGCGTAGAAACAGCTACTTCCACAGCTTGATGTCATATGGCATTCTACTGTGGGGGAAAGCTGCTGATGTCCAGAGAATATTTATTTTGCAGAAACGAGCCATTCGTGCAATTTATAAAATGGGGTCCAGGATGTCTCTAAAGGAAAAATTCAAGGAAATTAATATACTGACACTGGCGTCACAGTATATTTACGAAAACGTATTGTATGTTAAAAAGAATATATCACTTTACAAAAAAAATTGTGACAGACATTGTATAAACACTAGAAATAAGAATGAACTGGCTGCTTGTGTTAGTCGATTATCTAAAGTTACCAAATCCTTTAAGGGTCAATGTATACGTTTTTACAATAAGATTCCCATTGAATTACAAAATTTGCCTCTTGACAAATTTAAAATAATAGTTAAGCAAAAATTACATAAAAAAGGCTACTATAAAATTACAGACTACTTAGTAGACCAACATGCATGGGATTAACCGACTCGACGCTATGTAAGGCTATTAATTATAATTATTATTGTAAACGATATTTATTAGTAAGACATGAGATTAAAAAGAGCTGCCCTTGAGTTTCTTGCTGGCTCTTCTCGGGGTACTGCATTCGGAACCAGCAACTCGTCGGTGGAGATGGGCTGCTGTTTGCATTTAGCCAATCTTCATGGACGAGTTTAGAGTGCCTTGTTACTATAAAATATTGACGTTTCTAAGTGTATATCTTATACCAATAGAAAATAAACGATTTTTGAATTTTGAATTTGAATTTTGAATGGGAACTCGAAGATGGAACTCCCATAGCCACCTTCGGGCTCCATCATCAGACCCTCTAAATCACCAAGTTTCAGGTCGGAATTTCTTACCGATACTAATCAAATGAGCACCAGTCAACGTAATTGGGTGGTTCCATCTTGGAGTTCCCGTGGCCACCTTCCGGCTCCATCATCAGACCTTTGGAATCACCCAGGTCTAAATTTCTCACCGAGATGAATCGTACGAGAGCAAGTTCGACGTAGTTGGGTGGTTCCATCTTAGAGTGCCCATGGCCACCTTCTGGCTCCATCATCAGACCCTTGAAATCACTATGTTCCAAGTCGGAATTTCTCATCGATACGAATCAAATGAGCCCAAGTTCAACGTAGTTGGGTGGTTTCATCTTATAGTTCCCATGTCCACCTCCCGGCTCCGTCGTCAGACCCTTGGAATCACCCAGGTCGAAATTTCTCATCGAGACGAATCAAATGAGCCCAATTTCGACGGTCGTCCAATTTACCATAGATCCAGGGAAAATTTATATAGTAGCAACACCAAAAAGGCACTAATATTATTAACCTACAAAATTTTCCGTCCAAGAGTGAAACTTTCTTGGTCGAAGAAAGAAAAGAAAAGAAATTTTAATCGAAACAATAAATACTAAAAAAGTTTTGAGTCAAGAATGTCTAGTTCTTGTGCTAAGAAAGCTTACGCTCTTGGTGCGAGTAAGAATTTTGGTTCTAGATTTTGGTCGAAGAATGAATTTTAATGAAATACCTAACAAAAATATTTGAGACAAGAATGAAACGTTCTTGGCCCCAGTACTGGTTTCAAGATTTAAAAACTCTTGAATGAAGATAGAGTTAATCTTATTCTAAAAGCTCTGTTTTCGTTCAAAGTGGCGAGCGTTTTTAAAGGAAGACTTTTGATAGTTCTTGAATGGAAAATGGCGATATTTAACGCAAATGGTAATAATCTTGGGTTAAATAAGAATTGCCAAGAGTTTTCACTTTAACGCTAAGAATGGGAAACTTTTGATTGGAATAGGTAACTCTTACATCAAAACGGTGGTTCTTCAAACAAAAATTTCTCGGAATCAAACTAAATAAATATAATTTTTGAGGCAATATTTGGGACCCATTCAACTCAAGTAAAGTATTTTATACCAAGATATATATTACTTGCTTGGAGCAATTATTCCAAGAGATTTTTGACTCTTGGTCTAAGTAATCTTTTCTATCTGTGTACATCAGAATAACACATAGGCTATATTTTATCCCCGTATTCCTACGGAAACGGCAACTACGCGGGTGAAACCGCGAGGCGCTGTTAGTATAAAATAAAATTTAATCAAATAGCATTTTTGATTGTGGAATATCAGCCAAAAACTAACCACGCCTCTGCCAAGTGAGCAATGAGGTGTGTGAAAAGTTGGAACCATACAATAGATTCCACTGTTTGGCCACATATATGTTGTTACCAAAGAGATTTAAATATAATAGGGCATAGAGGGGGCATTGGGAATATTTTCATACAAAACTTTGAAGCCTAAGGCGTCATGTCCTTGTTATGTCAGTAAGTATGAACGCGAGCTGTCATTCGGTCGAAATTGTACTAGACTTATTCCACTTGGAATAACTTTTGACTTCAAATTTTCCTCGCTTTGTCCCCTCTATGCCTTATTATATTTTAATCTCTTTGGTTGTTACCTTCTACTTCTGGCATCTTTCGTTCGTTTGAGACGTAGGTATGTGTTTGAGATAATGGCTTTGTGTACATCCCCATTGAAGATATTACAACTTAGTGACATAACCCTCATATCGACTGATGTGCACAAAATATTAATGACTAGCTGTTCCGCGCGGTTTCGCCCGCGTAGTTCCCGTTCCCGTGGGAATACGGGAATAAAATAAAGCCTATGTTACTCAGTGATAATGTATACATCTTTACATTGAAATATTTTTGAGGTCGGTCCAGTAGTTTTTGAGTTTATTCGTTACAAAAATACAAATCTTTCCTCTTTATTATATTAGTGTAGATGTAGAAGTGCAGACTGCAGATGTAGATTGCTGGGTAGAACTTCCAGCATTTTACTTCAATGGTACAATGTTTTACAGATCGTTGAAATTTAACATCAAATATTATATTATGATTCTGTATAAATGCTGGAAATCTCGTGAAATGTGGGTATATCCAGTAATGGAATACCTCTGCCTACCCCTACCTGATAAAAAAGGCGTGAGAATATATTTATATATTTTTTATTTTATATAAATGCTGGCAGAATTCTTGAAATTTCCATTAATTTAAGTTTTCTTTATTACACACTGTCCCGGAAGAAGGTGGCATGGCCAGACAGCCAAGTAAAGTACGCGATCCATGCTGTTCAATTTGATTAGAGGTGTATTTTTTTTATGTAATTACCTACAAAGTAATTTTGAAGCTATTTGTACCTTAGTTTTCATCTGCAAAATATACAATATGTTGATAATGTTTTAGTTTGTATCATTCTAGCATACATCATGTAGACCAGATATACATTACGTACCCATTTCGTACTCCGTACCAAATGGGTACGTAATGTATATCTGTTTCAGATGCCAATCAGAAGACCAGGCGCTGCTAGGATGATACATACAATGTTTTATGTTTCTTTGTCCTAAAAGTTTACTCCAAAAACGTTGCGGTTACCATAAAACAGATTATCATCAGATAATAATGAAACTATGTCTGGCAACAACTGTATGCTCTAAAATACCTACTAATTTGCTTCTGCGCAGTTGTACGGTCAGACTATAGTCTGACTTTATAAAGTTAGTAATCACCTACTTGAACAGGTTTTGTAAGGAGTTGAATATCCTTCCAATGGCTTAACAGACTCGATTTTCGATAATTAGTTTTAATTAAAAACCCAAAACAATATTGAAATAAGTTTGGTTTATTAGAATGTCACGTCAGACTAAAATTATTGCATAAATCGATTTTTTTTCGGGAATTTGGAATTAGCATTGGACATTGAGCGGGAAACTTTTAGGTATCCGTACTCCGTTTATGCGCAGAATGTCTAATACCCAAAATTTCCAGCGAATTTTACATTCTGTTAAATGGACATTTTGCGACCCCTGGTCATTTTTCCAATTGGACTTTCTGCGCCTAAACGCCGGACTCAAATACGAAGACTCCGATATCTGTCTATCCACCAAGTCCATCCGTCATCACTGTCATCAGGCTGTATATTTGAAACCGTAATAGTGTCTAATATCTACTACGATTCATATGATATCGCATAAATATACTATCTATCGGCTCTACGACTCAAAGTACGTGATTCAATACATTACGTAATTTCCCATTTGTTATGTCATTACAATGAATGACCACAGTACGTGTCTCGATAACCGCTGCACCGACCTTAGATGACCTCGTGGGTTACCATTTGAACTTGATGGGGTCAGTTGTAACTGTTGTGAGTTGCATGTTGCTGAGTACCGCAGCACTTCCGCAAAATATACTATGCACTTCGCCTTGTCACGTAGTAACATAATATGCGTTCCAGGGTCAAACTGTACACTACTTCTATTGTGTTCCAGCGTAGTGTCCATCAAGATATATTGAATTTTTAATTGAAAGAAAAAATGATAGTGTTTTTGTTATACGTATACTAGCTTTTGGCGACTTCGCCTGCGATCCAGAATAATAGTCTATGTGTTATTCTGATGTATAGGTAAGCTATATCACCGTAAAGTTTCGTCAAAATCCGTTCCGTAGTTTTTGCACTAAAGAGCAACAAACATCCTCAAAATTCTTCACTCCTTCATCATCATCAACCCGTAACAGCCCACTTTCATCACACAACACTTATGGAAGGCATTAACCGGGAGGCTTTTGTTGTGTTGTGAAAAATTCTGGCAGTTACACACAAACACAATCTCCACATATGCGGTAGGATGCTTGCTTGGGCAAAATTTCTAACCTTTGACTGGTAGCCTGAGTCAATATACACGATAATCATCGCAGTTTAACTAAATAATTAATTTGCCTGGCAAAACCTAGTATTGTAATAAAGGTTAAACTACACGCACACAAGCTCGAGATCTTTAACCATGGACGTTTTGTGAGCCATTGTACATATTCTTTCTTTCTTGGACATGACAGATATTAGACAGAGGATTGACAAGGAAAACCTCCACATACGTACATAGATACTACAGTATCCGGTATATGTACCCTGCATAAATTTGACGGGCCGGTTAGCTCAGTTGTTAGTAATTGCCTTGTAAGTCGGAGGTCGCGCGTTCATGTCTGGGTGTTTAATATTTATTTAAGTTTACCTACTCGTATTTTTATATTACCCATCCATACATGCTCCGTCTAGTGTAATTTTAAATAACTATTTTGAATTGAGTCTAATTTATTATTATTTATAAATACCTATAAAATTATTTAAACAGGCAATTAGCAGATGTACCTTTTACATTTATGGATACTCATACAATTTTCGTTAGTGTAGTTTTCGTGACGAGCGTACTGAAATGAAATGAAAATGTACTTATTTCTGTAGGTAATTGCTAATTACACTTAAAATAGTCAATCGTCTAATATTATGGCACTTTCAACTTGTCCATGAAGATTGGCTAAATGTTAACAGCAGCCCATCTCCACCGACGAGTTGCTGGTTAAAAATTCAGTACCCCGAGAAGAACCAGCAAGAAACTCAAGGGCAGCTCTTTTTAATCTCATGTCTTACTAGTAAATATGGTTCACAATACTGTCGTCGGCACTTTGTTATTGAGGTTCTGGGGAAAATTGCCCTTAATTTAAGGTGTTCTTGATATGAGACGTCCAAATGGCTAAATTATCAGATGTAGGACGAAACCATCAACCGGAAATTGGCGATACTGTATACATTCGTGTTGGCCTTAATAATAACCGATGAGAAAAGCGTGGCGTGCGAAAAGGCGTCAAACTTAGTCAGTTTGATTAAGAAGGGTCAACGTGTACTGTATTACTTAATAAGAGTTTATTATGATTATAATATAATTTACTAGCCGGGTAATTGTGCTACTTTTATAGAGAAGTGATAGCCTTACGGTTAAAGAGCCGGCCGAAAATCAGTGAGGCTCGGGTTCGAATCCTGGCATGTACCAATGAGGTTTTCAAAAACTTACGTAAATATTTATCACTAGCTCGACGGTGAAGGAAACCATCGTGAGGAAACCCGCATGTCTCAGAATTAATTCAGAGACAGTGTAAATAGACCCGGTCCGGCGATGGGCTCACCACCTACCACTTTTAGGGGTCCAATATATCTCGTGAAATGTGGGTATATCCAGTAATGGAATACCTCTGCCTACCCCCTCGGGGATAAAAAGCGTGAGGTTATTATTATTATTAATAATAATAATTTTGCTGCTTTTAAATCATTTTCCTTACTTACCATAAAAAAGTGCAATGAGATGACTGTTCATAATTAGCATGTTAGCAGAAGTAGTGTAGTAGGTGCGACGTATTGAATTAATTTGATACTTATAGTTTTTAGGGTTCCGTACCTCAAAAGGAAAAAACGGAACCCTTATAGGATCACTTTGTTGTCCGTCCGTCCGTCCGTCTGTCAAGACCCTTTTTCTCAGGAACGCGTGGAGGTATGAAGCTGAAATTTATATCAATTACTCAGGTCTACTGTCCCTTGAAGCTGTGAAAAAATCAAACTTCTAAGCCAACGCAATCAAAAGATACAGCCGTTTATGCCGCAAATTTTCGACACTTGCAAGGGAATCAAAACCTACAGGATGCTTCCCGTGAACTCAGAATCTTGAAATTTGGTACGAAGCAACGTCTTATAGCATAGATAAAGGAAAAATTACGAAAACCATAAATTTGCAAGGTTGTACGGAACCCTCGGTGCGCGAGTCCGACTCGCACTTGGCCGGTTTTTTTTTACATGCTACGAGTACTCATGAAATCCATCTCTACAATTTATGTTCATGTATAAAAATAACACTCTATTTATACGTCATATGGGGCTCTACATTATAGTATAATGTAAATGTAACCTCTTTGTAAATATTATATTAAGTAGGTACGACCATGTATCCATAAAGTAGCATGCAAAAAATTATTTTGTCTTTGTCATACGTAACGAAATATAATATGATTAATGTTTAGCGGAAATATTATAATTTATTTATTTAAATATCAACATTATTTAACCTCACTCGCTTAAAGCGATAAGACCGCCCATTGTACTTTTTTATCTTTGTATCACTTGTTGTATATTTTTATTGGTGTACAATAAAGAGTTGTTACTTACTTACTTACTTACTCACAGGATGTCCACTGCTGAGGTCTCCCATGTATCCTCGAGTTACTGGTCGAATAAGATCGCAGCTGCGACATTCCTTACTCGGTCGCTTGTCCCCTTTGCAGAAACAAAATGAATATACGAAATCAAATTGACCAAATTAGAACTACGTAGTACATATGTCTGTGGCGTTGCGGTAGTGACCTATTCAACTTCAAAAATTTTCTATTTATTTTTCTATTTTTCAAAAAGAGCTGTCAGCCCATTTCGTCGAAGCTTCATGAGACCAGAGGACTGGCAGTTATCTCTGTCAAAGGATCAGACTAGCTATCCAGGGAAGGAATGCCGCCAGTCTTCTCCATATGTTTCCTCTTTGGAGGATATATTTTATATTTAAATACTTATTGTAGAAATGTATATTGAAATTAAGTAATTATAGTTCATCAAAATTAAAAAAAAAAGCTTTTGTATAGTACTTTTGTATTGCACGCGTCATAAAAAAATCAAATGAGCCCAAACTCGGGGGTTTACGAATAGCCATTAAGAAGTTGCGATACCCACCTCCTCCATCATTAGATCAGCTCGGTAAAGATATCTGCTTCAAAATTTAGTTGTAATATTCGACCCGAACAACCATACATTCATTGCAAGTTAAACATAAGCTTGTATTTTTATTAGTCTAAGTATGTATTGTTGCCATTGCCCACTGCTGAGCAAAGGCCTCTCCTTCCGTCCTGGTTAAGATTTGTGCCGATCTGTCCGACTGCACACGACAAAGCTTGTAATAATATACAATATTAGTTACCTAGTCGCAAGTTTTTAACTGTCGTCGGATGGTGAAAGCAAATATATCGTGGAATTCGGTCAAGGCTGAAGCGTGAAAACTTCCGCCTGATTTGTTTTTTCTTTGTTAACGTTTTCAAGGACTCATTTCATTGCGTAAGTAACGTAACACATGAGGAGGCAATTACAGATAATTTTAACGGCTTTCATGACTAAAACTACATTTTACTACTTTTTATGCTGATGTGGTAATCGTGCGCACGAAATACTACGATACTGAAACGAAGATATATTATGACTGCCCTCACCATAGTATAAATTTTCTATATCTATGATCCGCGGTCATTACAAGGTTTTCATTGTGATATAATTAACTTTGGTCCCTATTGACTCGTAAAACATCTGTTATTTTTGTTAACATTTAGATTAACAATTATTTACTATTTGTGTTGTGGCCCCAACGTGGCGAGGTTTTAGTGGAAGAAAAAAGAATTAGAGTGCAATTTGAGAAAGAAACAAAAAACGGTTTAACAGTAAAATTGTTATTGTAATACACATGGTCCTACAAGCCGGATTATGTACAAAATCAACAAAAATGGCATTTATATCCACGATTTATAAACAAGCACCATACTTAAATTCTTGCGAATTATTAAAGAAATTCTGCAAAAGAAGAAGTGATGTTACCTTGGTCCTTCGAGACCGATATAATCCAACCTTCAGCTACAACGACCTTTCTGAAATATGGAAAAGGTCACAAACAATTTACTTTTACGTGGCGTCACGCTACCTCTGTTGCATATATATCGTCGCAGAGAAATGTCTTCATTGACTGAAAGATGCAAACCACGAAAAGGAAAGATCCACTAAAAATTGTTTTTTGGGAATTCCGTTGAAAACGGGGAAGTCAATGTGGGCAACGTTGCTGCGCCCTGCCTGTATTCGATAAATAGCTATTACACTCGACTTCATTCGTGTTCCGGGATAAAACGATGCATATGACTTCCTGAAAGAAGCTATCTCTGTTATCCGAATAAATTTTATCTGGACTCTGATAAATATTGGCAAACACAAAAACCTGAAATCAGCGGGGGCACCGCCGTTGTGGGCATCAACTCTTTTTGAAAAAAAAATTAAATGAATGAGTTTAGATAATTGCCACATTTTCCCCCAAAATGGCGAAGACTGGCAATTAAAGAAATTCATTTGGACATTTCGTAGTGCTAAGAAATTCATTTGGACATTTCGTAGTGCTAAACCTTGTAATGTATTATTGTAAATTTTTTGCCAATGTCCCGATGATTACGGAAGTTGATCCGTTTTTCTAAAAACTTACAAGTACCGGCCCATTTTTAAACATCTCCTTTACAAATTGTTTTTGCATCTGAAATAATCTCAAAAATAAACTTATGTGTTTATGTAATCTATGTACGTTATGTTGAGGTGTAGGTTCGACAAAATTATATTGTAACAGGTTACCTACTCGTATATAAAGTAGGTATTATGCTAAATGCGTCAGCAACAACTGACTATCTTAAAATAAGTTGTAGGTATTAAACCCGCATACTATACTCGTATATATGTTTCGTTGAGGAAGTAAGTAGACATTACCTAGGGCTAACGAGGAACTATGTGTTGCTAATTACTCTTTAATCATCGCGTGTTATGTGCAACCAGTGAACACGCAAATTCGCATGAATTTTCCGCAATTTTCCAACGTGTGAAAATCTTTCTCACGAGCTTCAGAACTCAGGTCCTGTTAATTATGTAGTTTTGCACCGTGTTTCGTATTTATTTTATTTACTGTGTGATCCTAACTATGCTAGAGAAAGGGTAATGTTTTTCGGGTGTATGGAAGTATGAGAGTAGTTTTTTTCTAAATTATTTGTATACAATATGTTGCAGCTTGAAAATACTCGCCAAACAGCTTAGCAGTTTGTTGGCAAGCTTGCACTCTGTTTTACCAATAAACACTTATTGCTAATACATAACTTATTTGGCGACGCCTGTAGCCTAAACAGGTTGACAGATTTTAATGTAATAAATGCGGTGTGATTAGGTTATACTAAGAGCGCGTACTGACGGACGCGTTTTCTATTCCCGCGGATTCAGGCGTTTTCCCATTCAGGGTTATTGCAATTTGGGTTCTACTCTTATTGCATAAAACTTATTTTAAAATCTGACCTGCCCTGTTAAAAGCGAGCCCGCGTCTCATGCGTGAGGTCGGGGTTAGATACTTGGTGAGAGCTTGTACCCATACTACCTCAACTATGAAGGAAAACATAGGGAGGAAACCAACAGACATGTATTAATAACATGACCCCATTTTGGCGTTGGATACACCACCGTCAGGGGTCCAAAAATACACTGGTGAGAAATATACTGGATGATTTTTTTTACAGCCTGGAAAAAAATATTACGTATAAGGTATCTAGAGCCGAAGTTATACACAAGATTAATTGTTAAATAATATTATACTACACTATATTATACTCATGTTAAATGCAATTTTCAAAATCTAGAGAACTACGCACTCTGCTAGCAGCTGAAGGTTGTACCTACCTAAATTGCGCATGAATGCATGGAAGCTAAGAGCCTGTTTATTTTTAAAATACTATTTCAAATATGTCAGTGTGTAATATTAACTACATTGAGTAATATATATTAGTTTAAACAAGAAAAAAATATGTTTTTTTATGTAAAATGCCAAATGAATCTATTACACTTACCATTTACTTTACCATCCACCCACATTTTTTTCCCGACGGTAATAAAATCAGGCGGTAGGTATATTTTTAGAAATGGAATACGTGAACTTAGTTAATTTGTATTATATTTTTATTTGTTTAAGATTTCCTAGCCTCAGAAAATAGCGCGTCCCTTATTTTATCAATTGTAAAATCACGTCTCAAATCTTCCGCGTATTGAGTCTGCATACAAATTGTATGTGGTTCTCACATTGGCATTACCATATATTTACATGTATGCCCTGTTAAAATATACTGGTTTTTATGCCAACGATTGGCGATTTTCCACCGACTTCCTTATATCCAAGGACCTTCCTAGATTGTGTATGACATCGTAATAAAATATCATGTAAAATAGAATTATAGGCCATTTTAGACATCTAGTTAACATTTACATTAACGATGACGGGTAAATTAATTTATTGCAATATTATGTACATTACGTACCTTCATTGAAAGTGTAAATGGTAATGGATCTTGTAGTTATGTATTTATTTAAAAAAATTATAATAAGCCATTCAGAAAATGCTTATTAAAAATGTGAAACATAAAGTACCTACATAAAGGATAGGAGAATCGAACCTAACAGCCACAGTTCTTAGGGGCCATCCATAACAAACGTAATGACTTCAACACAAATTTCATGACTTTTTGACCTTCCCCCGTCCTTGTCATAGCTGGTCACATTTGTGAGACCGGGGGGGGGGGGGGTCTCCCCATCCCCTCCCTAGTGTGACGTCACATAAATTCCAATTTTACAACTATACACCCCGGCCGTTATAACTTGACCACTCTGAAGTTGCGCAAATGGCTGCGTAATAAGATTTTTAGCGGACCATTTGGCGGTACGGGGGGGGTTTGCGCAGGCGAAGCCTATGTTCAGAGAAGCCAAGTTAAAACGGCCGTATTGTACGTTGAATTAAATAAAACACCAGTTCCGTAATTAGTTTTATCTCCATTTAAATTCTTTTTGCTATGAAACCCGTCAGTTTGTGCCGCTGCGAACATCCCGGACGAGCACCAGCCCGGCAGTCCAAGCAAAGCCCTTAGCGCGTTCTTGTATTGAACACGCAGGGCGTTGATAATTGGTCCATAGGTTTAAATAAAAGCTTGTAAAAAGTGCTTATCGACGGCAAAAATAATGCTCAGTTATCCAGCACTCTTGCGCATTTGATTACAAGGGTCTCGCGATGACCTCGCGTGACTCACCGTGTTTTGTTAAAGCTAAATGTATGTATGTATGCTAATACATTGCTAATTCCACGGTAATCAGTATATAGCTGGCATTGTCAGAGTAAATAGTCATTGTTGGCTGTCGGTTATTCTTTAATGTTTTCATAACCTAGTATACCTAGTTAGCGTATGTGTTTTCAAAGTTTGTAAAAGGTAGCTAAAAGAGAGCATGAGCTGATTCGCTGATTAGCTATCAAAAAATAACTCTATTCTGATTTTAATTAAAGTTTCAATCCCCTTTTTTACACTGTTTAGTTTTGGGAGCAAAGTTAGAGCAAAATGTGCAACTCCACCGGAGTTGCACATCGAATAAAAACATTTAGATTTCACATTCCCATTTCGTTGTAAATAAATATGTGTTATCTGAATTTATGGCTACTTGAAAGAAAGAAATAAAGCTACTTAAAAATACTATGCCTACTATACAATACAACGAAATAATTACGTTGTCGTCGACGCACCATCATAACTGTGGTTGATTTACTTACATATCTATGTACCTACTTCACTACATAGTATAAAACAAAGTCGCTGTCTCTGTCCCTATATCCCTATGTCCCTTTGTATGCTTAAATCTTTAAAACTACGCAACGGATTTTGATAGATTGAGTGATTCAAGAGGAAGGTTTTAGTTTTAGCATTGCACCTGTGCGAAACCGGGGCGGGTCGCTAGTATCAAATAAATACCAGCATTTCTATATTTCTTATTAACAAATATTTTGTAGAAATCCAGCCCTAAGCTGTTAAATTATGTATACGCTAATATAAAATTATGTATCTCTAATGTCATCAATTTTACTTTTTATATGTATTTTAAGGTTTATTCAAATTAATGGCAGCTTTGTTACGGTAAAACATTTGAGGTTCGCGTGTTTATTTTTAACTGTTAATGTGGGTGAGAGGTCAACAACATGACCTTATTTGGTTGGAATAGCGAAAGTATTTACATAAAGTTATATAGCGGTTTTCATGTTTTCATGTTGGTTTTAGCCAACTTGTTGCCACATCGCCATGTTTCTGTTTTACTTGTAATTTGCATCTATTTCAAATATTATTTTAAACAAAACCAATCTATTCAAGTTATACCTAACTACCTACCTACTCCCTCTCTCTCCAACTATTTTAGATCAAAAAACGTATTTATTTCATTCTTAAAAGTTTGAAACCTTTGTAGGTTTAAGAAAGCACAAACTACCTATATCTACAGTAATGTACTTGTATTATCTGAACTAGACTTACTAAGATTAGGCTCTAATAATTTAGGTAGGTACCTACTTAAATCGCCTTTAGATCTATGAACTAAGTGACCACTCCGAATTATCATCAGATAAAGCATAACATGATTCAACTGAAATCAATAAAAAGTGATCTTAACATGTCTAAAGAACTTCGACACAAAATAAACCTCATAGATACAACTAACGTACCTACTTACTACCTTAGATACAATACAAACGCAATGTCTAACGAGAAACAAGATAAAAACAAAAAGTCATGACCTTTCTCAGAGCATCCAGCAGCAGGTCGTCAAGCTGTTACCACAGCTCCTATCTCCAACAACATATCAAATAACCCGATGTCACATAATGCTATGAAAGCTAATGGTCTGGCCACACTGACAGCGGAGAGGCGGGGACGCAGGACAGTGCGTGGTATAAGCGTGCATGAAACGCAGCAATCGCGATAAATTGCGTATGCGAAGGCTCGTTACGACCACACAATATATTTGAGTTGAGTGCTTTTAAAAAAATGTGTTTCAATTCGTGATCGTGATGCTCACAGTTGGGCACTTGTATTACTTGTAGTACAGTGAATAGAGACCAAATAAGGGGGGTTACCTTACAAACGGTCCGGTAGTTCTATTTTTTTTACATGTTGTCTAGGATGGTTGTTAAGTGTTTAAAATGCAAAATGCACAATTCCCCCCCCTCCGCGCCCGCTGCCATCTTGAAAAAACCGAAAAAAATCGGCCCTTTTTTTAGATTTTCACTTATATCTTTGTTTCCGTGCATTTTAGCTACAAAACAGTGCTATTCAATGTTGTAGAGAATGAAATTCCCTATAATATACGTGTTAAATTTTGTTTGTAGGGCAGATAGTTCACGATATATGATATTTTAAAAAATATAAAAAAATACGCATTTTTCGGAAATTTTTCAAACTTATCAAATAAACAATATGCCGTTGTTTTCATTTTAATGCTTACTGCCCCCTCCGTAAGGTTGGTTAAAAAAGTATACATCCATTTTGTAGGTAATTAAATTCCCTACAATTTTTATTCTTATACTTGTTTTTCTAAATAGGGCAAAATTGAATTACAGCGTTCTAAAGTTAGAAGTTTGAAAAATTTCCGGAAAATGTTTATTTTTTTATCTTTTTTAAAATATCATATCTCGTGAACTATCTGCCCTTCAAACAAAATTTAACACGTATATTATAGGGAATTTTATTCTCTACAACATTGAATAGAACTGTTTTGTAGCTAAAATGCACCGAAACAAAGATCTAAGTGAAAATCTAAAAAAAGTGCCGATATTTTTCGGTTTTTTCAAGATGGCGGCGGGCGCGGAGGGGGGGGGGGAATTGCGCATTTTGCATTTTAAACACTTAACAACCATCCTAGACAACATGTAAAAAAATTAGAACTACCGGACCGCTTGTAAGGTATCAACTCTCTATTCACTGGGTTATTGTTATTTCTCTATAGAGTTTGCCCCGCGACGTCTGTGTGTATTACAGAACCATGGAGCAAGGACAAAAAAATTTAATGGTGTAGGTCTCATCTAAAAAAATCTTTTCGTTTCTTCAATTTGTTAGGATTTGCTGCTTAATAAAAATATTCTGAATTCAATCGGTTACCAATTACGGTTCAAAAGATTGCCCTTTAAAGGAAATACAGTCAGACATCGTGATCTTAGTAATAGGGCCACATCCTCGGGAAGCGATTCGCGTCTTACCGCACAATCCTCCGGCGTGTATCCCCCGATGTCTCGAACTCATAGAACTAGGTATACTCGCAACCTTTATGGCCAGACCCTTAATGGAACGGTATAGTCAACTATTGTCATAGGTATTATGTTGCATTTGTTGTCGACACAATGAAAGTCGGTATCTATGGGCATTATATGATAATGGAAGACAAAACTGTATTGAATTACAGGGCTGCTATTCTGGTAACGAAGAGAATACCTAAAGATTAATAGTGACAGAGGTTTTTGTCTTAGATATGTGGCCACTAAGATCTGGTAATATGGAATCTTTCTTTTTTTTCTCCCGATTCGCATTATTCCAGCTCTAAATTTAACTAATAAGTTCCTATCATCAATTTGTATTTGGGTATCAATTTTATTTAGGTCTGCAATATCATCGCCCACGATCTGACATGAAAAGGGTTACCTGTGGTTAAATCAGCAGCTCCTTTTTGTTTTGGACCTCGCGTTTCAAACAGTCGCTACTCTACACTCAATTGTTTTATAAATGTCTTACATGTAAATAAAACCATGAGATCACCTTCAAGTCGAATTTAGTGTGTCGTGCAGCAAAGAAAACAACCGAAGTAAATTGTTAGTGTTAGCAAATTCTACAGGATGTGACCCCGGATCAATGACCTCGTGCTAAGATAAGGTGAATTATGTGTGAATATTTAAGGTTAAGTTATTTGCATCGCTTCCTCTACACGTTGGAAGATACTGGCTAAGTGCGAGCACACGAAATGTGAAGAACCACTGTACAATACGAATTTGTTGTATGGGTAACGAATGTCCCCAGGTTTAGTTTTAAAAAAGTGTCACGTTCCGCCTGAGCCGGCGGAACGGAACAAGTGATAGAGAGGCACGTTTGACCTAAGCGTTCGGCTTGTGACGCATCTACCTCTCTTCCACTCCAGTATGCAATTTTTCATCAATGTTTTCTTATGACGTTATCACGTAAAATTAAGGCCCGTAAACCGACTTTACAGACAACTATTTTTTATTATTTGCCAACTGACAGACTGACTGACTGTAAAGGCTTAGTAATATGAATTTTTGGGCACGGAAATCTAAAAAACAACTTATGATTATGATATATAGCATATTATGGGTTGACTGGCCTATTAACTTAGTTAAATAGTGACCCTGCCATCTAAAGGAGGTCTCAAGTTCGAATCCCGCACGCATGGGCAATATAGGCATCGTTTATTTGGTGCTTGAATGCTTATCACTTGTTTAGTAACCATCCTCTTTTGCTTTTATCTAAGGTAACCATAGAACACTCTTTCTTTATTTTAGATTATTTATTTATGTATTTGACATCTGCTTTCCTCTCTGGCTTCAAAGAAAATACCTAGATGTTAGCAAATTTTGTTAGTAAATTAGGCAAAAGAAATAACTTTTAGCCAATTAGCAAAAAGGAGACAAAATTACGTGATATAGATAACGAAACTCATTTACAAGCAGGACATGATCAAGTTATTATGTCATATAAATTAATAATAGTATGTTATGTCATATGTAGAGAAGACTACATAATTATTGTTTTTATTAATTTGTTGTCCGGCATCCAGTTTTATATATTTAACGTTTTTTTTTTGCCTAGAAACCTATATCTATATACTACTTATTATTAAAACAGAAAACCTGATTGACTGACTGTCAATCAGGTACTGAAGCTAGAGACTAGAAATTTGGACAATTGATTTCTTTATCACCTACACATCGGATAAGAAAGGATTTTGCTAAATTCCCACGGGAATATCACTAGCTCGACGGTGAAGAAAAACATCGTAAGGAAACCCGCAGGTCCCAGAATTAATTCTGAGACATGTGTAAAAGACCCGGTCCGGCGATGGGCTCACCACCTATACGATTAGGGGTCCAAAGAATATCTCGTGAAAAGTGAGTATATCCAGAAATGGAATACCTCTGCCTGCCCCCTCGGGGATAAAAGGCGTGAGATTATTTATTTTTCCCACGGGAACGATACAAAACGGGTTTTGCGCTGACAACGCTGCTGAGCGCCTTCGTATTCGATAAAAGTCACAGAATTCCAATTACCTAGTCACTCATCGGTCGTTTCTATGTAATTATCTACACATCTAATAAAATTCTAACTGGTTAATGTCTGTACATAAAATATGTTTAGAAATAGAAAACAAAACAACTATTTTATAGACTTGGTCTGTCTCTGTGTATATCACGCAATAACTACTGCGCCAAATTTTACTCTGTTTTTACAGTTATATTCTTGCCGGTCTCACTTTAAATCTACATGTACTACATGTAGGTACATGTTTCCTCTTGATACAAAGCCGAATTATGTATACCTACATACAGTGATTTTTAACATGTTCGCGGACGAAGTCCTCGAAATGGCTCCTTTCAAACCAAGCTTAGTTCACATACGTACAGTCAAGAGCACACGAAGCTTTACACATAGTGCGAGTCTGACCTCGGAGGCGATTGTAATAAGAACGTTACAAAGACCAATGTACCAAGAGATGGCGTTAGTAAATAATAAGCTCAAAATGAAACTCTTCAAAACGAAAAATAGACGTATATCCACGTCAAAAGCTATTGGTATTTAATTTTTTAAACGTCCTCCACATCCCTATGTGAGATAACCAGCCATTCTTCCGGTTAAATAGTTTGTAACAATTGAAATAATTAGTCGTTTATCGGTCGTAAATTGTACAAATCTATCGTACAATCGATGATGTAATATTTATTGTCAGTATTACTAATTACTCGTTACGTATTTTATTTACTTGTAGAAAAATCACATAGACAATTACGATCACGCTATATCTGCAGATGATACGTAGAGTCTAGAATGTGATGGAACCATCGGAATCTATTACATCGTGGCATAACCTGCACCTCTATTTGTAGGTACGAGTATATATATAATGTTAATAGCGAACTAGTGGAACTTTATAAAATGTATAAGTGATAAGTTCTAGCTGTACACCTGCGTAACCGTAAGTCCCATTCCCGTGGAAAAATTATAACCCATGGTACTCCCAGAAAAGCAAGCTTTCCACTCAGACCAAATAAAATGTGAAGATGGAGCTCTGCGAAGGATAAACTGAAGCCAGAAAAACTACTCCACGCTCTGTGCATACACTCTCGCACGCACTTTTTATTTCATCTGAGGCTTTCCATTAGTGAAAGTATATTAGAAATCGGTTTTTGAGTTGATTCGTTATAGTATATAAAAAATACAAATCGTTCCACTTTATTGTAGTTGCTATCCATCCACAGTCCACACAAACTTTCGCATATCGACGATGAAGTGTAATGACCTCCTATCTCCAAAATGGTGATTTTCCAGGAAGTGAAAAAAACGTTTCAAACTTTTTCGTGCATACTTCTGGGATATTTTTGTATTGGAAATTTATAATGATAGGATCATCCATTTTTTAACATTAGTAATTATATAAAAATCTTATGATTTACTGAAATAAATGTAGTTAGAAGATTGTTTTACGTGGCGTCAAATTATGCACTATTTCAAGTAGGTTAGGAGCAGTTGAAAATAAAAACAAACTGAAATCTACTGATATAATTGTTATTTTACTTGAGTTTTTAACGTAGAAAAGAGGAAATATGTAGACATAATACTTTCTAAAAAATAAAACAGTCGTTATGTTACGAAAATCCACTTAATATTTCTAAAGAAGACCTGTTTCTCCCCCATTATACAAATATTTTTTGGGTAATCAATACAAGCACTCGTGCTAAGTAAAAACTTTGCAGCCTCGCATAAAAAATATAATTATTTTTAACTTAAATTTTAACATAAAATAACGACAAGTAATACCTGCTCTAGACTTAGTAATAGACATAAAGGAAAGGGTTATGCAAATGGTAAAGCGTCGTAAAAAGCGTGACAGTCATTAGGTAAAACTGTTTTCAATAGATGGTTATACTTAGTAGCCTTAATCGGGATTTTGTTCAAAATATTCATAAGTAATGCTATTCCCTTTGGTGAAGCCGAATTGTTCGTTATGAAATAGGGTATATATTTTAGATTGAAGTGTCTAATCATTTGATCAAGCAATGGACTCGATTCTGCAGACCAGCTAAAATTCCTAATTTTTAGTTAGCCTATCTTTCTCCATAGAATACGGAAGAAAAAGGACAGAAACAAACCATAGATAGAAGAGTAATGTCAAACATGTAAAAACCAACTAATTTGAACCCTAAGAACGTGCTTATCTGTCACTTTTATCCATGACCTTTTAACATCGTCGCTAAAATTGTTAAACACGCCTTAGTTGACAAGACTAAATATCTCTCGTCTCTTTTCTTTTCTAGGAGAAAGAAAATGACAGGACTAAACTAAAATAAGTTTAGTCGCTGTAATGCGGAAACGAGCCCTTTCAAAAACTTTGATAAGTAGGTACTGGTAAAACAGAAACTGGTCTATAATTTGAGGGATCTTGTTTGTCTCCTGATTTAAAAAGAGGAATAACTTTACTATGTTTATGTTTTAAACTGTTTTTATTTTGGGGGTTACAAAGTTCAGTTCTGTCACAACTATTTTTAAGTTAAATTATTTTTGAGTTAAAATTATTATTGGTCATTAAGGGTATTAGTCAATAAGCGTATATTTCACGTATTGGTCATTATGCGTTTTGGTCATTACGCGTACTCATGTAGTCATTTTGTGTATGGTCATTCTGCGTATTTAAAGCTAGAAATGAAGTTGTCATTTTGCGTATTGGTCATTGTACGTAGAGAGCCAGTTGGCCGGGAGAAACATTGGAATAAACACGCGTGCGGTGTAGATAGAAGTTTTTGACAGCAAAATTTACGCATGTGAACTTAGTAGTTTTTGTAATTTTTGTTTATCTCGCTGAATATCGAGAAATCTATTTAGGTGTTTTTGTGAGGGCATGCGAAATCGTATTTTAAGTTCATACGCATAAGAATCTCAAAAATGACAAAATGTTAGTTAGGAGGTCATTACACTTCATCGTCGATATGTAATACATTGTAGAATACGGCCTTTTCACTGACACTTTTTATACAAAACTAGTGTCCGGGATGAATGTCTACCATTTTTCTTGGTGACGGAATAATAAAACTATTAAATAAATAGGATACATTATCCCTGACTAATAGGCATTATTATTGAAGCTAGATACTGATTTGGACAGTAGATTTCGTTATGACCTAAGCGTCGTATAAGAAAGAATTTAAATTAATAATATTTTTGAGAGGATTTTGCGAAATTCCCACGGGAATGACAAAAAAGGTAACTATAACGCCGACGGGCGTTACTAAAACACATTCAACTCAGATGTATTCAAAGTATTTGCCGACGACAAACTGCGGAGTGAAGATACGTTATTTTGATAACAAAAATTAAATAAAGAACACGGCCTTCTAAAATGTGTAATACATGGTGTTCCTTACAGTTACAACTACCTACTGAGTATTCGCGATATTTGATGGATAAGAGAGTGGCGTAACTAGGGCGGTGCTAGAGGTGCCCATACACAAGACGCAGACCTTAGAGGGGCGCAGAAATGACCAGGATAAAGTTTTGGGTTATGCATAAATGCGATATTTGTCGCAGAATTTGAGCTCAGCTGTTATACAGTTAATGAACAATAGATATCGGCCTCTAAGAGGTCGGCTGACATTTAAAAGTGTAGGTGTAGGTAGGCGAGCGCTATTACCAGGAGTGTACACAACTGATATAATTATTTTTTTTTTCATTACAAAAGTAGGCTATGTTTTTTTAGACATTGTTTATTGACATCCCGGAGTCAGGTAACATTAGAACATTTTAAAGGCCGCAGTTATAGTTGAGGTACTTGATATACTGAACAAATCGATATAGTTAACAAATCATATTATTATACATGGACGATTAATCACACTCCTGCCCTTCTCAATTTTTTTATATATTCTCGTAAATTTTTATTTCATACCGCCTGTAGAACAACTACACCTGCCAAGTTCAAAGTCTAGTACATGACTTATCTTTTTTATATGTTTGCGTATAACGTTACATAACGCGACGCGTGGCTTCAAGAAGCAATTAATTAAGCGATTTCCCGTGTTGCCAATGCCTGATGAAAACCGGTGTTGCGTAATAATAAAACAATAGCTTGTTATGTACTGCTTACCTAGCGGGTTGATAACGAGAACATGTTTGAATTAGCTAACCCTAGCGTTGGTGTTACGAGCACGTTATGGTTATGAAATACGCCGGAATAAGGGAAAATTTAATCGCGGAAATCTTGGACGGTAGTCGAAGTTTATACGTTACTGGCGGTTCTGTATTTCCCGTTTCCGGGGGAATACGGGAGTAAAATATACCCTATGTTACTCGGGGATATTCTAGCTTTCATTTGGTTAAAGAATTTTTAAAATCGGTCCAGTAGTTTCTGAGTTTATTCGTAACAAAAATACAAATCTATCCTCTTTATAATATTAGAACAGTAAACTAGTGGAGTTTCTAGATGTAATTTGTCAGGATGATAGTTTACTAGCTAATTTTCATGTCGGAAAAACACACGAAGGAGTCGCGATACCGTAATACACAAGTCGCGGACAACTAGTATAATAGAAACCGAAATAAATACCCAAATGCGCCAACACACATAACAAACTTGACCAAATTCACTACATTACCAATAGTATAAAAGAAATGCCATAATTAAAAGTGGTGGGTACAAGTACTGTCCATCCTTTCGAAAAACTCTTGTGAGCATATACATGTATAAGAAAAGTTGCGTAGTGTACCTACTTGTAGTTGGTTTGATCAAATTGTGAGCACGAAACAGAGAGCCTTTGTAATCCTATTAGAGTAACAGGGTTAATCAAACTTGCTTTGGAAAGTCCTCGTAACCCTTTCAAATCCCACATCTTAACCCTCACAATCCCGTACAATCCGCAAAGACCAAAAATTGAGAAGATCAAGTAAAAAGTTAAGGCTAGGGTAACATCCGTAAGACAACTGCCTACTGAGGTGTAAACTTTTGTAGGGTTCCGTATTTCATACTAGAACAAACTAAACCTTTATAGAATCGCTTTGTTGTCCGTCTGCCAGTCTACACGGTGTTAAAAACCTTTGGTTGGAACCGACTAAAGGCATCAAGTATAGTGTTTCCTGTAATATAATATTTTGACGAACATGCTTTTAAAAAAAGTTAAAAGTTAACACAATAAAAATATTTCCGCCCTTTCAAAATGTATTTTTATACTAAAAATCCTCACTGACTTATTATCAAATCCTATTGGGTATTTCTCAGTGACACGACACGAAGTGAAGAAATAAGTTCGGAAATCCGTAATATTATTACGAGATTATGTAAAGCTTGTAATTTTGGCATAGAATCCTCTGAAAGAAGAGTCCTGCTTGCACTTGGCCGCCTTTTTCATACGGAACTCATCCGATTGTTGCCAGTATTGAAAAAAACCGGTCAATTAAGACGGTTTTGCTCCATTTCGTTATTGTGATTGGATGCCGCAAAAACAACTTCAGGAAATTATCTCGCGTTCTGCCCGACTGGTGGAAGAAATTATGGGAAAATTGAGGATTAACTGTTTCAATGCAATTTTGCAGTTGAAGTATTCACCTTTTCTGATTGATAACGGCGTAGTTTTACGGATTAATATTTTTCCCGAAATTTTTACTCTAATGCAGGTCAAGAAGGTTTACAATTTTTGAGATGTATTAAGTATTTAGGTTATTTAGTTGTATGTAGCCTAAATGGTTTGACTCATTTTTAATTGTGAAATGTCTTTAACAAAAAGGTTGGAAGAAAATCATTCTCAGAGAATTTTTTTTCTTTAAACGTCTTTGGTCTTTATATTTGTCTGCATCCTCGAAGTGTCATTGTTCACTTAGAACCATGGAACTATATATGTATGTTTAGAACAACTTCTTTTTAGCTTTAGATATTTTTGTAATTTTCGAAAATTACATCTCGTTTTGTCATCGTTGCGAGATTGCGTCTCTTCTGGATTGATACATCTTTGCGGGAACAGTCAAAGACTACATTTCTATACAACTGCAGGAGGAGAGTGATGTTTTAAACCTTCAGTAGATTTTTGGTCTTTTAAAATTTCCGGTGTTTAACCGTTGGCAACGCCCGCCGCTGCGTAATGATTATATGATGAGTGTGCTTCACGCCTTCGGGTGGTTGGTTTCAAACTAACGGATCCGCGTAAATCTTTCTACTAGAGAGCATAATAATATATTCTTCTCAAATTGATTAATTATTAATTAACTATACTTACTCATTTCTAAAAAAATGATCAGAGTCAGATGTCAGTATAGGTACTTACTGAGAACAAAGGACGTGAATCAGGGTGTTGGTTCCACAACAGTCCATTAAGTGTTGAATCATTCAATAAACCTGGTGCCATCTGCCAGCACCATTAAAGTTGTAATAGTTTAAAACACACCAGACTCAATTTGTTAAAATTGTTATTGTGACTGTAATCATGGCTATACGAGACGTAAGTATTTTTCAATTACCAGGCGTTCTCAACCAAAAAATCTGTTGTAAATACGCAAATTTAAAAAAATCTGCTATCATGGCCATTGTATAACAAAAACATGCGATGGAGCCGCTTAATATTATTCATTATTTCATATGTATGACAACAAACTCTTTGTAAAAATCAACAATATGCCTATCCAAGGTATACATACATACCTACTACAGTAGAATTTGAGAACGTTAGAAAATCCAGACAACTGAAGGCGAGTTCATGACTGGAGAGATATAGAATAGTTGTGCTTTTATCGGTCAAGACCATGGTATAGTTGGATGACAATCTCTGTCGAAGCATCAACCTAACTATAAAGAGAGGAAAAGCAGTCAGTCTTCTGTACCACCTGGTGTGTAAGAATACTAATAACTTATGTAAAATCAGTTAATTAATGAGAAAGTTCCTTCTGCTGAAGTTCGACAAATACTTTGAGTTGCTTTTGAAAAGACAACGCAAATAGAATGTATTGCATTAATTATTATCTTGATAAATTGTAAGTAGACCCCGTTAGTTTACACAAGAAGGTATAAAACAAAAATCATCGTCTGTTTAGAACCAATAAACAAAACCTAAAACATGGCAAACAAATTTCGTTATTCCCTTTACGGTCGTAGAAGGTAGTCTGTTTAATCGACTTCCGCGTTTCAAAACCTTGGTACACCCTTGGGAACAGAAGCTCAATGCCAGTGCCACGATTAGGGTGCAAGTTCAACGTAGCCTTCGCGTAATGGCGACTGAGGTTCATGATGACAGTCACGCGACGTTTAGGGTTGGGGTGAATTTACATTTGATTTATCGATCCGGGTTTTGTTCCGTAACTTAGTAGTTCGGACGGTGAAAGAAAACTTCGTGAGAATTTAAAATAAATAAAAGTAAATAAATTGTGGAACACCATTCACACACGGTTATTTATTTTAGTCCCAAACTAGGCAGGGCCTGTACTATGGGTACTAAACAACTGATAAACATATTTAAATAAATATTAAACGACTAGACACGAAGCCAACAGACATGTTTATGCACACAAATGCTGGCCCCGAGCGGGGATCGCAACCGCGCGACCTCCGACTCAGAAGGCAGTGTTACTACAAACTGAGCCAACAAGCCCGTCAAAATTGATTCTCATGTGTAAATAAATTGATGATAAGTGGGTACTTTTAGAATTGAAAACCTTTGCCAAACTACTGGGGGTAAGGTTCGAGTGTGTATTTGTTAATAAGTTCGAAGAAAACATTGTTTTGTTAGTGTGGTTTCAATTATTTTGGATCCAGAATGAGCTTTATTCTTAAGTGGTTTCTTAGTAAAGCATAGACTTATGATATCTTCCGAAGAAGAACCATGTGGAAAAGTATTCAAAATACTAGTTGAATTCCCTCTGTAGATAGCTTAGGATGATTTACTGACTGCCTGATAACAGCCAGTCCACTGGGCAACTTCATTTTTCTTTAATAGTAGTACCCATTACAAGAAAATGCGAACAACGATTCTTCCAAGCGTATAAAAACGTCTTCCCTCATATTCTTCCACACCTACAATGGCGAACCTTGCAACGTCATGTCGTCATAATACTTTTACTACTATCCCTAATCACCTACCCTACAGCCGACTGTGGATCGAACTGCGAAGTCACGGTCGCGACCTTCCTCGACGGAAAGAGCTACTTAGTTTATCAAGCCGCCCTTCAAATACACAACCTTGGACCTTTGGGGACAAACTCGTGATTTCCGAGGCACTGTTTTTCGTTGTGTTCACGCACATTGGAAGTCGTTAAGCCATGTCAGATAACCTTGGGCGGCTTGAAAAAGTCTGACAGTTGTAATAATACAATAACACCGTCCACCAATTCAAGTCCGACAAGAAAGACCCATAGCTCAGCAGTGGGTTAACGATGACCTACTATTTTAAGAAGTTCCGTTATTATCGTTATCAATATTATAAATTCAGAGGTTCTTGGTGTGGCCTTTGCCGGAGCAACGGATCGACGTGATTTTATACAGGTGGAGGACCAGGAACCACGATGTGATATAGGCTACTTTTTATCCTGGACCAATTCACGTGCAAACGCTCGCTAGTGCCTACCTCATAATGGAAAAGTGTAGGTGGTGGTGTCAAAATGTGTGCTAACGATATTATTAAATCGACAATTCATCGATGGCTTCCCTGGTGTTATGATGATGACCATGTACCATGGCTCGTCTGCTCGTCACTTATTTTCTATTTGCATGACATTGTAGTGCGTGTATCATGCATGGGCTTTTTTTTAAGAAATGTCCTGAAGGATCAAGTTCAAATAGATAGTCTACTAAATAAGATCTATAACCTCTTACTGCTGGTAAACGAATCAAATTCAACACGAAGACACGGTCTTTTAAAGAAAAGCATGGCATTGTTCCACTCAAAAACTGATCATTAAAACTTACAGGGTAGTTTAAAATTATTATTTTCAAGCCCCGAATTATCTTGTACAGAACTCTCCGTGAATCCTACCTGACCATCCTTTTAAGGTACTTACTAAGCCTAATTAATTCACAGACTGTTCTTTCGGTCCCCAAATTTCATAACGGTAATTAATCCATTTGAAATAGCATTCTTTTGCAAACTGTGGCAAAGGTCAATAACTTTGCAAATGTCTCGAAAACATACAAACTAATATGCAAATACCGGTGACATGGTTTCTATCCACGTCACGTAGGTATCTCTTTTGTACGAACTAGCTAACAGCTGGAAGATGTTTATCTATTTGAAGTTGGGCTAACGACACAAATGCTTATTAATTTCCTGATCTTTGTCGAATTTATGAGGTGATTTAATCATAGAACCGTTATTTCGTGCCTTTATAATGAAGTAGCTTTTTTTTCTTCATTCTTGTTGCGGTAAAAATAATATAGTGGCCTATACTATATCCCTTCAAGACAAGATATTTCTCTGACAAATTTAATTAAGATTGTTTCGGTTCCCGTGTGAATTTAGATATTACCTTTCTTAGTAGGTCCCTCCCTACATCCCTATTATCACTTGTCGTTATCGTTACTTGTCTGTGACAATTTTGTTCTCTGTTTCTTTCTCCCACTGACCTTTTCGGAAGTGAATCAATTTGATTACTACTGTCAGCATCAATAACTTTCAATTCGTGAGCGTGGGTACTTTTCGCTTACGGTTCATTCAGTCGTTCCGCTAGCGATGCTCTCGGACTGACCTCTTTCACTTTCATTGTTGTTTTAACCATTATTTTTGTTTGTTTGCAACGCTTTTAGTATCTATCTACTGTGTAGAACCAGAACGTTATGATGATCATATTATAAATTTTTTGTTATGAAAATTAGAAATTTAGTTATTTTCAGAATGGTTTTACTTTAATTTGTTCGTGCAGATACTCGTAATACAATTTGTAATAACTTCTAATTCTTTCATTCCTGTTTTGGAGTTCTTTTATTATAAAATTTTTTTGTTTTATAAGTAATCATCCCCCAAATTGCCGCAATTTAATTGTTCAGTATTTTTTTAACAAGTTTCTTTCTGAATTAATTCTGAAAAGGTCCAAGAATTAATTCTGAGGCATGGTTAGCAGACCCGGCGATGGGCTCACCACCTATCACGTTTAGGGGTCCAATGAATATCTCGAGAAAAGTAGGTATATCCAGAAATGGAATACCTCTGCCTTCCCCCTAGGGGATAAAAGGCGTGAGATTATTATTAATGCTTTCTGAAATAAAAAAAACACGGGTTGCACTCCGGGAGTGCCGGCAGCAGTGAAAACTTGATTATCGATTTCGATGTTACAACACTACTCTCCAACCGTCTTACGGTTTTTCGATCAGCACACGTGACCTGACGCGAGTTTCACAGTTTTTACCCATTCCACAAAAGTGCTCAACGCCGCTAAAGAAGTTTTCACTTCAAAAAATACTATACTAAGGAAAACTGTATATACCTATGGCCACATTTACTTCAAATACTTGAGCGAATGAATAAAAAATACATGATATCTTATTTTCTATTTACAATGTTACGAGTTGTTTTACAAATAGGGTCGGTCTTTAATCCTTTAATTGGGTCTACTTAGATATTCCTTTCTCAGATGCTGGCAGGTGATAAGCAATTTTTCAAAACAAATCAACAAAGTTTTTAATCAAAGATTTGTATTTTTGTACAAACATACAAAAATCATTCTTCTTTATAATATTAGTGTAGATTATTTCTGATATGTTTATAGTAGTCTAAGAATATGACAATAATAAAATAAATGTTGTATCGAAAACTTCTTGTTTTGAGTAGAAAATTAGTTTTTTTTTCTAAATTGGCTTACGTTTACAGAGGCTTGCATATTCAAATACGGTATGACAAATGGGTTATTACTTTTAATTACCACAATAAGTATTGAGGATTCTATACTTCAGAAAGATAATAGGTACGGAAAACAAAAAGATTATAGCAAAGCTGGCTTGCCAATTGTAAATATGATTCATCTCTTCCTCCTTTCCTGTTTGACGAGGGCTATTTTTAAATATCAAACAAATAACTTTCAATATAATTATCTAATGACACAGACGCGTTATCTCTTATTCATCATTAGTCATTACATTAGTTTCGTAAGAAGAACAAGGAAGTTTTGTAGTGGCATTGCAAACGTATTAGTTTATAATCGTTGTAATAACCAGAAGTGGAGAATTATTCAGAATTTCCTAGGTATTACGACGTTTCTTATGTGTGGAAGATTTTGTAACACGCTGGTAACAACTAACAAGTCACTAATATCTATGCATAACAGACTTTTATCAAGACTGAGGAGGTACACTCTATAAGCATAGACAAGATATTACAAAAGGGCCGTTTCTACAGGCGCTTAATCATAGATATATAAAATGAATATTTTTAAAAACTACGTAAATATCAATGAGTATTAAATTTAATTTCATGATGAGAAGGTATACAGGGTGAATTTTTCAAGTGTGTGTAGATGAACAAATCCCAAACTATTACAAGCAGCTTGAAAAATACTCAAAGTAGTCTCGGGGCTGATTTTGAAGAAAACTAAATCGATATTAGGTAGGTATATAGTAACTCGAGGTATAAATTTTACTTGGATGCACTGTAATGGTATCTTACCAACCACGACTTGCAACTTGAGTCAGACACACCAAGAAACCAGTCCTAGCTAGCTAATTACTAGCGTATGTATTAAAGAAGAAAGGCACTTGTTTTTGCCGATTGCACTGTTAGAAATTTTATATTAGGTACTTATCATTTTTGTACAAAAAATTTTAAAACCGCATATTGACTATATTTACCACTTCAATTTTATCTTATGAGAAATCTAGAAGGTTTCATATAGCTCAGACTTTTATTATTTTAGATATCAGCTCTTCCTTCTGCACGTAGATAGCCTAACTTTAACTAATCCTAAATAGTACTTACGTAAAATAACTTGAATTTGAAAAACTATTCGAAGTTAAATTCAGAAAATGACATCACCGGTTAGACAACTGAAACAATTACGCTGAAACAAATCCTCGCCGTCAAAGCAATCGGCGAAACGACTGTAGTATTTGTTTTATGATGTGAATTTTACGATGTCCCAATTTCCGCCGCCATCTTCTCACTTCGAATTTACGACGGTTTCACGAGCGATTTTCTCTAACTTTGTTTTTATGCGTGGTTCTTTATTTATAAGCGGTCGCGATAAAGGTTATGAACCATAGGAATTACGTTATTGCCTTTCCCAAATGAGGATTGCCTACGCAATGGATAAGGTCCCTATCAAAGGTAAGGTAAGTTCTACAACTTATCAACTTACCTTTGATAGGGACCTTATCCATTTCTGGTTTATGAGAGAAAGGAGTGTCAACTTACGACAGCTTTGTTTACGCTCTGGGCACGAGAGAAAGTCTTATTCAGAAAGGTTAGTCGCTTAATTAAATTCGCAGAAAATTTCTGATTAACTGTGCCCATAAAAATTAAAGAAAACTTTCTTTTCTCCATCCGTTGCACCTTGGTGCCCTATGAGATTTGAAAAAAAATACGAACTTTCATATAATTTTTCATCCCCTACTTAACCCCCTTAGAATGATATTTTCAAAAATCCTACGTTATATAAGGAACTAGTACAAAATTGAATGCTTCTACACTTTCAGCTGTGCGTTGTCTGTCAATCTGTCAGTGTTAAAGTTTTGTTACGTACAGACAGGATTCGTCAAACGTGGATTAAGAATTTCCCAAGGATAAGTTGAATATAAGTAGAATGTTGAGTATAGAATTTGATTTAAGACTTCCGACTCCTCGTTGGACATAAACTTTCATTGCTATTTGGGTAAAGCAGTCCTCTCTTCTACTGTTGCTGTGCCCTGTACAGGGTCCATAAATTGATCTCACTTAGGTGAGACCACCTTATGAAAACTTGTGAGATGCAATAAATGGTCGAGTATTGAGCTGCTGTCAGTATGCTGAGTTGAGACCTTTATTGTGCCTAACTCTTCAGTAAGCATATTTATAAGATTCAGAATATTATGAAAGTCACTTATCAAATACATTATTTTTATTGTTTGGTATAGGTATTTACAAAGCGTTAATCTAAATGCCGCTTGTGTCACTGGCAATCTATCAATAAACTATCCAACCTTTCCAGCCGTTTTAAAAAAGATTCTCAAGTGGGCTATTAATTGAATCTGTTGTGTAAACAACTCCATATGACGTCCAAGGGTCTACGTCACTCAACTTTTTTTATCGGTCACACTCCTTAATACCGAAGGTAGGTCTTTGCCCAGCACTGACAGATAGTGTTATGAATATCAGATAAAAACTATTATCACTAAGGCGAAATGAAAATAATTTTAAACTGTGAGTGTTACAATACGGCTGTATAACCAAGATGCCTGGAGATCGTGTGGTAATGATTCATTCAGAAGAAAATAACTAAGATTTTTTTAGAGCTAATGAGGTGTTAATTAATCAGCTCATTTAAATGAAAATTAGTTAACCTGAACGAATTAATACTATACTTCCTTCTTTGCGTGTATCAAAAAGAAACTTTAATTCGGATAATCAACGAGAAGACAATTGATTTCTATTTACTGGTCAAGGTTTTTTCGATACAACAATTCCATACAATAATGTGCCATTTCTCTCTTTTCTTTATAAACACAGGTATAGGTAGGTATAGCTGTGGATTTAGATACCCAATCGAATAAACGAGAATAGGAGGAAGATAAGAGAATTGGAAGACGCAATCAGACACTTTTCGGAGAATGTCTGATTTTGTCAGAAATCTAGAACAATTATATTAAATCCATACGATTGTTTAGAATCCTGTACGAGTATTGAATCGAAAGTTTTCTATTTTCAACCGACTTCAAAAAAAGAATTAGGTCGATATGTCGAGAAGATAAATTTGACTGTATGGTTTTTTTTTATGTTTGTTACTTCTGAACTTTCGACTGAGTGAATCGATTTTAATAATTCTTTTATTTGAAAGCTGGTGCTCCCCGCGTAGTCCCATTTCAATTTGGTCCATTTCTGACAATGGCCATATAAGTTGAAGTCGTTTTTTTTACTCTTGATTTATGTAATTCTGTGAAATATTTTCGAGAAATGGAATACCTCTGCCTGTCCCCTCGGGGATAAAAGGCGTGATTATTTATTTATATTTTTAGAATAGGTATAATTGAAAAAAAAAGAGTTCAGGCTTCAAAGATAATTAATAATGACTCACTAGGTTATTGATCGTCGTAAAGGTAGTTACAACTCCTTTGGCTGTAAAGTATAAAGACTGGAACATTCAAACGTATATAACTTTTGTGTTTGTTTGAAAATGCCTAGATTTGTAAGCAATTTATGCAATTGTTTTGGAGATTTTTACACATCCTCACAACAGCGAAACTTTTCCTATCACTTACTTAAGGTCCATGCTTGCCCTTTCCCAAAAATTTCTTGGTTTTCGTCTGAAACTTACTTTAACTTAGTAATATTCACTTTCCGTGATCTCCATTTGTGATTTTAACACCTGTTGAATAGATTTCACGTATGAGACGGATGCATTGATGGTCTATCTGAACACTGCTTTGAATTTGAGTTTTTCAATTTTGAGATCTAGGCAATACCATACAGAGTGTCTTATCAATTTCACAACTCGAATGATTCAACGGGGTAAAGATAAAAAATCTGGTCATCGCCCTGCCAATGACCCGACCGTTTAGGTATAAACGTTGTAATACCTACCAAATTCGAGACACAGGTATTTGTGTTCCAGACTGTATTATCTGTATGTAGACTGTTCTTATCTTCCCCAATCTTATTTTGTATATTATTATTTTATAGAGTTTTTATATTTCTAATTTTAAACTTTAATGCTTTTGTTTTTTAATTTCAATGTTATTTATCGACTCCGATAGCGACTTTGTTTTATATACGGGCCTGTTGGCTCAGTTGGTAGTGACACTGCCTTCTGAGTCGGAGGTCGCGGGTTCGATCCCCGCTCGGGGCCAACATTTGTGTGCATGAACATGTCTGTTGGCTTCGTGTCTGGGTGTTAAGTATTTATTTAAGTATGTTTATCAGTTGTTTAGTACCCAGAGTACAGGCTCTGCCTAGTTTGGGACTGAATAACCGTGTGTAAATTGTGTCCCACAATTTATTTATTTATTTATTTATATAGGTACTATTTAAAGACCAGAGAAGCAAAGACTTTGCTCTCTTGACAGCACCTACGAGTACTACTAAGAAATGAACACATAAATAAAGTTAGGAAAAGACAAACACAATAATGAGCCATAAAGATTCTAATGATGAACAAGTACCTACATAAAAATCGATTGCGAGTAAAAGGCACTGCAAATATTAAAATGCAGCTTGCACTTCTAAATCCGGCACATCGTTTACGTTTAAGGTCCCTAACGAAAAGATCCGCCATATTGTTTTTTGTATAACATTACCAACGGAATGTCTATCCCGGAGCTAAGACAAATGTAACAATAAAAAAACAGAAGTATTGTAACTACTTAGTTTTGAGTCGTCATACTCGATAACGTAACTATTCGTTTAACATTGTTCTGAAGCAAAGATGCTATCTACCTATACAAGTTACTTGCAATTAAAATGGTCGCCTGTACGTGACTAAAAATTATTAACCAACCTACACGGAGCTAGTTGCGTTATTGGAGTCATCATTCAATTCAATTAAATAACAATTTATAAGCAAGCAAACATAATAATGTATTCTTAGCCCTACTAAAACTAATAACTGTTGGTATAAAATGCCTAATGAGTTTTTACATAATGGTGTCAAATGTAAATCCATTTGAATTCACGATAATAAGTGATTAATAGAACGAAGCTGAGAGTGGGTAGGTACCTACCTACTGTATAAAACATCTATTAATTTGGAACTTGAACATAGCTCTTTATTCACATTTACACTGATCCAGTAGGTATATCGATTCAGCTTCACTGAAGCTCGAAGCATTTCAATAGCATTCCAGGGCTTCGATTAGAGTGGGTCCCCAGTATATTGTTCGGCGATATATACGATTCCAGTCGCACTTAGCTGAATAATGCCATTAGTCAGACATAGGCTTATCCTACGTCGCCCTACAAATACGTTTCCATAGTCTATGTGTACTAACGTCACACTTCCATTGTTTCAGTTACCCGCTGCAGTGAAGTTCCTAGCTGGCTATGGAGCAGCAGTCGACTTCGAGCCACACGCTCTAACCACAGTTAGCGACAGAAACCGCGCCACTTCTTGACGAAGCCGCGAAAAACAAAAGAGAACACACTTTAAAAGAAAAACAACAGAATACTCAAAGTTTGAATTTGGAATACACATTAGAGTTCCAGAAGGAAGCTAGTGTTGCGCAAAACAGTGATAACGATAAACGGTAATAATTAAATCCGCTGCGACTGTTTTCGCGCCGATATCAGTTGATAGCGGTCGCGAGTCACAACCGGTGCGCCGCCGTGGAAAGTCGTCCCGCGCGAGTTCCACGTTAATGTTTAGAAACGATACGGTATTTACCCAACTGTGTCCGGTTACTACATTGTGTAGAGTGATATTATAATATTGGATGTGTTAAAATGCGTTCGGGGGAGTTGTGGTCTAGTTTGGCTGCGATAAGTTGGGTCGCGAGTTTGGTCGGGGCTCATGCGGGCAGCGATCTCGAGTCCAGGAGGTATGCGCCTGGAGACGAGAGGGTCAGCGATACCTACACAGTAGCCAACATCAACATAACTTACGAAGACGAACATGGGGAGGTGTACACAGAAACTTCCGAGGTGAGTTTAACGATGTACCTAGTTTTTATGATAATAAGTTAATTGCATTTTTACTCGGGTGCCTCCTTGAGTGATGTCGAAGGCGTACTTATCAATACCAATAGTAAAAAATGCAGTAAACAAAATACCTACCTATACTAAGGAGCAAAAATATTGTCGTGCAAATAATTTTTTTTTGTTCTTTTTTTAAATAAATGTTAAATTGAATACCTATGGGATACAAATCTCTTTTCAATATACTTTTACTATAAATAAGCTATCTTGTTCGACTAGTTCAGGCAATAGGTTTCGTCATTTATATAAAAGTACGTAATTTTTTTAAAGTGACTTTATCATACAGTAGTAGGTATTTTCGAAGAAAGTTTATTTCCAAGTTCTATGTAAGCCCTACAATTTTACAAAATTATACTTAAATACAATCACAACTCTGTGAAGAAACTAAATTCTTTGTAACTACTGCTGCTAAGTGCTAACTATTGATTGCTGCGTGCTGTAAGCGCCTTTTAAAACTAGCTTTTCCCCGCGCCTTCGACCGCGTTCTGGGATAAAATGTAGCCTATATGCTATTCTGATGTTTAAGCTGTACTACTGAAGAGTTTCACTTAAATTCGTTCCGCGTTTTTGCGTGAAAGAGTACCTACCTAACGTCCATCCACCCTCACAAACTTTTAGACAACAAATTAAACAAACGTATATCTTATCACAGAGCGAATAGGGTATTAATTATCTATGGCGATATAAGAACGAATAGGGTAGGTATTAATTATATGGCGATATCAAAGTGTTATAGAAAATTGATGTCGACACGAGTGAAGAAGGTTTGCCCAACAGTTGATGTTAGAGTTGGGAAATGGTCTATTAATAACATCTTATATCCACTTGAATAGCACGGTCAAGTCACACGCAAGCAACGTTCTTGCTGTAAATAAAGCCTCATTGTGGATGAGTACTCTTTGGACCAGAAATCTGTTATTCATTTCAGGTGGGTTCTGGATGCATTCAAAAGTATTTGAGAGTCTAGAAAAAAATATATTTTTTAATTTATAATGAAACAACGCTTTTTTGTTTCGATATTAATCTTTAAAACTTGTACTAAGGGTTTTAAATTGAAAGTCGTTTCTTAAGGAGCAAACTCCAAAAATACTTAGTATCTATTTTACTCTCTATGATAGAGTGAATAGTATGTTGTACAATACTAAAACTTTTTTTTTTTTTCTAATTTGCTTCCTGTCCTCTTCTGTTATCGTTTGGTTTAATGTAGGTAGAAAAACCAATATGCGCAAAGCGTCTTCTAGATGAGTATGTAAAATGATGGTGCACAAGCACCAACATTTACATTTCGAATTTTCTATTCATCGCTCTACAATATACTATCACTATTATGAGCACAACCCAAAATACAGCAAAATATTAAATTTATAAAAAACATGACGTCTCCCTTCGGATTCCCGCCAAAAAACCTTTGACAGTTCCTCTTGACGTCACGCGTAGAGACGTAGTCCGATTAGACAATGCATTAATCCATTCCGTATCGATTAAGAGTACTTATATAAGTGCACGTGCACCGAAAACCAATGCAAACGCGGTCTCTGGGAGTCAGATTTGAAATCGGGACGATTTTGTAACACTCAGACCCATTGGGCCAGTTAGATAGCGTGCCCTTTACCGGCTCACTCACACGCAACGCATTAACCATGCATATTACCTACCTATAGCCGCTGCTGTCCGTTTCGAAATCCGAGTACAGATGTGTGTGTAATTTGAAATGGGTATCTAAATTTAAAAAGATCTCGTTTGAATAAGTATAAATTTTATCATCAATGCTAAGTCAATGACCCGAGTTACGCTGTTCATAATATATATGTGTTATATGAAACATTTGGAGTCATTGGACGTATTCCAAAGCTTGATGTTAATAAAAGAAAACCAATAGACATTCACTGCAAAAATACATTTATACTAAACTGAACTACAATAACATCTTAGTTAGGCTCGTAATTTATTTGTTGTGGCAATAACAACATGCCAAAAGAAATAAAGTGTTTTTTTTTAAATAAGAAGTGCCGGAGTACTTTCAAATGTCGGTCTGCAATGAAATGCGGTTTAACCATAAGTCTAAAGCAGGGTTCGGATATTCATGGACCGGGGTCCGTGTTCGCACTAGTATTGGGTAATTATCTGTTTATTTTTCCAAACTACTGATAAAAACTTCCGAAAAAACTAAAATATTTCAAAAATAAAAAAACAATATCGCCAAAACGCAAAAATTTAACGACACGAACCACCGGACAGCGGAGGTTATTAAACTGGACCATCTACCCTTCTCTCAAATGCATTTCTTATATTATACTATGTAAGTATGTACTTACACTATGAAATATACACACATATTTCGAGAAATACTGATACTCTGTTGATAACTAAATGAAATATGAAAATAGTGTTGAAGATAGGTACTATATTTTTGTGCATGAACTCTGTATCAGAGCCGAAGAATAAGTTCATAAAATTAATATTTATTTTTCCGACTGAACTACTACTCGTTTCCATGTTGATCCATAATTTAATAAAAAAAAAGAACTGTTAGGGATTCTTAACAGTTCTTTTTTTTATGCGCAAGCTGGCTGACGAAGCTAGGCTGTCTCGGCTACATTAATTGTTTTAAATGTTTTTCCAAGTATTTAAAGTTGTGTAAATATAATAAACCACAATTTGCTCAGTGCGTTATAATTACCATCCAATAATACCTACGTCAAAAGAACACTAAAATACGCTATCAAAATACAGGATATTACTCACGACGTCGCAGTGACGTAATGTCACGCTTTACGTACCTGCGTAAATTATTACTTATTTATTAAAAGTAAGTAATAATAATAATTCAAATGGAAGTAATTAAACTCTTGCGTAACCTATCAATTAATGTGTCGATATTATTAACCTACTATAGTGTCAAGCTTTTAATTTTAAGGATAATTAATGATCGAAGGAATTTAAGGCGACTGTAGCCGCCAACGGCCTTGGGCTTCAGGGCGGAGCTTATGTTTCCCGCTCCGCGCTTCTCCGCATTTTGACCACGCGTCTTGATAACGCAGTAGGGTCAGTAATAAAATATATACAATACAAAACGAAACTTGCATCAAAAATGAATCTTTGATCTAACATTCATAACAAAACATTTTGTGAATGGAACGTTACTTCAAACACCAAACATCTTTTAGTAATTATAATAAACTGATAACAAAATTCTTTTTTGTTTGAAATCCTATACTTTCCGGGTGTTGTTCCCACTATCATTAAGTCAGGATCTGATGATGGGAGTCTGGAGAAATCAAGGAAACTCTTCAAATATTATAGGAACATCTATAGTGATTTGCGAATTGGGTGTTTTCCGTCCGATCCGATCCGGTTGGGTACAGCCCGATGTGGTCCGATCCGGTCTGGTTAGATCCGTTCGGGTTCGATCTGATCTGAGCTGGATCGGTCCGGACCGATCTGATCAGACCAGACCAGGTTGGATAGGATCAGATCGGATCCGATAGGCCCAAACCGGATAGTACTGGACCTGATTGCATCATATTGGATGGGATCGGACCAGATCACATAAAATCGGACCGGATCGGATCAGACCACATCAGACTGAATCGGATCAGATTACATTGCAGCGGATCGGGTCAGGTCATATCGGACCGGATCGAATCAGGTCATATCGGACCGGATCGGATCAGGTCACATCGGACCGGATCGGATCAGGTCACATCGGACCGGATCGGATCAGGTCACATCGGACCGGATCGGATCAGGTTACATCGGACCGGATCGGATCAGGTCACATCGGACCGGATCGGATCCGTTGCTTACATTACTATGGTTGGTATGGTAATGTTTTGCATTAATAAAATAGAACTCTAAAGAGTAAAAAACAGATTTTAAATTGTATGGTTTTCTTTATATCTCTATATGCCATTGTCAGAACTGGACTACACGGCCAGCACCAGCTTTCAAATAAAAAAAGAATCACCAAATTCGGTACACCCAGTCTAAAGTTCTGAGGAAACAAACATAAAAAAACATGCAGCCGAATTGAGAACCTCCTCCTTTTTTGAAGTCGGTTGAAAATCCATTATCTTCAGTTCCACTTCGATAAATTGAGGTTTCCAACAACAAATAAAACACCCCTATTGTTTCCTTGAATCAATCTTTATGTTTTGTATCCCTTACCCGACTGCCTCATAAGGATGATGATGTTTGTTATTACTTGTTATGATGAAAAATTCTAAAAATAATAGTTTCGGCTTCTACTGCCGTTATGAAGACCCCCAAACACATACGTTTTTCTTAAATATCTTATAAATGTACAGACATCAGTCACAATTTTATTATATGTATGTATATACAATATGTATCAGAAAGGTGAAATAATAATTAAGGGTCATATAAAGTAGCTTATATACAGTTCGGGAAAAATGTCTCTTGTTTAATATATACTATAAATTTGGAGTAAAACGACGTGGAAGTTATCATTAAAAAAAATCATTTTCAACCCTTAAATCAGCTGCTAAATGCTGTTGAACTCTCTATTAAGTGACTAAACATGGTACAGATAAGACATCGTGTTTTTACCTACGAAAAACTAGACAGAGCCTACACTATGAGTACTAAATAACTAATAGATATACTTAAATAATTATTGAAAACCCAGTCACGAAGCCCACAAAAATGTTCATTCACACAACTGTGGGCCAACATAATATGTTGTTCAGCGGGAATCGAACCCGCGAGCTCCGGTTCTGAAGGTCACTACCAACTGAGCCAACAGGCCCGATAATACTCCATCATTATTATTTTTTTCCCCATAGTTTTAAAGAAAACCTACTAATTTACCTACGTAAATATCTGACATTATTAGTCTTTGATAGAATTTTGTAGTCCACGTGGATTGCGGTCTTAGATCAATGAAAAATCCATTGATCACTAGGAACGTCCGCGCGCTCCTTTTTGGCCAATAAGGACACTGCGCAAAGGTCAAAGGGCCGTCGGCGGCATTATTAAAGAGTCTAGCTCCACCCTCTATTTATTGAGTGGTTCCGTATGTTTTAAAAAATATTACTAATTCTAAGTCTTTTACCTTATTTCACGTTATTATTATTTCACAATTGAGAAAAGTAAATTATGTAATTAATTGATTCATTATCATTGTATCGCTTAAAATTATTTTTACGTCTTTTATCTTCATAGGTTTATGTTTAATTTTCAACTGAACCCTAGAACAAAATTTTAGAAAATCGGCAAATTCTTTCATTTTCAAATCAATGAACTTAGTTGCTTCCTATCTATCAACGAGTGAAGACGTGTTATAATCAAAGAATATGACTCGCAACAGTCGTTACAGTGTCCCACGATTATTCAAGTGAATCTTATGAAATGACTTTGTGTCGGTGCTCCTGATGGCAATATCAGTCGAGTTAGGGAGCTGTGTCACGTGCGCTTCGCCGAAGGTAGACCGCTGGATGAGCAGCGGATGCTATCCTTCAGCTGCTTCGGGAGAATTTGTCAGGTGTCTGCCTCCGCGCGAGGCTGGTTCGTTCCGCGCTCAAACCCCCAAGGTCGCGCGCCTGTACGTCTACTCGTGGTACCGGGACCTGCGGCTGGTGGTACCTACCCACTGCGCGCACGGGTGGACATTTTGAGTTATTGTGCGGTATTAATGTGTGTGTAAACCAATAGTAGGTCGGACCCAAATCCCAAAGTGTAAAAGTTGGATGAAACTACATGACTAGTATGTAGGTAGGTATTACTTGTTTAATGACAATGTTTTGATCAGTTAAATTTATTATTGAATAAAAACTATGCTTTTACCTCTAATTTTTTTTGAATAAATAATTACTGCTATTAATAACTTTTATTTCAATTTCCAATAACATTTACCCTAGAATAAAATAGGTAGGTATGTTAAGGCGCGGGCGGCGACCGGCGCTCGGCGCGAGCGATCAGCTGCGCGCGCAGGCGCTACCTGCCACTACTACGGTCAACGACACTAGCGCGTAGGGAGCCCCTACGCTTTTATTCTTCAATCACAGGGTTGGCGAAAATTCACACATAAAAAGTAATTATTAAGTTTATATGAAAGAAAAAAGTTGCTATATTAGATCTGATATTTTTGTAGGTATTTCGTTACACGATATACATATACACCCTTCAATATTATTTCACCTTTCTGATACATATTGTATAGAAATGCATAGTTCAACGTTTTAGTTGTATTATGTTTATTTATAATTATTCTTTGCGAAAGCCTTACGTGTTTATTTTTATAAGTAGGTACATGCAAGTTATTGTGTTCATATTCTAAGCTTTTGGAAGAGGTAGAAGGTGAGATTTAAAAAAAAAATTGAGTAAAAAAATTATTAATCGAAACATTATTTTAAATGTATGTATATTTACACCAATATTACGAAATTCGACATATTTAATTTTTTTATAAACCAGTAATAATTTTTCATATTTATTTATTGTGTTAAAAGTTTAAAAGACATCTCTCTTTGCACACTGTACTACACATAAAATGCGTAAAAATTCGAGCGCGCAGCGGCAACGCGGCGCGCGGCCTCTCTCCTTGAATGTCTGCGCTGGACTGTCTCCCGTCGCCCCCGCACGGACTAGCTAGAGACGATTTGTAGTGAAACTGCTATTTCGTAATTTGCGTAAAAACTAATTGGTCTTTTAAAAAACTGAACTATAAAATTTTAGATAGATGAATTACCAATGTTTTCCCGCAAGAGCTATGAAAATATCTCTTTTAGTTTAGAAGAAGAAGCGAGTTTAAAATTCAAAATAGCCTTGTTGCAATAATTTTTTTCATATAGTAAATAATGTTCTACAACATTTTCAAACTATGAAAATGAAGATTATATATCAATGCTCAAGATATATTTTTTCTGGAATTTTGTGATTGCTCGTTTATAAGCCTTATGCCTTCAAAGATGACCATTTCACGACACTACTCGCCTTAAAAGAAACTTTCAGGGATTTAGTAGTGAATATAAAAAGGCAGGTAGAAGCGCTCGTAGCCCTGCGGTGCCAGTGCGTTTCTAACGATCATACTGGTTAAGCAAAGTTGGGCGCGGTCAGTCAGTGGATGGGTGACCGCCTAGTGGCATTTATATTTATTTATTTTTATTTTATTTCTTTGGTTTACCAGCAATTGTTACAATCATACATTGCACAAGATTCATACACTGAAGGTAACTGAATGCACAATTAATTTAAGGTAAACACCACATGCAAAGTAACTGCTAGTAACATCTACTTAACTGTAAAAAGAGTCCTTATCCTACGAATATTATAAATGCGAAAGTTTGTATGGATGGATGTCTGGATGTATGGATGTCTGGATGGATGTTTGTTCCTCTTTCACGCAAAAACTACTGAACGGATTTTGGTGAAACTTTACAGTTATGTAGCTTATACATCAGAATAACACATAGGCTATATTTTATCCCCGTATTCCCACGGGAACGGGAACTACGCGGGTGAAACCGCGGGGCGCTGCTAGTATATTTATAAAGTAACAAACAAAAAAAAAAGAAATTACGAGCGCTTTCGTGTTTCGGAAGGCACGTTAAATCGTTGGTCCCGGTTTTCGTTGTGTTTACGCACAATGAAAGTCGTTAAGCCATGTCAGATACCCTTGGGTGGCTTGAAAAATTCTGACTGTTATGTGGCCACTAGCTTAACACCATCTCCCAATCCGCGGTGGGGTCGCGTGGGAGATTATAGCCCATACTTCCTCATGTGTGAGGAAAGACCCTTAGCTCAGCAGTGGGCTGTTACGGGTTGATGATGATGATGATGATGATAAAAAGGCAAACCGAAGGCAAGCGATGGTATCTCGCTAATCCTACAACTTCCTACTATCCTTCCTACTAAGATTATAAACGCGAAAGTTTGTATGGATGTCTGGAATCTGGATGGATGTTTGTTCCTCTTTCACGCAAAAACTACCGAACGGATTTTGATGAAACTTTACAGTTGTATAGCTTTTACATCAGAATAACACATAGGCTATATTTATCCCCGTATTCCTACGGTAACGGGAACTACGCGGGTAAAACCGCGGGGCGCTTCTATAGCAGAGTATATAATAAGATTGGTAATCGGAGTAAAACTGTACGCACATGTAACGACTACCTAAGATGCTTTCGCAAGCCATTGTCTTCTCACTATTGTCTAGTGTGAGTATGACCGGTATTCTCGACGACAATCATTCTTGTTCCAGCTGTTACTTCATGCTTTGTTTGTTTGTATAATATTACTTTAGATCTACGAGTGATTGTTTCATTTTCAATAGCATGTCAATTACCTATAAGCTTAGAGTTTCCGTACTCAATGTCTGTATGTGTCGCCATCAGCCTGTAACAGCCTAACACTGGCTTTCATCACGAACATCGAATCCTAGTTGCATTTTGTAGTTTGATTACAGTGGCTACTAAGTTTTTACTATTTATTTATATCAATTATAGATCAGATTGGCGATACACTGAAGAAAAGTCAGATAAAAAGTAACAGTAAGTATGAGTACTAAGTTTAAGTATTTTATAATTCAGAAAATATATATTTTTTTGCAGTTACTAAAAGCTCTAGTCTTAATGTCCTAATAGGGTTCTCAACGCTACATTTTACTAATACATTGTGTATTTTCGGCATCTCAAATAATGAATGTCACATAGTTCACAGTTTTTTTACTTCCATCTAGTTACACTACGTTCGAACGACGATACCACTTATTTCATGTTCCACCAAAACTCCGAATAGACACAAGCATCTAAATTGAAGCATGACTATCAAATTCTGCAAATATCCACAAAAAAACTCCCGGTCATTCCCTTCTAGTCAAATCTGTGTCGCAATGCGTGATTGATAAAAATGTAGTTTATTTTTAAAGCAGTGCATTGGCCTTATTAAATCGATTCGAATCGCTGGCTGAACGCCATTCACTCGAATGTGGGTTAAGCCTGTTTATGATTAACAGATGTGGGTAATGCTCCGGCTGGATAACCAGGGTTTGATGAAGTTATGTTTGTTTGAAACTTGTTTGAACTTTGTTGAGGTGAATATTCTTGTGCTTCTTTGTGAGGCTGAGGTCAAAGAAGGTTGTTCACAGGCTAATAATGTGATATGATAAGGGTTAAAGATACGCAGTAGAGTGTAAGTTATCTGACTGGCATTGCCTTTTTATTAGTGTTTGATGCATTATTAAGTTCTCTCGACCTCCATTATTTTCCTATACGATAAGACAGTCTGTCACAGTCGTAGCTTCGTGGTCGTTGAGAGCTAAGCTTTATGCCTGATATAATTTCGATCGCATCTCCATTCATCATAACAATTTTCTCTAAATTAATTTGCGTGAATCATTGTATTGTTTCAAAACTGATACCAGATTTCACCCATTACAAGTTTTAAATTATTTGGAGTCGTGATTGTTCGCAAAATATCGTTATTTATTAGAATATTGTTATTGTTATCCAAAGAAGCCGAGGAAAAGGCTGATGAAAAGTTAAACAAATAAAGAGGGCTTTTGAACTTGCTATATTAAATTCGCCTTCAAATTATTTGCTCAAAGATATAAATAATCTTACAAATTTTATGTTAATAAATATCAAAAATTTTAGCGTTGTTGGACGTATCTTCAGAGCAAATTTCGCTGTCTAGAAATTGCTATTATGATCTTGATTTCGCTGTGGAATTTTTAGTAGGTAAGCTATGAGGACAACATGTGATAACTAGTTAAGAAAAGGCAGAACCTCTTTTTTTTTTTTTTTTTATCTAACTGCTCTTAAAACATTTTGCTATTTGTTATGTAAATCACTGCGATTTTAAAGTTGTCTGCTTCTGGTACTATTTTTTACCTTATTGTTAACTCGTTTCTTCATATCAAGAACTAGCGACCCGCCGCCCTCACTAAGTTTCGGTTTATATGATATACAAAAACTTTCCTCATTTATCGCTCGCTCTTTCTATTAGTGAAAACCGTATCAAAATCCATTGCGTGGTTTAATCAGATGGCGGGAAGCGATTTCGTTTTATACTATGTAGATATAACTTCTGTTTGAAGGAAGTTTTCACGACCATTCAGATGTTCCAGTGTAGTGCGTTTAAAAAAACACATTTTTATATTTCATGAAATACTGTCTCATATTTTAATTAGTATTGTTTGAGTCACAATGCTGATTGTCGAATCAATTAATGTTGTCCTTCATAATTTATAGTGAACTGCATTATAACACTTTAAACCGTAAAGTAACTGTTTTAAGGGCCATATTATTTGAACAGGGGTTGAGTAACGGAGTGTGTCCCATAACAATATTGACCATTTCTTTGTCGATGTGAGTCACTGTTTTACCGGTTTATATTTGACATAATTTTCAATTCTTGGTCACCTTTTTAGAACACAATAGAGTTTCCGGTAGCATTTTTGATGTACCACTTCCAATATTAATAGAAAATACATTTTATTTTTGGAAAATGTTTAGCAGTCGATGTGTCGCACTTTACTTAATTTTGTAGAATATTTGATCAATATATAAAATGGCTTTGGGAGATAAATGTGTAGGTGAAAGACATATTGAGTCCCCTTTCAATCTGTTGGAGGAGGCTAAGCCCCAATTTATTTAATGATCCAATTTTCTCACCTCCGCAGTAATATATTTTTATCGCAACCGTTGCCACTTGCTATAAAAACAAATAATAATTCTCCAAAACGATAGTTCCATAATGTTTACAAGCAATTGGTATTGTGTGTGGCGAACCCTTGATAAGGCTAATATTTATACAGCTGATAAATACACAAATGGTTAAGATACGACACACGGTAAATAAATCGATGTGGTGAGTAAATTCGAGAATTATTCCAAGTGGCTGATTACAATAATTGTACTTGTTTTAACCCACCCAAGGTCCATTTCTGTATTGGTATGTCTTGCTTGATGCATTTATTTAAGATGAAGCTTATAAAATTTTGTAAGTAATTTTACTATTCTTAGAAATGTGGTATAGTCAAAACTGAGACTTGGTATTACCGGGAATGTGATGGCAAAAATACCCTACGTCCAATCCAATCGTCGAAATCCAATGCTCACAAACTGTTATGTATCTATCAAGGTAATTTTATGCTTTAGTATACTTAACATGTCTTTGTATTCAAATAGAACGATATAATGCTAAGTAGACTCGGACACGTATCATCGGCGCAACCCAAATACGTTCCCTGAGGCATTCTTCACTAATCTACTTTAAACTGAGCACCTACTGTAATTGTAAGAATACTTTAGTCATTCATTTATAATGAAACATTCATGGTATTAAAATTTTACCAACAAACATGACTCAGAATTCGTTTACATACAAAATGGTTTGTGTTACCTTGTCAAACGCTTTATTAAAATCTATATTTGTTTGAAGTCCCACGAAATGCATACTGAATCTTTGTAATATGGGAGCCTTCGAGGTAACTACGTATAGAAGGAAGCGGAAGGCACGGCTGCCGATTTGATTGGCATTGCGATCACGGTGGGCGAACGTACCACCATAACGAGGGCTAGTTGGCCACGGTGCTGTTTACTCTGTCAGCACGCTTTTTCATCACCGATTAGCCAAATCACTGTCAGTATTCTACAAGTACAAAATGGCACTTCAACGTCTTTTAATTATTTGCAAATTGCAAGCCTATTTTCAACCATTATCGATTTTCTTTATCTAGTGGCGGGTATGACGAAGGCTAGACCGAAGTTTTACCCTATTGAAACCAGTTGTAACCGCACTTGGGATTTTAGCAGTAACAAATACAATATGTAACAGAATAAGCGCAATTCCTGGAATTAGTTAGTTCAGTATCGACTACTTAATAGATTTCAGCAATTTTTAACATGTCGTAAAAATGAATTAGCATAGCTAAATTTAGTGCTACCTATGGAAACCGTACTATTATTGCTCTTTATTCAACAATACTGGTTAGTCACAACTTAAGTACGAAGGCATCATATTTTTTTTTTTATATTAATATACTAATTGGGGTGTATGATGAATTGCGCTTAGTTAACAGAATATTCTGTTACGCGTTGTATAATTATTAGGTAAATCCGTAATTGTTATTTTTATTTCTTCAAATGGAAACTCAGTTGTCGCCGTAGTAATGGGATAGAGCGATGTAAAATATAATCGAAATGGGCACTAAAGCAATTTAATGTGCCTCTATATTTTCTTAGAGAGTGGGATAATGACCGGATTATAACAGGAAATTACTAAGATCCACTTTTTATCTCGCAACACTAAACCTGTAAACCTTTTATGGTTCACTGATCATACTTGAGATATTTAGGTCAAATAAGTAACCTACTAGAGCCTCTTTGTTCTCTCCGTCAATGTTTCCTTTCACATTGTTCTAAATTTCCACAAATTAACTACTGCCATTTTGTCTTCGATCAAAATATTCGTATAAATAAAAAAGCAATTTATTTTAAAAAGTAATTTATTTTAATACTGAACACCACACTAAATTAAAAACTGAATTATCAGCCACATCCTTCGTCAGGGTAAAATACATACATATTATTAATCCATAGCAAACTTTGTCAAAAATTCTTAATTAATCCTATAGTCCACCCCATGTCATCCCTGGTCCAAAGGTGCCGATAGCCTAAAAGGGACAGATAGCCTCTCGACCAGAAACCCTATTTGTCTATTGACGATTGGAATCGGAATCATGTTAATTGGTCAGAGCTTTATACAACTGGCTTTAATGTGACAGAATACGTGACAGATGTACGTCATTGCTCATGACGTACATCTGTCACTTCATTTTGACAGTTGATTTCCATGGAGATTGTCTATCGGTGCTGCATATTCGTTTAATTCTCTCAGTCTATTGGATTCTTCTAACTTCGTTTCATGCGTCGCTTGGTCGTTTGCATAATCTGCATGATGCGATGCGTTATTTATAAGAGGTACCTGTTTATTATGACAGATGTCGCGTCCGTCGGCCCTTGTTGAATAAACATTAGTGTTGTGAGGTCGACGGTCCAGAGGGTCTTCTATATTTGAAGCGGCCGAATCAAAACACAGCTACAGGTGTGCACTTGTGCAGTGCTCGACACTCGATACGTTTCCTTTTGTGGTTGCATTTGTAATGTAAGTCTACACTTATGTTAGCGTTAACTTGCGTCTTCGTTCACGTCCTGGGATAAAAAGACTTGTTATTTCACGGTCTATCTTAAGTAGTATAGGATTGATTAGGTTAGGTAAGGTTTCATAATCGTAATATGTTTTTCCCCGATTGCACCAGAAATGGGGTAATATTTATCGAGTGTATGTAATTGAGCATATTTCGTTGGAGCCTAAACGGTTTGACGAATTGTGAAGAGTGATGTGTTGATAGATCGTTTTTAACTCACTGCAGCAAAAGTTAATATGTTTTAAATATTTTAAGTGGTCTTTACGCGCTATCGGGTTGTTTGATCTTTAATAATTAATGTGGTTGTACCTGTCTTAGTCAACTAATATGATTCATACTGATTCTATCATTATCGGCTTTCGGTAAATCCCTTGTATTGGTTAACAATGATAACCAGCATAACGTTTCAATCACCACCATCACGATTGTTGCGATACTCGTTAGTTGTATTGTTTATTTTCACAAGTTGACATGATAAGTAAGTAATATTGAAATGATGATAACGATATATTGAAGTGACGTAAGTACTACGGCCGAATATTAGAACCTTATCGCCGAGGAGGTTGCCAGAGGTATTTGAAGTAACCATTTTTCAAGTACATATTATGCAAACTAAGTACGACTTTTTGTAAGTTTGCAATAAACATTGTAAACATACGAGTCCGTCATAGATGCCTAAAGAATGTTTATGTATCCTCATATTGTTTTACTCGACTGCACAAGAAGCAGGGTAATGTTTTTTGAGTGTATGTATCTCAAAGTATGTATGTCGATTTCCTTGACGCAGCCTGCAACATGATCATCTATCACCACTTTATCTAAAAAACTTCCTTAATTTCAATTAAGAGCAGTTAGTGCTTTGCTGACCCATCATACCACTGTCATACCCTTGGTGGTACCACTTGGTGGTTCGCAACCATACCATCGTAGTGCTAGCCTAGTGCGATGGCACTTATCAATTTATTAATAATCAAATTTAAGAGTCACACTGTCACTTATTATTAAATTCCAACTTAGAAGTTCTCAATTCACCAGATTTTGCCTAGCAGCAATTCCTGACCTTAATGAATCGGTCTAAAACATAAATCGGCTGTTATTCGCTACCCAACTAAAATCCACGAACAACTGACCCAAGCGAGCGAGGTCAATCTTCAATCTGCCAACCCGAGGCGCTGCATGACCGGTCTATTGACAAATCCAAGGATACCCCATAGCTCAGTCCTGGCAACAACGTGTGCCAATTCCATCACGTTCATAGCTACCTACGTAAACCGCACAGCTGTAAATCACATTACACTGTCCACACTTGTTCTACCTCGTAAAATCTGCTCGATAACAGTAGCCAAAATACCACATTTTCAGTCCAAGTGCCTGTTAACGATGTGTGCAAACAAATGGTCGGTAAAGAGTAAACGTTATTGGCGATATTTTTATGAGCGCGGAAGTGAAGCTATGTTTGATGTAAAGATGAGCCAAGTTTGCAGTTCCGTTTTCCGGACTGATCTTCATCATCACCCGTAACAGTCAGCTGTGTCTTTCCTCACATATGAGGAAGAATGGGCCATAATCTCCGACGCAGGTCTGATGATCGGTTCCAGCCGGTTTCGGCTAAGGCGGCTGTTGTCTACCCCGTTCATTGAATCGGCGCTCATGCGCCCGATGTGGCTAACGTAGCAAATCGTCTTAGTGAAAACCCTCGAGCAATGTGGACAAGTGAAGGTACCATTCACTTAGTTATATTGTGTTGCCCCAGGTGGTCGGGCTTTCATTTGGTCGCGTTTCGAGGGCAGATCTAAGACGCTCCTCGAACTCGCAAACCTGCCTCTAGACAAGGCCTCTTCATTCTCCTGCCAAACTCTCCCACTGCGAGGGCTCAAGGTTGCAAATCTTCATATTATGTCTTTTCTGAACGTCTTTAAATCTGAGGAGTTGACCGCCTTGCTTTCGCTTCTTGGATTGGAATGGTAGCCTATAGGCAAGTGGCTACCCTTAAATTTATCAATGGTATCTGATATGGCTTCCATTGTGCATCAGACACAACTATCACCAAGACGAACAGTGTAACGTGCCTTCCGAAACACGGACGAGCTGGTACCTCTGGAGTCTAGATGGTCATCCATTCGCAGATTGACCGCGACCAACATTTCGATACCGGCAGGCCTACGCGAGGCGCAAGTGCACTTCTCTAAAACTTTAATACTGGAGAGTGGAGTGGCGTTGGCTAATAAAACCTTATGAAACTTAGAATAGAAAGCATCGGAAAAAACAAAGTTGACAGGTTTACATGCATCCGTTTGTTTACAACAGGCCTCACGGAGTCGCGCGTGCATTTTACTCGTAGTTGACTCTGTAGTCTATAAAGTGGTCTTATATCTCATATTCTATTATAAGTGAGCACTTTGTTCACTAGGATAATAATTTTTTTAACATTGATGATAGAACGAATACATTAATTAGAGAAACCAAAGTAAAATTTTAAAATGTTTTAGGACATTCCAGAGATAAAAAAATTTAGCGACACCTTGCATATCAAAATCCAAATTTTCATCCCCTACGCCCTACATTTTTTTATGCTTCTTGACCTTAAGGACGTGCCAATGCAGATCTGTCAGATCAGTTTAAGAATTATATTAAGGCAAAGATATGCATCCAAAACACATAACCTGTGCAGTCCCCTACCATGATAACGGATATCGTGACATTATTGGCTATTCATTTGCCAAGAGCTAAGCTTATGAGTAGCATGTTAGAATAAATAAACGATCGTTGATAATATCTTCAGACTGATCGTGTCAAAGTACGGTTCAAGGTGAGTAAACTTTTATGGGCAGTGGGCAGGTAATGCGGCAAACAACTCTCAATGCACGCAAGCATACGACACAGTTACTCGACAACCAAGACGCCCTTGAAAATATTGTTTAATAATTTACTAATCTTTACCTTTCGTTTAATATCAAAGACGTTGTGGAACCCTTATTGTAATGAATAACATTTCATAACAATAATAATTATAAAATACACATAATATTTACAAACTAAACTAAACTAAAGATAAAAAATGTCCTCCAACGCACCAGGTTGAGGTAAGGCACCCAAGATTGCTGGCAGCATTTTCCCTCTGGACAGCCAAGATAATCCTTTGGGCGAAATAGCCACCAGCCCTTGGGTCGCCAGTGGCCTCGATTAGGCGCGCTGAAAGGCTTTTTAAAAATTTCCTTGCTTCAGGGCTCCATGGGCCCATCGTTTCTATTGCCACTGGCACAAAAATGTAGGTGTCTCCTAAACCCTGGAACCCTTATTTATCCTGTATAAGGTTTGTTTTGCTCAGTCACAGTAACACCTTGAAATATCCTACTAATATTATAAAACTGCAAGTTTATGGTTAATAAACGGATTTGGACTTAACATCACAATAACATAAGCTACTTCACATCCCGGATAGCGGTCAAAGTCACAGCAAAAGCTATTATAATACCTACTCTTTTTGCTAAGCGGACTGACCACTACGGCAAAGTTAAGTAAGTTATATTGTAGTTTTTTCTCGCCAGTTCCTTTACAATATTCATAATATGAAATAATAATAACTTGAATAATAATAACCAAAGACGTTTAAAGAAAAAGTTTCTCTCTCCTTTTTTCTTAATGATTTTCTTCCCACCTCTTTGATAATAACATTGTCAATTTTCAACAACTGAATATATCCTCTTTATTTATTTTGAACTAGCGACCCGCCCCGGCTTCGCACGGGTGCAATGCTAAAACCTAAAACCTTCCTCTTGAATCACTTATCTATTAAAAAAAACCGCATCAAAATCCGTTGCGTAGATTTAAAGATTTAAGCATACATAGTGATATAGGGACAGAGAAAGTGACTTTGTCTATATCTATACATATAATAAAACTCTAACGGGGCCGTGTCTGTACATTAAATATTTTTTGAAAATTTTAACGGTAGTGTATATAGTTATCGATATAGATACCGAAACACCAATTTTTGGAATTTTTGTCTGTCTGTCTGTCTGTCTGGTTGTGCACGCATCACTCAAAAACTACTGGACGGATTTTGATGAAATTTGGTATGGAGATAACTGAGTACCCGGGTCAACATCTAGGCTACTTTTTATTCCAGGAAAATATCTCATTCCCACGGGAAAATATAAAAACTGGTTAAAAAGAGAAAAACGTACTACTCCGAAACGGTAACACATAGAAACTTGAAAAATGGTATGAAGGTGTCTGATATGTCATAGGAAATTGGTAAGAAGGGATTTTTGGAAATTCCCACGGGAACGGGAATAAACTAAATCCAAGCGGGAAATGGGCACCCGCTATTTGAAATAATATGGTATGTAGGTGTCTTCAATATGTCGTAGGCAACCACTATGAAGGGATTTTCGGAAATTCCCACGGGAACGGGAATAAACGGAATCCGCGCGGGCAACGCCGCTGGGCATCCGCTAGTTTTATAATAAGTAGTGATGAACAAATCCTTAATTATTAAACTGTGTATGCTGCCTGCTCTGAGATCTCAGTGAAGGTAAGTATAACAAACAAAGAAAATCTGGGTATTGGACGCCGTACCATTAAGAATTAGATAATAATAATAACCTTACGCCTTTTATCCCAAGGGGGTAAGCAGAGGTATTCAATTTCTGGAAATACCCACTTTTCACGAGTATATTTGATCCCTAAACGAGATAGGTGGTGAACCAGTGAGGCAATCGCCGGACCTGGTCTATTACACTGATTACACATGCCTGATTTAATTCAGGGACCTGCGGGTTTCCTCACTTGATCAAGAATTAGATATTATCTAATTTAAGGGCTTCTTCGTGTTGTAAGTTGATTATTTGACCAAACAATGTATGTGCAATGATAAATTATCACTAGACACATCAAAAGACAACAATCGTGTTATTTACCTCTCCGACCATGAATCACAGACACAATTGATTTTTAATTGTGTCTCGGTTCTAATTGGAACCGGCGGTTCTTAACTGATTAAGCGTGGTTGTGAATAGTTGTGATACTGTCCAATATGATATTAAATGACCTTAGCAATCTAATTGTGAGCTAATCAGCTGATATATTCCGCTTTGGTCATTCGGGTTGTACCCCGAGCGTTGACCTATAATAAAATGCGCCGTAGCCGAGCTATCTACACAGGAATGTAAATATTTACGTACGAGTATTTATCTATTGTATTCCGCTCAATTGTTTTCATGTTATCAATATATATATAGGTACTTACCTATATATAAAGGAGAAACTGACTGATTTGTGGCATAGCTTAAACCGCTCGAAGTAGGAATCTGAATTTGGAATGAACCTTTTGAGATTTGACTATAGAATACGGAACTAATATTTAATTAGGAAAACAAAAGTGGAAAAACCCGATGTATTTTTCAATTCATTAGGCTATTAACACTTGAGCAAACAGGATTAGATATTTGACATTTGGTTGACGACTTGACGAGTTACTTGAATACTCTATCCGATTCCCACCGCAACAGATTACATAACCGCTCAAACATGATTGTAAAGTGTAACCTGTTCCATTAATGTTAGCTACACACAAATAATATAACTCAAATATATACCTGAGGGCGCTTATAGACGAGCGACAGTATGTCAGCGATTGCTTTCAATAACGGTCGGCGAATACGTGAACACCAGCAGACGTCTACTACTAGCGTCTGGATAAACGTCAAATCCTGTGTTTTAGAATAGACTAGCGGGTGCCCAGCGGCGTTGCCCGCGTGGATCCAGTTTATTCCCGTTCCCGTGGGAATTTCAAAAATCCCTTTATAGTGGTTGCCTACGACATATAAGCCATACCATATTTCAAATAGCGGGTTCCCATAGCGACGTTGCCCGCGCGCATCCAGATTATTCCCGTTCCCGTGGGAATTTCCAAAAATCCCTTCATAGCGGTTGGCTACGATATATAAGACACCCACACACTGTATTTCAAGTTTCTATGTGTTATCGTTTCGGAATAGTACGTATTTCTCTTTTTACCCAGTTTTTAAATTTTCCCGTGGGAATGAGATATTTTTCTGGAATAAAAAGTATCCTAGATGTTGACCCGGGTACTCAGCTATCTCCATACCAAATTTCATCAAAATCCGTCCAGTAGTTTTTGAGTGATGCGTGCACAACCAGACAGACAGACAGACAGACAGACAGACAGACAAAAATTCCAAAAATTGGTGTTTCGGTATCTATATCGATAACTATATACACTACCGTTAAAATTTTCAAAAAATATTTAATGTACAGACACGGCCCCGTTAGAGTTTTATTATATGTATAGATATAGATTTTGATGACCATAAGCAAGAAAACTGCAGCATATGGTTTTGCTCAAAACCCGAATTTTAAATTGTGACATGAGCGTTTCGTTGATATACTGCCAGTCGCCGACCGTTGTCTCCTGTCGTCAGACGAAGTCGGCAGCTGCTGGCAACGCGTCGCCTACCGTCAGCGACAGTTGCCGACCATTGTCAGTTGTGTTGTGCTGATACGTACTTAGTCGCTAGTCTGTAAGCGCTCTAAAGCGCATCATGCATAGAGGCGGTAGCTGAGTGGAGTAGAGTTTTTTGTATCGTCTGGATCTTATCGCAGTGAATCGGAACAGTTTTTTCCCGGTAGTCCATACTAATACAATATATACAATAAATACAATATAGGAATACCGTCTTGTCTAAGCGACGCTACAGTACTCGTATCACTGCGTGAGGGTACAGAAACAAACTCTTGCATTAAAGTCATTTAAGTTTCAATTTTCACTAAAAAGTAGCATATTGTCAGACGTTTGTGCCAGTTTGGGGGGCCTTATTCCCTATTAAAAACCTTACTCACATTCGGCTTCCTCTTGACACGTATTGCTTCTGAGGTATCTACATCTGTCATTGTCGTCAGTGTCTTAATTGTCTTTAGAGAAAGAACTGGATGAATAATGTCAAATAAACAATTCTGAGATTACCTATACTTATATGTATATTTCACCTTAGAAATAGTGTAGGTTGCTACCAGTGAAATAATTTTCAGAATCATAGTTTAATTCCTACAAACATAGAAAACTTCTTGTATAATATAACACAAAGACCGCGAAAGATACATCAGGTCATAAGCTATCGCTGTTTAACCCGGCGAACCTTTACTGCAAAGGGCGATAATTACGGACAACTATTCATAATGAATCATATCAAGAAAACTATAGTCTATGATCTATGCCCATAGCAATGCGCACTTGACTTTTTAAATTGTTCTTTGTATAAGATTAACTCGGATCTCCAGGCATATCATTATAATAATAGTGAGCTACTTAAATTATATCAAGGCGCTTCAGTCATGTTTACTTGAAGTGCCTCTTAACATAAATAAAAGATAATAAATAATCCTTTTAAAAGATATACCTACACTAGCTACGTTTCTGTATTTCACCTGTTTCATTAACACATAATATCGCATCCACTGCTGGGAATAGACTTCACCGATGCAAAACAGAATGATCACGAATCCGATGTGTTCTAGTTACCGCATATGATATAGTATAATGTTACAACGGGTTAGAAAACGGTGTTAATAATTCGTCGTCGTATAGAATTACCAAATAATGAATGATATTTAATTATATAATTAATTAAGCCATGTAACATAATTCTTTAGGATGTTAGGTTTTATAATTGATATGTTTTACTTACAGAATAAAGCACAAAGGTGAAACCTATGAATTTGAAGAAAATAACCTAAAATTATTGGGAACTGACGTTTCTAGATTACAAAATGATCAGCAGAAAAAAACATCTTTACATACAAATTGTGTATGTTTTTTTTGTTGGTCATGTACAATATCTTAGGTATATTAACCTATACAAAGGAGTGATTTATTTTCTCCTTGCCACAAAAAAAAATACTATACTTAATCGAAAATCTGGATTCTGGATAGTCAAATCAAACAACAATTAAATTTTAATATTTTTTCAACACACTTGCTCATAAAGTGGCTCTAATTTCACTGCAATTAGGCACATAATGACACCTATAATCAAACTGAGACTTTTTGTTTGCTATTATTCACTAGTGAGTTATAGATTTTTTTTTTCAATTTTGTTGCTAGAGTTGCTTTGTTCTTAAAAAAGTTTCGATACAAAAAAGATCGTATTCAATCGTACTAATAAATTAATACACAAATATGGCTTGCTCATTTCATGCAACTTCGTATTTAAATAGATCATTTCAACTTGTACGTGTTTAATAAACAAAACTTTCACTCAAATATAACTTTGGTTTTCTCTGTAAAAACTTTAAATACCCCATTTTGTACGTGGCTAAAACGCTATCCACGACAAACCAAAGAAAAAGAAACCTAATTTTTTTAGTCCATGGCCGATCGCCATTGTAAGATGCGAGCGCATAGGAAAACGAGGCTGTATGGGCCTAGATCCTTTTGCCTTTTCCAAATTATATAAATAAAAAATTGGAAAACCAATTAATTTTCCCCGCCATTGCGAATGATTATTTTAAAATGATTTTTTAGTATTATTTATTCACAAGTGTGTTGAAAAACGTCGTATGATACACGTGTGTATTGATGATTACCGTCCTCGGCTCTCTTATGACCCTCGCCTACGGCTCGGGTCTCAATGGCGCCTCAGCGGTAATCACCAACTTTACTCACTTGTACCATAATGTACTATTATTGTGTAAAGTGTTTTACGTACGATGTATACGCCGTCAAATCATTTCTAAATCGGTAATTAGAGCCTCGAAGAATTAGTCCGGATAATTGAATATTCGGATAATCGATGTTCGGATTTATCAAGATTCTACTATGTGTGTGTCCTATAAATATCGCGCCTTTTTCCATCACACCGCCAATGTCACTTACCGGTGCTCAACTGTTTCTGGAAAAAATCACGTCGATCCGATCCTCATCATTAAGTGGGATTAATTTTATATTCCGGTCAGATCCCACAAATATCAATTATTCATATTTTATTCCAGACAGACCGATCCCAGGTGACTTATTAATTTTACATTGAAATGCACTTTTCGTTTTGAACGTACCTACCTACTAACCTCGTGTGTGAAACACGCTATTTTATTTTATCATGCACACGTTTTTTTTGGGATCATTTGGGCACCGTTTTTATTTAACAATAGCGGGTGCCCAGCGGCGCGGCGGCGTTGCCCGCGCGGATCCAGTTTATTCCCGTTCCCGTAGGAATTTCCAAAAATCGTTTCACATCGAGTGCCTACAACATATTTGACCCCTTACATACAATTTTTTAAGTTTCTATTTTATTTTAAGTTTTAGGCAACGCCGCTGGGCACCCGCTAGTATTAATAATACCTATCTGTATAACATATAATATTATGCACCGTATCATATTGTTTACAACGAGACCTTCAAAAGTTCCAATGACTCCGTATAGCTATTAATTTTATCGATGGGTGAAGATTTAATGTCTATAATAAGAACACGGATACGTAACAGAATGAGTCGGAATAACAACTAAAAATATTCTTGGCAAACCTTTTAGTTTGTGATTTTGGAAATGACAATTGCATTTATCCGGGAGCCTTGCCAAATCCCACTGAATCAGCCAAAAAGTATTTTTTTATCATTCTGGGTAAGTATATTGAAAAGAGATAACACGTATCAAATATAATTAATATTATGCACTTCAACGTTACTAATTTTTTTGCTCGTCAGTGTACTATACATACTCGTATATAAAAACAATATATTATTTACTGATTATTTACGAAATCTCAGAAATTGTAATTTGGTAGATGCATAGGGTAGGGATCCGCTAAAAAAACGATTGGCGAAATTTCCAAGGGAACGGAAAAAAACGACAACAACGAAAACCAGCAAGAAATTCAAGGGCAGTTTTTTTAATGTCATGTCTTCTAATAATTTGATTTACAATAAATAATCATTAAAATAAATGCCCTGACATAGTATCCAGTCAGTTAATCCCATGCATGTAGGCCTACTAAATTAGAAAGTCCATAATTTATACGAGACGTGTTAAACTCCAGACACATAGCCCAGTTGCATTTGAAAAAGCCCTTGTGTGTATCCTAATAAGGCCCAAACTTTAATTTTTTTGACAATGATTGAAAATTATTTTAGAAGTTCAAAGCTACTGGACGGAACAGCAGTCAAACGTTCAACCTGACTGAAGGGCCTGCTAGCTCAGTTGGTAGTGACCCTGCCTTCCGAGCCGGAGGTCGCTGGTTCGATTCCCGCACGGGGAAAACATTTGTGTGCATGAACGTATCTGTTGGCTTCGTGTCTGGGTGTTTAATATTTATTTAAGTATGTCTATCAGTTATTTAGTAGCCATATAGTACAGGCTCTGCCTAATTTAGAACTAAATAACCGTCTGAAATGTTGCGCCCAATTTAAAAAAAACCCGCAGGTCTATGCACGTAAGTCTACTAAGTAGTCTGCGACCCATCTCTAATGATACATTTTTGACTACAGTCGGGGAAGTATGGCGAGGGCTACATCGGTTCGTCGCGTGGGGTGGCTGTCCACATCCGCGCGAAGGGTCCGGCTGGCGAGCGTGACCACACGGGCTGCACGTGGCCGCTCCTGTCCGTCGCAGCACCTACCGACCCGCTGCCGACGGAACCCTGGGTCGCCGTCATCCGCCGAGGCAGCTGCAACTTCGAGATCAAGGTAACATAGCTGATTGCTTTAGCGGTTTCTGGTCGACGATGGAAGTGCCCGGTGCTCTGTGGTATATTTTTAACATATTATTTCATAGATGATGAGTCAAAAAAAAGTTGCAAATGAAGGCCTTTTTGTTAGATAATATCCCAATTGCTCCGGTAAAATGTGTACTGCCGATTTCGGCCACTTTTGCTTATTATAGTATTATTAGTTGCTGAGTATAAGTATAAGTCGCTCTGTGACAGACAGCCAGACAAAGCGGCACCACAAGAGTTTAGTTCTTACCGCTTTGGTAAGAAACCCGAAAAACATAAACATGAAAAGTAACTATCTAATTTGTGACTGAGATCGAAACATCCCAGTCAAAATCTAAAGATCTTTAAGATTTTAAGCTGCCGTTGGAACGTGTTATGAACTGTGTTAGAAGCTACTATAACAGATGTTTAATAATAACAATATTATCTGAAAAAAATAGTCCACATATGGTTCAATGCTATTGTGCTGTTTCACATGTGCAAACTTATTTATTAACCAGCCTTGCGGCGAGCATATGCCATGAATACATTCATTTATTTACATAATATATACAGAACACTAACCCATGATAACAAAGAGAAAAACGACGTATACCCAAGCCCCAGGGCATCACATTCTTTGAGAAACGTATTATCTTAGGCTTGATAAAAATACATTTTATGTATCAAAGCGCCAGGAGCATAATCCCCCATGATGGTCTTTGAGACTATTCAACTATTCAGGCTGTCTACGGGGTTATAAATAAATAATCCCCCTTAGGCTACGTCGAGGAATTTGCATATTTTAAATATTTATTCATCCTCTTTAAGTACCAGTACAACGCATGGGCTACACAATCATTTGCAATCTGGGGGCACGGCAGTGCCCCCGCCAAGTCGAGCAACAAGCGGCACGGCCGTACCATCTTTTTCTCAAAGCCATTTTTTATTTTTCTTCTGTAGTTTGTTCTGTAACTCACCGTTTCCAAAAGGTAAATTAAATTTGAGACGGTTTAATCTTATGTTAACTCTTCTGATTGGTGGTTATAAGAAGCGTTATCTATACATCTATACTAATATTGTAAAGAGGAAAGATTTGTATGTTTTTATCTTTGTTACGAATAAACTCAAAAACTACTGGACCGATTTAAAAAATTCTTTTCGCAATGGAAAGCTAGAATATCCCTGAGTAACATAGGACATATTTTATTCCCGTATTCCCACGAGAACGGGAACAACGCTGGTGAAACCGCGCAGAACCGCTAGTGTTTTTATGTAATCAGCCTTCCGATCCAGGTTCTTTCGAGATGGCATTTCCATACGATATTATCCTTATGGTGTAGGTACTCCGGTAAAAATGTAGCTTTTTTTTAAATTTATAACATTATTTTGTTCTTATTTTAAAAGTCCTCGCCAAACTGAGACAGTTTGTTGGCGAGATAGCGCTCTAAATCTAGATAAACATAATAAGAATATACCTACTTACCTATAGGTACCTTAATTACTACTAAGCATGACACTTACTTATTTAAGTTTCCAAGAACACTCCGGAGATAAAGACGAATCCAACGACATTCGCACTTCAAAATCCGTCTTTTGGCACCGACTAAATAGCACAAATACTTACTTGCATTGCATATTACCTATACCTTCTCCCGAAAATAGAGCATTAGGGTAAAAAAAAATACGTAAATTTAAAAAAATCTTTGCACCTGAAATCCGCATCTTTAGGCTAGGTGTAGTCGTTGATGATGTTGAAAAATACCAACATTCGTTTTTAGTCTCAAATCTCAATCAAAGTTGATTAAAGCAAGTTTTTCATAATCTACTTATAGTTTTCTGCCTTATTTTTATCCGACTGTCTGAATGTCTACGTACTAAATTTCTAAATCGACGGACAGACAGACAATAGACAGCCTGCACTGGTAGTTCTAGAAACTTGAAACCTTAATAAAGTATTTGAGCACTTAGAAATGTTTTTGAACATTATTCCCTAACTGGGTTAAATAGGGGACAACATTTTCTATAGAAGTTCGCATTTTTTCCATTTCCAATGTCCATACTACTAGTCTGGCAATAAAAAGTACATACCTATAGTTATAACCTGACAAAGGTGTACAATAAAAGTTTTATCTAAATGTTACATATCCGATTATCAAACTACATAAACTGTAATCCGATCTTATCACTATAGCTGTATGATAACTACTATCGCATATTTACATATTTTAATATGTGCAGATGTGAGCCACAATTATGTACAAGACGTTCAAAATATATGCACAATATCCATACTGTTATAAAGTTCAAAATTGAGATGCTAAAACAACTGACAAACATACAAACAATCAGATACGAAAGGATTCGCCAGGATTCGAACCCGAGCTTCCCGCACGAGAGACGGACTCGGTAACAACTACTAACAATAAGCTTCCACATTCATTATTAAACACTCTACGATACATTTCTCTCATTGTGCATTATATGACCGACACTTGAAACGATTACCTCGTGCACTGCATTCATACTTGTTATATTTTCTAGTCATTCCACATATCCATCCGAACATTATTATCTCAGATGCATGCACTGAATGCACTCTCCTTTCATCCTCAATCAAAATGCTTTTATTCAAAGTAAGGACTTAAAAGTCCACTTATTGAAAGACAAAATGCAACTTCACCGCTTCAGCGTGTATGGTTGGGGAAAAGAAGTGGGGCAAGAAACCCATCAACACATTTTTCTTTCAACTTAATATTTAATTGGGTTACGTAATTTTATTTGACGGGCTTGTTGGCTCAGTTGGTAGTGTCGCTGCCTTCTGAGTCCGACTCCGCCCATTCATGAACATGTCTATGGGCTTTGTGTCTGGGTGGTTATATTTATTTAAGTGAGTTTATCAGTTGTTCAGTACCCACAGTACAGGCTCTGTCTAGTTTGGGACTGAATAACCGTGTGTGAATTGTGTCCCCCAATTTATTATTATTATTTTTCGCTGTCGCATTGCGCTGTGCTGGAGGAAATCTAGTCCAAGCATCATTGTCATGTATACTCCAGTCTAGCAATACGCCATTTTGCACAGTAGGTCTTGTTAAACAATCAAGGACAATCATTGTGTTATTGTTATCCTCGTCGAAATAATAATGTTAGTTTTAATACATTTACAGTGTCTGTGACGACGCGACGCAAACTCATAATTTTATGCACGAAATATTTACACCTGTTTTTAAATTACTTTAAAGTAACCTTGCTCGATCTTGAAAAAATGCCAAAAGTTAATGTGATGTTATTTAGGACTTTAATAGGCAAAAACGGTACCTTAAATATGCTGTTTACATGATTTGTTAACCTTTAGTAGTCTACGTGATCATGTAGAGCGGCTCCTACCTTCCTGTGTTGTATAACATTTATACATATTATACTCGGCCATGAGTATAACTCGAGTTATACCACTCGAGTATAACTCAATTACTCATAATGCAAGATCGTTATTTATCTAAATAGGGTAATTTTAAATCAAGTGCAAATATTTTAAGGGTAGGTTACATGTATGTAAGGGAAATATAATTGACATATAAAGTTAGTTACTTTTTTCTTGTTCTAAAAAAAAACAAATGTTTGCGTAAACCCTTACTACCAGTGAGCATAGTAATATATAATATCATTGCTTACTACCGTACTAAAACGCTACTTTTGTCTAGTCTGATAGTGTGCGTGTAGGTATTATTTATGTACAGTGTGTTAGGTAGTTTATTTTTTATTTTTGTAATATTTAATCGATGTTATCGAGTCAAGTGGCGTATAAAAAATAAAAATCAATGCCGAAAATAGTTTCTTGTTAATTTGTTGATCTACCCTTTAAATGTTTGCACTTAATTTAAAATGACCATATATACATATATTATATGAACAAACGCTTGTCTGAATAGTATACTATTAAAGAGAGAAAACCCGACTGGCTGGCTAATCAACGTACAGCCGGAACTACGGAAGCTAGACTTGTTTAATTTTATATCAAACTAGCGACCCGCCCCGGCTTCGCACGGGTGCAATCCTAATACTTAAACCTTCCTCTTGAATCACTCTATCTATTAAAAAAAAACCGCATCAAAATCCGTTGCGTAGTTTTAAAGATTTAAGCATACATAGGGACATAGGGACAGAGAAAGCGACTTTGTTTTATACTATGTAGTGATTAAGTGTAGTATGACCGCAGCATAAACACCGTTTTAGTAAGTAATCATTAAGTAAGTACCGTTATAACATAACAGGCAAAACAATTTACCCGACTGCATCAAATAGAGGGGTATATTGCCGACTCAGCCACTCACAATCCCCTTATATACTTGTCTCGTTAGACGCCTTTTATTCATTAGATTTGGATGGTGTGTCAGGATCGTGGCGGTCGATTGTCTCTGCCTACCCCTTCTAGAACAAGGCGTGAGCATATGTATGTATGTAAATCAACAATTCGTCAGCTATAAGCACCGGGTTATCAGATTCATTTGGGCAGCCGGCTGATACTAGGATTATGACCATATTGACAAGGAGATGGATCGTGTGATAGCACTATCGTGTTATGAAGTGTAATCAGAAATAAGCACTTTGTTTTGACGTGTGGTAGCCTAATGACGATTTTGGAACCATCTAGATCGTACCAAACGTCCGTTTTATGAAGCAATATCAACAATGACGTAAAACTATCCGGAGTTATTAAATACTAGCGGTTCTGCGCTGTTTCACCCGCGTTGTTCCCGTTCCCGTGGGAATACGAGAATAAAATATAGCCTATGTTAGGTACGCAAAGATCTTCTAGCTTTCCATTGGTGAAAGAATTTTTAAAATCGGTGCAGTAGTTTTTGAGTTTATTCGTAACAAACATACAAAAATACAAATCTTTGGTTACCTCTTTATAATATTAGTATAGAAAATAAATAAATAAATTGTAGGATACGATTATTTAGTCCCAAACTAGGCAAAGCCTGTACTATGGGTAGGTACCGACTACACAACTGATTTACATACTATACTAGAGACATGTCCATGTGTTTATACATGTGCAAGTAGTTAGTACATCAAGTGCTGGCCACGAAATGTCAAATAAAGACGATTCCGATTCCAATTATAAATAGATAATAAGGCCTCAGATTTTGTATTACATCTTCTCTGCCTCTGTGAACCCTAAGATATGCGTCTCTTTCTTACAGGTGCAGAATGCATGGCGTGCGAATGCGACAGCGGTACTCATCTACAACGATCGAGACACCACTATACTTGAGAAGATGAAGCTGTCCACTGACAATGGCCGTGAGTACTTTACACCTTGTTATGACCATTATAAAGACTATTTCTCCACTATTTAGAGGCGTGAGGTATTTTTTAGGGTTTTACCCAAATGGTACCAATGGGACCCTATCAAGTGCTAAGCCCTGTCTGTCTGCCAGACGGTTTTATCTCACGAACCGAGTAGACAGATAGACAAAAGATTTATTAACTTTTACGTATCAGGTAGGTAGACAGTAGAATGTTTAAAAAAACGTTTTGGTGAAATGTGGACGCCGTTTTCTTTTAGGTATAAAAAATTATACGGAACCTTGCAAGCGCGAGTCCGACTCGCACTTGACCGGTTCTATAATTTAGGCGTGAAGAAACTTCATTGTACAAATATTTCACTGGCTAGTATAGTTGTTTCACTGTTGTTGCACAGTCTCCTAAGTTTATGCGGCATTAAGAAACACACCTGACGGTTAAAGAAAACAGTGAGGAAACCAGTAGGCGTATTCACGGAGACTCGATACCGTTTCCGTTCGATTCATATCGAGTGAAAAATTTTCCGAAGTCGAATCTATCGACTTCTACTTCTAACCAACTAATAATTGGTTTAATACTCAAAGGTAGATGTAGATAGATATATACGTGTAGAAGTGTAAATGTAGATTGTAGAAAATATGACAAAAACTTATACTTATTGCTGTAACCGGAGTTACTTCCGAAGATTGACCATGAATAAGTATAATATGATATATTTTTTAGCATACAGGCGTAAGGATAAACCACATAAGGCTTTCGTCGTGCCATATCGGGGATCGCTAATAAAAAAACATATTCAACGTTCAAGGCAAACTTCTTGCAAGAGCACTAGCGATTTAATGTATGTTATTTATACGCTGCAAGTCATAAATATACAGGAAGAATTATCCAAGGGGCAGACAGATAAAAAAAAGGTATACGGACTACTCTCTATAATAAGGTTGTTGACAAAAATGAGTTGTTATGTAAGTCTGCTAAAAAATTTAAGAATATCGCAAACAATAAAAGTTACACGGTTTCGAAGTATTTTGATTAGCTTAGTGACTAGTTAGCATAAAAGGTCTACAAAAAAATGTTGATTCTATTTTTATTATTCCTTACATTGATTGCATGATGTGTTCATCCCATATTGATACCGTTCCGAAACAGGTGTAAAAACTGTTCGGAAACGGAGAAATGTTTTTGTTGACTCATGAAATGTTGCTCCTAAAATAAAGCTGTCGCAAATGCAGGTGACTAGTTTTCTGGGGATATTTGCCAACATCGAGTTTCATCTGGCTTTTAAATAATTTTTGCTATTTGGGCTAATTCTGTACATTTCGACAAAGTGTCAATGTAAATTAATTAAACATATTTTCTACAATAAATCCTTCGGGGCTTAATAATACCAAGATTGAATCACTTTTGCAATGAAATTAAACCACAGCTGTCCTTTTGAATCCTGTAGTTTTGGCGTACACTATATTTTTGATAGGGTATTTTTATAATACGTCGTTATTGTAAGTTTTACAATACTGCATGTCCCCTTATTTTTAGTCACTATAAGTATTAAATGCATGCATATTTACACATAACGAATATACAACGCGTAACAGAATAAGCGCAATTCCTTATACACCCCAATTAGTATATTAAGGTAAAAAAAAAATTATGCATTCGTATTTTAAAGAGCAATAATGTTGCGGTTTCTCTAGTAAGCCCTAATTCTAAATTCTAAGCCTAAGCCTAAATTCAAGTATGGTTATAAATTTTTCGGAAAAAATTACACATATTAAAAATATCTGAAATCGATTAAGTATGTCGATACTGAACAAACTAATTTCAGGAATTGTGCTTATTCTGTTACATATTGTATACAACATGCTGCAACAGCATTGCAGCAGCATTCAACATTGCGCTGTGTGAGACAGCCTTTACCCATGTTTTCCTTACGATATAGAGTAGTTTATACCTTTAGCATTATCATCTTTGTTCATCAGACCACTCGGTCGTCTGTGGGACCTTTAAAAGTAGATACGGCGACGTAATCTGTTACTACGTGTTTTATTTAAACAAGTGAGGTTCAAATTAAGAATGTACAGGAGTATTGTATGGAAATGCCTTTTGTACGCTTTAACAAAAGACACACGCTGTTGGCGTACGTTAACGTGTATGGTGGTCGTAAGAAAATATAATTTGCTCATGACGTAAATACAAAATACGGAATCCTTGTCATCATATATTAGTACTAATGAAAAAAAATTGTTTGTTTGTTAGTCAACAGCACCACAGTTACAAATTCAGATAATCCTTATCTATTTCACACAATATGCCGAGTTAGGTCTAAGTTACAGAATAAAGAATAGTACCTACCTACTACGTTCCGAGTACATGATGGTGATTTTTTTTTAACTTGCGTACATACTTATATTTATTCTAGCTGTTCTGCGCGGTTTCACGTATTCCCGTTCCTGTAGGAATACGGGAATAAAATATAGCCTATGTTACTCAGGGATATTGTAGCATTCTAATGGTGAAAGATTGGTTTCACTCGCGTATTCCCGTTCCCGTTTGAATATGGGAATAAAATAATGGGAATGAAATCGGTTCAGTAGTTTAGGCGTGATTGGGTAACAGACATACAGACTTACTTTCTCATTTATAATATTATTAGTAAGGATTAAGACGATAATTCTCAGGCATGTGTAAGAGCACCTCAGTTTAGGGCTGCGAAAATACTGATGAAACGTAGATACTTGCAGGAATGGAATGCGTGCGTAACCAGTTTTTTTTTTTATGATGATTCGTTATCCTGTTGTTTATTTCTTTGGAGTACGATAGTCATTATTGTTATAATTAAACTGACCTACGGCGTTTATTATAAACAAATATTATGATCTACACAAGAAAAGAAACAATAAAAAAAACACAAATAAAAACTAACTTAGCAGCTACCATTATAAACAATGTTTGTAATCATTTTCTGACTCATGTTTTGCGGTTAGGTAATTGTCTTACATAAGGTACAATGTGTAGGTATCGTACTTATTTATTTCCGTCTTATTTACATGATAATAATGTCAGAAAGGGACGATATTTTTATCGCACTTACACAGAACTTCGTATCGAAAAACAAAGGACTTGATTATACGAGGCAGCTCGTTGGCCGGGCGGCCTTGCTGCGCCATATCATACAACATTATTTATGTACCGGCGTGTACCTTACCTTAGCTTTATGTTAATTTATGTACCTCTGTTTAAAAAAGAGAGGGGCCAGCTTATAAATAACAATGGCAAAAGTCCATGTGTTTTGGGTACCCCACTTACACCTGCCCACGGAAGACGAAACCGTGTAAAATCGATAGTTCTTGGACAGACTAAGATAATATGTAATCATACCACATTTTTATAAGTTGAGGTTTAAAAGTTATTCGTTACCTAGTGTATTTTGTAGGCTATAATGAGATTTTAGGTACCAAAGACGTGTAAAGAAAAAGTTTCTCTAGGAAAGAAAATTATTTTCTTCCAACCTCTTTGTTAGAAAATAGCACTGCCTACCACATGCCATATAAGTTACTCTATGCCACATAATGGCAGTAAATGATGGCTTGGGCAAAAAATATCGATACTTATATTAAAATATCGATATTTTTCCAAATACATAATTAGCATATTATTATATATATCGTCGATATTTTTAATGGCGATATATCGACATTTATTTTACAGTATCGAATTCGTATCAATTTTAATATATTTTTAACGCAATTCTGGTTTCGTGTTTCATTTCATGTTAGGTACTAGATACTTGTTTAGACTCAAGCATTTATAAAAAAATACTATTTTCATCGTCCTTTTTTACGAATTTGAGAATATGTATAAATAAAAATGTAAAAACTGACGATATATCGATATTTTTCACTCGATTTTAATCTATAGTATTTAGAAATGTCGATACGATAAATATCAATTTATTTTTTCACTTGGCCATCCCTACTGAATGACATGGTTGACGTGATGACACGACGTCCAATTTTACCACAACAACAAAAAAGTTTTTGTATTAATCAAAGACATTAAAATATAATAGCATAGAGGGGGCATTGGGAATATTTTCATACAAAACTTTGAAGCTCAAGCGTCATGTCCTTGTCATGTCAGTTAGTATGAACGCGAGCTGTCATTCGGTCGAAATTGTACTAGACTTATTCCACTTGGAATAACTTTTGGCTTCAAATAATCCTCGCTTTGTCCCCTCTATGCCTTATATTATATTGTAATCTCTTTGGTATTAATAGATTTCCCAATCGATCGATTCGTGTTTCTAAGATATTTCTGTTTTATTTGACTCAATATTTCCAACTGCTAGATTAATTTAAAAATATGGAAAATTTCGACTTGTTATGAGTCAATAAAACAAGCATAGTGTGATACCCCGTGGGTGTCTATTTCAGTGGGTACCAAAGCTGCCGATGTTCTTTATGGAGGGGCGAAAATTGAATGCTCCACCATTGTGAAAGGGGAAGATCTTCCGCCAGGCGAGGTGATCGTTCTTAGTTTCTTCCGTCGATAGATATGAAGCGTCACTACATAGAACGCGCCAATAGACGGCCGAGTTTTAAACCGCGCTATCGGAGTTTTCTAATGAGTTTGTATGAATACAACTGTCCAACATCAACCGTTGGACAGCGGTCCCCAGGCACGATCACCTCGCCTGGCGGAAGATCTTCCCTTTTCACGAAGGAGGAGCATTCCACCTCCGCTCCTCCATAGATATCGCAGTATCGCTACAAACCTATCTATGGTTTGACAATCAAGCCTAATGTGACTAGAGAAACCAATTTGAAAATTGCAGCAGAGACAATTTAGCTACATACTTTATCAAGTTAATAGGCCTCAACTAATTGCCAATTATAGAGGTACATCTGGTTAGACTTAAACCAAATAATTAGGAACATCAATATAACGGCTATGTTAATTACTTAGGTGTATGACTTTTGCATATAGAAGCAGTGCTGCAGTGTTAGCCATGTAGGAAGTGAGTTAGCCTCTCATGTTTGAGGCCTGGGTTTGAATCTGAGTCAGAGAATGTACCATGCGTTTAGACAACTTACGTACAATCACTAGCTCGACAGTAAAGGAAACCATTGTGAGGAAACACTCAGGCCGGCATTGGTTTTAAAGCATGTTGTCAGAGCGCCTCCGGAGCAGGGCTTAAAATCAGACTTGTTTGTATTTTTAACTGAAATTACATCGTACCTCCTTCTATTATGTTCGTAACAAGCATGCTCCATTATATGATTGTAATTAATAAAATTACACATCGATTAGGAAGCGGCAACTGTAAATTGCAACAGTATTAATTTTCCATGACGCAACTTCCTCGTCGCAATGGGGTAGTTTCCTATGTTTGAAACTTTGAAACTTAGAAAGGTCAACGAACGCAGAAGCGGGAAAGCGATCCGGGACGAGAATTTTTGTAATGTTCAAGTTTGTATACTTCTTCTCCTCAACGTGGAGTCGTAATGAAGTGGACTTATAAGCTCCTATAACAATCTAGCTCAGGTATCAATTCTAGAAGAATAGTGTATTGTTATATTGCGCCCGCGGGAATACATCCAGGCGGTCTGACCGGGTAGGTTTCTTATTATATTCGGGTGTTTGTATTTGTTTAGTAGGTACCCGTAGTACAGTCTTTGTCTAGCATGAGGCTAATTTATTTTATTATTTTACTTGATGACTTCTGTAAAAATAATTACTTTCTATAGAAGAAATAGAAATAACTTTCGTTTTAGATACTAATTTCTGGCAACAATCTTATTATTACGTGGACTGATGTTCACAGTACATGTTGGCAACCCCAACAAAAGTGTACCATTACCAGTAGTAATATTTAGGATTTAAACTGCTGGTCACACTAGTTCATGAGAGTGCGACCAAAATGTCTGACGTACACATTTGTCTTTTACATGAATAAATATATTGTAGTGCTACCAGTGCGTTTCAGTCCCAGCCAATTAGTCAACAATTACAGTCCACCACATAATTTGGTCCTTCAAGGATAAAGGAAACTGCGGAAGAACACAATACAAGATTGTAAAAGGCCAAAAGACATGCCATGTGCATAGTGCATACGCCCAAAAATAAGACATTTTCCTGATAAAAAACAGGCAATAAAGCATTCAAGGCGCTTGTGGCTGCGATTTATAAGATTTCCACAGAAGGGAATCCAGCTACACGTCGATTTTTAACATCAATTTATCACCAACGTGGCAGAGTATAGGCGTTTGCAACAAAAAATTTGCGGCGGGAACTTCCGTCCGTGGCTTGCGACGCGCTGCGTGAGGTGCGAGGAGGAAAAGTAATATACTTCCCATGCGAGCGAGTGGGACCGAAAAAGGTACCTGCTAACACTTCTCACGACTACAAGACACAAGAAGAAGCGAGTTCGAGTCGAGACCTGTGTACTTGCGGCGAGTGTAAACGAGAAGGGTTAATCTAGAGACTTTATTTTTTACCTCTATTCATAAACTAAGGTCAAGTTCGGCCATTTTGTAATTTCTTTTCTGTCTTGTCCTTTGTCGTGTGTATGCCACGTGCGTGGTATTTTTTTGGTTTTGGGTTGTGAGATTTATTTAGATTGGGATCATAGTTTCCTGCAGTGTGTTAGTATTTCTGTATAATATTGTGTTGGCTGCGAAAAAATGCATAAACAGCCAACGGAATCGTTCGCCGACGCCGAGGCGTCTCCGTCTGACGAACTCAAAAAACTTATAGCGTCGCGAAGCTACATAAAAGCAGGATTAACACGATTGTATAATGCAAGTGACTCTGATATTCGATACATGGATTCAACAGCAATACAGGCGCGTCGCCAGAGGCTGTTGACATTATTTCAGGATTACGAAAAGCTCAACCAGGCTATCCTTGTTATTCATCCTGAAGATAAAGAAAATGTGGAATACTACGAGGAACGGTATTTTAGTTGCCTTGATAGGTACAATGCGCAGCAGACTCCCCCGCCGTCAACGCCACAACCTGGACGTAAGTCTACTTTACCAACCATAGAAATAACACCATTCTCAGGCAAATTTGCTGAATATACGACTTTTATTAATATGTTTCGATCGGTGGTACACAATGACAATTCCCTCGACAATATTCAGAAACTTCACTATTTAAGATCATTTCTAAAAAATGAACCATATGACTTAGTAAAAAACTTACCTCTTACCATTGGCAGCTATGAGGATGCGCTTAAATTACTCGAGAGTAGGTATTATAATAAATATAAAATTATAAATGAGCACATAAATAATTTGCTCGAGTTGAGTGTCATGACAAAATCAATCCCATCACAAATTCGTGAGTTTGTTTCAATTATAAAACAAAATCTAGCAGCTTTAAAGAATTTCGATTCAAAGATAGATTCCTGGGATCCAATTTTGATGTGCATTTTAACCAAAAAATTGGATGTACAAACAGCACGGGCTTATCAGCTTGAGAGAGACAGCGAAGCAGAGCCTACAGTCTCTGATTTCATCGAGTTCTTAGAAAAGCGTGCCTTGGCTCTGGAAAATGCTGACTACGTGTCTACAAAGCCAGGGAAGGCTGTGGTAAATGCTGCAACGGTCATACCAGCTCATGAGTGCAAGTATTGTAAGTACTCCGATCATAAAATATATGCATGCAAAAAATTCAAACTTTTACCTTCAAAGGACAGAATACAATTTGTAAAGGAGAAAGGATTATGTAAAGTATGTTTGAATACACATTCAAATAAATGTAAATTTTATTTTCGATGTGCTTTATGCAAAAAAGGTCATAATACATTGGTACATTGTGAAGAAAATGAAAAACAAGAACCTGTCACTCTAATGACAGGCAAATGTACTAATGTTTTACTCCCTACAGCTCGCATCAAGCTTGTTGCAAAGGATAATAGGGAGGTGCACATTAAGGCAATACTGGACTCTGCTTCGCAGGCCTCTTTGGTCACCCGCAAGGTAGTAGATATATTAGGGCTAGCGCCTATGCGAGACAACACAAACATCATAGGTATTGCTAATTCCAAAAATAATGTTCAGTATTCTATTTCATTAGAAGTACATTCATTGACAGTACCATATAAAGTCCCTATAAATTGTCATGTTGTTGACACTATAACATGCAAACTTCCCCAAGTGACATTTGATGCAACAAAATTAATAATCCCTCCTGGGATTCAATTGGCTGACAAGGACTTTAATGTCCAATCAGACATACATATGTTGATAGGTGCTGATATATTTTTCCAGCTCCTCCTGCCGAGCGACCAGCCTGCCGAGGTGCTGCAGCTGTCACTGCAGTCTAGACCTGCAGCAGAGCACCCAGAAGCAGACAACGTCAGCACACCTCGTCTTGTAAATACGAAACTTGGTTATGTAATCGCAGGAGCCTTGCCGGAATGCACAAGGCCTACTAAGGTTGTATCACTTTTATGCTTGCAGTGCGAATCCAATGTCAATGATACTCTAAAGGATTTTTGGGAAACCGAAAAGGTTCCAGAGGTCTTTAAAGAGCAAGCTTCAGAGCATGATATTGCAGAAAATATTTTTCAATCAACGGTTAAGTTGCAAAATAATAAGTTTCAGGTAGATTTACCACTTAAAGTGCCACTTAGTGATGTAAATCAAGTGCTAGGAAATTCATTTGACTTGGCACTTTACAGATTTTTAAATCTCGAAAAAAAATTACATAAAAATGTTAATTTACTCACTGATTATCAGAAATTCATACATGAATATGTAGAACTAGGACACGGACATTTCATCAATTTTGATTCAATTGATCTCAAAAACGAGCCAGTATATTTCTTGCCTCATCATGCGGTAATAAATGAGAGCAGCAAGAGCACTCGCACTCGCGTAGTTTATGATGGCTCCATGAAAACAAACAAAAAGATTTCACTCAATGATATTATGCTCAACGGACCTATAGTCCAAAGGGATCTTTTTGATATTGTGCTTTTATATCGGTTTGGTAATTACACTTTTAATACAGATATTCAAAAAATGTTTAGGAATGTGTTAGTTAACCCTGAGCATACCTCAATGCAAAACATTTTATGGCGTGATAGTCCAGATGAACCTATCAAATGCATACGCTTGGATACTGTGACTTATGGCTTAAAGAGTTCTACTTATCTTGCAACCCGGTGTTTGCTTGAGCTTGCGAATAAGCATGAAACTGTCTTACCTTTGGCCGCATCTATTATTAAAAACTCAAGTTATATCGATGATGTTTTATATGCAAACTCGGACTTGGATACCTTGTCAGAGGCAAAAAGGCAGCTTCAACATATGCTATCGCTGGGAGGCTTTAAGACACATAAATGGTCATCTAATAACAGTAACATTTTGGCAGATATTCCTCGCAGCCAACAACAGTTTGATGAAATTGATCTTCTAAAAGGTAGTTACAGTATCAAAGCGCTTGGTCTCACTATTGACACTAAGCAAGATTGCTTCATAATAAAATGCCCAGAGCAAATAAAAAATAGAGCAGTAACAAAAAGAGATATTCTAAGTAATATTTCCAAATGGTTTGATCCATTAGGCTTTGTGAGTCCATTAATAGTAAAGGCTAAAGTCATCATGCAGAAGCTGTGGATTGAGAATATCGACTGGGATGCAGTTCCGCCTGAGAATATAACTAATGAGTGGTTACAACTTGCTGATAGCTTATCCAGCATGGGGCAGATTTGTTTAAAAAGAAATATTCCAGTTCCTGATGACGCAGCAGCAGTGCAGTTGATTGGCTTCGCAGACGCTTCCAGCTCTACAGGATATGGTTGTTGCATATATCTACGTGTAGTTGGTCGAACAGGTGATGCTAAATTGTTCTTACTCTGTTCCAAATCGAGAATCAACCCACGTGCAAAGCCATTAACTGTCCCGAGATTAGAGCTTAATGCTAATTTATTACTCGCAAAACTTATAACGAAAGTGTATGATACGCTATCAATCAAGCTAAAAATTGACAAGGTCTACCTATTTAGCGATTCACAAATTGCATTAGCTTGGATTAATACCGAAATAATGAAATTGCAAGCATACGTCGCGAACAGAGTAAGAATGATTCAGCTACTGACCGCTAGATGGCGCTGGCTGTATGTCAGGACATATGAGAACCCTGCAGACTTTATTAGTAGGGGCCTAGATCCAAAGGAGCTTTCAGATTCCACAATGTGGTGGAATGGTCCGGCCTTTTTGCAGAACAGGGAGTATCAATTTGATGATAATATACAGCAGATGCCTGATGACTTGCCTGAGATAAAGCCTGCCTCCTCTCCTTCTGATGAAATCGTTCTTGTAGCGCAAAAACAAAATAACCTATTTAGGTTTCTAGAAAAATACTCTGATATCAATAAAATGGCGCGAGTGCTTGCATTTGTGTTGCGGTTTTGTCATAACATTCAATCTAAAAACGTAAAAATAAAATCTAGTTCTCTTTCTAGTAAAGAGCTACAAAAAAGTTTATTACTCATTATTAAAAATGAGCAAGCTATTCATTATGCGGATGAAATTAAAGCATTAAAAAATAATAATAATGTTAAGGGTTCGCTCAAGCCACTGCATCCATTTGTGGACGACCAGGGTATTTTGAGAGTGGGAGGGAGATTGCAGAATGCTCAAATTCCATACTCTCAGAAGCATCCTATCATCTTACCGAAGGGCTCTTACGTCACAGAGCTAATTATACGACATGAGCATATTAGACTCATGCACGCGGGGCCTAAGTTATTATTATCAAATCTTAATCAAAAATATTGGCTTGTCAATGGTATTAGGCAAGTAAAAAAGCAAACTCATAAATGCGTTACTTGTTTCAGATTTAAAGCTACTGTAGCGAAACAGCTAATGGGTTCCTTGCCTCGCCAACGCGTAACTGCCGCGCGAGCCTTCGAAAAAATCGGAATAGACTTCGCGGGTCCTATACAATTAAAAAACTCGAGAGTAAGGCGAGCGATTATTTCTAAAGGATACGTGTGTGTTCTGGTCTGCTTTACGACAAAGGCCATACACTTAGAGTTGGCCTCAGACCTGAGTACAGACACCTTCCTCGCTTGTCTCAAGAGATTTATCTCACGTCGCGGTCTTCCCACGGACGTGTTCTGTGATAATGGTGGAGCGTTTGTGGGGGCCAGGAACCAACTAGCTGAGCTTTATAAATTACACACCTCTGCAGAGCATCAAGCACAGGTGCAGCAGTATGCTGCTCAGCAAGGCATCAGTTTCCATTTCACTCCGAGCTACTCACCTGTGTTTGCTGGTCTTGCAGAGGCTGCAGTAAAAAGTATGAAATACCATCTAAAGAGAACTATTGAAAAATTTATACTTACATATGAGCAGCTTAACACTGTACTATGTCAAATTGAGTCAGTGTTGAACTCTAGGCCGTTACTTCCGGTGTCATCTTCAGATACGACTGACTTTAGCTATATAACGCCAGGCCACTTCCTAATAGGTGCGCCTCTAACGTCTTATCCTGAGCCTAATATTATAGACACTCCTAGCAATAGGTTAAAGTTCTGGCAACAGGTGGAAAGTATTAGACAGCAGTTCTGGAAAGTATGGCACAAGCAATACCTAAATACTTTGCAGTGTAGGGCAAAGTGGCGAGATGAGTTGCCAAATTTAGCTGTAGGTATGTTAGTACTCTTGCGTGAGGAAAATACGTCTCCATTGTATTGGCCAATGGCCAGGATAGTAAAGGTTTATCCGGGAAATGAAGGTAAAGTCCGCGCCCTAGATGTGATTGCGCCAAATGGAAAAACATATAAGCGTTCATTGTCAGGAATTTGCATATTACCCTTAAACTAGTTAATATATATGTTATAATTTATATGCTATACATATGTTTAGTGTGTACTAATACTAATGTGTTTAGAGTAAATGCATAAATTTGTAAGTTATTATGATAAGATACTATATTTGAGTACATATTATTATATAAGAATAAATATAAGTTTTTTATTACTTAACTTTACTTACCGTGTACTCATAAACACAAGCGAATGGTTTTGTATAAGATATTAAGTTTTTTTTCTTTATGTGTAAACAATAATATAATGTTTATGCGTAGTAAGTAGATTGTAACTAGTTGTCAATTAACTGTTCAATTGTTCAATTTTGCCGCCCGGCAGCATGTTGGCAACCCCAACAAAAGTGTACCATTACCAGTAGTAATATTTAGGATTTAAACTGCTGGTCACACTAGTTCATGAGAGTGCGACCAAAATGTCTGACGTACACATTTGTCTTTTACATGAATAAATATATTGTAGTGCTACCAGTGCGTTTCAGTCCCAGCCAATTAGTCAACAATTACAGTCCACCACAGTACATAGTCGTGATAACATATAATATACTATTTACGTAACGTTCCTCAATGAAATTACTTCAATTCCATGTTCCGTGTTTCCTGTTATCAATGATAATACTGCAATTTCATGAAATTAACTACAAATGGGAATTTGATATAAATCTTCAGCTGAGAGTGACGTAATATTGCGGTTGTTTAGTTAGACTACAAGCGGTTAGTCTGTGGATGGCCTGAGGCTTTGTTCTCAATAGGGATGTTTCCGTTATTTTAATGGCTTAATTATTATATAAGTTTCCTATTTCACAATAATTTGAATTTCCGAAAATTTCCTTTGAAATTATCAATAAGAATGATGTTTATAATCATGTGTCACGACGAAATTATTCAAGGAAGATAACTTCCTTGAATAATTTCGTCGCTATGACGTCATAAGACGTCATAGCTATCTTGAATAATTGTAGTTGTAATGACATAAGATACCTACGGCGCAATCTAGGAAGGTATAGTTTACATAATTAATTACTTTTAATTTTTGACATTGAATACTTCCTCTAACAAAAATTTATTTAACTTTTTCTTAAATATCTACAGGTTCGTTGGCCATAATACTTAATTACAAAAACTTGGTAGGTACTAATAGGGTTATCTTATCAAGGTTTCTATGCAAGAGTGAACAGGTCACAGGCTTTTTGAACTCTCCTGATTGAAATTGTTCTATAGCTAATGCACTCTTCACTTTCTCATGCACTGGTAGGAGGTTACATTTTTCAAATAGTTTATCATAATTATTTTTACCACCTATCACGTTTAGGGGTCCAATATATCTCGTGAAATGTGGGTATATCCAGTAATGGAATACCTCTGCCTACCCCCTCGGGGATAAAAGGCGTGAGATTATATTTATTTATTTATATAATTATTGTTACATTTTTTTTTCGTGCTTTTGTGAACAAGTCATTTCATTATTATAATATTATTTAATTTGGCGGCATGAGGCGGTTTGCGTAGGCGGAGCCTATGTTCAGAGCAGCCAAGTTAAACGGCCGTACTGTATATCGATGTATGTCAGATAAGGTAGCAACAGACATGTGTCCCCACGCGTGACAGACCCAACTTGCCCCGTGTCGCGTCACCTTGGCAGTGAAATCCAATAATCGCGTTAGCGTATGTCAATGTCACGCGCATCAAAAATATCCGCAAACGTGCGCTCACTCGCTGTGGGGCTTCTAAGTGACGTCACAATGACGCGTCGTCTCTTTCTATAAGTGGAGGAGGAAGCGAGAGGCCGCTATTGATGCAAATTACTGGAATGCTATTGGGTGAGTGGTTATTGCTGCAGGGAGGAATGTCGATTAATTCCAAAAGAGATCGACTTTTAAATCGATTGAAACGGATGGCGTAATAATGAAGGCCTAAATAACCGGTTCGAAATGAAGCCTGAAGAATCGATTTATACAAACAATGTTATTCAATTGATTCATTTCCTGAAAATATATTTAAAAAAAATCTTATATTCCAATAAATAGATATCTGATAATACAATTTAAATAAGATTTTTAAAACTTGCAAAGTAAATAAGTATTTTTTTATCTTTATACTTATGTACTGAAAGTTATTTTCTTTATCGATACTAATATAATAAATCCAAACATTATCTATTGAGGTCATTGATAATGATAATAAAACAAAATATGGGTTTGATTACCTTCATTGTTATCAAAACAGTCAGTCACAATTCGTCGAGCACCGCTCGGTTCCAATAGGCACCGTAACAATTAAAAATCAATTGTGTTTTATTTTATTGGTTTGAGAGGTTTAGCCGGGCTATGGCTAGAAATTGGGGCTGGGTGAAGGTGGTGGATTGTCACATTGTTATTTCCATAAGAAAAAAAAAACTGTTAGGCTTAGAAGTCGACGCCATGGCTAAAATATCTACACTTGGCCATATTTATAGATTGTTACTGGCTATCCCGTTTTTTCCCGTTCCCGAGGGAATTTATGAATATTTTTGGCTATACCTTCCAGGGCGTTGACTCGACAACTCATCAAAGTTTCATGGTATTGATGAACGGACGCCCAAATATTAATGTTTGTATGTTTTAAAAAAGTACCTACCTACTAAGTTGAGTTGGATGAAAAAGCAACAGTACTTCGTGACACATGTTCTAAGATCTTCAACTTGTGATAAAAAGTCGTAATTACATTAACTATGAGTAATAATTACAATATTACCCATTACAAACGCCACTCATAGCAAATATTAACTAACAGAAGCCAAATCAACCTTCCGGTAAAATTACGAAATGATGATTCCTCATAAATAAGAGCGTAGTTATAAAAACAATGAGTTACAAGTTAGTCAAGTGCAATCCCGCTATCAGAACACATTTCATTTGATATGGCGGCTGTTTGGTGTAATATCATCTCACAGATAACAACTTGGTGACTGGAGGTCTGCAGAATGATAATAATGATTATCATTTAGGTACATACCATACCTTTACCAAGACTTTTACACTAATATTATACAGTGGAAAGATTCTTATGTTTGTTTTTAATGATTAAGCTCCGAAGTAAAAGAAGAGTAACATGGGCTCTGATTTTCCCACGAAAATGGTCTGTTTTGACTTGGCTTCTCTGAGGCTTCGCCTGAGCAAAGGCCCTCGTATCGCCAAATGGTCGCTAAAAATGTTGTTGCGCATTTGCGCAACTGCCGTACTGTAGGAACTGTACGCGTGTGGAGTCGCGGAGAATAGCTATAGTACATATTAAACGTATTTTTTTTGTTGCAGGTAACATCAGTGCAGTGTTCACGTACAAATGGAAGGGCGAGGAGATCACGCGGCTGATCGACAACGGGACGCGCGTCACTATTGGCATCGTGCGCGGGCGCACATTCACAAACATCAACAACAACATCAACAAGTTAGTAGAGACTGCGTCGAATGTCGAAACGCGTAACGAACAGAATAAGATATTTTAATAGTCTGTGGCAGCATATGTTGTTAGGCAGTCTATGGCACTGCCATTATTAATAAAAAGAGTGATTAAAATCTCAGTGTTATTATTGGAAACCTCAACAGAACATATTAAATAAATTTCGGTACACAATTCACAAGGTACGTTGGTAGTCAATCTATTTTTATTTGATTAAATTACTAGCGGCCCTCGCTTCGCTTCGGTTTATATGATACTAGCAGCACCCCGCGGTTTTACCCTTACGTAGTTCCCGTTCCCGTGGAAATACGAGGATAAAATATAGCCTATATGTTATTCTGATGTATAAGTTATATAATTGCAAGGTTTTATCAAAATCCGTTCAGTAGTTTTTGCGTGAAACAGGAACAAAAATCCATACATCCATCCATACAAACTTTCGGGATTATAAAATTAGTAGGATAGGATATGAAAACCGTCCTCGTTTATCAAATATAATAAAAATAATAAATAATTTTTCTCACGCTTTTTATCCCCAAGGGGTTGAGGTATTCCATTTCTGGAAACACCCATGTTTCACCAGTCAGGAGTTAGCGCGTAACACACGCAGAAAGCTATTTCATTTTATACTATGTAAAGAACATTTACACACAAACCAGAATTTCATATATGTAATAAAGAACCCAGAAAATACATGTTAGGTAAAATAAATGTGATAAATCAGAATCTGCTACAGATACTACAGTTTTCAGTTTTCATACACTAAAAACTAACAGAGTATATAAGTTTACAAGGGGGCTAATCAAAGAGATTAAAATATAGGACATATTCCCAATGCCCCCTATTGGGAATATTGTCATACAAAACTTTGAAGCATGTTTGAAGCTCAACCGTCATGTCAGTTAGTATGAACGCGAGCTGTAATCGGTCGAAATTGTACTAGACTTATTTGGAATAACTTTTCGGCTTCAAATTTTCCTCGCTTTGTCCCCTCTATGCCCTATTATATTTTAATATCTTTAGGGCTAATAAAGAGTCTTTTCACTTCTCATGCTCTAAAAGTACGCCAATATAGCCCTACGAAGCGGGACTAAAGTGACCACTTTAGTCCCTAGGGAGTATAAAGTATTTTTTTTTTAATTTCCTTAATGAGAAAAAGACAACCTCAAACAGCCAGTAAATATCTGTAGAGTGTGGACCATCTTCATTGCGAAAATGTGAAGAGTTTTAGTTCCATGGTTTTTCCGCGAAGAAGGTGGCGCCATGTGTTTTAAATTGTTTACCTGCAAAGAGATTTAAATCTCTTTGTTAATCTGTGACAGCCTGACAGGTTTAGAAGAAAAAACTGACCGCGAAAATTTCTGAATTTTTGTCGAGTGTAAATTTGTTGGGTTTTAAATAAATTTGTACTAAATTGACAATTTTTCTCGCACTCAAAGTGAAAGGTACAGTTTCCACCTCGAGACTAAACACCAACTTAATATACCCTCGGTTTCATGACTCCCTCGCAAGCTCGGGAGTCAAACCACCTCTTGTATATAATGGCTTCGTTTAGTCCCTCGATATAAAATATACTATTAATTGCAGGACCTCGGTGCTGTTTGTATCCATCTCTTTCATCGTGCTGATGGTGATCTCCCTGGCGTGGCTGGTGTTCTACTACATCCAGCGGTTCCGGTACATCCACGCCAAGGATCGCCTATCGGTTAGTACGGTTTGCAAAAAAGTTCATGATCATATTTTACTTTCTCCTTTTTCTGGGTTAGTACCAAAGCGGTAAAATATGTCACAATGCTATCGAAATGTACTTGGAAAGTTGGTCCGATATTTTTTTATTAAATTGAAATTTTATTATAAACATCAGCCTATGGAAGTCCACTGCTGGACATATGCCTCTCCAATTGCACGCCATTCAGCTGGATTCTCGGCAACTTTCATCCAGAATTGAACATATCGAAATATTAATAACTATAAATCCTAAGACTGATCCAGGCCTGTAGGAGACATCTACACTGTACGTGTCTATGCCACTCTTTGAGTATTAAACCAACAGGAGACGTCACGCGCACTAGTTTCTTAGCAAAAAAGTCTGCCAATTTCTGCGGGGGGGACGAGGAAACAAACACAAATAATGTTAAAACTAACGCATTTTTTGATAAAACAATTAAACACTAGCTTGAACTAGGTGCACACAAATACATTCACCAATACAAGCACTCCGTGAACTCAAACAAACCAGTTGTATTTAACCGGTGTGCTCAGACCGACACGTTTTTTTGGCAGAGGGGAACGCCTGTCAGTGGCGTCTCCGGTTGGTTTAATACTCAAAGATGCCACTGAACTCAACGGCTGGGCTGATTTTGATGATTTATTCTGTGTGTCCCATGTTTTTGACTCATTATTGGAGCCGGCAGGTGGCGCTGTTCGGACACTTCGATAATTTCTCTCATGTCTTTACTTCATATTCATCATTTGTTTATTGCAGAAGCGACTTTGCTGCGCGGCTAAAAAGGCGCTTTCCAAAATACCCGTTAAGAGTTTAAAGACTGAAGACAGAGTGAGTATTATCATATTACGGAACTAGTTATTGCCAGCGACTTCATCCGCGATTGGGGATATCAAATAAGACCATATTTGATACCCCTAATCGCGGATGAAGTAGCCGGTCGTATTTGATCTCTACGCCAAATTTCATCCAGATTCCAGATCTATTCAGCGGCTTAGCCGTGGAGAGGTATGCAGTTACTTTCGCATTTAATAACATTAGTAGTGGTAATGTAGTAGGGAAGAGAAATTGACTGTCAGATTATTAGTCTGTTGGTTTGTTACTTTTTAACGGCTATACCACTGGACTGATCGTGTTGGAGGCATAAGACATAGCTTATATCTAAAGGAAAGACCTATAAGTATCTATAATATATATCTATCTATATCCCGAAATTTGAATAAATTCGCACGTAAAGACTAGTAACATTTCTATCAAAATAAAGTGTAAAGTTGTTCAGTATATTCTGGTTGTGAGGGCATTGCACTTATGCTGTACAGAAATTGGTTTCAATAACATCACGTCTAATATTGTTTTACTACTTCCCTTATACAACTTGTAACGTAATAAACACAAGACCTGAAATTAGATTCGATTCCAATCTTAGTGTTTTGGTATAGAGGTTATAATATAATATAAATAATAAATAAAAAATTAATAATCAAATTAAAGTTATAATTTAATTTAAGAATGAATCTTATTGTATGCCCATAAAACTTCATTTCAAATGTATCGTAATAATCATCATTGTAATGAAAATATCTTAGTTTATCGTTATAAAAAGTACGGTATTTTTTGGGTTTGCGTGAGTTATGTGTTACATGGCCTATATAAGTTTACTAGCAACCCGCCCTCGGCTTCGCACGGGTGCAATGCTAATACTAAAACCTTCCTCTTGAATCACTCTATATATTAAAAAAAACCGCATCAAAATCCGTTGCGTAGTTTTTAAGATTTAAGCATACGTACGGATATGAGGACAGAGAAAGCGATTTTGTTTTATACTATGTAGTGATTATGCAACTTCTTTTTTGTGGGCCCAAAGAGTATTTTGTAGAAACTAAAAACTCCAAGGTTATAATATAAGATTGATTTAGGATTGATTGACGAAAACGACTTCCGTATTGACCTTCCGTATTTAAAAAAAATATCGTTTCACGTTTGATCTCTCAAATTGATGGAAAGCGTTGAGAAGGCCATAGGAAATATTTGTACATAATACTTTTATTTTGTTGATTTATTAATGAAATTAGCCAGATATTAAAAGCAAAAATCTAAATACAATTTGTTTTGAAACATGACTTACTAATAATAATATGAAAATCTGTCTGTTACGTTTTCACGAAGCTGCAATGAGCTCATAAATCTGTGTCACTATACAGTACCATCAATGGTACAAATAAATGATACAGTCAAGAGCAAGTCAAGCTTGACACAACCAGTTTAAGCTGAGCTCTGATTTATACTGCGCGCCATAGAATACAGGGCATTACAGGGCCGGGTCAAAGTCCAAAGTGTCAAGCTTAGCGTGCTCTTGACTGTACTACTGACGCGGGGGGCTTATTTTGGTGATATTTGTTTTAATCTTTGGTAATCAGTCACATAGACTTACGTTAAGCCGTATACAGAAAGAAAGCCGAAAACCTATCAGCGCCGACAGGCGCCGGTCTGCGCAGGTAACCGGCGCGGAGGCATTTATATGAACAAGCGCTGATAAGCGCCGATCGGCGCTTATCGGCGCCGATAGGTGCCGATCGGCGCCGACTCGCGCCGGTCAGCGCTGGTGCCGCCCGCCAATCATCGTACGACATTTTGCTCGCTCTGCTTCAATCTGCTTGCTTTCTGTAGAATGGACCGGCGCCGACCGGCGCCGACAAGCTTTCAGCTTTCTTTCTGTATACGGCTTTATGTAATAAGTATATTATTTTACAGGAGGTGCAAGGAGACGGCGAGTGCTGTGCCATCTGTATAGAACCTTACAAAGTGTCAGAAACGCTTAGATCTCTTCCTTGTAGGTGAGTTAAGATTTTTTGTGGTATTCGGGACCGGTAACACACATTCAAATTTCTGTTATTACTTATTATGGTATAGTAGCTATAGTTAATTATAGTTATTATACATAAATACGTACATAAATAATGCTCACGCCATTGTCCCACAGGGGTAGGCAGAGACGATGGATCGCCACTTTTCTCGATCTCTGCATACTTCTTTCGCTTCCTTCACAGCCATAAGCCTTTTCATGCACGCTCTTTTATTCTTCGCACTCTGGACCCCAGCTTTTGGAAGGACAAATAGTTATTATATAACTAAGAAATCTTTTCAGACGCGGAAAAATAAATAAGATTGTGTTTCCTTGTCTGTCTAAAAACATTTCTTAGTTATCGGATATTCAGTACAGTACTATTACCCATACGAGGCATTTTTACCGGCCTATTGATGTCAGTTGATAGCCATTCGGTACCAATTAGAGGGAAATTGGTACCAAAACATTCTGCGATTCTTTGACTGCTTTCGATAACATTTGACTTCTTTTCAAGCAGTCTCTAACACTCGCTCGTCTGTAAGCGCCCTTAGCCTTTCTAGATACAGGCCAATATTAGGATTAATGCAATAGTATCTTTTCTGTGTCTGTTTGTTACCTTTTCACGACTGAACTGCGGAACCGATTTTGGTGGAATTTGGCTAGAAGATAACCAGCACATAGAAGAAGAATGACTACTTTTCAAAACGCGGCCTTCGCAGTCTAAAGCCAGTTGTTAATATCACTTATAAACATAGAATTGTATAAGTTGAAACCAATCTTCATAGACGAGTTTAGAGTTCCTTGTTATTAGATTATTGACCTTTGTACGTGTACTTTTTATACCTAAAGAAAATAAATGGTTTTCGACTTTTGAACATTAATATTTCGTTCCAGACACGAGTTTCACAAGAACTGCATAGATCCGTGGCTGTTGGAGCACCGGACGTGTCCCATGTGCAAGATGGACATACTCAAATACTATGGGTTTGTGGTAAGTAGTTTTTTATTTATATTAATCTTATCACAGCGGTTCTATTCGCCCCGTACTATAAGATTATGTTTATTCCAACTGGATGCAAAACATTTAAGCCTTTAGAACCAGCGGTTTCGGCTGTGCGTTGATCTATCAGTCAGTCAGTTTCTTTATCAACCGACTTCAAGAAACAAGGAGGTTCTCAATTCGTCTGTATGTTTTCTATGTTTGTTACCTCAGAACTTTCGACGGGGGAACCGATTTTGATGATTCTTTTTTTTTAAAGCTGCTGCTTTCCGTGTGGTCCAGTTCCCCATTTGGTCCAGTTCTGGCAATGGCATCCGTGAGAAACCCGTAGCTGGTGCGTCCCGTGTCCCTTATGGTCCCATTTGGTGCAGTTTTGACAATGGAATCTATGGGAAAACCTTATTGAAGTTGGTTTTTTACTCTTTATATCTAACTGGACCATGCTTTGGGTATTTCAGTATACCGGCAGCCAGGAGAGTATACTGCAGCTGGACGTGGAGGAGGCGAGGAGCCGCGCTCTCAGCCCCAACCGGAACAGACATCCGCTCACACTGGTACAATACTTGTAATTATTGATTTCACGGGCCTGTTGGCACAGTTGGTAGTGACCCTGTCTTCTGAGTCGGAGGTCGAGGGTTCGATCCCCGCTCGGGGCCAACATTTGTGTGCATGAACACATCTGTTGGCTTCGTGTCTGATCGTTTAATATTTATTTAAGTATGTTTATCAGTTGTTTAGTACATAGTACAGGCCCTGCCTAGTTTGGGACTAAATAACCGTGTGTGAATTGTGTCCCATAAATTACATATTATATAATTGTTGTCTTGTCCTTAGTCATTTTAGATGATTTACACATGGCTCAATCAATTGCGTCTGTGCAACACTGCTTCTATAAACAGTAGTTGTTATTAAAAAAAATATATTTGTCTTATTACTTTGTGACGTTATCATTTATTTATTTATTTTTAGGAAGACTTACAGAACTCATTATATTTATAAATATAAGGATACTATGAATAACAATATTGCTGATGAACAGTCTTCACTCACTCCACTTATAGTGCTCAATAGCATCACTTTCCCCTTTATTATACAACATGTAACAGAATAAGCGCAATTCCTGAAATTAGTTTGTTCAGTATCGACTACTTATTCGATTTCAGCTATTTTTAATATGTGTTAAATTTTTCCCAAAAATGAATTAACGTAGCTGAATTTAGTGCTTTCTATGGAAATTGTGCTTATGAATCGATATTTAAGGAAATTGGTTAGACACAACTAAACTTCGATTGCATCATAATATTTTTATATAAATATTCTAATTGGGGTGTATGAGGAATTGCGCTTTTTCTGTTACGCTTTGTATTAGTACCAAAGAAATTAAAATATAATAAGGCATAGAGGGGACAAAGCGAGGAAAATTTGAAGTCAAAAGTTATTCCAAGTGGAATAAGTCTAGTACAATTTCGACCGAATGACAGCTCGCGTTCATACTAACTGACATGACAAGGACATGACGCTTAGGCTTCAAAGTTTTGTATGAAAATATTCCCAATGCCCCCTCTATGCCCTATCATATTTAAATCTCTTTGATTAGTACCATATTAGTACAGATTAACGATGACTGGCAACAAAGACGTTTAAAGAAAAAGTTTCTCTCTCTTATAGAGAATGATTTTCTTCCAACCTCTTTGACTGGCAATTTAATTTAGATACAGTCCAATACCGTATTGCAGCTGACGAGCGACAACTCGTATGAAGAGGCGGGCAGTGAGCGCAGTAGCCGAGCCTCCTCTCCCGACGAGCTGGTGCCCTCTTTGCGCGGCTGCGACCCCCCCAGGACAGACTCACGCTCGCACATCGCAAGGTAACAGAAAAGTATATCAAATGGCTTCTATTCATATTCAATACTAGGGACCTAGAACTTACTTGGCTTCACAACATAGTATAAAACAAAGTCGCTTTCTGTCCCTATATCCCTATCTATGCTTAAATCTTTAAAACTACGCAACGGATTTATATGCGTTTTTTTTTTAATAGATAGAGGAATTCAAGAGGAAGGTTTTAGTATTAGCATTTCACCCGTGCAAAGCCGGGGCGGGTCGCTAGTTGATTTATAAAAATTATATAGTATAGTAGGTATTTGCGGTATAAAATTCTTTTCAAGACACCTTTCTCTTCATTGCAATAATAATATTATACTTAAGAAATTTCGTAATATCTTATTTAACTATATCGAAGTTAAATTAGGAGAAATTTTAAATTAAAAATATTTTTGTTTGGCGTACAGAAGAAAAAATACGTATACCATTTTTTTTTGTAATCTTAACATCTACCCTAATTTCAAATGATAAAACGAACAATGACATCACTGGTTCTCATATCATTACATAAAAAGTCGTTTTGACAGATCATAAAACTTTGACTTGGCAGCCAACGCGACTACTACTTTTTGCTGGTCAGTTTAGTTTATTCATATGCTCAATATTGTTAATTCCAGGTCTTGTACATCGACACCGTCAGGGCTGCGGGGAGAGTGTTCCCGACAAGACGGCACTTCAGCCAGCTCCTCACAAACCCCTCAGAACTGAGGCCAAGCCCTCGACCGCCGTGCCAAATGTCAACGCGATCCGCTATATTGGTTTGTAACTTGGCCGTTAACAACCAACTACGGGCCAGACGATCCCGGCCATTGGTCCAAACATTGGCCCAATGAACCTAGTGCGACAGTGAGAAGTGATGTGTTCAAAAAAGAGAAACAAATACTCAATAAAACGAAAAAAGAAATCATATCAGTTGGAACTTCCAGTGACGTGTAGTGGATGAAACGTGATATTTTATAGTTAATTAGTTTTGTACGATTGTAGACAGACACCGCGATTCCGCCTAGTCAACGAAATAGTGTTCTACCACTGCACAGTCAGCGATTATTATGCATGCTTTTACTGAATCCCAATGTATGGAACAATTTAATGGTATACTTAATATCAGATAAGTCAAAATGGATGTTTTTTTTGTCAAATGAAGAAACAGTTATACCACTAGATGACACTACTGAGTAGTCAGATTTATATTTCATTAATCATTACTGTCAAATTAACATTTATTGTAGTAATGACATCGTAAAATAGGGTAAACAGATTTATATATTTGTAAGCAATGAAACATTAATGCAAAAACTCAGACACCCCAATTAGTTAATATACGATAAGTATACATTTTATTTATAGTTTATATAAGTATGTATGTTAACTTATTTTTGAGCCGAAGAAATTAGGATTTTCTGAAGTCTTTGTGAAACATCATTTGTAATTAATAATGCGTTTAAAAAAACAAACAAGACGGTCTAAGCACTTACTACATAATTATATTTGTCATATAGTTTCTATTCTTTATTTTTTAGACAGTTCAACTAATAAAACAACTTAACAATTAATTTCTATAATATGTAACTGAACTGAACAAATGACGTATGCAGATACATCGCTGATTGTATGCAAGCGCCATCAATATCCAAATCTAATCGACATTGTACTTAAAGCTAACTTAATTGGTTCATGATCTCATAAGTACGTAACCTAAAATGTTTATCTTAATCCATTTTGTAAGTAATTTTATATAGTCACCTTTAAAAATGTATGTTTCAATATGATATGATGGACGGGAAATCAAGCTATTTACATCATGTCAAATTTTATATTTACTGCTATGTAATAAGGTACAAATTCAATATCCGTGTTGTTCACTGTACCCTGTATTAGCGACTTATAAAAAAACTTGATTATGTCAAGCTTATACAAGGTGCCCAAGAAAATAGCTGCTTATCGGCAACAACATTAACTCAAAAGAAAACACATATTTTAATTACTGCTCTATTATCTTGGACAGCCTGTAGAGTCCCAAAGTACATATTTTTGAGGTTGAAAAAAGAAACTAATGTATATTTTATGCTAATTTTCTGGTTGTGGTGGCCCTAGTTCGCTTATTTAACATAATTTTTGGAGTAAAGGGTATCCGTCCATAGTGTAAATGACTAACAACTAACTTCAAACAAACTATAACTAGACATTGTAGTGTATTTCCTTTGCTATACTACTGCTAGTTTTTAGATTTTTACCTGCCAGTAAAGGTTTTTATGCTTGCTAATTACAATTATGTGTTTTGTGATTGTAACGGATACATTATATTTTAGGACCACATAAAATAGTGTTTAAACAAAAAAAAAATATCCAAGGTGTCCGGTTAGAGCAAATTATAACTATTGGAAGACATTTATGTTATAATGCCAATTCAGAATATAGGAGACCTTATGGTCTTACATGCATAGTTTAGAGAGTATAATTTTCTATGGCGGTGGCTTGCCACAGATGCTGGAAGCGACGTCCAGCGTCTGCTGACGCGGACTACAACGTATGACCGCCTGTGCAACGTATGTGCGACAGAGCCTAGCACTGCTTAACTGAAAACTACTTTATTGCGCGGCCTTTAAAATTTGACCAAATAAGTAACTAACTTTAATGTTTGAATCATTAGCTTTCTCAGTATAGGTAAAACAAAGGGGGCCATGACACAACCAAATTCGCTCGATAGTATAAATAGTAAGTTTATTTGCCCAACTGGATATAGTACGTATTATATCAACACTTATTTCGTGGCTCAGAGAAAATGGTAGTTAATAAAATCTAGTCTGAACAATTTCAAGACAATCGCTTTCAAATCGAATTGTTTATGCCTCTCACTTACGTAACCAAAGTGCCGAAGGTTGGATTTGAAAGCCGCTTTGTCGGTTCAAACTTTATTTTTAAGTTACAATTATATTATTTTTAAGTTATATTAAGTGAGCATTTAAGTTATACGCAGTACATTTTAAGGTACTTATTAAGTGAAATCCAACGGATTTTATATTTACAAGGAGACTGGCATGTACTTTTTAATAACAAAAAATAGTCGTGTAAATAGTTTACATTCCCATCTCGGAAGCAGCGCCGCCGCGCGTGTACATAAAGTGTTGAAATAAAAACCAAAACAGTATTGATATTTGTGTTTTATTGTTTGACTTGCCAACCCGATAGACGTCATCCTGCCCGAACGCTGCCTACTAGGTCCAATTTTAACACACAATAATATCATCAAAATTGATTGATTAGATTTTATACAAGTAGGGTAAAACACCCAGTTATCGACTCCCTAGCATTACTAATTGACATCTCAACAGATTCTTTCAAAATTAACGAAATTACGATACACAATTATATTTAGAATAATAAGATAAAACACAAACACAGTATTTATTTGATTAATCTAGATATAATAATTGTGGATTGTGAATGTTATTGGATTTTATTTTTTACCCGAGTTCTAGAATATAGTGTTATAATTGTGTTTTGTAATTTCGGTTATTTTAAATAAAGGTGTTGTGTCAATTAATTGGTAATTACCCTACATTTAGTTGAGTTTTTTGTGGGCTCACGTGGGAGATCCTATCTATCCTATCCCGACCCATAGCTCAGCAGAGAACTAGTACGGGTTGATGTGTAATGTGACAATAAAGCTATAACTTTAACTGGGGAAAAAGCAAACAATCCTTAGAGAAACACATTTTATTAACTTCAAAAACTTCATGATAGCAATACCATAGGTAAAATATTTACAACTAGTAATTTTCAACCACAATTTTATCGTTATATCACAATCAAGTATACACATACACTTACAAGCTAAATACACAAACTTACCACACATACAAACCGTTATTCTTTCCACAATTCAGCTATTGAGGAACTCATTTCAAGTCCATTTTATTCAGGAATCTACAAGAAACACCTATACTAAGCGAACAAGTTTATGTTAGAAAATATACTTAAATTTACAAATACAAAACGTTTTCATTGCTTCTATTATTGCGTTTACTTTATAACGTATGGTACCGAAGACATTTAAATTCAATATTTTTTTTATATTTTGTCATATCATAAAAATATCATATAGTATAGTATGTAATATAGTGATCATAAAAATAACTTTTCAGTCTTCTATCGAAGCAATTATACGGAACGTAATTTCACTATCTTGTCAAACGATACTACCTATTACGAAATACTGACTCCAAAATTTAATACAATTCTAAGTTCCTTAACTTTGTGCAATATATCCGTAAATCATTTTATGGTAGTTCTAACATAATCAAGACCTGACTGGACTCAGAAGAAACTTAACTTTTTAACTAAAAAATCGTCTAAAGCCTAAACCTTTAGCTACATTTCTCCACCCAGAAGTGTACAGACGTAAGTCTAGTTTGGTCGAAAAATAGTTTTTTTACTATTTTTTTATTATTTTTGTCACCTATCGACTTATCATTTATTTAGTGTGTGTAGTCCTATAAATAATAGGTCGAAATAGTAAGCAGTCGACCTACGCCTGTATGCTTTTGTCGAAGATATAAATTCGGATACCTAAATAACCCCATAATAAATAGCATAATCGTCTTGAGTAATCTATTTTTCTCTCGTTGGGATTTAGCAATACAAAAAAGTATTTAAAAAAAATAAGGGGCTACACCTCTGAATGTGTATTATGTACATAAAAAAGAATTTTATTTGAATTTTCTCTATGTTATAGAACGTATATACATAATATCTAATTACCTAAGTAGTGTATCTAATTTCTACATCTCGTATTTTGTAGTTAGGGCGCGTACATATTACACGTAAATCAGCCGATAGGACGATATGTCCGATTTCACCAACACTAAGTGACCATTCAAATAATAATCAAGTGTCAACTTACTCGTATAATAATCAGGGGGGGGGCCTACCACCACCTCTTAAAACAAGACTGTTTTAATATTACTTTCAAAATTCGTACCATAAGTAAGCTTATTTCAATATTGTTTTGTTAGAAAATCTTGTGACAGGTATTACTAGTCTATCGGCTGATTTGACGTAAGTACGCACTACTACGACCAACAGTAAGGAATCACCCAACGCGGAGTAACCTTATCCCAGAAATAAATCGCAAACTATCGCAATATATCGCTTTTGCGCTTCAATATGGATGTTTGCTGGGTAAAAAGAAATCGATTCTATTCGGTCCCTCAGTTAAATTATCAAAAAATATTGAACATGTATTTTTTGCTTTATCAAATCTTCATTTCCACTAATATTATAAAGAGGAGAAGTTTGTTTGTTGTAACGATTTAACTCAAACACTATTGGACCGATTTAAAAATTCTTTCACCAATGAAAAGCTACGTTATCATAAGTTATCTATCCCCGTATTTTCACAAAGATACATCGCATCAAAGTTCAGGAGTTTTTAACGTCACTCCTTGCGAAAATTTGTAGCACGGCGTGACGTCACGCGAAATTTCAAAGAGCTGTATAGTCTTCATTGTTTTTTTGCCGGACAAAAGAAAAAATACGTGTACAATATTTTTTAGTAATGTAACTGGGAGACCATGTTTTTTTTAACTACCCTATTCCCGAGTACGGTCAGCCTCAGTCGCTGGCCTCCCCGTGCCGAGTGGCGGCCATCTCGCTCACGAAGAAGTCGTCGAAGTTGAACTCCGATCATTTGTCCCACATGCCCGCCTCTTTCATCTTGGTGTGGAAGTATTTCTCCAGGGTGTTTGCGCATCTGTTCACAAATTAAGAAAAATTACACAGACGGTTTTGATTTCGCATTGGGCGTTTTTAACTACTATCTACTAATGGCCGATACTTTTTTTAAATAAATAAATGATTTAAAGACTTTATTATTAGCCCGTTTCAAAAATTAACGTTTTACTTTCAAAGTTGTATGTCTATCCTACTAATAAACGCGAAAGTTTGTGGGGATGGTTGTTTGTTACTCTTTTACTCAAAATATACTTAACAGATTTTAATGAAAATTTACAGTAACATAACCTGAACTTAAATCATAATAACGAAAGATTTTGTGTAGAATAGGTGTCCACGGTAGGAAGAATATATGGTTTTAAGTGTAACCTCTGTGTATCGCAAAAGTCATTTACGCAGCTGTCTTTTTCTTTAGAAAGATAGATTAAACGGAGTAGAAAAAGACAAACCTATAGTAATCGGTGTCCGGCGAATTGTAGAGGCGGCAGTTGGTGAAGATCCTCGTCATGTCAGCGATGAAGAGTCGCTTCGACGCGTAATACCGCGATTTGAGCCGCTCACCCATCGTGCGCAAATCTGCGTACAGTAGAAACAATTAGTCTTGGCCGCTCTGAACATAGCCTATACCGCCAAATGGTCGCTAAAAATGTCATTACACAGCCATTTGCGACTTCTAGCCGTTCTACATAGAACCAGTACAAGTAAATAGGTGAAACTAAAACACGACTACGGAAAAATATTGCAATGTCACTAGGACTATAATAAACAGACAAGATTAACGAGTTAAGAGTGCCTTGCTAATAGACTATTGACCTTTCTAAGTGTACTTTTTATACCTACAGAAAATAAATGTTTTCGACTTTGACACCTCATTCAGCAAAATCAGATGACTAGTTTAGGCGCTACTATCAAAAATACTGACATAGCCTGCCAAAAACATAACGGCGTTCGACAATTTGGCATTTTTATGGAAGTACTTAGGGGGATTAGTATGGAAGGACACGCTAAAGCAAACGAAGTTTTTCGTATATATATATATATTACTATAATCTGCTATATAATAAAGCTAAGTTAATTAAATAAATAACTTACCCATGGGATATTTGATGTGATCGTAATAGTCGGGCACTTCAGTTTTGTCAACTGGCTTGAGGAACGGCCAAGCCGCGGCGTGGTTCTTCACCTGTAATAAATAATTCAGTCAGATGATGATTTATTGCTAATACAGTTGTACCATTACTTCTCTTTATTGCGCGATGATGACGAGGACAGAGTGGAAACAAAATATACTAATCTGGAGGGGGCTAGTTGGATCGCAGCTTATCGCCTTGGTTACTAATTGGGTAGGGGTTCAAAGGGTGGGAGCTGGGAGGTATTTAGATAAGAGGCTAGTGTGTTGAGGCTAGTTGAGTGGAAGCTAATGGCCTGGTGACTATTGGGTAGGGAATAATCATGTCATTGGATTGGGAGTAATTCGAGTGAGCGTTAGTGAGGTGGGAGTCATTTGGGAGAGAATAATTCGGGTTGGCGTTAGCGGGACTAATCAGTATTCAGGGCGTTAGTGGATTGGGAGTTTTTGGGATGGGCGTTAGTGGTTGAAGTTCTTCGAGTGGGCATTACATGGGAGAGCGTCAGTGGGGTAGGCGGCAGTTATAAGGGCGATAGTGGGGCGCTCGTGGTCACACCGCAACGGAAGGGCGATAGTATAGTGGAAGACAGTCGGCAGGGCGTTAGTGGGTTTGGAGATATTCAGGTCGGTAGTAGGGTGGTAGTTATTCGGGAGAACGTCAGTGGGGTGGGCATGAGTCAAAAGGGCGTCTATTAAAAGGGCGTCAGTCGGGAGGGCGTTAGTCCCGTACCGCGTGCAGCACGTTCCTGAGCAGCACGGCATCAGGCTCCTGGTCAGGCTCGTGGCCGGCCCTGGCCGCTCCTCGCCATCCGGTGTCGCGGAGCCCCGGGATGCACTCTACCGGGATGCTGCGAACCTGGTACACGGGTACTTATTAACCGGACAAACTGGTATGAAGATAATTTAAAAAAGTTGGTTGTCTGTTGGTTTACGGACGATAATTTTACGTGATAACGTCATAAGAAAACATCGATGAAAAATTGCATGCTGGAGTGGATGAGAGATAGATGCATCACAAGCCGAACGCTTAGGCCGATCGTGTTTCGCTATCGCTTGTTCCGCGCTCTCGCTTGCACGCTCGGCTCAGGCGGAACGTGACAATAAGCCCCTTTTCACATCTGCCGGTTTCGGCCGGGCCGGCGCGCGGCGAAGTATATGGCCATGCACGTTCGCTTTCATACGTACCGGCGAGCAATCAACCGGGCAATCAGCCATACATTTCGCCGCCGGACCGGACCGCCGGAAACTGGTACGTGAAAACGGGCTTAGTCATGCTTTTTCGTTGGTGCAGCCGGCGTACATCAATTTATAAGACGTTATCACGTCAAAAACCGAGGGTGTATACAGAGGTATTTCACCAAGTATATTCTTTGGACCCCTAAACATGATAGGTAGGTAGGTAGGCGGGCCAATCGCCGAACCGGGTTTCTGTTACACATGTCTCAGAATTAATTCAGGCTTTGCGGGTTTCCTGATGTTTACCTTCACCGTCGAGCTAGTGATAAATATGTACGAAAGATTTTTTTTAACTCATTGGTACAGTCAAGAGCCCGAAAAGCTCTGCACTAAGCTTGTAGTGCGACTCTCACCTCTACGCAGTTGTAAAAAGAACGATACAAAGTCCAAAGGGTGGAGCTATGCCTTCGGTATATGAACGATTTTTAGATGTTTTACAAACTTACCCCCTCTTTGAAACACGTCAACCCGGGATGAATTTTTCTGACCTCCTTTTGTCGCATATCAATTAATTTCTTCACGATCTGTAATAAACAATACGAAAAATTTAGCGCTAATTGGAGCTATAATGAAAATTGAATAGTTCAATTACTGTTCGGGGTCAACATTTGTGTGTAGTTGTGATCGAACATGTCTGTTAGCTTCGTATTTAGTATTTTTATGGGTCGTTCAGTACCCATAGTACTCACTCTAGTTTGGGACAAAAAAAACCGTGTCTGAATTATGTCCCACAGTTTATTTTTACTATATTTTACCTAGTACCCAGTGCAGATACCATAATTTTAGTGCACATTACATAATATTTATCTTGACAATAGTGCACACTAGAATTGTGTCTATCAAATTTGTTATTATTAAATTTTCACACCAGTGCAGACTTAATATTTTCCCCCTAGAGTATTACTAGAAAAATATAATATACTAGCGACCCGCCCCGGCTTCGCACGGGTGCAATGCTGAATTTTCTTTGCTATAAACCATCCCTGGACCCACTCGAACCCACACAAAAAGTTTCATCAAAATCGGTCCGCCCGTTCTCGAGTTAAATCGTCAGTTAAATCGTCAGGAAGGAAAACCCGACTTATTTTTATATAGTAGATAACAATGCGACTGATAAATCGAGGGAATACTTCAAAAGGGTGAATGAGAAACCGATACCATTAGCTTTTGTATAAATAACACCACCTTAATTTTCGCAATTAAAAAGTTAAATTCTTCAGTTTTAGCGTATACTCGCTAAATCAGCTGCGCGAGGTCAAGGACCGCCTGGCTGGCGGCCGGAGTGTGTGCCATAAGCTACGTAGTATATGGTAAATTCAGAATAATCGTACCTATGTTAGAAAATTTGTATTTTATTTTGATTTCTTTAAACTTTTTATATGTATTCGGAAAGTTGATGGGTTACTGTTACCTCCTGAGAGAATTCCCTCAATTTACCAGTCACACTGTACAATATTCTTGTACCTCCTTCTGCTTGCGGATGACGCCAGTAAACTGCGTGTAGACGATGCGCGGGTTGAGCTCGCAGTGCATCAGAGTGGCCCCCTCATAGTCCTTTATGTAGCCCTGGTACATCGCACGGGGCAGCTTGATGTCCTTACTGAAACCCTGCTTCTTGAAGTACCCTGTAAGGTTGACAATGAACATAATAATAGTAATTGTGGAACACAAGTCACACACGGTTATTTATAGTATATTTCACGTAGCATGGGTTCTGTGACAGTTCACATTTTTTCCCTTTTACATGCTACTTTCGACTAATAACACATATTGTATTTTCGCAATGATAGAATAACAAAATATTAATGATTTTTAATCAAATATTTTTAGTAGTGTAGTAGGCGTAGAACGGAAAAATGAATTGTCACCTAACCCATGCTATGCGAAACAGACTATAGTTCCAACGACTATAGTACTAAATAACTGATTAAAATACTTAAATATTAAACGACCAGACACGAAGCCAACAGACATGTTCATGAACACAAATGTTGGCCCCGAGCGGTGATCGAACCCGCGACCTCCGACTCACTACCAACTGAGCCAACAGGCAAAGCAACATTGGTACTAACTTCTAATACAAGTGCACTGACCTATGGCGAACTCGTCGGCGAATGTGAGGAAGTGCAATATGTTGTTCCGGATGTGGTAGTCCTTGAGGTGGTTCATGAGGTGAGTGCCGTAGCCCTTCACCTGCTCGTTGGAGGTCACCGCGCAGAACACGATCTCGCTGAACCCCTGCAAAAGTACCATTTAGGTATAAAGTCTAGTTCGCACTATGCCAGTAATTTAGTCGAGTCCTTGTAGTACACATACACATATACAACTCGAGAATATTAGGCTCCTTTGCTACTACTCATACATAATACATACATAATCTTACGCCTTATATCCCCGAGGGGATAGGCAGAGGTGTTCCATTTCTGGATATACCCACTCTTCACCAGATATTCTTTGGACCCCTAAACGTGATAGGTGGTGAGCCCATCGCCGGACCGGGTCTATTTACACATGTCTCAGAATTCTGAGACCTGCGGGTTTCCTCACGATGTTTTCCTTCACCGTCGAACTAGTGATAAATATGTACGTAAGTTTTGAAGAACTCATTGGTACATGCCAAGATTCGATCCCGAGGCTCACTGATTTTCATCATGTGAAGCAGACCCTTTAACCGTAAGGCTATCACTGCGTAGTTGCTACTACTCCTGTACTACATACTGAACAAGGACTCGACTAAATTTCTGGTCTAGTGCGAACTAGACTTGAGATCGAGCTTCCCTCGTTCTAACACCAGTATCGCTAACGGCATCTGCCGGCGATTGACCGTATTATTTGAAAAATACACGGGAACGCCATGTGCCTGTGAGAGGCCGTTCTTTTTGTGTAATATTGCGTTTTTACAGCAAATACAACTATGCAGTTGAACTTGAAATGCAAAACTGTGTTTGTATACAAAATTTCATCAAAATTGTTAGAGCCGTTTTCGCGATACCTGAAATATACATACTTACATACAAGTATTGCTCGTCTAAAGTAATAAGATTAAGTCAACGTCGTATCCCTGCGATAACACCATTTTTGGTTACAGTCGAAACTATGATTTTAATTATTTAAAAGTATGTACAACATAATCGGTTTGATTGCTACTTTCAAATCATTTTCATTTATTAATATTTGTTTTCTAGTGATGATTATAATTATTTATGGCGATACCATTTGCAACACAACATGGGTTCGGCTTCTTGGCAGGAATCCAAAAGAGACGTTATGTTGTTTGTAATCTTTTAATTGTGCTTTATATTTAGGATTTTGGCTCATAATAGTAGTGTGCAGTGAATGTAATTCCATAGAAAACAAGTGGTATGGTCATTTTTGTACCACAGAAAGTCATACTCCAGTCAAAAGAATCGTTACTATCGTTGATAGTTGGCGACCTGACTGTAAACTGTATCCAACTAAATCACGGGTTCTATATTCACTCTGAACATTTTACCTGTGAATGGAACGTTCTAAAGCAGATGCCACCAATTGGCCTCCCCTCTTTGATCAGCGCTAGGGTCTTGTGCTTTCTGGAAAATAAAAACAGAATATTCACAAACAATAATAATAAATTATGGGACACAATTCACATTTATTTAGTCCCAAACGTATTATACATAGTATACTTAACACGCAGACACGATGACAACCTAAATGTTTATGCACACAAATGTTGGAATCGAACCCGCCACCTTCAATTCAAAATTCGTCGAAATTTCAGAAAAAAAAGTACGTAGGTACTTTTTGGACCAGAGATAGTGCTCTATGCAATACTCCGTTACTGCGTCAAGAAAGGACAAACCAAAAAACACACTTTCAACTTTACAATAGTAGGAGATATAGTTTAATTCAACACTTACGGATCGAATACCAGCTGTGATATATATTCCTTCGTCATTTCAGGCAGTTGATGTGAGAACACGTTGTGGAGGCCTGAAAACAAATTCTTTGTTAGCCCGTTTTAGTCGATCTGTAGTGTTGTAGAAGTTGTCTTATTTAAAATAAATACGCTCAGGTCTTATCTCCGAATGGGACGGCAGAGGTGTTCGGTTCCCGGAACTACCCTCTCTTCACTAGTATATTTTTTGACAGGTCTTGTTTGTAGTGGTCGGTCGAATTTCTAAAGTTTTAATTAATATGTTCACATACATATGCTCAACCTTCTTTCCCGACGGGGTAGGCACAAGCAACCTTCACCTGCTACGATCCTGGCACACAATATCTTGTTGGCTAATTTCGCATTTGGGGTTTAGCAGGCACGGTGGATCAATGTACTATCGACAAAAGTTCCGCCTAATACATTTCGAAGTTTTTGCTATCCCCAATCAGAAGCCGTAATATTTTTTGTTAATTCCGTTTCATTCATAAACACTTTTCTGTAAGTCATTGACACAATAAATTATTACTTTGTCGCCTCGGGGTGCCTAAACGCCAGTCGTTATACCGATGTGGGAAAAGAAAGCTCTCAAAAATAACCTAAAACCTAACCTAAAAAGTATTACGTGAACTATACCGACCTATGAGCCAGAGCATGGTCTGCTTGTTGACAGGCCCGGTGAGCGAGTTGCCGATCACGTGGAATTCGATCAGCTTGCGTTGCTCCTCCAGCTTGGCAGCCTCGTCGCGAGGCGCTTGCATTTGGAACAGAGCCTGTAACAATAAACAAATATAAGTGTCTGTCTGTTATACTAAAATAAAGGCTAAAATGTAAGTGAAAACTGATTGTTGTTTAAAGGTGGAGACTTATAATTAGCATTAGTTTATTAATATGTTAATATATTGTAAAATTTAGCTGCTAGTCTTCCAAAAATCACTAAATAAATAAATAATAAATAAATATTTACACTAGGCCCAAAATGATAGCGATCGGTGAAGTGATAGTGGACTGTATAATTTATTTATGCTATGAAATGATAGAAATACTTAAAATAATACAGTAACAAGGCAAATTATCTCAGACAATAAGCAGACTCGTAGTCAAGGACAACTCTACATCTACACTAACATTATAAAGAGGAAAGATTTGTTTTTTTTTGTATTGAATAGGCTCCGAAACTACTGAACCGATTTTAAATATTATTTCACCAGTGGATCTTACTTTTCTGGTAGTAAAATGGGCTGTAATTTTCCCACGGGAACGGGACCTACGCGGGTGATATCGGAATAGAATAGCTATAGTCTAGTCATAAATATCCGTTTAGTGTTTTGGGATAATTTTTTAAATTAATTTTATGGAAAACATCGTGAGGAAACCCGCAGGTCTCAGAATTAATTCTGAGACATGTGTAAATAGACCTGGTCCGGCGATAGGCTCACCGCCTATCACGTTTAGGGGTCCAATATATCTCGTGAAATGTGGGTATATCCAGTAATGGAATACCTCTGCCTACCCCCTCGGGGATAAAAGGCGTGAGATTATTTTCTTTTTTTTTCTTTTTCGCCAATGGAATACCTCTGCCTACCCCCTCGGGGATAAAAGGCGTGAGATTATTTTCTTTTTTTTTCTTTTTCGCAATTTAATTTCCATACAGTCAAATACGCAAGTTTTTGGACTTACATCTGGCCCGCACATGTAGTTGGGGTCGCTGATGGTGGCAACGATTTCAGCCACGGTCCTTTCACTGACGTCCTCGCCAGCTTCGTCCACGACGCGGCGCCTCTTGGCGCTGCCCGCGGGCTGCTCCCCCGACCGGGACTCCGCTCCCCGTTTCAGGGACTCTTGTTTTATCGAGCCTGCACATTTATTTAACTTCATGTTCCTGTACCAAGATAATGTACACATGCGAACTTAAAGCCTAAAGGCATTGTCTACCAGTCAACCATCAGGCTAAGCAGAAATAATTTGGGGGTATTCGACGCAAATAAAGGTTTTTCGTTTTTATAATCTATGCTATATGCTACTACATAAGTAAAAATTTACATGTATATTTCCACGTTTCATACAGCGAAGATACACTCTGAAGGAGGAAATGTTCTGGAAAATGGTTATTAGGGGGACCAAAGACGTTTAAAGAAAAAGTTTCTCAAGAGAATGATTTTCTTCCAACCTCTTTGAGGGGGACATTGAGATTCTGGAAAATAATTATTCGGAGACAGGGAGATTGTGGAAAATAGTTATTTGGGAAAAGAGAGATTCTGTAAAATGGTTATTTGGGGGACGTTGAGATTCTGGAAAATGGTTATTATTTTGGGGACGTTGAGATTCTGTAAAATGGTTATTATTTTGGGGACGTTGAGATTCTGTAAAATGGTTATTTGGGGGACGTTGAGATTCTGGAAAATAGTTATTCGGTGACAGGAAGATTGTGGAAAATAGTTATTTGGGAAAAGAGAGATTCTGTAAAATGGTTATTTGGGGGACGTTGAGATTCTGGAAAATGGTTATTTGGGAGACGTTGAGATTCAGTAAAATGGTTATTTGGGGGACGTTTAGATTCTGGAAAATAGTTATTCGGGGACAGGGAGATTGTGGAAAATAGTTATTTGGGAAAAGAGAGATTCTGTAAAATGGTTATTTGGGGGACGTTGAGATTCTGGAAAATAGTTATTCGGGAACAGGAAGATTGTGGAAAATAGTAATTTGGGAAAAGAGAGATTCTGTAAAATGGTTATTTGGGGGACGTTGAGATTCTGGAAAATGGTTATTTGGGAGACGTTGAGATTCATTAAAATGGTTATTTGAGGGACGTTGACATTCTGGAAAATAGTTATTCGGGGACAGGGAGATTGTCGAAAATAGTTATTTGGGAAAAAGAGAGATTTTGTAAAATGGTTATTTGGGGGACGTTTTAAATGTATTATCAATATTAGGTTACCCTGAATTTTACGTTGATGGTGATGATAAAGCATGGAATGAAATGACATCACAAACACGAGCCAAATAGACTTTTCGAGTCCTTCGAACTTATTAGATAAGTATGTTTAGTAGAAATTAGGCCATTTAGTTATTTGTATGTTGTACCTTGTATGTAAATGCATATACCACAATTTCATGTACAAATCAGAACGGAAGACCATTTTTTATTAGACCATGGATTATATCTAGCTGGGTAACCTATCAGAGAACAGAATTTTTTTTTCCGAATCTCATTAGGCTGAAAAATTTTGTTTTAAAAAATAAAACTTGTCTTCGGTAATCAGAATATATACAATATGTATCAGAAAGGTGAAATAATAATTAAAGGTCATATAAAGTAGCTTATATACAGTTCGGGAAAAATGTCTTTTGTCTAATATATACTATAAATTTGGAGTAAAACAACGTGGAAGTTATCATTAAAAAAAATCATTTATAACCCTTAAATCAGCTGCTAAATGCTGTTGAACTCTCTTTTAAGTGACTAAACATGGTACAGATAAGACATCGTGTTTTTACCTACGAAAAACTAGACAGAGCCTACACTATGAGTACCAAATAACTAATAGACATACTTAAATAATTATTTATAACCCAGTCACGAAGCCAACAGACATGTTCATTCACACAACTGTAGGCCAACATATGTTGTTCAGCGGGAGTCGAACCCGCGAGCTCCGGTTCTGAAGGTCACTACCAACTGAGCCAACAGGCCCGATAATACTCCATCATTTTTTTTTTTTTTTCCCATAGTTTTAAAGAAAACCTACTAATTTACCAACGTAAATATCTGACATTATTAGTCTTTGATAGAATTTTGTTAGTCCACGTGGATTGCGGTCTTAGATCAATGAAAAATCCATTGATCACTAGGAACGCTCGCGCGCTCCTTTTTGGCCAATAAGGACACTGCGCAAAGGTCAAAGGGCCGGCGGCGGCATTATTAAGGAGTCTAGCTCCACCCTCTATTTATTGAGTGGTTCCGTATGTTTAAAAAAATATTCTTAATTCTAAGTCTTTTACCTTATTTCACGTTATTATTATTTCACAATTGACAAAAGTAAATTATGAAATTAATTGATTAATTATCATTGTATCGCTTAAAATTTATTTTAGGTCTTTTATCTTCATAGGTTTATGTTTAATTTTCAACTGAACCCTACAACAAAATTTTAGGAAATCGGCAAATTCTTTCATTTTCAAATCAATGAACTTAGTTGCTTCCTATCTATCAACGAGTGAAGACGTGTTATAATCAAAGAATATGACTCGCAACAGTCGCTACAGTGTCTCGCGATTATTCAAGTGAATCTTATGAAATGACTTTGTGTCGGTGCTCCTGACGGCAATATCAGTCAAGTTAGGGAGCTGTGTCACGTGCGCTTCGCTGAAGGTAGACTGCTGGATGAGCAGCGGATGCAATCCTTCAGCTGCTTCGGGAGAATTTGTCAGGTGTCTGCCTCCGCGCGAGGCTGGTTCGTTCCGCGCTCAAACCCCCAAGGTCGCGCGCCTGTACGCCTACTCGTGGTACCGGGACCTGCGGCTGGTGGTACCCACTGCGCGCACGGGTGGACATTTTGAGTTATTGTGCGGTATTCATGTGTGTGTAAACCAATAGTAGGTCGGACCCAAATCCCAAAGTGAAAAAAGTTTGATGAAACTACATGACTAGTATGTAGGTAGGTTTTACTTGTTTAATGACAATGTTTTGATCAGTTAAATTTATTATTGAATAAAAACTATGATTTTACCTTTAATTTTTTTTGAATAAATGATTACTGCTATTAATAACTTTTATTATTTCTAATAACATTTAACCTAGAATAAAGTAGGTAGGTATGTTAAGGCGCGGGCGGCGACCGGCGGCGCTCGGCGCGAGCGATCAGCTGCGCGCGCAACGCTACCTACCTACCACTACTACGGTCAACGACACTAGCGCGTAGGGAGCCCGTACGCTTTTATTCTTCAATCACAGGGTTGGCGAAAATTCACACATAAAAAGTAATTATTAAGTTTATATGAAAGAAAAAAGTTGCTATATTAGATCTGATATTTTTGTAGGTATTTCGTTACACGATATACATATACACCCTTCAATATTATTTCACCTTTCTGATACATATTGTATATACTTGTAATTTTAAAAAATATGAAATATTAAAGTCGCATTTTCACGGTACCAGAGCGTTACCAATCGAATCTGCTAGGATGACTACTCGAACGCTACTCGTATGCGTAAACACGCTACTCGGACATCAACACCTAGTCTGCGCGTCGTGAAAACGCGGCTTTACTTTCGCAAAAGATACGAAACAAGCAGATCCTTTTGGCTCAAGTTAATTATACCAGCTTATATAACGCGTAACAGAATAAGGGCAATTTCTCATACACCCCAATTAGTATATTAATATAAAAAAATATGATGCAATCGAACTTTAGTTGTGTCTAACCAATTTTCTTAAATATCGATTAATAATAGCACTAACAGATTTCCATAGAAAGCACTAAATTTATCTACGATAATTCATTTTTGGGAAAAATTTAACACATATTAAAAATTGCTGAAATCGATTAAGTAGTCGATACTGAACAAACTAATTTCAGGAATTGCGCTTATTCTGTTACATATTGTTGTTATAGGGCCTTTGCGACATTAATAAATAAATAGGTAGATGGCGAGTGTGACGTCACCTGAGGAGAGCGAGACGGTGGTGAACCCGTCCTTGCTGTCGCCTGCCGCTGTGACGCGCTCGAACTCGCCGCGCCGGCCCGCCGCTACCGACAACGGTTACATACACTCCGAAGCACAACCGGATGACGTCACTCAGAAATAGTGCGCGCAGCGAGAGTTGAGGCGACAATACTCACAGAGGCGTATTTTTTAAATACAGGTTTCGTTTTTGTGAATGAGTTCGACTATTGTCGACTAACAATAATCTTGGCTACATTTGCATTCTGTACACATTCAAGTTCAAATATCGAATGCACTATCTGCCTCGCTCTTGCTTGATATAACGAATGTGCGCAAGTGAGACAGAAAACGCTTCTCAGTTAGAATACGCATGGCTGGCGTATATACACATACAAAAATATTAACAAATGGTTGCGTGCGTTGTTCGCTTCAACTTTAACTGCGCGACCTGTATCTAACCATAAATACAGTCATCAAAAAATATTTAAAAATTATGTCATCCTTTTTTTTAACAGAAGAAAATATACGGGTTGGGGAAGTTTTACAATTTTTAAAATAATATGGCTGTTGTATGCCCTATGTTCCCGGTCAGTACGCGAACTTATGTCTTTCTGTTTTTAGACTAAGGTGAAAAAAGGTAGTTAAATGACGTCACCAGGCCTGAGCAGACGGCAGACTTTTTGATAACTAGAGGTTGCAATACTTCAAAAAATGGTCGAAAAATGCGGTGAAAACCACTGTTTTCACCGCATTTTTCGACCATTTTTTCGACAACACTTGTTCGCAGAAAAAAAGTTTATTGTTTGTGTTGGGCCAAAAATCACAAAATTATACGTTAACTCGTTCGCTGCCAACTAAGCGTGTACTCTTAAGGTCGCGCCACATCTGCGGAACGTACAGCGCCGAAGGTTCGGTGAACAACATACATTGGCGTTTCACTTTAAAGATAAATGGATCAGCCACCCGCGTCAACCGTAATGTATGTTGTTCACCGAACCTTCGGCGCTGTACGTTCCGCAGATGTGTCGCGACCATAGACATAGTCGTTAATAGGTCTATGGTCGCGACCCTTAGTCATTATTGTTATCTTCACTACATAGTATAAAACAAAGTCGCTTTCTCTGTCCCTATATTCCTTTGTATGCTTAAATCTTTAAAACTACGCAACGGATTTTGATGCGTTTTTTTTAATGGATAGAGTGATTCAAGAGGAAGGTTTTAGTGTAAGCATTGCACCCGTGTGAAGCCGGGGCGAGTCGCTAGTGTTATATAAGAGTTGGCAGCGAACGGGTTAAAAATGTTACCCTCTTCCATTAAAATCTATATTATGTTAGCAAACAAATAGTTTCAAAAGCATCAAACCCAGATGAGTGTTAAGGCAGGATGAATAATGAGTATTAGCAGGTGAGACTGTGGGATGAGCTACTCGGAAAGTGTCTGTGTGTAGAGAGAATAGAATTCAAATTTGAAGCTTCGGGGCGTTGCATATATAAACAACAGGCCGAGACAGAATGCTTTCTATTATCGTATACGATAGTTGATTAGAATGCATAATGTACTGGTTGACGTAAGCTGCCGAAATTCACGTGGTGCGAATTGATTGTTGCTAGGATACAATTAAAGTTTAACCAAGCAATGGACTCGATTCTGCAAACCACCTAATTTTATGTTAGCTCTATTCTTTTCCACCGCTTTGGAAAGGAAAGGTACAGAAATAAGCGCCATATTTATTTACAACGTCACAAATTTCAAAATATGAAAATTGAACCTTATGGACGCATTCAAATTAGAGGTGGGCGCCGCGCCGGCGCGGCGCCGCCACGCCGTGACACCCGCGCCGCCGCCGCCGCCGGTGGTCCAAAAATCCACGCCGACCGACTAAGAAAATATAGGTATTCTATTTTCGGTTAGCATAGAAGTGGCATAGAAACAGCGACGCCATACGCGGGGCAAGGCAGCGGCGGGCATCGTGTGTTCGCGCCAATTTGTGACTGGCGGGCGGGCGACGGACGGACGAATGAAGTGAAGCGGGGTGGCGCGGCGCGGGCGGGAGAAAACTAAACAGAGCGAGCAGTTGCCGATACTCACTGCTGCGCAACATACGCGTGTTGTGTTGTGTTTCGTTCGCTTGGCCCACGAAAAAATGTCGTCAAACGTAAATAAACATAAAATTAGCCAGTTCTTAATACTGGCACTCTATGACCGTAAAAATAGGTCAAGTTTCGTTTGGAAACATTTCGGTGAGCTCGTTTTAGAGGAAGAAAACAAGAGAACAAAAATGTTTACCGATCAAGTTTACTGCCAACAATGTCTTATAGACATTCAAGCTGAAAATGGTGACATACTCTTCGGAACGTAAGTTTTCTATGAATTTGATTTGATCTTACTAGATTGTACACACAGCATCACATCAAGTGTAACAGTCGCACTAACGAAAGTCGCCACTACGCTGCGCGGAGTAGGCTGTCTCAAGGTCAAACTGTTACGCTTGCGTTAGGTACATTCTGTGGCCTGTAAGTTGATCTTCGATTTTTACTTTTTTATAATGACAGGATGCCATTTTTAGGTTCCAGATATGCACTGCACTCTACAAAGTGCCACCTGCAGAATCTGCAGATTGCAGCCTATTGAGTAATGTACCAACCTACCTATGCCTAACCTAGAATGTTTGTTTTCACAGCACCTAATGCACAACTAACCTGAAATTACCTGTGTACTGGAAATACTGGAATTAGCTATATACCTATGCCATTACCTTGCCTACCTACCTATAGCTTTTAACATTTTAACTCTTTCGCGGTTCCATCTTATTAACGTTAGAGGTTTTGTCAAGCTGATGCGTATAAGCACGAAATGTTATGCTTATTTAACTCCAATGTATTGGCTTTTGTGATTATTTAAATAATAACTAGCTTGTGACTGCGACTTCTTTTGCTTTTGTATAATAGGAAAGTGAACTTACGTTAACGTACGATCGGTAAATTCGCATAAACTATAGATGCAGTCAGTAATAAATAAGAAAATATACAATGTTTCAAAAGACTAGTACTAACAAGAGTCTCGTTTTGTTTGTTTGTCGTGTAATAACACGACCGCCCCAATAATGGAGTGTATTGTTTTTTATTGTGTATTATTTGTTACTATTCCAAATTCACGCTTGGGTTTACTTGCATTTGAATACTGTCTGGTTTACTTAAATTGATTTGAGCACATCGCATTACATTGGCTTTTTTATTTAAAACCACAATTGTCTACTAATATCATGATTGGTCGAAAGGTCATTGGTTGAGTTGAGGAGTTTTTATTTGGTTATTGGTTTGTTTCTGGTGATTTAAGAACTAATGAAATCTTTGTATTGCACGTTTTTTTCATAAAATTTTCAAATATATTAAGTAACCAATTTTATTTATATTTTCAGGGCAAAAATTAAAGTTTATAGTAAAACTGTAAGCACAGGGAATCTTATGAGACATCTGCGCGATAGTCACAATATAAGAGAAAATCCAGAGCCTACAAAATGCATAAAAGACTTTTTCGCCACCACACCTCGCCCTCGAGCTGCTGCTAGAATGGCACCTAGCACCTCAGCGGGAAATGTGGTCACAAAAAAAGACAAGTGGCTATTGGCACGAGATTTAGCGATTTGGTTTTGCAAATCACTTATGCCTTTTGATTCTGTATCAGATGAAGGCATGATCGATTTCTTCAAGGTAACTGTTGCAATTGAAAACCCATTAACTTTTGAATGGTTAAATGTTGAATGTTTTAAATATGTTACGTACTTTTTTTAGAAATATGATATAATTGTCTGCAAAGAAGATTTACCATCAAGATATACTGTGAGTCGAGGTGCACTAGATGACGTTTATGAAACCATGCTTGCGACTGTGAAAACCCAAATAATAACACAAACTCCGAGACATGTTTCTATAACATTTGATCTGTGGATGGATCAATACAGACGGCTCAGCTACATAACATTCACGCTTCATTTTATAACCGAAGGTCAATTTTATCTTCTTTATCGAGCTAAGAGTATTCGAAATGCCTTCAATATAGTATATTTTGTAGTGAAATCAATTTATTATTCATCTATATTTATAAAATGTAAAGGTTTCGTAACATTTACCCACTGCTTAAGCAAGAATCCTCGAAAACTAATAGACTGATGAATATGAAACAACTTGGTGTGTAGGTAGATTATAGGTATGATAAGTCAACAGGGAATGGGTTCTCTTGTATTTTCACGGGACTTACGCTGGTAACAATGTTGGGCACTGTTAGTCTGAAATAAATTTTACTTTTTGCAGATTTTGATCTCAAAGATTATACCCTAACTACTAAGCTAGTACAAGGAAAAAAGACCGGTGAGAAGCTTCAAGAAGTGATAAATAGCACAGTAGCGGAATTTGAGCTGTGTGACAAGGAACTGCACACTGTAACTGATGCAGGATCAAACGTGAAGCGTGCTATATCGCTGTCAGGCCTTGACAGCCACCTGTGTTTGGGGCATGGGTTGCATAACTTAGTCACCGTTGATGGCATTAAAAAGGTGCCAGCACTAGACGATTTGGTTAAGAAGGTCAAAAAAGTTGTGAAAGCGATAAGATACCGCGCGCCAGAACTCGAAAAAGAAGCAGAAAAAGAACAGTTGGAATTTCTCCATAAACTTGAAGAGACCTCCGAAGCTTTGGAAAGTGAAGAAAATGCAATATCCGATGATGACGATGACATACCGCAGGACTCACGAGTATTCAACAATGAATTTGGTGACATAAATCACTTGCCAAGCATCAAAACTGCTACTCCCACCCGTTGGCATAGTGTGCTTATTATGTTAGAGAGCTTAGCGCACTGTTGCAACAGGAACCCAGTAAATAATATACTTTCCAAGATTGGCCAGGATAACTTGAAATTGGTACAATTAGAATGGAATATATTGGAAGACCTGATAAGATTTCTCAAAAAATTTCGTGAAGCCGTTGAAATACTATGCGCGCAAAAGACCACTTCTTTGAATTTGGCGCTTGTATTTCGGTCTGAGATAAAAGAAATTTTGGATTCCGTCTCTGACGAAGAAAGAATTGCGATAATATCATTGAAAAATAGAATGCTGGACAAATTTGATCACAGGTTTCCTTTGACAAAGAATGTGGTGTTGGCATCTCTTTTGGATCCCAGATTTTCTGGACTGAAAGAAATCGATCTCTATTTAGAGTCCGAAAACACAACCCGTGCACCTTTTCTTGCTGACTGCATAGAGCAATATGTCAACTCTTCCGATTTGCCACAAAGTTCACTAACTGAAAGCGGTGAAACTTCAAGTGGTGTTGCAGAGGTTCTGCCAGTGCCAGGTCCGAGTTCAAAAACACAATCTTTGCTAAGCAAATTATCGAAGAAGCACAGTAGCAGCAGCAATATTGCTCCACAAGACTCCGAGTCTATCCAAGAGTGCTGGAGATACTTGGCATCGGTTGGTCCAAGGGAGTTGGAAATTTTAGGCGGTGACTTACTTGCCTACTGGCAGCAGAAGAAAAATGCTTTCCCACGACTTGCTGCGCTTGCCAGAACAATTCTGGCTATACCAGCAACCAGCACTCCGAGTGAACGCGTATTTTCAATAGCAGGGTTGGTGGTGAATGCAAAGAGATCGCGTTTGTGTCCTACACGGGTTAATAAAATCATATTTATACATGATAATTACAAAAATGTTAAGAACCCGAAATAAGTATATTATTAGTAATTTTAAGTAGGTAAGTAATTTTTAAATAAATAAAGTAAGCAATTTTGGCCGAAAAATGTGTTTTAAATTTTATTTTAAATTTTGAATTTTGATCACCACGCCGGCGCCGCCACGCCGCGCCGGCTTCAAAACCCGGCGCGCCGCCGCCGAAGAATTTCAGGTCGGCGCCCATGTCTAATTCAAATACACGTTTTTAGCGATTTTAACAACGATGTAAGGAGGTCATGGTTAAAAGTGACAGATAAGACATCAAATTAGTCGGTTTTTACATGTTTCACATTACTCTATAATCTATGGTTTGTTTCTGTCCTTTTTCTTCCGTATTCTATAAAGAAGGATAGGCTAACTTAAAATTAGGAATTTTAGGTGGTTTGCAGAATCGAGTCCAATATCCTAATAAAACTATAGCAGATTGGGGTGGGCTCATGATAAAACTTACAAATCTCTAATAACACTTTATATTATTTCTTAGTACTAATACTACCACAGTAAAATGTTTGGGGAATGGTATCCAAAGGGTCCCACCAGCAATTACTTAGCCTTCGCTGCCAGTCAGTCTGTCTGTCTATCAGACGGTTATATTTCATGAACCGTAATAGGAGAACAGTTAAAATTTTAATTTAATGCTCAATCAAAATCAAGCTAAATCAAACAAATTTTAGAGGTGTTTTGGGATAATCTTTTCAATGAATGATTCTTTGCGTTGATGCAATTTCAATATTCGATACAGTCAAATAGGTATGTGCAAAACATTAATGTAGTTTACCCACAGTTTCCGAAAGGAAAATTTAACTAAATTTATCTGACGGTCTGTGAAATCTCATGTCAACTCTTCTGATTGGTTGTTGAAAAGCGATTTGATTTTATTCAACCAATCAGAACAGTTAGCGTTAGAGTAGATTAGTTTAATTTGTTTACGGAAATCAGGGGTTAAGCCGTATACAGAAAGAAAGCTGAAAACTTATCAGCGCTTATCGGCGCTGGTCCATTCTACATAAAGCAAGCAGATTGAAGCAGAGCGAGCAAAATGTCGTACGATGATTGTCGGCGCTTATCGGCGCTGGTTCATATAAATGCCTCCGCCGGTTACCTGCGTAGACCGGCGCCTATAAGCGCCGATAAGTTACGACAGGCGCCGGTCAGCGCTGATAAGTTTTCAGCTTTCTTTCTGTATACGGCTTTAGTCTTTCTCAGCGATCAAATTAGGTATGCTTCGGCAAGCTTGGGCCGGCTCGACCGGAGTGATACCACGGCCTCACAGAAAACCAGCGTAAACAATGCATTTCGTTTCATTGAGTGAGTGAGATAACCGGAGGCCCCAATCCTCCCTTCCCCTCCCCTCCCCCTACTCTCACCTCAAAGGTCGGCAACGCAGTTGTGACTCTTGAGTTGCAGGTGTCCATGGGCGACGGACGTCACTTACCATCAGGTGACCCGTCTGCTCGTTTGCCCCTTTTTATTATAAAAAAAAAAAATAAGAACTACCTACTGAAAAAGTACACAATTCAGAATACTCACTCGTCTTATTGTCTAGTATAGCTTGAAGGTGGTTCGGGGGCACCTGCTTGTACTCAGGGTCCCAGATGGGAGAGCTGGCGCTGAAGATCTCCTCTTCGAGCAACGCCAGGAAGCGCGGGAAGTGGGTCAGGACTAGGACCTGGTAGAACAAGAGTTTTGCTATAAAAACCGGGACCAAGGGTTCCGTGTAATTTTTTAAAGATAGTTCTTCCATCACGGGAATCTAGTGTTGAAGTATATTTCGGGTATCTCAGAAACGGCTGTACCGATTTTGATGAAATTTTGTACACAGTTCTAGAATTGTATTTAATGTAAAACGAAATTTTACACATTATTTTTTTAAATTCACCGTTAGATGGCGTTAGCGACGAGACGAACGTTGTCTCAGGTACTAAGTCAATGGAACACCGTCCGATCTGATTAGCTGTCGGCGTCTGACTACACACACCACACGATACTTGTAGCGTCCGAGTAGACTCGGTCCGAGCATTCTCGTACCCTAAACATAGATCTCACCCGCTTCTCTAGGTCAGTCCCCCAGGTACTAAGTCAACAAAACACCGTCCGATGCACTGATTTGCTGTGGCCGTCCGACTACACACATGACACTACCAGTGGCGTCCGAGTAGACTCGGTCCGGGAGCACTCGGACCATAAATGCTAGTTATAACTCACCCGCTTCTCCGGCGGCATCCTGTCGCGCTCGGAGTGGCACTTGTCCATGAGCTGTCTGCAGACGGACTTGAAGACGGCTCGAAGTAGAGTCCGACCGAAGACCAGAGAAGTCTCGTAATGCGGCAACGAGTCGCAGAATGCGGGCACGTGGCAGAACACCAGCCATCTGCGGTCAGGGTTTCGTAGCAAAGCGGTCAAAAATATACCCCAGGGTCCGTAGCAATGTTGTCAAAAACATACCAAAACGTGCTAAAATGGTAAAAAAAAAAAACACGGTTGCACTCCGGGAGTGCCGGCAGAAGTAAAAACTTGATTATCGATTTCGATGTTACAACACTACTCTCCAACCGTCTTACGATTTTTCGATCAGCACACGTGGCCTGACGCGAGTTTCACAGTTTTTACCCATCCCACAAAAAAGCTCAACGCCGCTAAAAGAAGTTTTCACTTCAAAAAAATCTCACGCCTTTCATCCCCGAGGGGGTAGGCAGAGGTATTCCATTACTGGATGTACCCACATTTCACGAGATACATTGGACCCCTAAACGTGATAGGTGGTGAGCCCATCGAATGGTCAAAAAGATATGATTTATGCTTCCGTATAAAAGCTGTCTAAAAGATGCCCTTATGGTCCATACCAAAGTAGTAAAAAGATACACTAATGATACGTATCATTGTGGTTAAAAAGATAACCTTATAGTTCCGCACTAAAGTGGAAAAAAGATACCTTTATGATTCCATACCAAAATTTACAAAAATATACCATTATCTTCTTGCAATAACATTTACGTATCTTCCAGCAAAATATAGAGTGGACATATAGAAATTTAGAGTTTACAACTGATGAACGCCTGAATACAGGTGGGATTTAGGCATTTATCAGTTGTAAACTGCTTGCTTGATTAATAATAATAAATATGATAATCAAAGTATGAAATAAATGTACAAACCTAGTATAGTTGATCTGATACGCTGATATATCTTCTGCGTTTGACACTTGCTGAAAAAGAAACAATGAAGTCACACTTAATCATTTTATGTACCCTATATTTAAGATGGCCTATCAGCATAGGCACGACAAACTTAAACACATAATATATTATTATATAGGTAAGTCAAATGAAGACATAATATAAATAGCTAAATTACGTAATTCGTAATTCTGGGACCTGCAGGTTTCCTCACAACGTTTTCCTTCACCGTCGATTAATATGTACTAAACTAGTGATAAATATGTACGTAAGTTTCTGAAAAAGTCATTGGTTCATGCCAGGATTCGAACCCGAGACCTCACACTTGAGAGGCGGACTTTTTTTTAACCGCTGGGCTATAACTGCTCTAATATGCACACATGAAACTATTATTAACATTATTTATCTTATCTTACTCACCAATTTCCTAACGCTAGGCGCCTCGAAGTTCCAATGGTTGAAGCAGTGAAGAAACATCTTGGCCAAGTCGTACATCGTCTGCCACTCTCGCTGGGGGAGGGTGTTGAACTTGTAGAGCACGAAGTTGGTGATGGCCTTGGCTATGGAGGGCCGCTCGAAGGGAGGCTGGCCTAGGGGGCCCTCGATACGGGGCTGGCTGCGAGTCAGGATGCATTTACGGAGGAGCTGCGGAGCAAAGACACCATTTCTCTTATGTGCAAGTCCAACTAGCACTTGACAGGTTTTGTTTTAGAATAGTCAATGTCTAAATTTTTTTATCTCCTACAGTCCGTATGTTCGACAATCGAACTAGTGAGATTTTTTTTTCTCATTTGTTTTACCGTCGAACTACTGAGAATTAGTTTTCTCATTTGTTCGACCGTCGCATTTATTTAAATCGAGAAATAAAAAACAGTAAAATGAAGTTTAAAAAACACTTGTTTCGATTAAAAAAGGTTTATATCTGTATATTTAAATTATAACTGTATAGGTACAGTCAACAAAGTTGTTAGGATTACATGACCAGAAACTAAGATTCAGTTTTCTCATAAAGCCATAAATGTATTTATAGTTTTTTTGGTAAATTATAGGTTTCAGAAATACCTTTTAAAATAAACTTTAATCAATGAGATTTATTTATGACCACTCCAGAAAAATGACTTCTTAGTTACTGGCCATGTAACCCTAACAACTTTGTTGACTGTACTTAATGTAACTAAATAACTCATTTTTTGTAAAAGATGCCCAACAAAAATTTCTCCGCATAATAACTGAATTGGAAACTTACAAATTAAAATTATACTTTACTAACCTTGAAGAGGTAGTAGTAGACGCGCTTGGTGTCATGGTCATCCTCCCGGTGCATGGACATGAATATGTTCTCTACATCCACAACAGCTCCGAGCAGCCTGTTCACCTCAGACACCGGCAGCCCTTGTAGCTGGCTCACGTGTTTCTCTGAATAAAAAAATAATACATAAAATTAAATTAAAAATAGTAAATTGTGGGACACAATTCACACACGGTTATTTAGTCAAAAACTAGGTAGGGCCTGTACTATAGGTACTATACAACTGATGAACATACTTAATCAGTTAAGAACCGCGGGTTCGAATTGGAACCGAGACACAATTAAAAATCTATTGTGTCTGTGGTTCTGGGAGGTTAAATAACTATTAAACACCCAGACACAAATCCAACAGACATGTTCATGCACACCTTTTGGCTGCGAGCGGGGATCGAACCCGCGACCTCCGACTCAAAAGGCAGTCACTACCAACTGAGGCAACAGGCCCGTAAAATAGCCTTTATTCTCTGACTTTAATAATACTACTTAAATCTAAACCGTCTGCCAGATTTACAAGCTTTGAGATATTGTTAAGGCAGATATCCGTTATCTCACATAGCCTATCACCCATAGAAATCAAAGCATTCCATCTCAAAGCATCTTTTTGTAATTCCACATCCTGCAACAGTCCAGCAGCTATCGGAGACTGTCTTTGAGTGCCTCCACATGATGTACTGGAAGACAGATATCCCAATAGCAGTATCCCTCATACATTAATAGTAGTATGCACTATGGTACAAGAGGCCTCTGTGCTTTTGGGTTCGGCCCCATGCCTTACAAATGTCCAGGAATCCCGAATTCGAAAACATACATATTTTTTTAGGAAGGCTTACAGCACTTGATCGATATAATAAAGTCAAAGTCAAAATGTTTTATTCAAAATAGGAACTTACAAGTCCGCTTATTGAACGTCATTTCAACTCCACCGCTTCAGCATGTATGGTTGAGGAGAAGAAGCGGGGCAATGTTTTTCGCTATCGTATTGCGCTAGACTGGAGGAAATCTGTTCCAAGCATCATTGTCATTTATATAGTCGTCTAGTTTGTAATATGCCATTTTACAAAGTACAAAAGATAAGTATAATAAAAAATATCACTAGCTAACTGAAGTAAATTCTTACCTAATATGTGATTGCAATTGCGACATGGGTCGGTGAAGCTGGCGAGGGGCTGGTTGTCAGCCCGCTGGTTTCCCTTGACCGCCTGCTGTGGCACTGGTGTCTTCCATCCATTGCAGTTGCAGTCAGGAGTCTGTTTTGCATGGAAAGTGTCCAAGTTAAATTCTGGGTACTCTATAAAGGTATTTGTTTGAGTATTGTATTGTTTAAGAGCCCTATCACAAAACTACGCTCCTCAAGATTAGGCATTTGAACGCGACAGCCCGCTTGCTTGGGGTCACGAGTTCTCGGCACTACTCTGCCGTAGCGGCAGCAAGCGATTTAACGACCTTGATACTTTTCTATTTTTTTTATTGTAGTGTGTTCAACTTTTTTAGCGGGCGTATGTTAAGAAAGTTTAAAACAATACAATTTACAACCCCTTTAGAGATTATAGTTTATATAATATGTTTTTAGATATAGGTACGTAGATTTTTGCTTAAACTGAGAGGGACCAAACCTTGAAATAAAAAGTCTGTTCTCTCTCACACATAAAATGAAGGTTACCAGGGGTCTTTCATCTATACATATAACAAAACTCTAACGGGACCGTGTCTGTGCATAAAATATTTTTAGAAAAATAAATAAATCGTTGTCATGCAATAATATTCCACGCACAAAGTTAGTCACCATATTCTCTAAGTAGGTGTTTTCTTGGTTAATATTTACGATGTATTCCCGTTGTCCTCATTGGCCGTATTCCCATTATAGGGATACGGCAGTGGGGACAACGGGAATACATAAATTTCACGTGTCAATATCCCCATCAAATCTTTTTAAAATCCCTAAAATCTAAATACCTAATGGTTTTTTGACTTAAAGTGAAAATATCAAAAACTTAAAATGTCAAATGGATATTATATTACTGAAGTTCAAAAGGATAAAACTTGAAATACCTATGTACAAAGTCCCTGAAATAGATTTACCTCACAGTTCATTGACCAAAATGACAAATACCGATATTAAAGTATGTACATAATCTACTTTATAACACATTACATTGTATTTCATTACGCACTTGTGCGTTATTGTAATGTAAATCGCACGGTTTATCAAGGTCCTCCGGCTAAAAACGAACGGTACTTTTTAAAATCTTAACAAATAATTTTTTTTTCGCTGTTTTGTTTTTATTCGTTTATGAAAGTTCGAGTTTTCTTTATTTCCTCGCAAATATGTTATGTAACGTCGTATGTCATACTTGCGCCTACGGCTGGGGCTAGCAATATTGCCTCGGCTGTAATTTTCAACTTACCGCACTTATACTATAATGTACTATATCATATTGTAGCATACTTACTTAACAACGGTTATAATAAAAGATCTTTATTTGTTGCTCATAAAAAAACCTAACATCAAAGATCTTCTGAACCTAACCAGTCCAAATAATTTTCGCTCTGGTATTTTGAGCTCGCTTCGCTCGCTCTCGCAAGTGGTGCATTATTTTAACTATTTTGACCATTTGGTATTTAAAATGTTGGTATATCAAACTTTGTTGTTATAACTATAAAGATTTTGAATATTAGGTATTTAGTCCAATCTGTATTATAATCTTAGATATTTCGTAGGTAAGTATTCGCTGCCTAGGTATATTAAAACATTAGGTATTTAGATTTTAGGGATTTTAAACGTAAGTTATTTTACGTTAGGTTTTTAATTTTAGACATTCAAATACGTACCCGACCACATACAGAAATAGACTCAAACAACATTTTTATCCAATGACAAAGAAACTAATGAGCAACCCTCAAACATTCAAAAGATTAAAAAGAAAAACGCCTCAAGATCTAATCTGAGAATAGAAAAAAAATTATAAGGGTGGAACACTGGTCCCATTTCTTGCAATACTATATATTCTCATCAAAATATTGCTGGAAGAATAGAAGTTTTAAAGGGAGAGTGTATTTTATTCTTTTTAGTGCATTAAAATAAAAGCTTGTTTGAAAATTATTTTTTTACTCTTAATTTATTTTTTACTTTTTAGTTGGATTTAAAATGACTTCACATAGCTAACCATGCATTGTCATCCAAACTAAACGTGGATACAAAATTTTAGCTCAATTGGTTATATTCCAGCTCCATCATCAGACACTAACATGTCTGACATCAGACACACCAAAGTACTCGTCAACGCGAATCATACGAGCCCAAACTCGATAGGGTTATGTCGTTTAATTGCGGAGTTCCCATGGCCATTTTCCAGCTCCATCATCAGACCCTGGTTACCATCTAGCACCAAAGTTCTCGTCAGGACGAATCAAAGGAGCCCAAACTCGATAGGGTTTTGTCGTTAAATTACTGAGTTCCTTTGGCCGTCTTCCAGCTCCATCATCAGACTCTGGTTACCATCTAGCACCAAACAACTCGTGAAGATGTGTCATACGAGCCCAAACTCGATGGGGTTGTGTCATTTAATTACAGAGTTCCCATGGCCATCTTCCAGCTCCATCATCAGACCCTGGTTACCATCTAACACCAAAGTATTTGTCAAGACGAATCATACAAGCCCAAACTCGAGGGGTTTACGAGTAGTCATTGAGGAGTTGTGATATCCACCTCCTGGCTCCATCATCAGATCAGCTCAGTGATACCATAATATTGCATTGTCACTGAACTTACATAAGTACACCAAATTTCAGCTCAATCGGTATACAAACAACCATCACCACATGAGCAACTATCACAAGTTACAATAAAATACTTCGATGATTAAAACTTGTTATAGGTAGTCGCACTATAATTACGACGAAATTCGCGATCTTTCGGCGTGACAAATTTTGACACAGGTCCATCGTCGACGAGCGCTCGCGCAGTACTGAGCTCGGCCGGCCAAAACTTTGCTTTATGTAGCAATTTTGCAGTTTGAATAATTTTTCTTTTCAGGTTTATAATGAACTGTTTTTTAAAACATGTATGATGTTTGTATTCCTTATGAACTAAAGTATCTTTTGATATAAAAATCATGTGATATTGTTAATATAGTAAGGAGAAATTTACGGTTATTTCCAAGCGTTTTTGGCAATTTCACGGTCTCGAATATGATTTAATTTCTAGATATTCAATGCGTATTAAAAAAAATTGAAGTAGCTATCCACTTAATCACTATATAAGCAATATTATTATATTTTTTTTTATCTCATTTGTTTACTCGTTTAGTTCAATCCACGAACACAAAAAAGTGCCGTCGCGCGTTTTTCGAAAAACTTGCTTCGGATTTTTTACTTTTATATAGTTAACTAAGATAAAATCGAATAAAGTAGGGTAGCCATTCCCTATAATAATATATTTTCTCTTCTATCCCGAAAGTATAAGTTGTTCAAGTTTTCTAGTTTCTCAGATCCAGGAAGCCAAAGTTGGCCTTTAAACGCAAAAATCACGCTCGAAATGTAATAGGGCTCTTAATGACATAAAATATCATTGTAAGAACATGAACAGGTGATTGCACATTGTAAAGATTCAACACCAACTTTTACAATGTGACTAAAAGTAAAGCATTGTAAAGTAATAAAAGCATAAAATTTAAAAGATATAATTCAGCTGAGCTATGCGAATCTAGGCTGTGCATGGCATTGAGGATAAGTTAACCAATGGACAATTCAATTCATATTATAGATAATTCCCTATGACATACAATTGGACGAATAGCGTATTGGACATACTGCATATAGGACCAAATGCGTGTTGGACAAACAATGTTTTGGATGAAATGAGAGGAAAAACAAAAATTCCATGTGAACGAATCGTATGTTGGACCATCAGCTATCAAATCCCGTGAATGGTGTTCCAAGTGCAGATCCAGTTGGCATTGTTCCTGTCAGAATCCCCTAAGATGGCACTCTGACCAAACCAATTTTTCTAAATCCTTCCTGAGCATGCTCTTAACAATTCACCAAAGTTTTATTGTAATAGACTATAGTTATAGAAGACGAACATAATGTAACACACATTTTTTTATAATTAAAATGTAGCACATTGCACTTCACTCCAAGAATAGTATAGAGTCGTCAACACAGCACTAATTAATTGAGAATGGGGGGACTGCTTCATTTTGAACAATGAACACAAGTGCAGTGATATACACGCATCAGCTCAAGAGCTGCTAGTGTATTAATTAAATAATAATAATAATATATTACCTGGCAAGCCGAGTATATGGCCAATTTGAGCAGCTTCTTGTTGTGTGGCCAGTTGTACACCTGCTGCTTGCGTTGCTGAATGCGCTGTAAGTTGGACTGTCGTGACGCCTGCCCCTCACTGCCCCCCGGCGTTGCCGCATTGCTGGAGCTCGCATCATCCGTGTTTGCACTTGAAGATGCTGGAGACATTAAGGCAGTGAATTTTTTTCTTTTCATTATTGTGCTTCTGATAAAAGATAGACTGTTGATGTTACTTGATGGCCTGGACCTTGTGGTAAAAGACAGGTAGACCAAAAGAATGCTGGGCAGACATCATAGCTACAGCATATAAGAAATTGAGGGTCACAGCAAAAAACTATTTGGAAAATACTGGAGGAGGCCTATATCCAAACAGGGGTTCCAATATTCATCATCATCAGCCGGAAGACGTCCACTGTTGAACAAAAGCCTCCCCCATAGAACGCCATAACGAACGGCAACGGCAACCAACAACGGTTCCAATATTAAACAAGTCTTAACTAAAAAACACAAAATATTTAATATGTAGTATACTAATGTTCTTTTCATAAGCAAATTCTATATTTTTATGGTTGGAAATAAATCATGCTTATTATGACTGGTTTAGGGCACAATAATTTTAGGCCTTATTGTCTATTTATAATGGTATGTATTAGTTCGGAAGCAATGTTATGACAGTTGTTATTAATTTGATATAAGTGGGTAATTGCTAAATAAATCAGTTTTGCTTTGGACCTCAACTGTGTGGTACTTATTATATAATTAATTCTGAGACATGTGTAAACAGACTATCACGTTTAGCGTCGAATATTCTCATGAAAAGTGTGTTTAACCAGTAATGGAATACCTCTGCCTACCCCCTCAGGGATAAGAGGTGTGAGATTATATTATTATTTATTATTATTGTAATTATCTTTATTTGACATTTGTTACGAGATCAGTGCTTGATCTTTTTTCACTTGCTGTATTGGCAGATTTACAGAAGAAGCAACATATGTCAAAATGAAGACGATTACGGTTACAATTATAAATACACAATAAGGCCCCTGATTGAAAAAGACCGTTATACCCGTCTAACAGGATGTCATCTCAAACTCAAACACCGTATCATACTAAAACCCTCTCAGACATTTCTGGAGCAACCGAGTGGTCAAATAATGATATAAAGGTTCTGGAAGTAATCTCAGTACTAAAGTAAGTAAGTAAGTAACAACTCTTTATTGTACACCAATAGAAATACCAAAAAGTCACACAGTGATACCAAAAAGTACAATGGGTGGTCTTATCGCTTTAAGCGATTTAAAAATATTGAAGACAACTTGAGTGGAGAACAGTTGGACTGGCATTTATCGACTGTACACTGCTTGCATTAATAGTAACAACTTCTACACACCGAAAACTTAACAACAATTTACAATGAATATGATAGGAGCATTAACATGCAAAGCTAAGAAAATATTGGTTGTGCCTTTGGGTATCCTTATGCTTTCTAAGTTATAGTATATACACTTTGTGAATAGTATATAACTAACGCATGTTTTGTTTGATTTACAGTACGCTTCAACATGTTTATTTACCTTCATGGCTATGCGCTTGGGAAGAGTCTGCCTCAGTACTCGTCATGGCTAAGTCAGCGATTTCGTCGCTCATTTGAGGGATTTAGTCTGTTTGGTGATGACCTGAAATAGGTGACGAGCACTCTCGTAACTTATACGCGTAAAATTTACGCGTCCATTTTAGTGGATATTAAATTTGCTATAAAACGCGCGCGGACGCGAACAAGCATCGACGTCGATATTTTTTTCTAAAATGTCAATGTCAAAATTAAAGTTTTTTAGTAAGTGCCGAAGCAAAAGCAAAAATCATTCAATCTATACAGCCACGTCTTGCGTATTTTATCATTTTACAAATAAATAAATAGATCTGCTACTCAGCAAGGTGTTTCATGTATCATTTCAACGTATCATGTCTTTCGTATAGTAAAGTTATTATCTCACTTTAATTAATACTGAAACTGAAGAAATACGATCTACTGGGAATAACCCCTTGATAGCATGGCAAGTGGCAACCCAAATGTACAGGACAAGACTTCTTTCAGTTCGCGCGGGAAACTGTTTGCGTCGGACATGTGGTTGGCGGAATAAATTCATTCATATTCTAAATACGAAGAATATTCTACTGATTAGAGGGGATGATTTAGATATATTGCTACACATACTGGAAACGAAAAGTAGTGGCAATTTAAAATAAAAGTTAAACTATGATATTTATTATGATATATAAAAAAATATTTTAAAAGTTTATCAAAAGCAATGGCATCGAAAGTTTTTCTTCGCGAAAATGAGACTTTTGACGACTTTTATAACCGATGCAACAATTTAACAGTTTTCGATTGTAGTGAAGAGGAAATGTTGTGGTGGATGATGGGGTCCCGTAGGTTACCTCTAACAGAAATAGTGCCAATTAGTATTGTCCTTGTGGTAATTTTCTTGACCGGTGTTGTGGGTAATGTGTGTGTCTGCGTGGTCATAGTCAGGCACCCTGGTTTGCACACAGCCACCAACTACTACTTATTTAGTTTGGCTGTCAGCGATTTGCTATTACTTTTATTTGGTGAGTGGTTAAGTAATAAATAAAAAAAAATGCGCATCTAAGAACATATTTTATTGGATGCTCAATATTTTTTACTAGTAATTTATGTACTTGTATCTACTTTATAAAAATATCTAAATTTTTAAGAATTAAATAAGTTCATAGAATCTATCGATCTTATTATTGCAACTCTTACGAAAGAGACTCATTCAAGAATTGTAGTAGATAAGCGCGAGCGTGAGCCAGTGTTTTCAAATAAATAAAACTTTGAATGCGTCGTTTGTCATATTTATCTTTGGAATTCCCAGCGGACATGCGAGTAAGTGTTTAGCTTTCAGTCTTTGGCTTGTTATTGGCTTGGGTCAGTCTGATAAGCTAAACTCTGATGATGTTCGCAGTATGATTCGAACCCATTAACGTATGATTGGTTATAATGCGTACCTATTTAGCGAATTCTCCTTCTACATGAAGCGATAGCGGACCATTGTATTGTAATACTTACCTACTCGCTATTCCAAGATCCAGATTCCAGGTATACACATGTACCTAGCCATTAAGAGGTATCCAAGATCCCCATTCAATGTGGAATGTAGGACTTACTACTTATTTATTTACATATAGACCGGTCAGATGAGACAAACGTACATAACAATCTTATAATCATTTGACTGGACGGAACGCATAAAATTTGTTAATCTCCTACAGGGTTAGAATAAAAAAAAAAATATAATCCGACTGATAGTCTTTTATTCCGAATTTCTTTTTCTTTATTTCACATTATTGGAATCCATTTTAATTTAAAATTTAATTTAATTTTAATGTGAATTCAAATATCACATATCTTATCACTCGTATCGTAGATGTCAAGCATTATTTGCATCGTATATATCACTAGAAGGCCTCAGCCATCTCTAATTACCTAGCTACCCGATTAGAAAGGCCCGGGGAATGGATTTATGTAGATTTCATAGCTTACAAATACAGATATTCATTGTCGCAAAGATTTTCACCCAGTCTGTTTTTACGGATTGGCGTTGACAATATTGTTTTCCATTTTTTCTCCATCCATTACAAATTTAGTTGCATTATATTCAAAGCTCTGAAACGTGACTTTTATCACTGAATAGATTACCAACACGTACCTACTTATTGAGAAAATATTGTTATGCCCAAACTAAAATTTCAATAAAAAGGGCACTGGAAAAGGAGATGTGCAAGAAAAAAGTTTGTGTGTTTGTGATTTTTCTGACGGTAGTGGCAGTATTTAATTTTCTCCTTTAATAATATGGCGGAGAGATAAATAGAAGGAGAAGTAGGTACTACGATGACCCTAAATAATGTGAAAAGGCAAAGAGAATACAGATGATAAGTAAAATTACCCGAGTTGAGCAGTTTAATAAGTTGGGTTGCTCATTATTCTGTGGGGCTCTGAGCAAATTTATGGACGTTATTAGGACGAATTTAGGGGACATTGACTGACGTTGTTTTTTAATTTGTTTACGAAAGCTAAAAAACCTTCTAACAATCAGCCAAGCGTAGACGTGGGTTTTTAGGACAGATGTTAATATTTTACCACGTAGGTAACCAAAACTTACAGAAATCGAATCTAATAGATAATTAAATACAGTTCCTTAGTAAGCTCTTCACTTGCCGATGGTTGGACGGGCGCAATTATTATGTTTTTTTAAATGTTCCTTTTACTCCGAATATATAAGGTTTCTAAATAAATATAAAAGTTTCCTTATAAATTCAGGAAAAGCGGAACAGGCTTTTTGTCGAAAATAATTTCGATGTGTAATTTTTACGTCTGTTCGTGAGTTATATTTTATGATGCGATGCTAATTGAACTGCAGTTACACAAGAACGTGTGGTTATAATCAACAGATTTTAAAATATGTTTCGCCAGTCTTCGTGAATAAAAAAAACTGAATATATTAAATGGGTTAGGTACCTGCGTAGCGGCAAGCTACGCCAGAGCTACGCGAAAGGAAATTTGGCAAATTTTGCTAGATTACCGAATTTTTAATTTTCAGAAGTCTATGCCACTTCAGTTTGGGTTGCCTTTAAAGAGATTTAAAATTTGATAGGCAGAAAAATATCTATTCGCAAGTATATTGTGTTCATAATCGCGAACGAACTTGAACGAACTTAAACGGCAAATACTTCTATTATTCATTATATTTATGCGCCATATACGACCTATTGACAAATACACAACACAGTTTTTCAAAATAATATTCAAACAAACGTTGGGCCCGCGCGAGAATCGAATCCGCAACACGCTTGACGTATCCAGCAAAACTTGGTCCGAGTCAAAGAGATTTAAATATAATAGGGCATAGAGGGGGCATTAGGAATATTTTCATACAAAACTTTGAAGCCTAAGTGTCATGTCCTTGTCATTTCAGTTAGTATGAACGCGAGCTGTCATTCGGTCGAAATTGTACTCTACTTATTCCACTTGGAATAACTTTTGACTTCAAATTTTCCTCGCTTTGACCCCTCTATGCCCTATTACATTTAAATCTCTTTGGTCCGAGTACACGATAAGTAATTTGTGAAGCACTGGCTGAATACTTCAATAGGTTTTTTTTAATCGTGCTTGGTCCACCCGATACTAGCAGTAGAAACTACTTAACAATAAGGTACTCGAGGCAATTAACGCCCACTTAACTTAAAATCATTTTATTCTCTATAGAGACTTCCTAATTGGAACAAATAATGAGATAAAAAGGTAAAACATAGTTTTCTGAACCGAAAGATGTTAGTTGTGTGCTTAAATTATTTTTTATTTCCATGCTAATGACACCTTTTTAAAAACCTTTTTTGGGCGTTATTAAAAATACTATGTTTATTACCGCCCGTTCACAAAATAAAATCCTGGATGCGGAAAATGCATTCTTAGAGGTTATAAAACTAATAAAACATAACCGTTATATATCAGTTTGTTATTCAGAAATAATATAATGTAACAAATCAACATTTAAAGTAAAAACTATCATACTTCTTATGAAGTGTAGGGTAGCTTCAATCTCCTGGTTATAATAATTTTTACAACTTTTTTTTTTAGTTCAATAATAAACATTGACATGAAAAAACAGTATAACAGCCGTTTTATTTAAAAAAAGAAAGATTATTTTTATCCTATATTGGGCGTTAATAAACGATGAAGGGCAATGGCGCCCGCAGGGGTTCTAAAAAAACAGATTCACGTAGGTAGGTATATATCAAATAGAAGAAGTTGAAGTAATTAAATATTTAGGAAATAAATTTTATTTTAAGATAATTATTAGTTAGTTACGAATTATTTTATTTAAAACGTAATGTTTTTGCCATGGTATTATTACGCCCATATGTAGGTCAATAACGCCCAAAGATCAGTTGACCGGGCGTTATTACCCCAGTGGGCGATATTGTCAATTTGTATAGTTTTTCTAGAAAATACTCCGATTTCATTCAAAATATTAACGAAAAATTAATGATAGTTACCTACACTACAACACAAATGAAAATTATACAGAAAATATAACAAAATAAGCAAAAAACTTTCAATTTTGTTGGAGTCCTTGAAGCACAGCGTGTCACTGGCAAGATGGTGGCTCAAGAGACTTGCGCTTACGCTAGGCGTGTCCCTATTGGTGTATTCTATGTGTGCGCAAGCCACGACGCCGCTCATTTAATTAAAAGTCGTTTTTCTGTAGTTTGGGCGTTATTTAACACAGGGCGTTAATTGCCATACCTACCTTACAATTAATTAGGGCTCTGTTAGACAATACGCCACTGTAAAAAAAACTGCCCAATTAGAATCAGACCAACTACAAAGTTAAATGTGTATAAAATGTACTTTTTTAGGTAAATATAACGTCATATTTAACTTTTGAGGATAAAAGCGTAACTTTAAATTTATCTTTTGCGACATATTCGGAAACAAATGTCTGTGAACACGTCGCGTCGTCGTCGTAGCTGTCATTTGTGAGATATATTTGTTTCGCCGACAGCAGAGCGGATGATGGTGCTATTTTAGCTTGTACCTATTTTGAATATTACATTTGCTCCTTTCGAGCTTAAAGTAGAATATTTGAATAACATTTTTGATGCTATACAAAACACGTGACTGAAAAATATCTGTAATAATGGAAAGAAATCTTATTGTATATTATTTGCTAGCTTTTCCCCTCGAGTTTGCCCGCTTTCTTTTAATGAAAAGTAGCCTATATGTTATTCTGATATTATTGTTAATCAATATTAGGTACCTACTGTACAGTTTTATACTTACAAAAATGTTCTGTAGTTTTTGCTTGAAAGAGCATCCCTCCTCACAAACTTGCATTGAATTATGATAAATTGTGAGAAAACTTTTAAATTAAGACTTAATGATATAAGAATGACGATTACGGCTCTACATCAGACCTCGTAACTTTTTACGGCATAAAATTCTGCAAAGTTTTTTTTTATAGTTATGGACGTAGGTACCTAACATTTGTAATTTGAGATCCTGCCATAAGCGTAGATCACAGAAGATAATAAATAAGACATAGTAGAGGCGGCTGTAGACTGGCTGAAAAATTTAGATTTAGCTAGACTATTTTTCAAGGCCGTACGATAATAATAATAATAGTTAGGTACTAGGAATGAAATCCTACCAAGTGATATCGAAGGCCGGAGCCATTTATAGACGAAACTAAAAGATATAATAATGATTTATATAATATGACATTAAAAGCCGTATCAGTAACACGTCAGGAATATAATATGTAGAGAAAGGACAAAAGAGAAATGGTTTTATCTCACGACACCAGCATTTCAAATAGTATTATAGCTAACACTAGCGACCCGCTCTCGCTCCGCTTCGGTTTACCAATTTATATACCACTAGCTGTTCCGCGCGGTTTCACCCGTGTAGTGCCCGTTCCCGTGGGAATAGTTTTTGAGTTTATTCGTTACAAATATAAAATTTGTCCTCTTTATAATTATTAGTGTAGATTATTTTTATTATCTTCTAAACCCGGCAAGATATCAAAATGTAACATTAAGTTACAATTCCGAAGGAAGACATGGTGAGAAAACCCACAATTCCCAGAATTTACTCTGAGACATGTCGTACAGAGGCGCGTGCAGCGCCTGGGCTTACCACGTTTAGAGGTTATTATTACAATTATTTTTTTAATTGAAATCCTTTGAGCTCTTTGGAAGCCTATTCAAAACACACTTTTAGAGAGACAGTCAAAAATTCTAAAAACGGTCATCAAATAAGCCATCGTATAAATAATAGCAGTATTCAATTAAGTTTTGGCATTTTGTTTGATATCACAGACAACCACATCAATTTTATTATTGGATTATAAATAAATTCATTCGCACGTGAAAACAAAGCATTATCGCATTCACATTCGATTTGTCTGACATTCAGAGAACTGAAATTATTCATTTTATTTTATCAGACAGATATTGTCGGCCGGCGGGTGAAAAACTTATGTCGTTAATACGCATTGACATTTATATTCTATTTGTTCACAGTTAAAAGATTTTGGGTAGATCCACCCTCGTTTTGCTGTGGTTCACATTTAAGTATATAACTTCTAAACTTTGCAAGATATTGCAATGTAACATTATATTATACTTACAGCACAATAAAAGCTAAAATTTGCATTTTCAAGAGCTAAATTCCAGGCAGACAATAATTTAAAAAATGATCATTGGTATTGGCCAAAAACGTTTAAAGAAAAAGTTTCTCCCTCCTACAAAACAGAATGATTTTCTTTTAACCTCTTTTAGTACGAGAGCCCACGACCAAAATTTTTGTCTCATAACAATACGGCCAAAACCGCATCAAATCGATAGATACGATTATCCTGAACTCGAAAATACCAATATCAGACATTTTCCGCGTAGCGTTTGATCTGACCGAATTTTCAAAATTGTCAAAGAATTTTACCGAACTGCATCATAGCAATATGTCTGATTTGCAGACTGTAGTTGAATGATAGTTCTGAGATACCGGAAACATATTTTTCAGACGTTAGTGGTGTAGCGCAAACCCGTAAAATTACTTAAAAAAATTAAAAATGAGACAAAAAAAATGTCTCATAGCAATACGTCTGAAAATCTTTTTTATTAGTAAATTTTGGTTATTTGATGCGAACAAAACAATTTTCAGACGGAAATGTGAACGCATTAAATTTTGAGACCGTTTTGAATATGTTAACAAATTTTACCAATCGGTACCTATCATAGCAATATGTCTGAAAATTGTTGGACATGATAAAATAAGTAGTCCACATGTGCAAAAAATTTATATCAGACAAATTAAGTGTAGCACCTTTTCTATCAGACAACTTTTCGATACTCGCAACTCAACAACTCCAACTTCAACTCTCGCAGCCCCTCTCGCCGCGCCGCGCTCCACACCGCCAGAAACTGTGGCCAGGCCCTAACACGCGAAAAGCCGTACCCGCCGCAGGAGCGTAACAAGCGCAGAGGCGTCGGCCAGGCGACTCCGAAACGTTATTTTCGTTTTTGGGAATATACTCCCACTACACTTAAAGTGTCTGAAAACAGGTTTTTGGTAATCCTGGTCGCAATACGAAAAGTTTAAAAAAATATATATCCGTATTGCTATGATACAGGTCGGCTAAATTTGTTGACATTTTCAAAAATGCGCTCAGGCTATATGCTACGCGCAAAATGTCTGAAAACCAACTTTTTCGTAATACAATTATAAAATCTATGTACATTTTCACTATCGGACGTATTGCTATAATATCGACTGCCTTTTTTTTTGACACAGCAGAAATGGCCTCCCACGCAGTTGCTACACTTTTGACCGTTACTACACACCTAGTCAGGTTCAGAATCATACAATCTAACGATTTTATAGGGTTTTTGCCGTATTGCTATGAGACATGGTTTTGGTCGTGGGCTCTAGTACTATTTGGTATTGGTATTTATTTTGAAATCACCGACAGACACTTCAATATTATGTTCAAAGAGGTTAAAAAAAAATCATTCCTTTACTAGAAACTTTTTCTTTAAACGTCTTTGATTATGTTATTGTAATATTACTTATTCTGTGGTAATACTAAGATTTATAAAAGAAACACATGCCTATTCGAATTGTGTCAAAATAACTTTTGGAGATTTGAACAAACAAACATTTACGTACACGTTTTTTATTTTTAGTTTTGCTCCTAACGGTATTACCTAAAAAAGAACACGTTTTTCCCGTGGTCCCGGTGAGTTGACCCATTACCGGGTTCACGGGGAATTTTAATTACCCGTGGTTCCATGGCACTAGGGATTACAATTTGCCGAATGTACCTACTTCAACACCTATTATATCAACATTGTTGGTGTTATACCCACAAGATGGGAATAATAATTAATTTTGTACTAGTCCATTAAATATCTGTAAGAATCAAAGAGAAAAAAAAATGTAATAGGACATAGAGGGGGCATTGGGAATATTTTCATACAAAACTTTGAAGCATGTTTGAAGCTTAATGCGTCATGTCAGTTAGTATGAACGCGAGCTCATTCGGTCGAAATTGTACTAGACTTATTCCACTTCGAATAACTTTTGGCTTCAAATTTTCCTCGCTTTGTCCCCTCTATGCCCTAATATATTTTAATCTCTTTGGTAAGAATGGACATCAATGAAATTGTATCTCACAAAATAATATTACGAGTAATGATTACATAGAAGAAAACTGTTAACATAAGGTGGGTGACCCAAATAAGGCCTACCTTATTTTTTTATTATCTGTCTAGCGGGTTTATAATCAATGCATTGGTAATTTGAAATACTTATTGAAATATTATTATTATTATTTATTAAATTAGAAAAAATAATAAGACTTAATATTATAAGATTATTATAGGTTAGGTTTAAAGAACTTGATTTCTCAAAAAAACTAAATAATACAGTTTACTTACTTGAGATTAAGTAACACATTATTTAAAATTAACTTGGTTCCCTGGCACAAGTTAACATTTACAAATATTAGTAGAAACATAAATATCTATCTAAATATCTAATTTACACAGTAAACTATTTTATTTTACATTTTATAGAACATGGGATTTATGTTTTATTTTAAATGAATACAAATTTTTACAGTCTTTGATTTCGTCTGGTAAGTTATTAAATATCTGCGCACCATCAAATAGTATATTCTTTTTACCATAATTTGTTCTTGGATATAATATTAATAATAAAGGAATAAGATTATTATTGAGATTCATTTAGACAAATAGATTGTTCAGACAGATTTACGCAACATGGTTACCTACGTATCTGCTATGAAAAGAGAGCGAACTTTAAAATTTAAATGTGCATCAGAATCTGTAGAACTTAGCACAGAGTCTACAAAGGGTAATTGGACCTAGTTACATATCTTGAGAACTTTTGCAAGTTTAGGAACTCAGATCGAATCAGTTTGTGTAGGTAACTCCAGAACTTTAAGGGTTATTGCACACATACTTATATCAACATGGAAATGGATCCGTAGCGCCTCAACTGAATCCGTTTAGTATTCTTTGTATGAAATTACCCCACTATATCCGTATATATCCGTGTATATATCCGTAGCGCCTCAACTGAATCCGTTTAGTATTCTTTGTATGAAATTACCCCACTATAACGCACACTAATCAACCCGCCTAGGGACAAGCTCGAGCAAGTTTTTTTAGTTGATATTGTGCTCATGTCATTGCGCCCTTTAAAGGTCAGTAGTATTTTTTTAATGCTCAGTATTATTTAAATCTTATGATTTATTTATCAAATTACCGTATAAAAAAACTTTACCATATTAGAAAGGAGGGTCACATTTGAGCAAAATTTTATGATCCATATTAAGTACCTTAGGTACCTACTTTTTTCTTACATAAGTTTTCTAGGTTCTTTGGTGGCCATTTTATAAATGACTTGATCAATAAGTGAAAGGAGGGTCACATTTGAGCAAAATTTTATGATTCATATTAAGTACCTTAGGTACAGTCAAGAGCAAGTCAAGCTTGACACTGCCAGTTTAAGCTGAGCTCTGATTTGTACTGCGCGCCATAGAATACAGAGCCGGGTCAAAGTCCAAAGTATCAAGCTTAGCGTGCTCTTGACTGTACCTACTTTTTTCTTACATAAGTTTTCTAGGTTCTTTGGTGGCCATTTTATAAATGACTTAATCAATAAGTAATTTTTATAAATGTTTTAACTACAATATTAAATTAATTAATTATAATTGATGCACCTGTAACTTTTTAAAATGTATTTTATAGAATTTAAAAAAATCAAATAAATCTTTATTCTTGTTTCGGTATTTAGTGTGATTATCAAGCTAATGAAGCGATGTGAAAATGAATATATTATATTTACATAGTAGGTAGATCATGATAAGTTTCTTTTATATCACATGAAAAAATACTTGTTCTGCAGAAATAGAATACATCTGCCGACTTCCTCGGGGATGACTTAAGTATATATAGATAACATATAATTCGAAAGTAAGTAATTCAGTGTGTTTGTTACCATGAATATTCGACGAGCTATTAATGAAATTAGGTAGGCTTAATTTTCACTTACAATGGTTTCCATCTTGAGGAAGGAGATCCCGGAACACGAGAGAAGTCGCGATCAAAAGCTAGTTTGTAAAAATACCCACCCACCACTTCGAACTTGGCAGAATGCGTAATGTCTATGATAAAGCTAAATTATAAAAAAAAACAAGTCTATCTTATATAATATTATTTCTTTTTTAGATAAACTAAGATAAGACCGCCCATTGTACATTAATTAGTGTTTATAATAATATCCACATTATATTGTTTTTCGTGTACAATAAAGAGTTGTTTGTCGAGTTGCTGTCGGCATATACCTACCTAACAGCTGACTCGATCTAAAATATGAAATAAAAATTGAACAAAGACTTTCTTGTAATTTATCAAGTACTTACGTAGTTAAGTTACGTACTTAAGTATTTAGTACGCAACAAAAGCCAGATTTAATAAAACGTTTCTTCACATAAATTTTTGAGCATCGAAGGCGGCAAAAGGGCGGCAGGTAATTGTGTTATTCTAAACCTTAACAAAACATAATCATGACGGACATTTTTTAATCTTGAAATATTTGACAGAAAACTATCAAGCGGCTATCAAGTAATTAGAACCTATTTGTTTGACAAGCTAAAATACATCTAAAATTAAAGATCTTAACTTAATAAGAAAGATAAACTAATGAAATCGTAATAAAAACTTTGTTAAATCAGAAATTCTACGAACAATTTGTAGTTCGTCGTACCAAATAGGTACCCTGTGCCTAAAAGTATTTTGTCTTCATAAGACACAGTGTCACAGAATAAGTATGTGTATTTATTATTCCTCTGGTAAAACGTAAACAACGTGACCTACGATAATGATACCATAAAATAAATATGGAACCAAAGAGGTCGGAATACAAAAATCTCTTTTTTAGAAACTTTTTCTTCAAACGTCTTTATATTAAAGAAATGAAAGACACAGCGTAAGTTGGCGCAGGGATAGGAATGAAGATTTTTATGCTGTTTTTGTTATGTTCACGCACAATGCAGGAAGTCGTTAAGCCAATGAGTTTTTCTAAAACTGAGTACATTTTATCACTAGTTCGACGGTGAAGGAAAACGTCGTGAGAAAACCCGCAGGTCCCAGAATTTATGAGACATGTGTAACAGACCCGCAAGCGTATTCACCGAACTTCGATATTCGATATTCGACTCGGAATCGGAAAATATGTCGAAGATGGGATATTCACAGATGTCGGTATCGAAAACGAATGTCATATTTGCAATAAGGATTCGGAAAATTTTCCGTGGCTGTCAGAAACGCCTAGAATACAGTTTCGAATCTATCGACTTCGGAAAATTTTTCACTCACCACCTATCACTGTAAGGGGTACAAAGATTATACTGGTGAGATGTGGGCATTTAGTGAAATGAAATACCTCTGCCTACCTACTCTTGAATAAAAGGAGTGAACATTTTTTTTTATGTTGTAGCCATGTTGCCATTAAAATTGACTGTTTACATAAAATAATCTTTAATTAAGAGCGAAGATTCATATAGCTGTTTCAGAAATTAAGTAAATGTTTATCCTGTTGTAATGTATTGCAAATAAATGCTTAGGTTTATGCGAGTCACTAAATACCCATAACATAATATAATATTATAAAATATAATATTATATTAGGATATTATATATTATAAAAAGAACCCTTTATTATTTGCGATTTATGTCGTAACAAAGCTGTGGTGGGTACTTTGGGATTAATAAATCAGTTGTTGTCAAGACCTCGTGTTTCATTACGTTTACTACATGGTGGCAGCGGTAAAGTCTAAATAAATCGAAATAGTGTTGTGAAGTGATTAAAATAGGTATAATTTTGGAGACCTGTTAAAAATCTATAAGTTTAATAGTAATTATCAGTGGTTTTGAGCGTTAAAAACAAGTTCAATTCAACAAAGAAAATGGAGCATGCGCGGCCGCCATCGGAATTAAATATGGACGGTGGTCCCGTCAGCCGGGCTGACTCATGGAAACGATGGAAACAACAATTCGAAATATTCTTAAAAGCGTCAGGAGTGAGTGAGGAAAAAGCAGGCGTACAGGCCAGTCTGCTTATCAACCTGATCGGGCCGGATGGCTACGACGTTTATCAAACGTTTACTTTTAAGAACGATACGGAGCGAGATAACGTGCAGGTTATAATAAAAAAATTTGATGACTACTTTGGAACAAAAGAAAACCTTACGTTATTAAGGTACAAGTTCTTTACGCGTAGTCAAAGCGAAGGGGAATCGATTTGCCAATATGTGACGGCGCTTCGTCTACTCAGCAAGCGATGTGAGTTTTCTCAGCTCGAGGACGGGCTCATCAAGGATCGCATAGTGTGGAGTGCGAAGTGTGACGGTCAGGGACCGTTTACTCCGTTGTGATGACCTTGACCTCGAGAAAGCGATTAAGATGTGTCAGGCGGATGAAATTTCACTGGAGAGTAGTCGTCAATTGAATACGGGTGGTGCGTCATCAAGTGTAGTGCACGTCGATGGAGTGGAGCGCCGCGGTGCGTGGCGGCCGGCGCGGAGGCCGAGCGCACGGCCGCGGCGCACCCGCCGGCCACGGCATAGGCGGCGCCAGCGGGGCTGCGCAGCCGCAGGGCCGCTTCCAGTGCGCTAGTTGCGGCGGCATGCGCTGTGCTGCGGGGCAATGTCCAGCGCAACACGTCACCTGTTACGTATGTGGTATTCGTGGACATTTCGCACGGGTATGTAAGTCTAATTCATATAATAACAAGGACGTCAGAAAAGTTTATGAGATCGGGCGGGAAGATAGTGATAATACGTCGGATGATTGTGAGTCGTTCTACATATCAGTGATAAAAGATGAAAAAGCGGAGTCGGAGGAGTGGCACGAATATTTAGTGTGTGATAATGGGTCGGAAAAATTTAAATTAGACACTGGTGCGGACATAAATGTGATTTCATATACGACATTTTTGAAGCTAGGTTTTGAAGAAAATATTATAAGAAAGAATAAAATAAGATTAGAGTCCTACAGTGGCAATCAAATCCCTGTTATGGGAGTATGTAACTTATTATGGTCATATAAAAATGTAACATATAATTTACAGTTTGCAATAGCGGATATGCGTTGTCTAAGTGTGCTGGGACGGAAAACGTGCGAAGAATTGGGTTTAGTAAAACGAGTTCATACTGTAAACGTGTCGGAATATACCGATTTATTCACGGGACTTAGGATGTTTGCCAGGTAAATATCAGATTGTTATAGATAAGTCGATACAGCCCGTTGTATGTGCATCTAGGAAAATACCGCTAGGTTTACGTGATAGGCTAGCAGAAGAGCTAAAGAAAATGGAAAAATTAGGAGTTATTAGGAAAGTTACCTATCCTACTCAGTGGGTTCACTCGTTGGTAATTGCGGCTAAAAAGAATAACGGCATCTGGATATGCCTCGACCCGCGCGAGCTGAACCGCGCGGTACAGCGCGCGCACTTCCAGCTGCCCACTGTGAGCGAGCTGGCGGCGCGGCTGCACGGCGCGCGCTACTTTTCGGTGCTGGACGCCAACTCTGGCTTCTGGGCCGTGCAGCTGGACCAAGAAAGTGCGGACCTGTGTACTTTTTCAACGCCTTTTGGCCGTTACCAATTTTTACGGCTGCCATTTGGTATAAATTGCGCCTCAGAGGTATTTCATTGCAAAATGAGGCAGCTGCTGGAAGACCTGGACGGTACGGACAGCTTTGTGGACGATATCATAGTATGGGGCCGAACCAGACAGGAGCATGATGACAGACTAAATGCGTTATTAAAACGAGCAAGAGAAATAAATTTAAAATTTAACAAAGAAAAGTGTAGATTGGGTGTACAACGAGTGACATATTTGGGACATATTTTTGATGCGAACGGCATGCGCCCAGATAATAACAAAGTAAAAGCGATATTGGACATGCCTGCGCCAAGTGATAGGAAAAGTTTAGAGCGATTCTTAGGGGCAGTAAATTATTTATCGAAATTCATTCCAAATTATTCACAGCATGCGATTCCATTAACTAATTTGCTTAAAAAAGAAAATGATTGGCGATGGGAGAGTAGTGAACAAGATGCGTTTAAAATATTAAAAGAATGTATAGTGAGTGCACCGGTGCTAGCGCTGTACGACGTGTCGCGGCCCGCGCTGCTGTCCGTGGACGCATCGCGCGACGCTCTGGGCGCCGTGCTCATGCAGGATGGCCGCCCCGTGGAGTACGCGTCCCGCACGCTCACTCCCGCGCAGCGCCGGTACGCGCAGGTGGAAAAGGAACTGCTCGCCATTGTGTTTGCGTGTGAGCGATTCCACCAATACATTTGTGGAAAACCAAAGGTCGGCGTGGAATCAGACCACAAACCCTTAGAAAGTATATTCAAGAAGCCGTTGATGTCCGTCCCCGCACGCTTACAGCGTATGATGTTAAGGATACAGGGTTATGATTTAGTGGTTAATTATAAACCGGGAAAATATATATGTACATTCCGGATACTTTGTCTCGCGCGCCACTACCCGATCTGTACAGTGATGAAGTACATGAGAATGTGTTGTATCAAATTCAAATGGTAGTTAACAGTTTACCTATATCAAACAAAAAATTAACGTTAAAATTAAAAAAGAGACGCGATTAGACGAGGAGTTTAAGAAGTTAATTCATTACATTAAAGAAGGGTGGCCAGATCATAAGTATAATGTGGAAGAAAGTGTTAGGATATTTTGGTCGATGAAGGATGATTTATATGTAATTGATGAGGTGATATTCAAAGGGGATACAGTGTTGATTCCGCGAGTCTTAAGAAAACAAATGCTCCAAATTATACATGAGGGCCACCAAGGTATAGACCGGTGCAAGCGGCGCGCAAGACAGGCGATCTCTTGGCCAAATATGGCTAAAGATATCGAGTTGTATGTGAAGAGGTGTAGACGTGTTTGTAGGGAGTGCTCGAACGCACCAGCAAGGGAACCAATGATACCGATGGAAATACCGACTGTGCCGTGGACCAAAGTAGGTTCAGACTTGTTTGAATATAGGAAAAAATATTTCTTAATTGTTGTTGATTATTTCTCAAATTTCGTAGAAGTCAGTGAACTTAACAATATTACATCTAGCTTAGTAGTAAAATGTATGAAGGCCATATTCGCTCGACACGGTATACCAGAGACGCTCGTCAGCGATAACGGCACTCAGTACAGCAGCCGAGAGTTTAAGCAGTTCGCTGACGAATGGGGATTTAATCACGTGACGTCATCGCCTAATTACCCGCAGGCAAACGGCAAAAGTGAGCGCGCGGTACAATCAATAAAATCATTGTTGACGAAGGCGGTTAAAACTGGTGGCGATTTTCAGTTAGCATTACTAAACTACAGAAACACACCTAGGGATGGTTTGAGCTCTCCCGCACAAATGCTAATGAGTCGCAGATTGCGTTGCAAGTTACCAGCTCGTGCTGAAAGCTTGCATCCCAAACTTGTTGACTCAACAGAATATCATAGAATGATGTTAAATCAGGAAATTAGTAAACAAAATTATGATAAAAGCAGTAGACCATTGCCAGCACTTAACCCGGGTGATAAGATTGTATGTATTGATGGAAAAACGAGAACACATGGTTTTGTGCTTCAGCAGGCAAATTCTCCTCGTTCTTACATAATACAAAACAAAGTGGGAGCAAGGTTCAGACGTAATAGACGTCACTTAATTAAATGTGAAAGCGAGGAGAACAGTGGATATGAATCAGTTGTAGACAATGACGAGAATGTGGGCCTGAAGCTAGAGAGCCAACCGCCAGCGGACAGAGCAGCTGCTGCTGCGACAGCTGATACGCTTCCTCAGTTTGATGCGCGTCAGAATGAGAGTTCAGGGCCCACATTGCCCGCACCAAGAAGGCCAATAACCCGTAGCTATGCTAAAAAACTTTTAGAAATAGATTAAAATACTTTAATTGTAAGTTTATATAATAAATAATGTACACCTAACATTATTTTAACTAGGATGGTAATTAAGAACCTCAACGAAATATACTTAGTTACCATGAAAACAACGTTAATAAAATATGTTTATGGTAGTAATATGCTGCATAGAACTACATGTGCTAGGTAGGTCAAACTGGCATTGTTTTTTTTTTAAGTTATACTTTCTTTTATTTTAAAGGTTATTTTAACCATTTTTTTTTCTATCTTCAAAGGGAGGTGATAAAGGAGTAAGTAGATTGTAAGCTTAAAGTAAGAAAACTGTAAGGGGAGATGTGGTGGGTACTTTGGGATTAATAAATCAGTTGTTGTCAAGACCTCTCGTGTTTCATCACGTTTACTACAAAAGCTTACGTAAACTAGCTGAGTAAGCTTCAAACAAAACATTTTGGGATTCAAATTGAATACACATTTATTGGTTTTGCAAATGTGATCGAAAAAAAAGTTTTTGGTGCCCCAAAAGGCTTTTGCGGTGTTTCTGTATAATTTGAAATCAAACCTTGGAAAAGGAAAAAGGGTTGTCCTAAACAAACATCTGGTGTCGAACCAATATTTATTTCTTTGCTATATAAGAAAAGTGTATATAATATGATATATAAAAGTAAGTAGCTGTTGCCAGCGTCTCAGCCCTATCTAAATCGTCCCTCCAAAAGAAGTAAACTATGGTCATGCCAAAATTTATCAAGGCCGATCCATCAGTTTAGCCGTGGTAACAGACAGTTATTTTCTCATTTATAATATTATTATGGATATCTGAATATCGTACCTCTGTGTATTTGTTTTCGGTCAATGGCACTAAACATATTCTAGGCGACTCGTAGACCATATTAAGAATAATTGATGGGTCTATTTATGTAAACAACCGGATGACGTCAGTGACAAAATAAACCTTGATGATATCACTGGAGAGTCCCAAATGTAAGAACTGTCAAGATATGGCAGCCACGTTACACATTAAGCAAGTCAACTAAGAATAGAACTGTCACGACGCCATTTTGTTCCGTAATTCTCACAAAATTTATTTGGTCCCCGTACAATCAACTCTTTTTTAACCGACTTCAAAAAAGAAGGATAATAATAATAATCTCACGCCTTTTATCCTCGAGGGGGTAGGCAGAGGTATTCCATTACTGGATATACCCACATTTCACGAGATATATTGGACCCCTAAACGTGATAGGTGGTGGGCCCATCGCCGGACCGGGTCTATTTACACCATGTCTCAGAATTAATGCCTGCGGGTTTCCTCACGATGTTTTCCTTCACCGTCGAGCTAGTGATAAATATGAAGGAATTCGTCGCATAGGTTTTTTTTTGGATAAAAGTTTTTAAAGGAAAATATTTAGCATACTGTGAAAATATTACGTTGCAATACTAAGCAACTAGCTTCCCTCAAACTTTTATGATAGTCGAATAAAATAATAACACAAACTTTTTGTTTTAATTAAATGACTCCAAACTCGAGTGGTCTACTGTTGCCATTAAAGATTTTCAATTTCCACATCATATCTATATCAGGTCGATGATACGAAATTATTGTATTGTGATCCAAAGTTACCTACATACCTGCAAAGTTTCAGTCAAGTCACTTAATAGTCTATAAGACAATTTGGAGTAGGTAACTACTTAGGTGAAATTCGACAAAAAACGACTTCTGAGATTCCGATATTCTGAGAAGGAAGCTAATATAAAGCGTGTAATAGTATTGCTGGCAGAAGACGCGAAGACTTGCGACATAAGGGAATTAACCGTGACGTATGACGCAAATACATTTACGACTTGTTTGTAAGTCGCCTGGTGTGCAAAACGGAATTTTAGTAAGCCTACTCTAATTCCATAGTTAAAGATAGGTACCACTGTCATAAGCGCTGACATAGGTGTCACATTTCTAACACATGTCAGATTTTGCGGGTCCCTTTCCTTCTCGTGACGTCATTTGCTGTTTTTATTTGTTTTCAGATACTTGACGCTGTGATGCTATGCAATTTTTTTTACCGAATATTACATTCTCCGCACGTAGTTTTTTTCTTTACTTGGACATTGGAGAAATTCACCAAAACCACGGTGAAAAGCCATTATCACCTAAAAGAAGAAGAAGACTATTTGTATTTGAGCTTAATGTTTCTTGTTTGCAGGTCTCCCTAACGACTTGTCGGTGTACTGGCATCAATACCCCTACAGCTTGGGTCTCGGCTTCTGCAAATTGAGGGCTCTGATTTCAGAAGCGTGAGTATACCTTATTCCTTTATGATAGAACCGGTATTGTCGGGTGAAGGTACCCAACAACGCCAACATATGATTTATGGGAGAACTTGTATTGAGAGTTTCGTACTAAAGTGGTAAACAAGGACCCCTATGGTGCCGCTCTGTCTCTCGGACACAGTGACTTATTTTAGCAACTATTATATTAATGCTGATCGACCTAATATTTGGAATTTGAAACCTATAACCACGCGCTGAGAGTTCTTCGATAAGCTGCACACACTGCAAAAACATCTCATCAGTTTTCGAATTTACATTACCTAGGTAAGACCATAGGTAAGACTAAGTATTATTACAGAATAAGTAATAGTACGTATTATCTCGTGAAATGCTAAAATGTTTCTAAACGAGACTAAAACATTTAAGTGTAATTTTTGGATCGCAGTCAAAAGTTGATTTTATATGACTTAACTCAAAAGGGGTGACGCCATTCTTTTCTCGGTGTAGTACAGATTTATAATAAAAAAAAATTACAGACACAGCACCCATAAAATTAACAAATAACAAAATTTAATAATTTAAATAAATAAAATAAATATTCCACATTTTACATAGTAAAGTTTGTGTGTGTTTTTTTAAATTTGTTCGACGGTGATGAAAAACCTCGTAATATCATCATTATGTCCGTATAGTTCCACTAAGAGGATTAAACAGAGTCTTAACCGTTACCGTTAAGTGTAACGTTTGCAATAGTGTCCCTCTTCATAATGATAATGGGTCGTTATATCAGCCTCCCTAGACAAGCTTTGCCGACTTTCCCATTATGCCGACTTTTTTGTAAAGTCATACATCTTTTCCCGATATGCCGACTTTTCATGTTTCATTGGCTTTTGTGCTTTTATGCCGACTTTTTACTATTTCAATGCAATTTTTACCTTTTTGACAACTTTATGGAATTTTGGAACTAAGAGTTTTCTTATGCCGATTTAAATACAGTCACGTTCATAACATTTATCGATTTCGATATCGATTCAATTACACTCATTACCTTTCTATACAGAACATAATTTGCGTTATTGATATATTATTCGTTTTCTCAAGAATCAACAAAGGGGTAAATATACAATCTTTTTATTAAAATAGACTATGAGATAGTGATAAATAAAAAAATAATTTAAGTGAAGAAAATGATAAAAAGGTTATATCCTTATATACTGCCTTAGCTCTATTGCCCGTAGAACGCATTCCAGAAGGATTCTTGAGCATAAATTTTAAGATTATTGAAACAAATAAAGAAAATTGGAACCAATTCATCAATTATTTTGTGAAACAATGGATGAATCCGGAAGTGTAACCTGTAGTAAGCTGCTACGGGAACCCGCATCGGACTACAAATGCCGTAGAAAGTTGGCATGCACGACTGAAGAAACTCGCATATTCGCATTAATAAAAGTATTAAAAGACGAAAGCATCCAAGTGATCACTCTGCTAGAAATAACGTAACATATTTGCCATCATCATCTTTTTTTTAATGTAATAATTACTAGTTTTGTAAAAGGTACAAACGCAGTTAGTTATTTTTTTAAATAAATATATATTTTTTAATTCTACCATGCCTATAGTTTACTTTGCAATTAAATATTGCACACGACTGTACAAATAGTCGGCATAACGGTACCAAAACTAAACCGTTTTGTTGTTTTCGGCATAATAATATTACAATTAAGAAAAGTCGTAAAAGTCGGCGGCAAGGGAAAGTATACTAAAGGGTACAAAAGACGATAAAATCTAATAAGACGGCATAACGGCAATAGAAGTATGACTTTACAAAAAAGTCGGCATAATGGGAAAGTCGGCAAAAAGGGCATTACCCGGCGTAGCATACGAGTATATTTTATTTGATTCACAAATAAAAAAATCTTTTGCACGCCTTTTATCCCCGAGGGGGCATGCAAAGGTATTTAATTTCTGGGAATACCAACGTTTCATCAATATATTCTTTGGACCTCTAAACAGGATATGTATATATATAATGTTGAGACCTGCGGGTTTCCTCACGCTGTTTTCCTTTACCGACGAGCTAGTAATACCAAAATGAAGTATTTACCCTATCATGATTCTTTTTTCAAAACAGGGCTACCTACGTCTCCGTGCTGACGATATCAGCGTTTTCCCTGGAGCGGTACTTGGCCATCTGCCACCCACTGCACCTATACGCTATGGCAGGCCTCACCAGAGCATCCAGAATCATCCTCGTGCTCTGGGTCATCTCCATCGTCTGCGCCTCGCCTTTCGCGGTCTACACCGACATCAGCTACAGGGACTATCCGCCAAGTAAGTAGGTTTTATTAAGAAATTTATGCTTTTTTATGTGTTTCTTTTCAATCGAATGAACGAGAATAGGGGAGCTGATCAAACTTATTCAGTGTTATTCCTTTGACACGGTCAGTAGTGGTTGTTAGACTAAAAACGACCCATTGCTGTCTGTGAAGAAAAAAAAACTCGAGTTAGCGGTACCACAATCTTCTTCAGGTTTTATGGATTTTTTTGGATGACATAGTATTATGCATATTAGAGGACAGTGGTGTCAGCGTGCAGCGTCCTTTGGATACGACCAGAGACTAGAAAAACACCAATTCATGTCAAATTGAGAAACTCTTCCTATTTTGTAGCATTATTTGTACCTACTCAGAAAGGTTCTGAGGTCTTGAAAGTGTTTTACCGTCTCAGATTGATTAAGAAATGTATTGCTAGACCTATAAAAGATTTGGAAATGTAATATTTGCTCAATCACACATACATCTCAGAAGAATGAAAGCAGCCATAATTATCTTTAGATGCTAGCTGAAGATTTTTCTGCCTATACCCAATAAAGAAAATAATATACGTTTAGATTTATTGCTGGATATCTGGATAAGATGGCTGTCTACAAACATTAATCATTAGTTATTATTCCGGAATAATGTAATTACATAATATTGTCATGTTTCATTAATATAGTTACTACCATGACAATAGTACGTTACGTCAAATTCTCTGTCAAGTTGTTTCAGATTGAGTTAACACCATCTTATACCTAACGTAAACTCTGTAAATAGAAAAATAAGATAAATTTAGAATCATAAAATCTAGACGTAGTCCTAAAAACTAGCTTTTTTTCACTACCAGAGCGTAGGTAGTGCAGCAGACAAATGTCAGTTCCTTTTTTAATAACATCTTAGCTTTTTGCCTTAATTAGATTTTTCTTGGAAATTAGATTTATGAACTCGATTAGTGAGAAGACTTTTGGGTGTAAAATTAGCAGCAAGCCTGTATACTTGAACTATCTGTGGGGCGGGGTAATACTGTAGATACAGGCGTCGCACCCATCTTTCAGGGTTTCTTACCAAAAGGAACGGGACCAAAGAGATTTAAATATAATAGGGCATAGAGGGGACAAAGCGAGGAAAATTTGAAGCCAAAAGTTATTCCAAGTGGAATAAGTCTAGTACAATTTCGACCGCATGACAGCTTCATCAGCGCGTTCATACTAACTGACGCTTGAGCTTCAAACATGCTTCAAAGTTTTGTATGAAAATATTCCCAATGCCCCCTCTATGCTATTATATTTTAATCTCTTTGAACGGGACAGTAGTACTAAGACTAAGGCCGTATCTGCCTACCCGTATGTGTGTCTGCTTTAAAAAATACTAGCGACCCGCCCCGGCTTCGCATGGGTGCAATGCTAATACTAAAACCTTCCTCTTGAATCATTCTATCTATAAAAAAACCGCATCAAAATCCGTTGCGTAGTTTTAAAGATTTAAGTATACATAGGGACATAGGGATATAGGGACAGAGAAAGCGACTTTGTTTTATACTATGTAGTGATAAAGAGCTGTATCTTAATAGAATAATATTCTATGGGTTGTATATCTTAACAGAAATAAGTGGATTGTACACAGATAGAAAAGATTACTTAGACCAAGAGTCAAAAATCTCTTGGAATAATTGCTCCAAGCAAGTAATATATATCTTGGTATAAAATACTTTACTTGAGTTAAATGGGTCCCAAATATTGCCTCAAAAATTTTATTTATTTAGTTTGATTCCGAGAATTTTTTGTTTGAAGAAACACCGTTTTGATGTAAGAGTTACTTATTCCAATCAAAAGTTTCCTATTCTTAGCGTTAAAGTGAAAACTCTTGGCAATTCTTATTTAACCCAAGATTTTTACCATTTGCGTAAAATATCGCCATTTTCCATTCAAGAACTATCAAAAGTCTTCCTTTAAAAACGCTCGCCACTTTGAACGAAAACAGAGCTTTTAGAATAAGATTCACTCTATCTTCATTCAAGAGTTTTTAAATCTTGAAACCAGTACTGGGGCCAAGAACGTTTCATTCTTGTCTCAAATATTTTTGTTAGGTATTTTATTCAAAATTCATTCTTCGACCAAAATCTAGAACCAAAATTCTTACTCGCACCAAGAGCGTAAGCTTTCTTAGCACAAGAACTAGACAATCTTAACTCAAAACTTTTTTAGTATTTATTGTTTCAATTAAAATTTCTTTTCTTTTCTTTCTTCGACCAAGAAAGTTTCACTCTTGGACGGAAAATTTTGTAGGTTACTAATATTAGTGCCTTTTTGGTGTTGCTACTATATAAATTTTCCCTGGATCTATGGTAAATTGGACGACCGTCGAAATTGGGCTCATTTGATTCGTCTCGATGAGAAATTTCGACCTGGGTGATTCCAAGGGTCTGACGACGGAGCCGGGAGGTGGACATGTGAATTATAAGATGAAACCACCCAACTACGTTGAACTTGGGCTCATTTGATTCGTATCGATGAGAAATTCTGACTTGGAACATAGTGATTTCAATGATGATGTGATGATGGAGCCAGAAGGTGGCCATGGGCACTCTAAGATAAAACCACCCAACTACGTCGAACTTGCTCTCGTACGATTCATCTCGGTGAGAAATTTAGACCTGGGTGATTCCAAAGGTCTGATGATGGAGCCGGAAGGTGGCCACGGGAACTCCAAGATGGAACCACCCAATTACGTTGACTGGTGCTCATTTGATTAGTATCGGTAAGAAATTCCGACCTGAAACTTGGTGATTTAGAGGGTCTGATGATGGAGATCGAAGGTGGCTATGGGAGTTCCATCTTCGATTTCCCATGACCACCTTCCGGCTCCATCATCAAACCCTTGAAATCACCCAGGTCGGAATTTCTCACGGAGACCAATCAAATTTCAATTACTTGACTGGTTGTCGGTCAGTTAGGTACGATAGTCAGTTAGTACTCAGTTAGGTACGATAACTAGTGAAGCTAAAAAACCATAGCCACAACAAAAAGAAAATAGCGGCCCATACTTCGGCATTTTCGGTCTCGCGTATATCGGACTGCCGTACATTCGGTCAAACGTACGTCGGTCTTTTGACATTCGATATTTCGTACTTCGGTCAACCTTAGCTGAGTCGATGAGCCCAAATTCGACGTAGTTGGGTGGTTCCATCTTAGGGTTCCCATGGCCAAGTTCCGGCTCCATCATTAGATGACCCTTGGAATCTACCAGGTCAGAATTTCTGATTGAGGCGAATCGAATGGGCCCAAATTCGATGTAGTAGGTTCAATAGTAAACATAGGTAGGTATACTAGGGAAAAGTTAATAGGTGACTTGACAGCTCTGCAAAATACATATCATAGACAAAAAGATGTAAATTGTATGTATTTGACAGAGCTGTCAAGTCACCTATTAACTTTTCCTTAGTATAATATTATTTGTTATGAAGATGTATAAGTATCTTAGTGTAGATACTCTATGGTCTTATTATTGTCTATGGTGTTGCTATGATAGATTTTGTCAAAAACAATATATCGATTCTATCCATTTCCTACAAATGTTTATTTTTCAACACAAATCCTAAACTTAATATTTGTTTATGCGAGTTCATATTATGCGTGTTCATGTTTATGCGCATTTATTTAAATGAATTGAAAAAATGGGAAAATGTTAATTAGTTTGGCGGAATCTGAACAATCATATCTGGCCACCCCGATTTGTCACTGGCAAGTTGGCAACTGGCAATTCAAATTTTACGAGTGCACGTCTATTTTTTGTGTCGTAACGGAAAAAACCAGCAAACAGCAAATTTTTGTGAAAATTAACTCCTGAAGTCCTGGACATACTGTTACTGCTTTGAGCCTGAAGTGAAAGCAATGGAATCTGCAGAGGAGGCCACGCTATCCTTACTTTCCTCTTTAGTCTAGGCAATAAAGGTTAATTCCTAACATTAATTCCTCAGTCGATGAAACTTTGCAGGATTGTAGTATAGTATGAGACAATAGGTACTTGCATAAAAAAATCCAAAAAAGAAACCTAACCGAAGTTGAATTCAGCGGACACTGAAGAAATACAAGGTAAGTTCTCTTCTCAGTGATAGTTAAGCAGTTGAATATGTTTAAAGTAATTAAATTATCATTGCCTATCATCACTACAAAATATAAATTGAAGCCGCATGTCTTTTGTTATCTGTTATCTGCTAACTCCTCCTAAACCACCGAGACTTCAATGTGGTTTTCACTGTTAGCTAGGAAATGTTAATAGGACCAGCATAAACCCACCGTGTTTGGGTTCATTTAATTCTACTTGACCAGCACTTTATACTGTGTCATGAATGAGCTAGGAGTTGCCATAGCATTAGTTAGTTGATAATGTTTTTTTTAAGTTTTTATGAGTACCTATTAGTCTCTAAGGTTATTATTGAGAAGTAATTAAACGGGCAGCAATTATAAAATTTGGTTAACCACAAAAAATAAGCATTTAAATCATTTGGTCGGCATACAAAGATTTTGTTCGCAAATAAAAAAATCAGGCAGCCATCCTTGTTCGGCAAATAATTTTGATAATGGTCAAAAATTAAATCGGAAATAGGCAGCTTACAATAACATGGGTTTGCATAATAAACATTCAGTCCGCAAAATAGTTACTTGGTCCGCAAAATAACTACTTGGTCAGCAAGTTTTCATGATTGAACAGCAGAGAAAACATGTCGTAAAAAAATATACTATAACTATTACTACTACTACTACATTATTACCACTACCACCACCACTACCACTGCCACCACCACCACCACAACCACCGCCGCTACAGCCACATCCACTACCACTACTACCACCACTCCACCACCACCACTACTACCACTACCACTGCCACTACCACTACAACTTGTAATCGTAATAATAATCATAAATCATAATCATAAAAGTTGCTCAATCCAAACTCCTTCCTAATCTTTGTAAGGAATGCGCCCATTTTGCGCATGACAAGTTTGCAGAGATAATTTTTGCTACTTTTATATGCAGCTAAAAAAAAAATTTTTAGGCTTCCCCTCTGAGTGCTTACCAAAATTTTATTAAACAGTAGCAGCTCATTGTAGCTCAAAAATAATTACAGCCATCCAAAATGACATAAATTGCTGATTGATTTTGTAATGTTTGCTAGCCATGAGTTGCTGACCAATTAGCTATTTCTGCTTATAGATTAAATTTTTCTGCTCACAAAAATGCAAATACTCTGCTAACAATTTAAATAACACCCGTTATTATTATGGTTAGGTTAAGTAATATTCCATTCTTCAGTTATCATCACCTAGCCTAACAATAGACTATTTGCAGCCATAATATTTTTGTGTGTTTAAATTAATGCAAGTACTCTTTTATTTTAGGAACATCTGATGATGCACTATGGCTTATGCAAAATGATGAGCCGTGGGACGAGCTCTTAGAGAAGTGGGAAAACACATATGTGGAGCGACAGAATTCTAAAACCTTGACGGTGTATGAGTACATAGAAAAGTTTCCAATACTCAAAAGCTCCAAAGCTCAAACGCTGGTAAGTAACCAAGATGTAGCATCCTTGAGAAATCTTTGACCAAGTATCCTGTTTTTTATACTTAGTATTTTTCTGATAAATCATGACAGAGTAACGTAACACATGTTTTGTTATTTCAGATATCCTGGGACTTTGAACAAAAGTGCAAGAATATAGATAGTGACTTATTAATATACTTTTGATTATTCCTAACAAAATTCAGAGTCAACTTGGTCCGAGCCTTGCCACGTGTATGCTAGGATGCGGAGATTTTTTAAAATCTTTTAACCCATAGATACCCTTCGCCTGCATCTGGGCGTCGCATGGGGCAAGTCTCGGCCTACGTTGACTCAGAATTTTGTAACGAAATTTTTACCGAAATATTATATGTGCAAAAAAATTGATGTATGTCGCTTACTCGACGGACTATTCATATTTTCGATATTTTACCGACGATCGAAATACTACATACATCCGTATTTCAGTAGGTATAATCAGTGGAATCGACAGTAGTTTCTTTACTTTAAATGCACAGTAGTTTGTTTACTTTACAAATGAATAAAATTGAATATAAAATAAATAACTTGCATACAGCTTTTTCAATGATTAATTAAGTACCTTCCTTTAATATAATAGTTTTAGGACTTAATTTATGAAAGATTCTGATTGTATAGATATTGATTATGCTTTGCTTTTCCATATTTTATTGTTACCTATTGGGACGTTTTTTTTTCTTTCCTATTTCCTATATTTTGTGACGGTTGTGCAGTTTTGCGATATGACTCAATTCAATACCTATGGTTTTCGTTTGTAATTGTACCCGATGTTGATTTGGTTGTTCTTAGTATATAACCAAGAACGACCAAAACAAAATCGTGTACTTTTTCTAATAAATTAATAATTGCACTCTTTTCGACCAAACTTTAATAAAGTTTATTATAATTAACAGAATCTTTCATATCAAGTAATAGACTCTTTTCACCCAAACTAACATAAAGTTTAATTGAAGTATCAGAAACTTTCATATTGAACAATAGGTTCTTTTCGCCCAAATTAATATAATGTTTAATTGAAATATGCGAATCTTTTATATAAAGCATTCGTCTCTTTCATACTAAAGATTCACAATTTTAGGATAAATATTTATCGTATTTCCTGGAAGCAATGCGCAATCTCACGACAAAGCAGAAATATATTTAATTTAAAAGCGCAGTTTTTAGTGTCAAGCATAATAAATAGTCACGTCAATTTTTTTAAATCTTAAACTAAGATTTAAACCTTAGAGCAAGACACACCAATTATTAAATAAAGAGTCGATAACTCTTCATTCAAGCATTTTTCGTTCTTGCTTTGTTGTTTGAAATGAAGAACGACACAAATTAAATCTAAAATTTTTATTTATTCGGTCCAAGAGCGTAAAAATTTTAGATAAAAGTTTCATGCGCTTTTGTAGCGAGTATTTTATTTTTTGATTTAAATAATAAACTTTGAAACCTTTTCACTCTTGATCCAAGAGATTTACGACTTTCCTCATATACGAATATGAAAAACTCTTGGATCAAGTAATATTACTTGATTGAAGTAATCTTTTCTATCTGTGTACGAGAGATCATAGATGCAACGTGTTTTTTGTACCTACGTGTTTTTGCACTATCGTAAAACCTTAATAAATACAGACTTCAAATTTGGTGTGAATGTAGTGCAGACTATAAAGTAAAACTATAAATAATAAAAACCTTCCAAAAGCGATTTGGGATAGCGGTAAGTGACCCGAGCTGAACGAAACAATACTCATTTTTTATTGTAAACAAAGCGACCCGCGTTCGATTTGCTTCGGTTTATCAAAATAAAATATGTCGTTCGAACACAGCAAGATATCGAAATGAAATGAAAATATACACGTAAATTTAAGTTAAATTCTTAGTTTTATTTCCTAAAATTTCCAATGAAATTCTTTTTCGAAGCCATTTCAGAGCTCATTTGAGAGAAACTTTCGAAGAGAGACCATTAATATGATTCATGATTAGGCATCGTATAAATAGCATTTTTGATAATATTATTATATTATATAACAGCACTTAAATTTTTATCCTTCTAAAGTCACAGACATACCCTTCAGACGAGCGACAGAACACTTAAAAATCAATTGTGTCTCATTTTCTTGGATTGAGAGGTTAAATTTTAATTTAAACACAGTACTTAGGGTCTAAGTTGCCTTCATAAAGCTATTATTATTAAATATTATTATTATTATATTGTAACACTCGCACTTGACAACTTTTATCCCTCACGACAAAATGTAGATAAGTTTATTATCTTAACTATTACGTGAGTCTGAAAATACGACGTGTTAGTCAGGCTTGTTTTGATGACCATGAAGCTTTGCACATGAATAGCTTTCATCCCGAAGATGGTGGCGGCCACCTTTTATCTAGATTGAACTTGTTCCAAAGGAGAGGTTTCTTTGATGCTACCGTAGGCAAGATAGTTAGTATAACTATTTGATTAAACAGCCTTGTGTCTAATAGGTTTTGATAGAACTTGTATACCTACAATGCGTCAGAGAATAAGCGCAATTCCTCATACACCCCAACTAGTATATTAATATAAAAAAATATGATGCATTCGTACTTCAGTTGTGTCTAACTAAAATTATGTAACCCTCAGTCATGCTATTAATGTTCAGTCATGCTAATAATTTTTTTGGAAAAAAATTATGTATACTTATTAAAAAAAACTGAAATCGAATAAGTAGTCGATACTGAACAAACTAATTTCAGGAATTGCGCTTATTCTGTTACAAATTGTATAAACTTATACAAATTAAATAAAACATATTTATTTTTACACAATATCGCGAGCCCAGTGCAGATTTAGTTTCGGGGAGTACCCACATTTCACAATTGTATGTTTGGACTCTAAAAGAGATGGGGGGGGGGGGAGTGAGCTCATGGGATGGGGGGTTCTGTTACACAAGCCTCAACCTTTGGGTTCTGCGGGTTTCTTCGAAAATCGTCTTCACTGCCGAGTTATTTGGTATATTTGTTATTAAGGGTTCTGATAGTTCACTGGTAGATATTGCCTTTTGGCATTAAGTTCGCCATGTGTAGGTACAATTTCTTAGTACATAAACACATGAAGTTAAATAAATAAAATAAGTTCTTTGTAAAACTTATGAGAAGCGAGCTCACTTATAACAGATTTTATATCTATTTATCCATGACTAGCTGTTCCGCGCGGTTTTCCCGTAAGAATACGGAAATAAAAAATATACCATACTTTACTCAGTGACAATGTAGCTTTCCATTGGTGAAATAATGTTTAAAATCGGTCCAGTAGTTTGTGAGTTTATTCGTTACAAACGTACAAAAATACAAATTATTCTTTCCTCTTTATAATATGGGTCCATGGTAATAATAAGGTCCCAGCTGTCAGTGGATTTATTCGAGGCTTCAGATGATCAGAGGGCCGGCAGTTATCTCTGTCAAAGGATCAGCCTAGCTATCCAGAGAGGGAATGCGGCCAATCTTCTGGGCACTGTCCCACATGGTCCCTCTTCGGAGGACATTTTTTATCTGTAAATATTGTAAATGAATGTATGTTTTCTTTTGAAATAAATGTTATATATTCCAAGGTCCCACATATACACTCTCAAATTTCTTAGTAGTTACTACATCACACAATAATAATAATAAAAGCCCGTTAAATTAGCCAGACTCACCGTCTTTGGCAGTGCGTGTCTGCCACTTAGATAGTTATTACTGAAGTGGAATGGCTCAGTGTCCTCTCCATCAACCCCTAATACCTTTGTAAAGGGCTATTTTTCCTCACAATATAAGGGGATATGGGGTATGACCTCCCACGCGAGCATTCCGCAGATAGTACCTAGTAAGCGTAAGAATTAGGGATGTGGGTGATTTCTACTCTTAAATCATTTTCTTCTGATAAAATTGCTTATTTTTTCACATGATTTCACATGTGAAATTTCACAGCCAATGACTTTTAAATACCATAAAATTTAAATACGACGAAATTAAATAAGAAAGTGTGGAGTAAAATTAAATTCACATGATTTGCTATTTCATAAGTAGCAGGCTAGGTGAAGGGGAGTAGCAGGGGCGTATGAAAATTATTTTTGTATGATTTTTCACCTGCTATAAAAATTGACACCCACACGACTACAGGTGTAAAATGATGTTGAAACAGTTGGATTTAAAAAGTGTAATCTTCACGTTTCTAGAACATCTGGCAAACCAGCGCGGTAAGCATATTAGACAGACAACGCTCTCCTATTTACAATACATATTTTTTTATTAAACATTCAGACACGAAGCCAGCAAACATGTTTATTCATGTAATGTTGACCCTGAGCGGAATCGAAACCGCGACCTGCGAATCAAAAGGCAGGGTACCTACCCACTGAGTCAACAGGTCAGTCTGGAAAGAATAATATATAAATACAAATAAAAAATAAGGGTAGGCAAAGGTATTCAATTTCAGTAAATACCCACATTTCAACAGTACGTGGTCTACCTATTATTTTCTTAATCAGAGGGATAGACCAGCGGTTAAAGAGCCCGACTCTTATGCGTGAGGTCTCGGGTTCGAATCCTGGCATTTATCAATGAGTTTTTCAAAAACATACGTAGGTTCATATTTACCACTACCTAGACGGTGAAGAAAAACATCTTGAGGAAACCCGCAAGTCCCAGAATGAACACTGAGGCATGTAAAACTGACCCGGTCCGGCGATGAGCTCACCACCTATCACGAATCCAAAGATACAAATACATTCGATTAATAAAAAATAGTTTTTATTAAGAAATATGTAGTTATCAATTCTCGTGGCTCCTTTTTTCCCGGTCCCGTCTTGAACTTCTCAGTCCTCTTTCAATATTAACAGTTTTTTTTTTGCTTTTTATCCCCTTAAGGAAGGAATTCCCAAAAACATTCTTAGTAGGTACTTTCGTGCGTCATAAAAGTCAAGTTATGTTTTGCCTTTTTATCCCTTTAAAGAGGGGATTCCTAAAAAAATATTAATAGTGTGTGGGCACCTACGTGCGTCATAAAACTCAAATATAACGTCCTAATTTCATGGTTCTCGCTTCAGGGCTTTGGTTTATGCTGCGTGGTGATTATAAAAGGATTTACTCTTTATTAGGTACGTAGACTATCGGAAACTGAACAGCATTATCAGCGTGGATCCGGTTTTTTCCCTTTCCCGTGAGAATTTCGAAAAATCTTTTCTTTGACACCTGTCTATGATCGTATTACCCACAGGGAACATGACTGCCAAATTTTAAGTTTTGGGGCAAAGTTTTTAGGTGTTATAGTTTTGGAGGTTTCGTGATTCGTTAGTGAGTGAGTGACTGTGTAAGTATAAAATATAAATAAAATAAAAAAACAAATTAGAGGTACAAAACAAAAAAGATTCCTGATACCGAACGTAATTTGTTCAATAAGATATTGTGCAAACTGCGAAAATCCTTTTTATTTTATAGCTCCATTTTAAAATGTCCTCGTTAAACAGATTTTGATAGCCTAGAGAGCCTTAATATTGGCACTCACTTGGTAACAGCCCATTTTTATTAGGGCACGATCAAGCTATTTGCGAATATTCACTCGCTTTCGAATTGCGCTCTTCCGTTTTAAATATGTCGTCTGAATAACAGTTTCGTTTGATTCTAGGTCCGTACTCTTTATTTTTTACAAAAAAAATATTGAAATAAATTAAGATATTTACTATGTTTTCCAGTACTAATATTATTTCAAAACAAAATGTGATTTATTTGTGCATATTTTTTTTTCTTTTTGGTATCTTCAAGTAAGTACTTAATCCTTAAATCTTTAAGATAATTTAAAATCAACATTTTATGCAAGTTCCGTATTGAATATTTTTTTTGATTATGTTATTATTTAGAAATAAATACCTTTACATCATATTAGAAATACGAATGTTACTAGAAAACACATTCAAGGCTATACTAACCTGGATTATCTGTCTAATATTGATTGGAAACATAGCTTTCCATTTTTTTATTACTTGATATTATTATCAGAAACTTTATACCGTTATTCCACTGACACCTGGGAGTGTTATAAAGGGATGTTAAACAAGAGTGTCACGGATCTGGGACGAAATTAATAAATAACCTACAATACAGAGATTATCGGAAAATTCCCCTAAGTAATTGATACGAGATGAAAGCAAATTCAGAATTCCTAAACAAACTAATTCTCCAAAATTGGTCTTCACTTTGTATAAAATTACGCAAATTTTCGCAATATGTAGATATTGTGTTTATTAAAATAAGAAAATACTTAAACTTCCAATTATGTATTCATTGATATAAGAAATTATTTTTGAATTAACTTATCTCAAACATTTCTTTATAAAAAATTATCTCGTCCGACATTCCGCGGCTATTATGCTCTTGCCTAAAAAACAACACGTAGCTCACGGCTAATGTAGGTTATGATTTTGCCTCCGTGCTATTTAATGTACCCAGATGGAACCATTAGTAGACCCTATTATATTACTACAAAGCTATAAGATCTGAATCTTTAAATGTTTTGCACAAAAAAATAAAAAAAATTCGATACGTTCAGTATCTAAATCCATGCGAAGCAATTTTCCAACCAACAGTTTAAATAAAAAATAGTTCTTTTTTGACAGAAACAGAATGATAACTAGCGAAAAGCTAACCATGAAAAAAGATACTGGCATCAATCGGTACATGTCAAATCATGAACGTAAACGTTCAAAGGTAAAGTAAAGATGAAAAAAAAAATCATTTTTATATACCTAAGTAGGTACAGATTTATAAAAAGAAAATACACGTCACACATTGCCTGATTGTATGTAAAAAAAAGGGAAGTATAGATATTGCATCTGCTTGACATAAAAAAATACAAAAAATAGGTAAAGTAATATACGTCATAAATAGGTATTTGTGAATCTTCTGATCACATTCATATCAAGCCATGAAGAAGTAGGTAGTCTTTTCGAGTCATCTTTGACTGCGCGTGTTACAATACGTAGATATCCTATTGTTTTCCGATTACCTACGTGGCCTGACCGGCTCTACAAAAAGAAATATTCTGTGGTGATGTTTGAAAAGAAACAGGACTTCCGAAATACATTTAGCCCTGCCTGCGTTAAATTCTTCCAGAAATCGTTAGTCAAGACAAATTGAACAATTTAGAGCACGTTCATTTTATTGCCTATTTGTATTGGAAAATGGAAATCGGAAAATCTTTTGTATAACTGATAAGACCCAGGAGCTTGACATTTGCGAAGCGACGAATAATTCGTGGAATACGATGATTTTCAGCAAATACGACAGCTTCCAACAGTAATTTACTTATTTAGGTATATATTACTAGTTGACTTTTTTTTTTTTAATCATTTTTTTATTCAGGCTTTTAATACAAGGTATTATGTCAGCCTCATAATGTCTGACATTCTAAATACAAAACAAAAGATAATACAAAACAATATACGAATTAAATATCTATGCAGCGGCACTTCGTTGACGAAGGACTAATTTAATATATTTGAGAATACTTTTAAATTGATCAGCTACACAATTTTGCAAGATTATATTAATACCCCCATTTGTAATGTCCAGACTCCCCATAACGCTCCTTCGTAAACGAAGCAACCGCTCACATTCGAAAAGGTGCAACAAGTCATCATCTTTCTGTTTACATAGGTCACATAGTGGAGAAGGTTTGATGCGCATCAGAAAATAACATTTATTTAAAGGTATATGAACTGATCGCAGCCTAAACGCCAAGACGAGATCCTGCCTCGATAGATCAGTACAATCAAACCAGGCCCTACTTTTTGGTTCTGTGTGGATAGTTCTATACCACAATCCTTTCGTTTCCGAACAATTCTGAAAGTGATCCCTCCATGCTTTCATACACCTCTGTTTTGCTCTTGGGAGGATCTCGGTACTAGTTGACTTGAAATGAAAATTGGAAAACTCTAGAGTTTTCCAATTTTAGGGGCAAATTTTTTTTAGACTATTTTTAGAAAAAAATTGCCGAATCGATCCAGTCTTTAAGTGATGGGTTTACCAATTACCGTTTAATTTTATATTTGTATAAACAAAATACATACTCGTTAGTCTAAATTATTTAAAACAGAGCGTCTCTAAAAGCGTCTCTAAATTTTTTAAAAATAATTAATAAGCTGTCGATCAAAATGATTTTAAAAATAATTAGACCTGCAGTTCGTGTCAACGTATTTCGCTTTTATGTTTGAAATGAAAGTGGCCCTTTGATTAACCTCTCAATTGCACGAGCGGCCTTTGCGCCGAAGTACTGCTTTTCAAACTTTTTAATTTAGTTACGGTCGAGAACGGAGATCTAATTACTCGTATTACCATGTCACAAAAGGTTGAATTTACATTTTTTCTTGGTTCAAAATGTATTATAAAACCCTCCAAGTAGGTTTCGGGCGCGTACACGAAGGATTGTGTATTACCGTACAACAAAAACACACGTTTCTTGTATGTCTAGCTGCATCCCACGGTATCACCATCACGGTATCCCGTTCCCGTGGGAACACGGGGAACAAAATATATTCTGTTACTCCTGGCTAGGTAATTTAGCTTTCCATTCGTGATAGAATTTTTAAAATCTGTTTAAAGGCTGATTCGTGTTACAACGGGACGGGACGGACGGCCCGTCCCGTTGTAACACGAATCAGCCTAGTTTGTAGGATGGTTCGCCTCGGACGGGGCCCGTCCCGTTGTAACATGAATCAGCCTTTAAACAGATTTTAAAAATTCTATCACCAATGGAAAGCTACATTATCAAGGAGTAAATAGAATATATTTTGTTATGGACAAACAAAACAATGTCACTTTCGCATTATAGTATTTGTTAGAAAGTTAGGATTTTATAGCTACTATAGTATGCAAGAAGATTTCAAGTGTCTACATAATTTCTTCATCATCGTCAACCTGTAACAGACCCCTGCTGAGCTAAGTCTTTCATACCTCCCTACTTACCTCCATACAGTCCTGTCCTATAGACGGACGGACAGAAAGCGGAGTCTTAGTTGTAGGATCCCGTTGGCACCATTTGGGTACGGAATCCTAAAAAATAACAGGGAAATATTTCTATGTTACCTCCATACTTTTTCACGAACCACACAGTACCGCGCAATGTCGCGGTATTTGTCGTCGGCGGTTGACGTGTACTAGCTCTCGCTTATGAGCAGTACAATGACAAACCAAAGTTCAGACTAGAAAGCTAATAAACACAAATACAAATGGTTCGTTAATTTTGTACTGAGTCGTTCGGTGTTATCCCTCTATAGAATTTTCTGCGCGAAATTCATTGTGTGTATAGAACCGCTTAACCGCCCGCGGTGCACTGCTTAACATGTTTTCATTTGTTCATGACAATCACAAGCGTCAGACTTCGCTAACATGTAATGAATTTTCTGAAAACTGACGTAAACGTTAAATGAAAATGCGAAACCCACAGATCCCACAATTTATAGAGTTATTCCAGAATCATTCTGGAATAACTCAATAAATTGTGGGTTTTCTCGATCTGATTGCGAATCTATTCTATTTTAAATTATTTTTAAATTTCGTTCGGAACCATAGCCTAAAAACATATTTTTGGTACGGTTAGTGACAGAAAAAAATTGTAGATTAGTTATTACCTGTAGGTACCTACTTACCCATTTAAAGTTCCTTTCCTAAACTTTACTATAAAAAATAATACATATTAAAAAATATTTTCGACTGTAGGTATCTACTTACCATGTGCAGTAAATCAGATCGGAATTAAATAATAAGTAATAATAATAATTAGAGGGGGATCCTACTTTTTATTCGGCATAGCAACAAAAACAAAACTGAAATTACAGTACAACAACACATAAGAAAGAAAGAAAGAAATAAATAAATAAATAAACTTTATTCGGCATAAACAAAAACAAATAGAAATTCCAGTAGCACGCATAGGAACAATTTTATACCGAAAGGGCCACAGCTCAGCATAATGCCACAGCCTGGGCTGAGGCGCTGATTTTCAGCTGCAGCCGTTAATGAATGATAAAATAATTGTATGACGAAAGGGCTACAGCTCAGCGCAGCATAATGCCACAGCCTATGGGTTATGACGCTGATTTTCGGCTGCAGCCGTTAATGAGGCCAGTAGACCACAAACAAGTAAATTAGACAACAAATATCGTAATATAAACTTAACTAACTTATAATATCAGGGTATGGGACTGGAATACCTTATTTTTTTTTACAAAATGTTCAAACAATTAATTGATGCTGTGGCATGTGTAACAAACAACACCCTCATCCAACGATATTTTCACCACTGTCACAGAAAAATACATTGTTGAAAACTGATTACTTATCCAGGAAAGGAATAACCTACCAAATCCCCTCAGGGAAAATATATCGCATAATAAATCGTGAGCGTAGATAAATATATAATTCATTTCTCACATTCGAACTCAGTAACGTGTAGAGATGGTTGATTTCATGAGTAACGTGTGAAAATCGAATGCAACGAATTTTCATACGACGTACTGCACTTTTCTTTAAATATTTAAATTCAAGTAGCAAGTGTGACTTGTCATTGCAATTAAAAATTATTGCGTATAAAATTTACAGGTGTTAAAATAAATAATTTCATCAAATGAAAATGATGTAGTGGCTATCATGAAATCTAGTGACCTCAAAATTTAATTGTTATTTATAATGCTCAAATCTTTTCTTAAATAGTGCCTAATCTAAAAGTATCCGAACAAAAAAAATAGTGCTATCATACTTTCGGAGATATTCAGGTCATGCGATGAGGCTGCTATCTTGACCTCAAGGTAGTAAGCAGTCTTACTTCGGTACACAACAACCAAATTCTTCGTAAATACTGCCCATCCCTAGTAACGCGCCATGACCGGTGTATTTGAAGGAGACTGGCTGGCTACGTGCATGACACGCAATGTTGCCTTCCTGCATGGGTGAAGTCATTCGTCCACCGTCCAACATGTTGCAGTCGTGTATATGTTATGGGCAATTTGATAAGTCCGGACACTATTAATAATTGCCGGTCTGTATTCATAACGCCCGACTCAATTGGACAATGTGATTAAAACCGCATGACTAATCACTTTTCCCGGCCATTATGAATAATGAACACCCTCTCTTGGGCAAAGTAATAAAATAGGTGAACTCTTCTGCTTTTGTTTATTAAATGAAATAAAACTTAAAAAAAAATCTTGAAAAGTCAACAAAAAATAAACTATTGAACATAGTAGTTAAAAATAAACAGTTCAAAATGTAATAACATAATAGTTACCTACTTTTATACTGGAATATTAGTTTAAATAAATATAAGAATAATAGTTTAAAAATAAGTAAACTGAGTAAAATCTACAGAAATATCTAATAATGGAGGACTATGTAAGAAAGTTATTAAGTTTAGAATTTTTATTTATTCTTGCAAGATGAGCTTTTGTGACATTTAGAATTGCAAAGAATGTTTGATTTCTTGCATTTACAACGTTTTGAATTGCAGTCACCACTACAGTTACAGTAATGGAAGCCTTGTCCATCAAAATGAAAGTTTCTTCGAGCACATTCTCGAAGAGTAATATCAACTTTAGGAACTGCGTGTGCGCGCGAATTCCGCACATACGCGCCCCTCGCCAACGGCCGCGGTCATTGCCCGGTTACAAGTAGGGAATTATGCATACTGCCCGGTCCAAGTGATAAATTCAAGCTATCTCAAACACTGACTTATTAGATGGACCACGGGCCGTCGGGCATTATTAACAATGGCCGATCAAAGTGATAAATTAATCACTTTGCACATCACTCTTGGGCATTATTAATAATGGCCGGTCCATATTAATAATGCCCAGTTAATCACGTTGCCCGTAACATATACATGCTCTGCACGCGGACAAGAGTCAATTCACACCGAGTCGAGACGCGACGCAACGCGGCGCGCACTTTTTAAGATTGCGATACAAAATATAACTTTATTTAAGTACCTTCTACAATTTGTAGGGATCAAAGATACCTTTCGAAATAAACATCAATCAATAAGATTTATTTATGACTTCCCCAGAAAAATGAATTCTTAGTTACATGGCCATGTAACCCTAACAACTTTGTTGACTGGCGTAAAAGGCGTGAAAGGGCGTAGGTACCTACGCCCTTTTTATACACGTTTCATTGCACGAGTTCGAATTTGCCCCGCCAGCCTCGAACGCCTCGCGACGTCGCGATGTGTCTCACAGCGTCACGCTGCGCAGCGCGGAACCACTGACCTTGTCAAGCATCGTCGCGTCGCGTCGCGTCTCGGTGTGAACTCACCCTTAGGTGGATAGCACGAAACGTATCCGGATTTGGTTTGCGTTCGATGGACGTGTATCAGGCTCGCACGTGCGTATCAGTGATGTGGATCAGGCTCGCACGAGGGACGGCAAATTAGGTCAACGCATTCGACGCTGCTTTCAGTTGAACCTTTGTTTGCACCTTTCTTTGCCCTACTTCGAACGTTCTAGGTAATTCATCTAAGGAAATCCCTTGGAATGCAAATTAGGCGTCTTCCCTAACTTAAAACTTGTTTGTACTCGTGTAAGAGCACACATTTCGGGTAATAAGTACAACCCAAAATGAAAGTTTTGGATTGAACGCATTCGGGGTGTCTTTTCTTTCACGATTTGATTAAAAGTCAATAGCTTATAATAATCATTTTTCTTTTACAATCTAACAAGGAATTCGTGAGCCCTGAAATACCCAATGTGTTTGTAACGATCACACTGGTTAAGCAAAGTTGGGCGCGATCAGTTGGTGAATGACCACCTAGAGCAGCGATGCCAGACGTCCCGATTTTGGCGGGACGTCCCGATCAATCAAAATTTAATGTCCCGCGCGGGACAGGCTCAGTCCCGCTTTTTGGGAATCACTCAGAACTTTATTTTCAGACTTTTACTCAGAAAACGAATAAGACTCAATTATTTAACGATAGGGTAAATCTGATTTAAAATATCATATTTTTATTTAAATACATTTTCTATGGCTATTTTTGCTATCTATTGTTACGTAACAAACGTAATTTGAACTCAATTATAGAGGTAAATATTTAAAACTTTTGATTATATATATTTTTTGACTAAGTCCCGCTTTCAATGAAAGAATCCCGCTTTTTTCACACAAAATGTTCCAAAATCTTTTCTTAATTTCACTGTGCTTACACACTATCGAACTCGTTAAGCCATGTTAGATGCCTTTGAGTGGCTTGAAAAATTCTCGAAGTTTGGTGGCCACGGTCTCCACTCCACCATCAACACAGCATCTTTCAATCCGCAGTGGACTGTTAGTGGCTGATGACTTCTTTACCACGTGTGAAGAAAGACTAGCTCAGCAGGGGGTTGTTCCAGGTCCAGGAAAAATCTATAATGTTGTTAATTTTTTCTTCCTATATAGGTACTATTTTTGTTCTTGGTTTTTATAATCATTTTACCTTTAATCAGTTTTCAACTTTTCGCAATTATAATTTTTTCGTGGCTTAATTAGGTCTAAGAACCGTATCGTCAGTAATAAAAATATAATACTGGATCCAGTCAAGTTAGGCTTGACTATAGTTGTAAAAAACCCGTTAGCTACCGTTATTTAACTAAAATTTTAGTTAGCTACCCATAAAGTGCGGTAAATAACGGTTATTTATCCGACTGCGACCTATAAAAATGGTATAGTGTTTTGTTTTTTTGTAAATCATTTAACGTAAACTAAACACAATTTACGTATCTAAAATATTCATACTACAAACCTATACCTATAATGACATAAACACGACTGATACCTACCTACTATAGATATTGATTAAAATTCTTTAATCATTGCTACATAACAATTATGAAGTGAATAGCCTAAAAATGATAACCTTTCATCATTCACGTCACGTATTATCGTATTGGTAGATAAGTACAGAAGAATGTTACTAGGTATGCCAAATCGGTTGAAAGTTTGTTACAGTAAAGCTTGTATGTATACAAATACACTAGTTTTTGTTGTAGTTATTAGTTTTGATTTTACTGGCATTTAAACTTACGATAAATATCGAGTCCCGCTAACAGTCACGTGACCGCATGTGACGTCATTTTACAACGCTCCGCTTAGTAGCAAGTCGACAGCAGCAACAGCAGTAGCAGTGATAGTAGCTCAGCGGCTAATGAGCTTGCGTAGTATTTTGTTTTGTTATCATCCGCGCATTATGTTAATAGTGTTTATATTCGATTAATGAAATGGATGAAGTATTCGAAAAAGGGCAATCAGATAATCTACCTAAAATAGATGCACTAATGGTTAGCCATTATTTATCTACAAAATTAGTGGTTTTGTTGCCGCCGAAATGCGAGGAATAAAAATGCAAAGTTAACTTTTCTTGCTCTTGATAAAATTATTTATTTGTTCTAAATTGTTTTCAACCGACTTCAAAAAAGGAGGAGGTTATCAATTCAGCTTTTTTTTTTATGTTGTTACCTCAGAACATTCGACAGGGTGAACCGATTTGAATAAATCTTTTTTTATTTGAAAGTCTGGTGGCCAGATTGGTCCCATTTCAATTTCGTCCAGTTCTGACAATGGCAACCATGAGAAAACCCTATAGGTAAGTCTTAATTTTGCATTAAGTATGTGCGCGACAAATGGACGAATAACTCAATTTCACGTCTACCAATTTAGATGATTCTTTTTTTAACCGACTTCAAAAAAGTTTTCAATTCGACTGTTTATTTGTTGAAGTTAGTTTTTTACTCTTCAGAAAAAACAAAATACCAAACTTATGTCATATTGCAACTCAATTATGCAGAAGTACCAAACCTTTTTAGTTTTACGTTATAGACAACAAATATGTATTAAAGTTTTATATCTATAGGTACGTATGTACGTATGTGTATATAGGTACCTCTTCTTACTCGGAGGGATTGATTTATTGCAAATGTAGTGGGTTGAACAGAAGAACGAAATCTTTTCTAATTTTGATTTGTCTTATTGATAAGATACGTAAGGCCGTTTTATTTATTTTTATTTGTAACTAAGAGCAGTGATAGCCTTACGGTTAAAGAGCCTGCTTCACATGATGATACACAGCGAGGCTCGGGTTCAAATCCTGGCATGTACCAATGAGTTTTCCAAAAACTTACGTACATATTTATCACTAGCTCGTTGGTAAAGGAAAACATCGTGAGGAAACCCGCAGGATCCAGAATAAATTCCACCACCACCACCTATCACGTTTAGGGGTCCAAAGAATATCCGATGAAGAGTGAGTATATTCAGAAATAGAATACCTCTGCCTACCCCCTTTGGAATGTAAGGCGTGAGTTGTTTATTTTTTTATTTGTAACTTATTCCAGATCGGCAAGAGACAGCAACAACGATTAACTGTGCTTTTATCTCCAAATTGATCTAACCTTTTCATAGCTTTTATTTATTTCTTTCGTATTTTAAGTCCTTTTGGGAACCATAAAAAACAATTTGTAAGGCGCATCGGTTGTTGTATATGTATATTTCGGCACAACAAATGATTTCCTAGTATTTGGATTGGACATTTTTGAAATTATTTATAATTTCTTATGAAACGTAAAGCTGGGGTCCCACGGTCCGCTATTCTACGGATCAGCCACACTCAGCCGACGAGCACGGACGGCGACGCACCGCAGGCAGGGCCGGTCCAACGGTGCGTGTCGGTGTGTGTAGATGTTTTTATGTTGACATAATGCAAAGCGAAAGAGAAAGAGAGAGAAGAGCGCACCTTTGAAGTTACCGACTCACGATGGATACGGCGCACCGCCACAGACGTGTCCGTGCTATCACGAGGCCGGTCCCACGGTGCGTCGTGCGAGCTGGTCTGCGTGCATCCGCGATTTTACGGACCGTGGGACCCCAGCTTAAGACGGCACCGTGCTGAGAGCGCGAGCGGACTGAGCGAGTGTTTTGAGATGACGTCACACAGGCACACGCATCGAGTACGAGTCCGCGTCGCACGTTTACTTCTATAAATCGGAAACTAATTGACGTATCGAAATAATTCTTTCACTTGTATTTTTTATTTTTGACAGAGAATACGGAGAGCTAATATTCAAAATTTGTTAACATTCTTTATTTGGAATACTGAGCTACACCTACCTAGTTTGGAGAAATGACGCGATGTTGCCGCTTCGATATAAATATAACGCACGTGAAATTAGTGACAGGCAAGGCGGGGGGACCTTGTTAACCGTAAAAAGCCAAAAAACGGTTAATTAACCGTTAAAAACGAAAAATACATTTTTAACCGCACGGTTAAAATTGTTAATAGCCGGCTTTGCATCTATAGGCTTGACTCAAAGGCGCATTAAGCCAATAAATAATCCTATTAAGTATGTCTCCATTAAGTTACTAGTTAATGTCTTCTAAAATACGACATAGGCATTACAAGTAACATTGTCCCCTTAAGATGATAAATGTGCAAACTATACAGAAGTTCTCTATCTTAGTACTAGCTATTACCCGGCTTCGCTCGCGCACGTTTATTTCACCTCCTTAGGGGCTCAATTTTAAAAAATCCTTTCTTAGTTGAAGCCTACACTCTAAAAGCTATCTACGAGTAAGTATGTGCAAAATTTCAAGTCTCTAGACCTGGTTTAGGCTGTGCGTTGATACTTATATCACCAGTCAGTCAGTCTCAGTCAGTTTATCATGTTTATATACTTAGATTAAATAAAGTCGTTTTCCGCGTTTGTCTGTCTGTATATCCACTAACTCCTTCTAAACAACGCAACGGATTTTGATGCGGTGTTTTTACCACGAGTTAGATATTTTTTCAAGGAAAGTTAATTGGAACGATTGACAAATGTCAGTGCCATTATAATATTACGGCTTTTAAAATAACCCTGCGACTTATATATAATTTTTGTGTTAAAGTTTTATGTACCTAGGTAGAAAAAAAATTTCAAACATGTCCCCGAAAAATCTATACGAGTTTATGCGCGTCACTTTCAAAAGTTTAAACAAATCAAGAAAATCTGTTATCAAAATGCAGTAACCTCGTTTAAAACTTTTTTCAAAATTACCTACACCCGGGACGCGGCTGGTCGCTTGTAAACTATAATTGACGAACCTTGTACAACTTTGCTGTAATTCCCCTTCTTGTAATTCTGGGGTCTCAGTACGCTTTCAATTTCAAACTAGTTGCGGTTCACCGTAGCGTACTGAACATGCACTGAATAATTTGTAAACTACTTAGCATGCGCGCACCGGCATTGCCCGTCGGAATTTCGCAGAATACCTTTCATAAAAATCTTGTCTGTACTAACCTAACAAAAAAACAACCAATTCGGTCAATCCGTTCTCGAGTTTCCCGCTATTTAGCGAAGTATTTTACTAACCTTTTTTTTTGACAAGGAAAATGCATTACTGCATTTGCACCCGACCCGGGGGGGGGGGGGGCTGGGGTTATGTGGGTAACCTAACCTAACAAAAAAACAACCAAATCGGTCAATCAGTTCTCGAGTTTGGCGCTGTTTAGCCAAGTATTTCAATGTATATAGACTGGCAGACACAGGAATATCTGAAAGTTAAATAAAGATTACTTGTTTTTTTTTACCAACTGACAAGGATGTATCTACCTACTTTGAACCAATTGATATGAGATATGGTTCTAATATCTATATACCAACGTTAAGAATATTTTACCTTTTTTGCCACCGTACCTAATATGTAAATACATTTGTCTCTCAAGAATCACGTGCGAACATCACGAAATATGATTTCGTTATTTCATGTCGGCATCGACAGGTAGAAATCATTTATGTATTCATCTATTTAAAGGAAGAAACTAAGGAACCATTGTGCAAAATTTCATGGCTTTAGATCTAGCTTCGGCTGTTTGTTGATAGCTCAGTCAGATTTTTTCATAATGCCATCTTGTGAATATTTGGAGTACTTGGACATCGACTTGGATTGGAGAACAACGAGCGAAGCTTGTTCCTCCAGGTATGTAGGTACTTACATAATAACAAGTAATATTTGCATAGGTACTAGGTACTTGTGCAAAGTCAAGAGTTCATTACTGTTCCCAATAAAACCGCCTGTCTCAAAACCTAGTCCCCAATCTATTTGAATTTGAGTAGTCTTAACACTTCATATTTTATGATCCATTGAGACCTTGAAAGCTTCTGTGTTTATATGGCTACATTTTCAAGACATTGCGTTGACAGTAACAAATTTTGCTCCACTATCTCCAATAAGAACGTCTTTAGAAAATAGGCCCCTTTTTTACTATTAGTTTAACAGAATTAAGGTAACTTGGTATATTAAAAGATGTTGAACGTACTTCTAAAATTACTTAACAATTAAAGTTCATTACTATTTACTAGCAGAATGATTTTCACTTTCCAAAAGGAGGTAAAGAGTAGGTAACTGTTCTATTTCTTCAACACTACTTTGTTTAAAGTTGAAGTTGTGCTTGTCTTGAAGGCAATCTCATTGGGTACTTAGAGTTTTCCAAGTCCCGTTGAGTCGTATTACGAGTAAGTGTAATTTCATTAACTTGAAGGGAAACAACACGTATCAACGATGAACTTGTTTGAAAATCAAACTTGGCAGTATTTTCTGGGGCTCTCCTCGATAAAAGAAGCCAAGGACAAAATAACACTATACCTAGATTATAATAGCACAGAATCCATTATCTCCTAAGATCCCTTCCTAACAGACTAATTTACGCCTTTAAATCTTAGATAAAAGCACTGCAATCTTTACATATAATAAAACTGTAACGAGACCGTGTCTGTACATGAAATATTTATTGCATTTTTGCGGTAGTGTAGATACGAGTAGTTTTGATTAAGACCACAATTTAAAAAAAAAATTATCCTTCTGTTTGTGAAGACCTCACGCAATAACTACTGGACGGTTTTTGATGATATTTGGTGTGGAGATAACTGAGTAACTGGCTCAACATTTAGGCTACTTTTTAATGCAAGAGAAGTTCTCATTCCCACGGGAAAATATTAAAACTGATCAAAAAGAGAAATACGTACTACTTCGAAACGATTACAACAAGAAACTTGAAATATGGTATTAGGTGTCATGTCCTAAGCAACTGGTATGAAGGGATTTTTAGAAATTACCATGAATGAGCATACACAGGATCTGCGCGAGCAACGCCGCTGGGCACCTGCTATATACCTATTTGATGGCACCCCCTGTATCTTCTTCTATCCAATCCGAGAGCTACAGACAGAGCTTTGAATTTGCATTTCTGCTGTACGCAAGCTTACTCGGGCCCTTAGTTTCAAATGCTGAGCTTGTGACGAATTTGCAAGATCACCCAACACATTATTATGCATGGCCCATAAATTTAGTACAACCAACGTCGTGTCTCATCCTTATCTGTACAATAAAGTGAGAGAAAACGGTGTGATATGGTGTCGTAAGGTGTTTAAGTTTATCTATTCTATCAAGTGAAAGAGCCCTTATGGGTACAGCCAGGCTAAGTTGCGGTCGCTTATCAAATAAAATATATATACCGGCCAAGTGATAGAGGGTTTCGTTTGTTTTCTATTAGGTTTTATTAGCATGACGCCGGCATCCTATCAGTGGATAGACGGTGTTCTACTCGTATTAACCAAGAGAAGGTTACTCCGTCGCACCGTAAAAAACAGGCTTTTCAAATTATTATAAAAAATATAGGTAAGTAATTTATGCCATTTATACCCTAGGGGGTAGACAGATGTATTCAATTTCTGGAAATACTCACTTTTCACGAGAATATTCGACACCTAAATGCGATAGGTAGTGGGCCATCGCCGGACCGGGTCTGTTACACATGCTTTAGAATTAATTCTGAGAGCTGCCGGTTTCTTTACGATGTTTTCCTTCACCGTCGAGCTAGTAATGTATAATGTACAACGCAAGTTTTGAAAAACTCATTCGTACATGCCGGGATTTGAACCCGAGCCTCACTGATTATCATCATGAGAAGCGGGCGTCTTAACCATTAGGCTATCACTGCTCTAAAATTATTATATTTAATTATTTTAAATAAATTGGCATGTTATATAACCCTATTACATAGAGTGTTTGTTAAAAGATATTTAATTGGATTCTGTTTTTTAGATTAAGGTATAAAAACTCAAAGGATTAATCGCCATTTCAAGTTCAATTTACAAAAGTTATAAATCTTTGCGCTCAATGTTATAAATACAGTGAATTCTTATTTCATTTTTAAAACGAAAAGACCTTATGGATCTAATTTCGGTTTTTCATAGAATTACATACATCACTAGCTCGATTTTAAGAAGAAAAACATAGTGAGGACACCCACATTTGGTTCTTAACAAACCTATCATGTTTAGAGACTCGAAAAAAAATGTAAAAAAGTTTCTATCTATATACCGTACCGTACCTACTTCTAAAAACGGAATAACTTTGTCAACTCTCTTAAGGATAAGGAGTGAGTGCATATTATAGTATTATGTTATACAGCTAAGATATAGGTACATGATGATATTCCTTATAGTCATTACATTTCGATTTTTACTATAGAGGGCTTTTGCTAGATTCCCAGAAGCCAGAAACTATTACGCGAAGACTGAGGGAGACCATTTCCAGAAATGTCCCTCTAAACATAAAAAAAATGACAAAAACATCTCTTTATGACGTAGTCAATTGCAGATACGAGTAAGTTCAATATAAAAAATGTAGAAAGGGTTCGTTGTGGACTGTTTTAATTGAACTTAGCATTTTACGAGCCATATTAATCTTAGTTTCTAAATTTAAAATCCCAGGGTTCTCTCCTTAATTTAATTTATTGTTCATTAGATTAATGAGCTCAATTAGTGGGTGTACTTTTAGCTTTAAAATTGGCAACTTGTGCCCAATCTTGGCATCTAGGTGCCTACTTTCTTTCTACCAGCACTAAAAAATGTCTTTCTTGAATTTTTAAAAACAATTTAAAACATAAAAAGCTTCTAAGCAACGAAAAAATAGAAACCACTTAATAGGTAGCTTAAACCGCCTTCTAAAAGCTTTCAGAAATAACGAAAAACATAAAAATCTGTCACATGCGAAACGATTACCCGTATGACGTTCGTGTATTCGGTCGTACGTCTTGTCCTGACTGCTGGCAGGGGTTTAGTGTCTCATGTGTTCGGTTTCCTTGAGCTCCGTTCCAATTGGCAGGACTGTAATTTAGCGGGTTTTTATTCCGACCCGGATTTATGCTGCCTGATAGAATTTGCAAGAAAGGGGATAAACGACAAAGATCGGGAGATCAAGAATTCCGTGTAACAGCCTGTCAAGTTAGTGATACATAGAACCTATTTCGTTCGTGCCTGTATCCAGATGGTCTCTACTCAAGCTCTCACTTTACAGGAATTTATAGGATATATGTTTGTTCAGTTAAATTTAAAATTGATTAATATTTAGTGCTGGGATTATTGCTTCTGGTAGCTTTAGACCATTCTGTCGATCAAGAAATGTAAAAGAAAGTGGTTGTCTGAATCTGATACGGTTTTATCAAAGAGATTAAAATATAATAGGACATAGAGGGGCATTGGGAATATTTTCATACAAAACTTTGAAGCTCAAGCGTCATGTCGGTTAGTATGAACGGCTGTAATTCGGTCGAAATTGTACTGTATTAGATTTATTTCACTTGTAATAACTTTTGACATAAAATTTTCCTCGCTTTGTCCCCTCTATGCCTTATTATATTTTAATCTCTTTGGGTTTTATGCAGTTTTGTTAGTAGTGGCGAAATATCGGCTCATATTAAATGACGTCTAAGAAATCCTACGAGATATGAAATTTGCAAACCTTCATAATTTTTGTATTTATAAATGAATTTAAAAGATTATTTCGCTGGATCGCTTATTTTAGTTGTATTTATAAAATTACTATAAGGATTCAACAACATGCAACTACCCTATTCTGTTTATACTTGACTTTTTTTTTTGTCTGAGTAGTGAAGTTGCCTCTGTTATACAAATAAATGTATTCTATTCTATGACCACGATCTATCAAAGTTTGTTAGCGCGTAACTTCAACGCCAAGTTACATAAACGAGTTACGCGTTACACAAAACCGCCAGACAGCTGTCTCGTCACGAAGTCTCCTTAAATCGGGATGTCCCGTATTAATTTAGATATCTGGCGACTAGTCTTGGGTAGTTCGCAAACAACCTATTTCGAAATTTTATTTTAGGTGAACTATGCGAACTAGTTCGTCCACAATCTCACTCTTAGTTCTTTTAAATATATTTTTTTCTGGCGTCCGCTCTATTATGAAGTGCGCTGCATGGTTAACCGACTTAATTTTTTTTACTCTTGCCACTCGCGCTCTTACGAAGGTTTCTTATAAATCTATCCATGGTTAAATGTTTTTATACAATAATAATATGAAAAACATTTCCTTATATAATTATCTCATTATATAAAAAAAAATTAAAATAAAACAAATTAAATGAACTAACTAGGTTGCGGTAGGACCGCGAACTAAATTGAGCGCTTCCAACGGCGAACAACTTTGCCTAAGACTACTGGCGACAATAGTCCGGATATTTTATTGGGAACCCTTATCTGTCAAGCTTTTAGCAACGGCCACGCGCTGATTGGCTGACGCCTATACGTTTACTATACAGGGTGTAAGGGAAACGATTCCGAATCCAGGGAGCAAGTTGAAACCGTTTTGCCTAGTAACTGTGTGAATTGTGTCCCACAAACACGATATTCTTATTATATTTTTCATTGGAATTATAATTTAGAAAAAAATTATTCTCGTTTTATTTCACGATAATGAATAAAAAATATAAAAATAAAGTATTTTTGTATTTTGTCTATGGAATTGTGTCAAGAATCACCAGTAGGTAGTTGTCTTTGTTTTCCCTAGCAGCGTGTGTACATATTTTATTTAGTGAGATTGAATTTTTTTGAGGAGATCGAAATATACGGCACCATCATAAAATTAGATTTACATTCTGTAGGATTAAGATGTGCAAATTGATATTTGAAACTGGGTACCTACATGTCAAAAGAGTTTATACCTACGCTTTATTTTAGCTGTATTTGGTACTAACTATCGCTAACTAAGTATGTAAACAAGTCTAGGAAGTCAACTTTAACTAACTTCTCATTGTCTTTAAAATTATATCTAGTTTGAACGACAATACGAGTAAGTACAACAATTTGGTGTCATCTGGATGAACATCTAAAATAATTTGGGCTTGATAAACCCCCTACAATTTTTTGTATGCCTTCCAAAAATTTGTCAAAATACTTTATGATGATGAAGATCTTTAGTTTAATTCTTAGTTTTTTTTTGCATCCTAAGGCAGTCTGGATGTAATCAATCACCTAAAGCGACGTGATCGCCTTTTGCATTTTACATTATTATGTTCTCTTTTCTTTTTCTTTGATGATTCTTAAATGCATTTCGCACTATGCCAGTAATTTATTCGTTTTTTTCTTTGTTCTCAGACTCCGGCAACGTGTCTCTGGAGTCAGCGTTCTGCGCACTGATGGCTCCATCCCCCCTACTGGAGCTGAGTAGCATCTTCTTCTTCTTCCTGCCGTCTGTGCTGATCCTCTCACTCTACGTCAGGATGGGGCTGCACATACGGTCAGTCTCAATTATCTTTCCTTATTTTTTTTGTGTCTGTGAAACGCGGCTTTCTCGCATTTTTTATATTAGTAACTAGCGACCCGCCCCGGCTTCGCACGGGTGCAATGCTAATGCTAAACCTTCCTCTGGATTCACTCTATCTATTAAAAAAACCGCATCAAAATCCGTTGCGTAGTTTTAAAGATTTAAGCATACATATTGAAATAGGGATATAGGGACAGAGAAAGCGACTTCGTTTTATACTATTTAGTGATGAAGTAGGGATTAGAGAAGAAAAGGGAAAACTTTAAACATACAAAATAAAATGTTAAGCGAAAGCCTTATTTTATTCTAAATGACATCAAAAATGGTCGCTTAATTAAATGTCGTAATTAATTTCTATATTGTTAATTGTAGCTCGGATATACAGTTTTGTTACGTTTTTAAATAATTTCGCCTCATTTCGCTGAAACAAGAACAGAGGTAACCGTTGAAAGAGATCTGGATTACCTACTAGATTCGCAGTAGCTATAATTAAGAAATTCTTTGTGTATTCCATGTGACCTTCAAAACTGATGTGGGTTCAAAACTCAACCAATTCCAAATTTAATTTGCATGCTATTCACCCGACGAAAAGTAAAATAGCTGTTCAACTATACCGGATAGTTTTATACAGATTCCACGTTAATTCCACAAAGTAGGGGTTTGGTGTAAGGACGCGGTCATGTAGAAAGCGAGTAGGTACGTTTTGTTTTTCCAAAAGTAAGTGCTAATTATCCTAATGGCTTCACAACATTCATCAGACTCGGGAAGGAACAGCTTAAGCCACTCTAACCTGTGATTTACAAACTTCAATCTACAAAAACGAGAAACGACTACCTCAAAGACTTTTTTTGACTTATGATCCTAAGTCCCCTAGATGGGGCAGAGGGCGTCAACAGTGACTCGCCATCCCGTTCGGTCTTGAGCTTCGCGCTTGATTTCACTCCAAGTCTTGCCGATCCTGTTCCCTTCATCTAGCACAGTGCGCCGCCAGGTTTGTTTGGCACGGCCTCGCTTTTCTTGAGGGTTCCAATCCATTGCATGTTTAAGTATATGGTTTGGATCCCTTCGGAGCGTATGGCCAATCCAGTTCCATGGCCGTGGGAGAGCCATGCTTCGGCACGCTTAGGCCGGTTCGACCAGAGTGATACCACGGCCTCACAGAAAACCAGCGTAAAGCAACGCTTGCATTGCGTTTCGCTGAGTGAGTGAGGTAACCGGAGGCCCCAACCCCTCCCCCTCCCCTACTCCCGACTCAGAGGCCGGCAACGCAGTTGTGACTCTTGAGTTGCAGGTGTCCATGGGCGACGGTAGTCACTTACCATCAGGTGACCCGTTTGCCCTCTTTTTGTTATAAAAAAAAACTTGCGGCGTTTTATTTGCTGGTTGATCGGGGTTTCGTGGCAGTGCTCTACCAGAGCGCTGCCACCTCAAAGACGCTCAGGGCATAAATCTCAGCTTATTAGGTTTGTTCGTTGCAGTTTGAGCATTATCCTAAAATTACATATTACTACAATAGTTACTATACAGTTTTGACTTTTGTCTGGATTCTACCCGTCCTAAATTACGGTACTCATACCTACTTGGTCACTGACATCTCTACAAAAGTCAAGACGAGATTCAGGTCTGTGGTCTTTGGACAGGTGATCCAAACTCAACAATTAGGCTAGTAAAAAATCCTTACTTAGGTAACAGTAAGTATTAATTAAGCCGTGGTAGTTCGCCCTGTCCTGTGATTCGGGAGGCTCGAGTTCGAATCCCGGTAAGGGTATGTATATATGTATATATATATGTATGAGTTTTTCACAAACCTACGGAACCAAAGTCCAGATAAGGCTGTTGCGTATTGTACCTGGTTTCCACGTGGCCGCGCCCTATATCTGCAATGGAGCTAACGGAACTTATTTGTTTTGAAGTCGAACTTGAATTTGTTTGGCTTTGAAATTGAAGTTGGAGTTCAGCACTTGCTAAAAGCAATCACTGGTTAAGTCTTCAGTCTTTTAGTTTTCAAGAAACTTGCCAAGAGCTTCTTTTGATGCAGATTGAGGCTGATTGCGTGGTCCTAATATAATCTTGCTATATTTTATAACTAGCATTTGCCCGCGACTTGGCCCGCATTCCGAGATAAATAGTAACCTATATATTATTCTGATTTATGAGCTATCAACGCGTCACAGAATAAGCGCAATTCCTCATACACCCCAATTAGTATACTAATATTTGAAAAATATGATGCATTTCTTAAATAAAGATCAACAATAGTACGGTTTACATCGGTAGACTTAAATTCAGTTATGCTAATTCATTTTCCGGAAAAATTTAACACCTTAAAAATAGCTGACATCGATTAAGTAGTCGATTCTGTTACATATGTATAACAGTAAAGTTTAATCAAAATCCCTTAATTTAATAATGTTTGGGTGAAAGAGTAACAAATATCCATCCTCAGTATCATTAAACAGGAAAATAACGAATTGTAAAGAAGACCCTTTACGCATGTCTCAGAATGAATTCTGGGACCTGCGGGTTTCCTCACGATGTTTTCTTTCACCGTCTAGCTAGTGATAAATATGTATGGTTTTCTCAAAGAAAAGCCGGTTTATTCCGATTACTTAGTCCCCCAGTGCATGTCCCCAAATCGTACTTTTAGTTTGACATGTCCCTAGAGTTTGATTCAATGATTGCTTTCGGGACAGATAGTAATTTACAAGTTTGAATTGATTTTTTGCTTTCAAAAACCCTTACACTGATAATTAGATTGAAATAATTAAATTGGTCTTTGAGACGGCAATTGTAAGTCTGTTTTTTAAAAATCTGATAAGCCTTACACACAATACAGTACACCAAAAATAAAACAATAATAAAATAAAGTACACTCAGGTGTCTTATCGCTTCTAGCGGTCCCTTCAAGAATTAAGTTTTATAACGTATTGAATTTTATTAATCACTCAGTATATTTTAAACTTTGATACGTGCTCAAAGTTGTCACAAGTACCTACTCATTTTACAGGCCAACATTTCGAAAAGGACAAAAAAAAGCGTCTAAGTATAGAAATAATCTCACTACTTTTATCTCCGAGGGGGTAGAGATAAAAAGCGTGAGATTATTTCATGTACCAATGAGTTTTTCAAAAACTTGCGTACATATTTATCACTAGCTCAACGGTGAAGGAAAACATCGTGAGGAAACCCGCAGGTCTCAGAATTAATTCTAAGACATGTGTAAACAGACCCGGTCCGGCGATGGGCTCACCACCTATCACGTTTAGGGGTCCGATATATCTCGTGAAATGTGGGTATATGGAATACCTCTGCCTACCCCCTCCGGGATAAAAGGCGTGAGATTATATTTTATATATATATATATATATTTCTCTAACTCGTAACAAAATATATCAAAATGTTTTGCATACTTTATTCGCTGAACCCTAGACGAACGGCCATAAACCAGGGACTTATACTAGTATCAATATACCACTATTTATACTGGTATAGTTATTCGGTATCATTATTCTAATTCAGTTAATTTCTACAGATATTCAAACTCTACCAATATTATACGGAAATAAACTTTTTGGTATCACAACAGATATTTAATCGTTATTTTTTTGGTACTGAAATAACATCGAAGGGCGTGATTGCGGGGTGCGGGAGGACTTGCCTATACCGGTCGGTCCCAACGGGAATCATCAATCGTTTGTTTTGTTTTTTTACTTACGTTACGAGCGTGCATGCGAAAATCTGCACTCAAAAGTTTATAAAAAAAAGCTTAGGGTATTAATATTAAGATACCAATATTTTCTTGGTTGTGTATGTTTTACACAACTTTTTGAAATTCGTATCGTAAATTCGTATCGTATCGTACCTATATTTCAGTTTGAAGTTGTAAAATTGTTTAGTTTTACAAAAGAGAAGAATAATAGTGGTATTTTATTCCTCGTATTTTATTACCAGAACCATATACCTATATATCATTGTAAAGCTTATTTACTGGGCTATTTGATAACATAATGAAATACTTTAAAATGCCACCCCATATGTTTGAAAAATTCAGTAATATATGAGGGTTTAGGTCACTGAGAAACGAACGTCACCCTTTTGGTCTAGGGACCCAAAATGATTTAACCTGTGGGCCTATAATTATTTACTTAGTTAATTTGTATGATTATTTTGTATTCCCTGAATTTAGAAAAATCCTTTCTTAGTGCTATCCTACGTCTTAAAAACAATAGCTGTAAAAAAAACAGCTTTCTAGGTCTAAGGGTTTAGGCTGGGCGTTGATGAGTCAGTCAGTCAGGACTTCTCTCTTTATATATATAGATAATATAAATGTGATATTAGGTTAAAACTTGTAATTTTTTTTCTATCGATGTCGATAATATGACTAAATTTTCTGTTGTTGGTGTGGATCAAGAATAAAAAATGCAAGATTGTGAAAGTGACAGACTGTAGCGGCAGGTATAGAAATATTAAGCATAGGTATTAATTTTTTTTAATAAAAATTACTTCGTTTATCATCATTGACTTGCCCTTTTCCCATTATTTGGGGTCGGCGCAGTATGTTTTTTCCTTCCATTTAGATCTATCATACGTCATATCTACATTCACTTCCATCATGCACATTATCATCCTTCACACAATCCATCCATCTTTTCTTTGGTCTACCCCTCTTTCTATAACCTTCCATATTCATATCAAGCACTCGCCTTACAACATTACTCTCATTCCTCCTCATTATATGTCCATACCAAGACAGACGATTACCTCTCAACTTCTCCATCAGGGGTGCTACTTTCAGACTTCCTCTTATGTACCCATTCCTAATTTTATCCATTCTTGTCACTCCACACATCCACCTCAACATTCTCATCTCCGCTGCATATGCAGTCTCCTTTCATCCTCCTTCTTAAGCGCCCAACATTCCGATCCATACGTGACGACAGGTCTTATCATGGCCTTGTATACTTTGCCCTTTAGTTTAAGGGGTATTCGGGGGTCGCAAGTTGTTTCCGTAACCTGTCGCCATTTCATCCACCCTGAGTTAATCCTGTGCTGTGCGTCCCTGTGTATGTCGCCATCTTTCTGTATAACTGAACCGAGGTATCTGAAATCGGAACAGACTGGTAATGCTACGCTATCTAGTGAAAGGGCCACAAAACTGGGGAGACCGCCGAAATCGTAAAACATGTGTTCCGTTTTGGAACTGCTGATTTTCAAGCCAACATTCTCCAGTTTATGTTGCCATTTTCCAAGCCTGTTCTGTACCTCGACTCCGTCTTCGCCAACAAGAACATCATCGGCAAACAGCATGCACCAGGGCGCTTCTTCCTGTATCTCTGATGTTAACGCATCCATTATTAATAGGAAAAGATACAGACTCAAAGCAGACCCCTGGTGCAAACCAACAGCCACATTAAACTTGTCGGTAGTGCCGGCAGCTGTCCGTATGAGTGTACAGGACCTATTGTACATAGCACGGATTATCTCCACATACTTCCCTGGCATGCCTGTCTCTTTCAGAGCCCACCACAACACCTCACGAGGTACCCGGTCGTATGCCTTTTCAAGGTCCATGAACATCATGTGCAAGTTTTTATGAGCCTGTCGGTATCTTTCACATAACTGCCGCAGTGCAAAAATGGCGTCCGTTGTTCCTCGGCCAGGCATAAAACCGAATTGGTTTGGGCTAATCTCACTCTCTTCTCTCAAACGTCTCTCTATCACTTTTTCATATACTTTCATACTATATGACATCAATTTTATTCCTCTATAGCTATAGTTGTTGCAATCCTGTACATCACCTTTATTTTTGAAAATGGGTACCAATGTACTGTTGTACCATTCGTCAGGGATACACTCTACATGCAACAACTTATTGAAGAATAAAGTGAGCCATTTACACCCATCTACACTCAGCACCTTCTACACCTGAACTGGTATTTCATCCGGTCCCACAGCTTTTCCCTTTTTCATACCTTGCACAGCTATTCTTACCTCTTCCATACTTACTTCCCTTACTAAATCCATATTTACTGACGCATTTCCCATAACTCCACTCCAAACATTCTCTTCATTCATCAACTTTTATAACAAAATATACCTTCCACCGTCCTTTTTTTTCATTATCACTCGACAACACCTTTCCTGCTTCTTCTTTTATACATTTAACGTGCGATACATCTCTTCCATTCTTTTCCCTAGATTTAGCAATTTGCATGAGCTGTTTCTGGCCTTCAGGACTATCGAGTGACTTATATAGCTTGTCCTGTACCTCAGCTCTTGCGATGGCTACAGCTTGCTTTGTTTTCTTCTTGCATTCTTTATACTTAATCTTCATTTCAACTCTTGCACTCTGACTTCCAACTTCAATGTTTTGCCATTCTTTAAAAGCCAATTTCTTTTCTTTTAGTGCTTTTGTACCTCTTCACTCCACCACCATGTTTCCTTCTCAATCATACCCTTCCCTTTGGATTCTCCAAAAACATTCTTCGCCACACTTCTAATACAACCTGCCATCTCATTCCAACACTCATTAACTGATTTATCTTCCATACTTCCCATTTCTATCATTTTATCCACTACTTTCTCTCTAAATATTCCTACACACTCATCCTTCTCATCCTCCAACATACGCCAACTAATTTTGGGAGGGGGCCGGTCTTTGGTCCTATTGGGCTGAACACTTATTTTGACCTCTGCAATTAGGAGTCGATGTTGTGAGACTAGATCACTAGATTTACAGTCTTTGACACAGATGATTCTGTTTCATCTTACAAGGAAATAATAAATCTGTGTCATGTGGCCGCCACTTTTATATGTTATAAGGTGTTCGTCGCGGTTTTTGAACCACGTGTTTGTTATTGAAAGGTCATATGCAGAGGCAACTTGCATCAATGTCTCCCCCATGTTTCCGAATGTTTCCGAACCCATAACCTCCATGCACTCTTTCATACCCATCATTGATTCTTCCCACATGCCCGTTAAAGTCTCCACCTATGTAAATCTCCTCACTATTCGGAATGTTCATCATTACCAAATCAAAGTCCTTCCAGAATTTTTCTTGCATTATCATCACATCCAGTCTGTGGAGCGTACACACTAATCACGTTCAAAACCAAGTTCTCCAACATCATTTTAATAGCAATCACTCGATCACTCACCCTTTTTACATCCGTCACTCATCCTTTCAAATTACTCTCTAACACAATTCCGAGACCATTCCGTTTACCGTCACTTCCACAGTAATAGAATTTATATCCTTCACCAATCTCCCTAGCTTTCGCACCTTTCCAATGTGTTTCTTGTAAGCACGCCACATTTATTCGTCTTCTCTTTAATACATCCACTAGCTCTCTTCCTCTTCCGGTCATCGTCCCTATGTTCTAACTGGCACACCTCAATCTCACGCTCTTCCTTTCCCGGGCTTGCTTCTTACGTGGCCCCCGCCCGGGGTGGTGCGACAACCCTTTTGTAAAAGGCATCGAACCTCTTGAACATACCTAAAGTTGAAAGTACATGAAATGTCGAATGTTGGTGTACAGTTATGAAACCTATGCCAGTCTATAGAAAATATTATTTAATTTTTAACTTTTTAGTAAGAATTATTTTATATTTACATATCAGTTAGTTATGGTTCCTATGGCCACCTTTCAGCTTCATCATCAGACACTGGTTACCATCTATCACCAAAGTTCTCGTCAAGACGAATCAAAGGAGCCCAAACTCGATGCAGTTATGTCGTTTTATTACGGAGATACTATGGCCACCTTCCAGCTCCATCATCAGACCTTTAATACCCTCTAAGGTTAAAGTTCTCATTAAGACAAATCAAACGAGCCCTTACTCGATGGGATTATGTCGTTTAATTACTGAGTTCCTATGGCCATCTTTCAGCTCCATCATCAGACCCTGGTTACCATTGAAAGACAAATTACTCGTCAAGACGATTCAAACGAGTCCAAACTCGATGAGGTTGTGTCGATTCATTGCGAAGTTCCTATGGCCACCTTCCAGCTCCATCATCAGATCAGCACCATGTCATCATAATATTGCATTGTCACGCGTTTTACATATGTATACAAAATTTCAGCTCAATCGGTAACCGGGAAGTGGGTCAAATTTAAGTTGCAAAATTTGATTACAACGGGACAGGTGAAACTAAATAAAAGCTTGTAAAAACGTGCGCCGCCGGCTACAATTGCACTATTATTTCTAAATCTTGCTCACAAAGTTCAATGCCAAATTTTGATACCATATCTATACCAGGTATCAAAACCAATATTAGTACCAAAAAAATTGATACTAAAACCAATATTAGTATCCAAATTAATGGTATCAAAACTCGTTTTGATTTTAGTACCAAAATAAATAATCATATCAAAATGCTGCAACTACCGAAAAATAACTGTATGACGTCATACCGAAATTTAATGGTATCAATATTTTTTGGTATGTAAGTCCCTGCCATAAACTGCTCTCGGGGAAGACTCACCGAGCATATTGAATGAGCACACATTCCATTAGAATGATGTGAAACCTTTTTGTTTAAAAAACGAAAATTATACGCGATTCCGCGTTCTTTTCCCGCTTTTTCTCTTTAGCATCCTCAATGAATAATGTAAGGAAGTTATAAACAAAATTCCATATCCTGTCTCTCAAAAGTTCCTTTACACGGACTTTTATTCTAAATAACTCTTACAACTTACCTATCCCCGACGGTATTGGCAGAAGTAGGTTTTATATTCCTATAAGTTCCGATTTTTCAAAAGTACTCGAGATTTGTATTCGAGTTTTGTGTATCCGAATAATTATTTCGCATACTCGACGATGTGAGTTTCTAAGGGTATTTGAGTATAACTCGAGTCGACCAGGGGGTCGATTTTTGAATCTCACCAAGTGACTAATTCTCACCGATGTGAGTGATTTCCGATAGTTCGTATTTTTGAAACTCATCGGTGACTTACATTTGTCATACCTATGATATCGATTTACGAGTGCCCCCACCCACTCGTAATTGAAATCACCATGCGATTGTTTTTGACAGTTGACGTATGTGACATCTGCCAAAAGTGCCAAATTATGTTTTTTGGAAGAATTAGCAGCGGGGCTCGATTGTGATATTTTGTGATTGCGACGATTTATTGAAAACAGCGTGTGACTTTCAAAAATATGGCTTTAGGAAAATGGTGACATATAAGTCATCGGTGATAATTTAAGTCACCGGTAATTTTGATATCACCAGTGAGATTCAAAAATCGCACTCCAGTACGGCAATTCTCGCGCAATGATCTCGGAATCGAGTTTCCTGTATCTTCACAAAAAATCCGGCCAAGTGCGAGTCGCACTCGCACACGAAGGGTTCTGTACCATTATCTATAAAAACGGCAAAAAAAACACGTTTGTTGTATAGGAGCCCCCTTAAATATTTATTTTCTTTTCTTTTTACTATTTGTTGTTATAGCGGCAACAGAAATACATACAAATAATTTGTGACAATTTCAACTGCCTAACTATCCCGGTTCTTGAGATACAGCCTGGTGACAGAAAGACGGACGGACAGACGAACAGCGACATCTTAGTAATACCCGTTTTTACCCTTTGGGTAGTTACGGAACCCAAAAAATCGAAGATCCAATTTTTTTTTTTACAAATATGTAGTCGCAGTATTACCAGTCGAAGCAATTCGAGCTTGCCACCGAGAAATGTTGGGCGCGACATTCCTAGAATAGAATCATGATCTTCGCGAGATAAGTTCCAATTCCATTTTTTGAGAGTCGGTAGTCGGCACATGCACATCCCTTAAATATAAATTCCCGGCCAAGTACGTGTCAGACAATCGGTAATTTAGATAGCGTGCATATCAACGTGAAGTGACCGTGATTTCATCAAATTTAGTACGCGCCTTGGCTGCCAGTAAAGAGCTATGCAAGGTTTACGTGAGAGTCCTCCCACGAAAACAGTGCATAAAGGCTTACCCTAAACAAATTCACCCTTTTTAATCGTCACTCATAAATGTCAAATTTACGTTTCGTGACTTAAATGCAACAGCATTTTGTGAATATTCGTACATTAAAATAATCTTCCTCTAAAAGTTAAAAGGAAAGATATTAAAAAGGGTTGTTGCTATTGTAATGACAGCTGTCATACTCCACAGAACTAAAAATAAGGTAGTTGAATCAGTCACTGCTTAGTCAAATGAGCTTTTTTTATATAAATAATGATAAGTCAAAAGTCAAAACTCACGTTCTTCGTCATCATTTTTAATATTCATTTGCCCAATATTTTACTGAATAGTTTTTTCATTCTTTAGAAATTTGCTATCTTAATTGTAAAATGAAATTTGAAAATTTTAAGAGGATTAATTAATGGTTACTTGTAATTTAATTTCAGTACAGTCAACTCTATTGTTTTTAATAATTACAAGTCGACTGAGAGAATTAAATATTTCTCACGCCTCTATCGGCCAGGGGGTCGATTTTTGAATCTCATCAAGTGACTAATTCTCACCGATGTGAGTGATTTCCGAAAGTTCGTATTTTTGAAACTCATCGGTGACTTACATTTGTCATACCCAAAGGTGCCAAAGTATGTTTTTCGGAAGAATTAGCAGCGGGGCTCGATTGTGATATTTTGTGATTGCGACGATTTATTAAAAACAGCGTGTGACTTTCAAAAATACGGCTTTTGGAAAATGGTGACATAAAAGTCATCGGTGATAATTTTAGTCACCGGTGATTTTGATATCACCAGTGAGATTCAAAAATCGCATTCCAGGTGTCGGCGAATGTATTACAAATTCAAAAATAATTTATTTCAGTAGGTATATAAAATACACTTTGAAACGTCAATAACAAGGCACATTAAACTCGTCCATGAAGATTGGCTAAATGTAAACAGCAGCCCATCTCCACCGACGAGTTGCTGGTTCCAAATGCAGTACCTACCCCGCAAAGAGCCAGCAAAAAACTCAAGGGCAGCTCCTTTTACATTACATTCTTACATTTACATTACATGCTTAGATATATCCTCTTTTTAAACCAGTATATTTTTTGGACCTCTTAAAGTGGCCGGTGTTGAACCGATCCATACAATATATACCTACCTATTCCAAATTAGATTTCCTTTGGTTACACTATGCCAATCTGTGACTTGATTAAAACAAAAAGTATCCTACTTATAATAAGTTGAAGTTGTTAATTATTTTATTTGAATAATAGATAAGTTACTCTGACATTAAATGCAGTGTTTACTCCATTATCTCTTTCGACATGATTAATACGTTTTTTTAAACGTTGATCCAAATTTGCATCCCTTCCCTGTTACGCATGCCTCAGAATTAATTCGGGACCTGCGGGTTCCCTAGTGATAAATATGAATATTGCGGGAAACGATTTATGAAATGGTTTGTAATTTCCGATGTGCTCAAGAATAAATGGAGGCTGGTTTGGTTGTCATCTCGAAACGGGGCGTCACGCATCAAAAAATTGCATACTTCTTTCGCTTCCTTTACATCCATAAGACTTTTGATGCACGCTCTTTTATTCTCCGCTTTACCCCAGCTTTTTGAAGGACGTCACTTATTTGATCCGTGAACGTCCTTCTGGGGCGTCCTCTTTTCTTACATCCTTCAACATTCGCACCATAAATCTCTTTCGTTACTCTTCTTTCATCCATACGTTCTAAATGACCAAACCAGCGTAACATGCCCTTTTCTATTCATGTCACTCCATCTTCTTTTGAAGGTAACTTAATTTCAGGTAATTTAATATATATAAATAAAAATGAATGACCGTTTGTGTTGCTTTTGATTTTGATGTTGTTAGATTTTGTTGTTGTTCGCTCCGCAAGTTTCTAATAATAATAGTAATAATAATAATAAATTGTGGGACACAATTCAGACACGGTTATTCAGTCCCGAACTAGGCAGAGCCTGTACTATGCGTACTAAGTAACTGATAGACTTACTTAAATAAATATTAAACACCCAGAAAGAAGAAATCGCTTAAAGCGATAAGACCGCCCCTTGTACTTTTCTGTATCACTATGTCACTTGTTGCATATTTTTATTGGTGTACAATAAAGAGTTGTTACTTACTTACTTACCCAGACACGAAGCCAACAGACATGTTCATGCACACAAATGTTATCCCCGAGCGGGAAACGAACCCGCGACCTCCGGCTCAGAAGGCAGGGTCACTAACAACTGAGTTGAAGTATAGTTCGCTGTTCATTATTGTTAAAGTTGGTAGGGTCGTTGTTTTGTGATATTTTTAGTTTAGTTTCGTGTAGTAACATACGAATGCGGGCTGCTCGCTCACTAACCCATGTATTACAGTAGTTGCGTAGTGGATAAGTTCTCAAAGGAAAGTTTGAGTCATATAAATTTCTTAAAACAGTTATCAATTTCTCAAGAATTAGGTTAGGACTAATTTTATTCGTCAGTATAGAATTCCAGTCGTATAAATGTAAACTTAGGCAAAAGTTATCAATATTGTACTTGGAAAATAAGCGTTTAGTTATAATTTGATTTTGTATATATGAATTACATTTAAATGTTACTATAACACACAGGTGATCGGATATGTGCATATCAACGCATGTTACACTTGACACTTCAGTATTTGTTAGGTTGGTGTGGGCATGATCTAGGCATGTTTTAGTAGTTTTCGAAATTCTAGTGGGAAAGTTGGCTATTGACCTTAGGCCTGAGTGTTTTAGAGTATCAAGGAGGTCTCTCTTTTCCCGGTTACATGAGAGTAAGTCGATGTTTAAGTCGCCAACTAGTAATATTTTGTAGTTTTTAATTATTTGCATTTTTAGTAATTCTACCAGCCTAGATAGGAATATTGTAAAGTTATTTTTACCGTCATGTGTAGGGGGTTTGTAGGTACATACCACGATCACGCCCAGACCAACTAGCTCGGTGGCACAGGCTTCAAAGTTCATCTCCACTGACAGGTTAGTTACTTCCCTCCGTTCAATAGCCAGCTGTGAAGACTTGACGAATATGCAGACACCTCCGCCCTCGCGGGATGGCCTGCAGTAGTAGGAGCTGAGCTTGTAGTTCATTATGTTGAGCACCTGAAGTTGGCTCGATGACATCCAGTGTTCCGACAGGCACATAACGTCAACGGTGTTGTTTAACTGGAGCTCACATTCTAGCTTATAGGTTTTATTCTTGAGGCGGTTGATATTCTGGTGTGCGACTGTGATGATGGATTCCCGCTGGCATCTGGGCTTGTGGTTTGTCTTGCTGCAGGGTGTTGACGTCTGGCGGCTTATTCGATCTAGGCCGGAGAAAGGGCCGCCATTCCGTGATACAGGTGTTTAGCGGCCACGCAGAGTTGGATAGGAATTTGTCAAAGACAGCAGCCGGGATTCCTATTTTGAAGGAATTGTATGTATCTCTCTTTGAAGGAATTTGTTCGACAGTGTACTGGTACCCGTTACAGAAATCATTAAGATGGTGTAATACTTGCTCTGCGGTAGTTTCTTTCGTGAAGTAGCATCCGTGTAGATATTTATGCATTTCGATCCCTTGGATATTCATGTTGGTCGCAGACCCTTTTATCTTGGATTGTTGGGGTCGTGGTTTTGATTTGCGACCAGCAACGGTGGTCTGCAGGCCTGACTGACTGAGCCAACAGGCCCGTCGTAAAATCGTGAAATAACTATAGTGCGAAAAAGTATTGCAACGATTATTTATATTTCACTAGCAAACCGCTTCTGGTAAGCGCTGGATTTTAACAAAAAGAAAATGTACTGAACTAAAGAAGAACAAAAACCAATCTGCCAAATCGGTCAAGCCGTTCTTTCCCGTCAGACCCCAAGATCTTTGATCGTCTGTGCAACGCTGAATTTTTAAGACAGTATTTGTGTTTATTCTGTCTTATTAAAAACACTATTTAAAAATCAGGACATGGTACGGTACGTACACAAACAATTGTGTTCAAGTTCCGTTAATCTGAACTAAAAATAAATATTTCCAACTCTTTAACAAACCACACAATTATAAAGAACTAACAAGGTTAAACTGTTGTTTATTGAGTTCTGCTGATGATTGATTAATGAAGAATTTCTGAAAAGCACACTGTGGCGACCCTAATGGGTGAGGCCGCGAATTTTTCCACTTTTCATGACCTTCAAAGAAACCTTCTTGTTTTTCATAGACAGTTATAAAATAAAGATTTCCTTGATTTTTTTAAAAAACTATATGGTCTTTATCTAGCTTGGCCAGTTGTCAAAGTCTCAATATTGTGGTACACAACCGTATAAATTGAAGAATCTCATTAAAAAAATGGGAAAAAATGTGAAAAACCGCCGTGCTTTTTGGTAGGTACCCTGCGCACTTTCGAGGATAATAAAAAAAAAAGAACTTTGCTAATGTTGGTCAATTATTATTCCTACGATAAAAGCATATAAATCTACGCAAATTATAAGAAATGCTTGTAACTATAGCCATTTAATATTGTCATTTTACTAATTTTTATAATTGATTGCGATATCATACTATTGCGCGACTTTTGTTGCGCAACCAATATTTAATTACAGTTTGTCAGTCACATTTCGTAGATTTATGTTCTTTTGAAATGGCAACACCGATGCGTCTTATCTATGGAAGCAAACATAACAGGTGCCATATTGAAGAAGATATTGTGTCAAACTTGTAGTGAAGTGCAGTGGTCACTGTTTACGTGAGCAAGTTTTTTCGCAATTTTAAAGGTAAACTTGAGATTTTTGCAAAGATTTTAACTGCGCTTGATTCTTAAAAACGCAGGGGATGTTATAGTGCTTATTTTAATAGAAAATATTCATAAATTGTGGAGTAACGCTTGTTTACTTTTGCGCGTTTTTACTTTTGCGCTACTTTTTCGTCACTATTGCGCGACCAGTTGCAAAAATATTGCATCACTACTACTGCGCTACCAAAATAAGGTCGTGGTACACTAGTTTCAGAAACATTGCACATTTTTTTGCGTTTTATTTTTAGATTCTCTTTGAAGTATACCTACCTACTGTTATCCTACTAATATTATAAACGCGAAAGTTTGTGAGTAGGTGTGGATGTGTGGAAGGATGTATGGATGTTAGTTACTCTTTCACGCAAAAACTACTGAATGGATTTTAATGAAACTTTACAATAATATAGCTCATACATCAGAATAAAACATCTTGACGGGCGTTGTGGTAGGGTAGGGGTAGTGTAGGGGTAGGGGTAGGAATTTTATTTAATTTTTCACCCTATACACATAACTTCAAGTACCTAGGTTTTGTGGCTCGGTATACTTCAACCTTTATAATTTTGCACGACTATTTTGCGATACTACTTTTACGTCACCGTCACGCAATCTTTTGCGTCACTGCTGCGTCATTTATGGCAAAATTCGCGGCCTCACCCTAATGGTGAAAAGGACCAAGGGGCAATTCCACTAAATGTGAACGGTTACAGTTGGATAACAATGACATATCAATGTTCAGTCGATGGTTGGTCTAAAAATTGCCAAAATAACACCATTGACTGACCATTGACATGTCATTGTCATCCAACTATAACCGTTGACATTTAGTGGAATTGGCCCCCTGAATGATGATACACTTCGTCGGATTTACATCTACCGTGTGAATTCCATGCAATTATGAATTTTAACTACTGTATAAAACTGCACTAATTTCTGACGACGCGCTCCGACTCGCGTTCTGCGGAGTAAATTCTACTTACATAAAAAGATTTTCAATTTATGTATTTAAAAATTGTATGTCGGATCTATACCCATTTTATGTAGGATTTAGGCAAAGGTGAGCATTTTACACGGTGCCGCAGGACGGCACTAAGGGTGAATCCGGTCCTGCATATACCATAGAGTCCCGAAGCGGGGTACCCACCGAGCACATAACCATACGAGCAGTCGCAAATTTCTGTCAAATAGTCAATGTCGCTAAGCAATTAAGCCGTATACAGAAAGAAAGCTGAAAACTTATCAGCGCTTATAGGCGCCGGTCTACGCAGGTAACCGGCGCAGGCATTTATATGAACCAGCGCCGGTCAGCGCTGGTGCCGCCCGCCAATCATCGTACGACATTTGCTCGCTCTGCTTCAATCTGCTTGCTTTATGTAGAATGGACCAGCGCCGATAAGCGCTGATAAGTTTTCAGATTTCTTTCTGTATACGGCTTTACGCATTAGTGCCGACCTGAAAACAGACACGCCTAAAAATCTCGACAAATCAGAGCCCAGCGTCCGCTGCATAATTGACAGACAGAACCGTGTTACAGTAATACTTACGCTTATAGCGGTTCATCTACACTTCTACACTAATATTATAAAGAGGAAAGATTTATATTTTTGTATGTCTGTAACGAATACACTCAAAAATACTAGACTGACTTTAAAAATTCTTTCACCAATGGAATGCTACAATATCATTGAGTAACATAGGCTATTTGAGTATAACTCGAGTCGACCAGTACGGCAATTCTCGCGCAATGATCTCGGAATCGAGTTTCCTGTATCTTCACAAAAAATCCGGCCAAGTGCGAGTCGCACTCGCACACGAAGGGTTCCGTACCATTATCTATAAAAACGGCAAAAAAAACACGTTTGTTGTATAGGAGCCCCCTTAAATATTTATTTTCTTTTCTTTTTACTATTTGTTGTTATAGCGGCAACAGAAATACATACAAATAATTTGTGACAATTTCAACTGCCTAACTATCCCGGTTCTTGAGATACAGCCTGGTGACAGAAAGACGGACGGACAGACGAACAGCGACATCTTAGTAATACCCGTTTTTACCCTTTGGGTAGTTACGGAACCCAAAAAATCGAAGATCCAATTTTTTTTTTTACAAATATGTAGTCGCAGTATTACCAGTCGAAGCAATTCGAGCTTGCCACCGAGAAATGTTGGGCGCGACATTCCTAGAATAGAATCATGATCTTCGCGAGTAAATGGAGGCTGGTTTGGTTGTCATCTCGAAACGGGGCGTCACGCATCAAAAAATTGCATACTTCTTTCGCTTCCTTTACATCCATAAGACTTTTGATGCACGCTCTTTTATTCTCCGCTTTACCCCAGCTTTTTGAAGGACGTCACTTATTTGATCCGTGAACGTCCTTCTGGGGCGTCCTCTTTTCTTACATCCTTCAACATTCGCACCATAAATCTCTTTCGTTACTCTTCTTTCATCCATACGTTCTAAATGACCAAACCAGCGTAACATGCCCTTTTCTATTCATGTCACTCCATCTTCTTTTGAAGGTAACTTAATTTCAGGTAATTTAATATATATAAATAAAAATGAATGACCGTTTGTGTTGCTTTTGATTTTGATGTTGTTAGATTTTGTTGTTGTTCGCTCCGCAAGTTTCTAATAATAATAGTAATAATAATAATAAATTGTGGGACACAATTCAGACACGGTTATTCAGTCCCGAACTAGGCAGAGCCTGTACTATGCGTACTAAGTAACTGATAGACTTACTTAAATAAATATTAAACACCCAGAAAGAAGAAATCGCTTAAAGCGATAAGACCGCCCCTTGTACTTTTCTGTATCACTATGTCACTTGTTGCATATTTTTATTGGTGTACAATAAAGAGTTGTTACTTACTTACTTACCCAGACACGAAGCCAACAGACATGTTCATGCACACAAATGTTATCCCCGAGCGGGAAACGAACCCGCGACCTCCGGCTCAGAAGGCAGGGTCACTAACAACTGAGTTGAAGTATAGTTCGCTGTTCATTATTGTTAAAGTTGGTAGGGTCGTTGTTTTGTGATATTTTTAGTTTAGTTTCGTGTAGTAACATACGAATGCGGGCTGCTCGCTCACTAACCCATGTATTACAGTAGTTGCGTAGTGGATAAGTTCTCAAAGGAAAGTTTGAGTCATATAAATTTCTTAAAACAGTTATCAATTTCTCAAGAATTAGGTTAGGACTAATTTTATTCGTCAGTATAGAATTCCAGTCGTATAAATGTAAACTTAGGCAAAAGTTATCAATATTGTACTTGGAAAATAAGCGTTTAGTTATAATTTGATTTTGTATATATGAATTACATTTAAATGTTACTATAACACACAGGTGATCGGATATGTGCATATCAACGCATGTTACACTTGACACTTCAGTATTTGTTAGGTTGGTGTGGGCATGATCTAGGCATGTTTTAGTAGTTTTCGAAATTCTAGTGGGAAAGTTGGCTATTGACCTTAGGCCTGAGTGTTTTAGAGTATCAAGGAGGTCTCTCTTTTCCCGGTTACATGAGAGTAAGTCGATGTTTAAGTCGCCAACTAGTAATATTTTGTAGTTTTTAATTATTTGCATTTTTAGTAATTCTACCAGCCTAGATAGGAATATTGTAAAGTTATTTTTACCGTCATGTGTAGGGGGTTTGTAGGTACATACCACGATCACGCCCAGACCAACTAGCTCGGTGGCACAGGCTTCAAAGTTCATCTCCACTGACAGGTTAGTTACTTCCCTCCGTTCAATAGCCAGCTGTGAAGACTTGACGAATATGCAGACACCTCCGCCCTCGCGGGATGGCCTGCAGTAGTAGGAGCTGAGCTTGTAGTTCATTATGTTGAGCACCTGAAGTTGGCTCGATGACATCCAGTGTTCCGACAGGCACATAACGTCAACGGTGTTGTTTAACTGGAGCTCACATTCTAGCTTATAGGTTTTATTCTTGAGGCGGTTGATATTCTGGTGTGCGACTGTGATGATGGATTCCCGCTGGCATCTGGGCTTGTGGTTTGTCTTGCTGCAGGGTGTTGACGTCTGGCGGCTTATTCGATCTAGGCCGGAGAAAGGGCCGCCATTCCGTGATACAGGTGTTTAGCGGCCACGCAGAGTTGGATAGGAATTTGTCAAAGACAGCAGCCGGGATTCCTATTTTGAAGGAATTGTATGTATCTCTCTTTGAAGGAATTTGTTCGACAGTGTACTGGTACCCGTTACAGAAATCATTAAGATGGTGTAATACTTGCTCTGCGGTAGTTTCTTTCGTGAAGTAGCATCCGTGTAGATATTTATGCATTTCGATCCCTTGGATATTCATGTTGGTCGCAGACCCTTTTATCTTGGATTGTTGGGGTCGTGGTTTTGATTTGCGACCAGCAACGGTGGTCTGCAGGCCTGACTGACTGAGCCAACAGGCCCGTCGTAAAATCGTGAAATAACTATAGTGCGAAAAAGTATTGCAACGATTATTTATATTTCACTAGCAAACCGCTTCTGGTAAGCGCTGGATTTTAACAAAAAGAAAATGTACTGAACTAAAGAAGAACAAAAACCAATCTGCCAAATCGGTCAAGCCGTTCTTTCCCGTCAGACCCCAAGATCTTTGATCGTCTGTGCAACGCTGAATTTTTAAGACAGTATTTGTGTTTATTCTGTCTTCTTAAAAACACTATTTAAAAATCAGGACATGGTACGGTACGTACACAAACAATTGTGTTCAAGTTCCTTTAATCTGAACTAAAAATAAATATTTCCAACTCTTTAACAAACCACACAATTATAAAGAACTAACAAGGTTAAACTGTTGTTTATTGAGTTCTGCTGATGATTGATTAATGAAGAATTTCTGAAAAGCACACTGTGGCGACCCTAATGGGTGAGGCCGCGAATTTTTCCACTTTTCATGACCTTCAAAGAAACCTTCTTGTTTTTCATTGACAGTTATAAAATAAAGATTTCCTTGATTTTTTTTAAAAACTATATGGTCTTTATCTAGCTTGGCCAGTTGTCAAAGTCTCAATATTGTGGTACACAACCGTATAAATTGAAGAATCTCATTAAAAAAATGGGAAAAAATGTGAAAAACCGCCGTGCTTTTTGGTAGGTACCCTGCGCACTTTCGAGGATAATAAAAAAAAAAGAACTGCTAATGTTGGTCAATTATTATTCCTACGATAAAAGCATATAAATCTACGCAAATTATAAGAAATGCTTGTAACTATAGCCATTTAATATTGTCATTTTACTAATTTTTATAATTGATTGCGATATCATACTATTGCGCGACTTTTGTTGCGCAACCAATATTTAATTACAGTTTGTCAGTCACATTTCGTAGATTTATGTTCTTTTGAAATGGCAACACCGATGCGTCTTATCTATGGAAGCAAACATAACAGGTGCCATATTGAAGAAGATATTGTGTCAAACTTGTAGTGAAGTGCAGTGGTCACTGTTTACGTGAGCAAGTTTTTTCGCAATTTTAAAGGTAAACTTGAGATTTTTGCAAAGATTTTAACTGCGCTTGATTCTTAAAAACGCAGGGGATGTTATAGTGCTTATTTTAATAGAAAATATTCATAAATTGTGGAGTAACGCTTGTTTACTTTTGCGCGTTTTTACTTTTGCGCTACTTTTTCGTCACTATTGCGCGACCAGTTGCAAAAATATTGCATCACTACTACTGCGCTACCAAAATAAGGTCGTGGTACACTAGTTTCAGAAACATTGCACATTTTTTTGCGTTTTATTTTTAGATTCTCTTTGAAGTATACCTACCTACTGTTATCCTACTAATATTATAAACGCGAAAGTTTGTGAGTAGGTGTGGATGTGTGGAAGGATGTATGGATGTTAGTTACTCTTTCACGCAAAAACTACTGAATGGATTTTAATGAAACTTTACAATAATATAGCTCATACATCAGAATAAAACATCTTGACGGGCGTTGTGGTAGGGTAGGGGTAGTGTAGGGGTAGGGGTAGGAATTTTATTTAATTTTTCACCCTATACACATAACTTCAAGTACCTAGGTTTTGTGGCTCGGTATACTTCAACCTTTATAATTTTGCACGACTATTTTGCGATACTACTTTTACGTCACCGTCACGCAATCTTTTGCGTCACTGCTGCGTCATTTATGGCAAAATTCGCGGCCTCACCCTAATGGTGAAAAGGACCAAGGGGCAATTCCACTAAATGTGAACGGTTACAGTTGGATAACAATGACATATCAATGTTCAGTCGATGGTTGGTCTAAAAATTGCCAAAATAACACCATTGACTGACCATTGACATGTCATTGTCATCCAACTATAACCGTTGACATTTAGTGGAATTGGCCCCCTGAATGATGATACACTTCGTCGGATTTACATCTACCGTGTGAATTCCATGCAATTATGAATTTTAACTACTGTATAAAACTGCACTAATTTCTGACGACGCGCTCCGACTCGCGTTCTGCGGAGTAAATTCTACTTACATAAAAAGATTTTCAATTTATGTATTTAAAAATTGTATGTCGGATCTATACCCATTTTATGTAGGATTTAGGCAAAGGTGAGCATTTTACACGGTGCCGCAGGACGGCACTAAGGGTGAATCCGGTCCTGCATATACCATAGAGTCCCGAAGCGGGGTACCCACCGAGCACATAACCATACGAGCAGTCGCAAATTTCTGTCAAATAGTCAATGTCGCTAAGCAATTAAGCCGTATACAGAAAGAAAGCTGAAAACTTATCAGCGCTTATAGGCGCCGGTCTACGCAGGTAACCGGCGCAGGCATTTATATGAACCAGCGCCGGTCAGCGCTGGTGCCGCCCGCCAATCATCGTACGACATTTGCTCGCTCTGCTTCAATCTGCTTGCTTTATGTAGAATGGACCAGCGCCGATAAGCGCTGATAAGTTTTCAGATTTCTTTCTGTATACGGCTTTACGCATTAGTGCCGACCTGAAAACAGACACGCCTAAAAATCTCGACAAATCAGAGCCCAGCGTCCGCTGCATAATTGACAGACAGAACCGTGTTACAGTAATACTTACGCTTATAGCGGTTCATCTACACTTCTACACTAATATTATAAAGAGGAAAGATTTATATTTTTGTATGTCTGTAACGAATACACTCAAAAATACTAGACTGACTTTAAAAATTCTTTCACCAATGGAATGCTACAATATCATTGAGTAACATAGGCTATATGTGTCTTGACGGGCTTGTTGGCTCAGTTGGTAGTGACCCTGCCTTCTGAGTCGGAGGTCGCGGGTTCGATCCCCGCTCGGGGCCAACATTTGTGTGCATGAACATGTCTGTTGGCTTCGTGTCTGGTCTTTTAATATTTATTTAAGTAAGTTTATCAGTTGTTGAGTACCCATAGTACACAGGCCCTGCCTAGTTTGGGACTACGGTTATTTAGTGTGTGAATTGTGTCCTAAAATTTATTTATTTATTATTTAAATGTTATCCCCGTATTCAAACGGAAACGGGAGCTACGCGGGTGAAACCGCGCAGAACAGCTATTAGTAGTAAAGTAACACAACGAAGAACAACAGCTGTGCAACCTAAGTTTCATTACGGAATACCTAATTTGACGCCGCTTTTATTAAGCAACTAGCGCATCTGCGTGGTTTCACCCGCGTAGTACCCGTTCCCGTGGGAACACGGAAATAAAATATAGCCTATGTTACTTTAGGATATTCTAGCGTTACATTGGTAAAAGAATTTTTAAAATCGGTCCAGTCGTTTTTGATAAAAACATACAAAAATACAAATCTTTGCTCTTTGTAATATTAGTATGTATAGATAGTGCAGATATAGATAATAGACAATCATTGTTCGAAGCTCAGGATGTTGTAAAGGCAAGCTCTCAATATTATATACAATATTTAATTTTAGTTAAATGGACTGTAAAATGTCGCTTTGACAGAGCCGTAAGGACGCGCGTGTGGTCCGCTCGTGGGTAGTAGAAGTAGTGCCGAGCTCGGCTGGCTTGCTCGGCGATTGGTGCGGCCCCCCCCGCACCCCTAGTCTTCGCCGCTGTCGTCCAGTGGCGTAGACATCTTCCCGGGCCTTGAAGAAACGTCTTCTTCAATGAGGACTTCAGAGGAAGTAACAGGAAGTGGGCATATATTATTGTATGCCCGTCGTAGAACGCCTTTGGTGGTTTGTATGTCTGCCACCCTTGCGATGCCATCACTGCCTGGGATGAGACGTATGATTCGTCCCAAGACCCACATCAAAGGCGGTGAAGTCTTGTCCTTGATGATGACCATAGTTCCGACCTGCAGCTGGCCTGAAGTAGACTTCCATTTGTATCGCTGGTGTAACAGAGAGATGTATTCGTTAGCATATCTTTGCCAAAAATGCTGTTTTAGTTTCTCGATGTGTTTGAAGCGTTGCAGGCGAGTAATATTGGCGTCAGTTATGTCGGGGTATGGTACCGTAGTGAGTGACCGACCAATGAGGAAATGGGCAGGGGATAGGAAGGTCAAATCTGACGGGTCTGATGACATAGGGGTTAAGGGTCTAGAATTTAAAATGGACTCCACCTGCGCCAAACAAGTCGTCATCTCTTCAAAAGTTAAGTGTGATGAACCCAAGATTCTAATTAGGTGAAATTTTACAGATTTAACGGCAGCCTCCCATAAACCACCGAAATGTGGGGAGTAAACAGGGATAAATTTAAACTTTGTACCTTGGTTATTGATGTCATTTGAACAATTACGAATCATGTAATTAAAGGCTCCTACAAACGATGTTCCGTTTTCGCAGTGTATACTCTGCGGCTTTCCCCGTCGAGCAATGAAACGATCGAGAGCGCTAAGAAAACTTTCCTTAGTGAGGTCAGAGACCAGCTCCAGGTGCAGGGCTTTCACTGCAAAGCAGACGAAAACACAAATGTAAGATTTTATTAATCGACTTCCACGTCCTTTCCGGTTGACAATCATCACTGGCCCTGCATAATCTAAGCCGGTGTTTAAAAAAGGATATTGTAAGTGTAACCTGTCACGAGGCAAGTCACTCATAATGGGTTGGGTAGTTTTAGCCTTTTGCCTGACACAGCGAACACAGGTACCTACTACGCGTCTAGCTAAGTTCCTACCGCCAAGTGCCCAATACTTTTGTCGTATTTGTGAAAGGAGCAGAAGAGGACTAGCGTGTAGTGAAGTGTAATGTTGTTTTGTGAAAATAAGTTTAGTTAGAGTATGTTTACTACAGAGCAAAATTGGATGTTTTTTTTACTACAGAGCAAAATTGGACATCATATGTATAAAATGAATTATTAAGTCGACCTCCGACACGAATGATGTCGTTGGGATCGATAAATGGAGACAGAGTTAAAAGTCTGTTTTTTGGAGGAAGTGATCGACCAGATTTGAGAAGATGATACTCCTCTGGGAACATATCTTGTTGTGCAACACTTAATAATGTGTTTTGTGCTGACAACATTTCAGAAAAGGTCAAATTATTATCTTTAATAGCAGACTCTTTATTTTTAATATTTTTTATGAATCTTTGTATATAAGTTGTGATCCTAACTAATTTTGAAAAATCCGAAATTTTGTTAATTAGGTTGATTATTGGATTTTGAGCTGTGTCGATGAAGAATGACATTTCAGGAAGTGATGTGTGCGTGACAGGAGTGACTGAAAGTGGCGGACGTAAAGAATGTAGCCATGATGGACCAGTCCACCACAAACTGGACACGCTGAGTGTATCAGCCCTTACCCCGCGAGAAACCAGGTCAGCTGGGTTCTCCTTTGATTGCACGTAACTCCACGTCCCACCGTCAGTATTTTCTTGTATTTCGTTAATCCTATTACGAACAAATGATTTGAGACGATTGAAAGGTGCGGACAGCCACCCAAGAACGATGGTGGAGTCTGTCCAAAAATAACATTGATTAGGCTGAATAGTCAACGATTTACGAATTTTCTTATACAGTCTTGAGCCTAATAAGGCCCCGCATAACTCAAGACGTGGTATGGTACTTGACTTTATGGGCGCGATTTTATTTTTTGAAGCTAGAATGCGAACACGGATACTGCCATCATGTGTAACTGTTTTTATGTAACAACACGCTCCGTATGCGCGTTCGGATGCTTCTGTGAATGTATGTAATTCTAATAAGACCGGGTCATCATTACATACCCAGCGAGGTATTTTGATGTTGTTAAGTAATGGAAATGATTGTATTAAACTCAAATAAGATGTTTTTATTTCATCTGGAATAGGCTCATCCCAGTCACATTTTAGTTTCCATAATGATTGTAGAATTATTTTGGCTTCCACAATACAAGGACCTACAAGGCCATGGGGTCAAAAATTTAGCTAATTGATGACAAAACAATTCGCTTTGTGACATGAGAAGTTAATTTTAGGTCAAAAATAAAAAACAAAATGTCTGATTTTGGATTCCAATAAAGACCGAGAGTTTTACTTGGCGTTGAATCATTGAGGTTTAATGTTTTATCTTTATCGCCTTTTATGTCTGTAATGCTTTGTAATATTTTGGGGTTGTTAGATTGCCACTTACGTAGGTTTAACTTAGTTGAGTCTAATACTTGAATAACATCACGACAAAGATCTGTGACTGATTGTATGCTGTCCCCGCCACTCAAAAAGTCATCGATATAAAAATCGTGGGCTATCGCGCGTTTAGTTGCAGGATTTGTGCATTCTTCAGCGAGAGCGAGAGCAGATGCTGTGCCGTATGTTACCGTGTTTAATTTGTAAGCTTGTAGAGGTTGTGATGGATCGAATCTAAAAATGATTTGCTGTAGTGGTCTTTGAGATGGCTCAACATTTATGGCTCTGTACATTTTTTCTACGTCACTGGTAACGACGTATTTATGTTGGCGGAAACGCAAAAGGATTGAAAGTAGGTCGTCTTGTACTGTGGGACCGACTCTTTGTATGTCATTAAAGGATTTACCGGAAGACGTTTTCGCGGAAGCGTCAAAGACAACGCGAAGCTTGGTTGTTGAGCTTGACTCGCGGACCACTCCATGATGAGGTAAATAGTTATTTATGATTTTGTTAGTGGATGATTTTGATGTACTATTAGATGATTGTATAGTCTGTGATTGAATGTTAGAATGATGAATGTCTGATGATGAATGTATATTTGATGTATGTTTAGATGTACATATGTTTTGTGTCATATGCCCTAGACGTATGTATTCACGTATAAATTGATGATAATCATTTCTCATTTTATCGTCACGCAGTAATTTTCGTTCAAGTGAGAGAAATCGTCGTTTTGCTATTATATATGAATCTCCCAGAACTTCCGGCGATTCTTTAAGAGGGAGTGTTACTACGAACTTTCCATCGACGTCACGTGTCGTGGTCTGTTTAAAAAGTGATTCACATTCCTGATCCTCTTTTGATAATGAATCATTATTAGAGACAGAATCTAACTCCCAGAACCTATTTACTTGTGCTTCTAAAGTATGTGAGAAATTACAGTATGTTTTTATGGTTTTTGTAGGCGAATTTTGATGTATGCTACCCGAAACTATCCACCCGAGCTTTGATTCGCGTAAAATAGGCTGATTTTTACCTAAATTTATGTAGTTGGTATTTAAAATCCAACATTTCAAAACATTTCAGCTCCGAGCAATATATCTACAGCCTTTGGTACATTGAACGAAGGGTCAGCTAATACGATTCCAGTAGGTAGAGGTATGTGTTGTTTGTTTATGAAAGTTGAAGGTAATGATGTAGTGATTTGAGGCATTATATAGCAATCTATGTTCGCTTTATAGCCGCTATTATAAGATTGAAGAGATAATGTACAAGATTTAGTACTAGAGGAAACCTGACTATTGATGCCGATGACAGTGGAGTTCGTTTTACGTTGTGCTAGACCCAGTTTCTCGCAGAGGTCGGAAGTCACGAAGTTCGATGTACTGCCGTTGTCCAGCAAGGCCCGCGCAGGGTGGAGCTGGCCGTTCTTGTCCACTACTTGCACCAAAGCTGTGGAAAGTATGACGTGCACTGGATGAGTATGAGATGGATATGAAGGACTGTGCGATGATGATGAGTGAGTGTGAGCGTGTACTGATAATGCAACGTTTTCGATGTTTTTATGCAGAAGAGTGTTGTGTTTGTTATTACAGTATTTACAATGAGTAAGACGGCAATTTTTATACTCGTGCCCAGTGCGTAAACAATTTTTACATATATTGTTAAAACTAGAAACCTTTTTGATGCGTGTATCAACGTCTAAGGCTCTAAATAGCTCACAGTCAAATAGATAATGCTTTTGTTTACACATTGGACAGGAAGGTTGTTTAAAGTCATTAGTGTTTTCTGTTACTATGGAAAATGATTTTGTTTTGTTTGTTTGTGTGTCAATGTTAGAGGATTTTTGTATTTGTTTATTATTATGTAATGTCTCAAGGAGTTCTGCTCTATTATTTAAGAAGGTATAAAACTGCTTTAGAGAGGGTTGGTTGGTAAAGGAGTTTTTATATTCTTCCCACTGTCTATTAGTTAAAAAAATCTAGTTTTTTAGCCATTATGTATATTATTAAGATGTCCCAGTGATCAGTGGGTTGCCCTAAGGTGGCGAGGGCTCTTATGTTTTTATTAGTGACGTCTATCAAATTTCGCAAAGATTTTGATGAATCCTTTTGAACTGGTTCGACATTAAATAAAGCTTGAATGTGATTGTTAATTAGTATTTTCTCATTATCAAACCTCTCAGATAATAATTGCCAAGCTACTTTATAATTGCTAGATGTAAATTCGAGACTTTGTATTACTGAAGACGCACTACCCTTTAAAGAGGCGCGCAAATAATGGAATTTACTGATTTCATTGATACGTGGATTTTCGTGAATAAGAGAAATATACATATCTCTGAATTCCAACCAGTGATGAAAGTCACCATCGAATGAGGGTGGATTGATGTCTGGTAGACGGAAAAAATCTTGCTTTGCATTGGAGCCTGCACCCGGATCGATGACCTCTGGCGTATTGCTGGACGGGAGTTCCAGCAAGCTGCGCGCGAGAGCAGTATTCGTGAAGTAAAGTTTTTCGAACTGCTCCCTTTCCTCAAATTCTTGGGAATCTTCCTCACTCAGAGCTTCGATGTTAGTCTGTAATTTATCAAATTCGATGTAAGAATCCTCAATAGAATTAACACGGATTTTAAGTTCTATCTTGTGTTGATGACTTAACGATTCGTATGTTTTAGCAATATTAAGGTAATTTATGAAATGCGTAAGTTTGGCTTTTAAGCTGGCGCGCAATTTTTTTTGCTTTTTTAGCTCTGCTTCCTCAGCCATTATTGAGCCTTAGCTTAGCCTTAGCCAAAGAATAAATAAATCTCAAAGTCAGAATTGTTCAAAGCTTAAGCCACGTCACGAAATATTACAACTTATAAGCGTTGCAAAGCGCATAAATTATATTACCGCATAAAAGTGATCGCCTCGAATATTGCTAATAGCAGGATTATATAACTAAGGAATGCGGTTGGGCTGCTCGAGAACAAAGGAGTTGGCCGGGTCGCGATCGCTGCGGCCGGCAGAGCGAAAGAATGTTTCGTACCTACGCGCCGAGCGTAGAAAAAATATGCACACTGTTATGGGATTTCAATTCAACCGTATATATTATTAACATTTAAAATAGTTAATTAGCTGGATTAATCACACTAGTGAAGTTTGATGTATGACCGATGGCACAGAAGAAGACCTGGTATAAATTCTAGGAAAAGGTATATTAATTATGATTTAGGAATATGGAACGGACTCACTCGGTATTCTTCTTTGACCCTTGAAGACAAAACTCGCAGGCTGGTGATGAGGGTAAGATGCCACGCGGTTTCGTGCGGGCCGGAACCGAAGTCTTTGTTTGCGCACGCGACTGAAGACGGCCCTCTTCGGTATAGAAGGGATCGAAGGACCAATGTTCGAAGCTCAGGATGTTGTAAGGCAAACTCTCAATATTATATACAATATTTAATTTTAGTTAAATGGACTGTAAAATGTCGCTTTGACAGAGCCGTAAGGACGCGCGTGTGGTCCGCTCGTGGGTAGTAGAAGTAGTGCCGAGCTCGGCTGGCTTGCTCGGCGAGTGGTGCGGCCCCCCCCGCACTCCTAGTCTTCGCCGCTGTCGTCCAGTGGCGTAGACAATCATGCAACAAAAATTACTACAAATGTCTCTTCTCTATGGGCGCCATTATGGGTCCCAATTTAAATAACAAACTTCAAATAGGTATATAACGTTAAACGGAAAACGTTAAATGGTAATTAACAGCCATTTAACGCTGGCGCGTTGCCGGATATTCTGAGATTGTCTCAGACCTTTGGCCTGCAGGTTAGTACCCTAAATCTTTTAACAAAAAATACAGGGAAAAATATATTTCTTAACGAAATCATTTTATAAATATAAAAGTTATAAAGGTTTTCATTTGTACAACTTTCCCAGACAAAATACAATTTAGTCTTTATGACATTACTAGATTTCATTTCATTGCAAAATCAACTTTTTGAAGACATGACACTTTTGTTTTTATTCAAAGATACTTAAATTGTGCTTGCATAGAGAGCCATTTTTAATATTTTTATACAACATTTTTAATACCTAGCATCAGTTTAGCTGGATTTCAATAAGTAGCTAAAACAATTAAAACAGACATATTTGCAGGATAGCAATGCGCAAATCGGCATATTAACTTTCAAATATTATTATATTTTTTGCGAGATACGTATCACACTAGATCGAACGTTTTATTCCCTCGAGGTAATTTGGATTACTTACGATTTTGTTCGTTTTGGCCACTCTCTGTCCTAGTTACTATTAAATCTTTGTGTTTACCCGAAGACACTAGTGTGTTTTGAGTAAATGTTTATGATACAATATTTCGGTGTTAGCTCCAGAGCCTAAACGTTTTAATTTATTCTTAAAAAAATACCTATCTATACTACTAGCCTTAGTATAACAGTGTATTGTCTAACTGTTTTTTAATCCAAATAAAAGAAGAAACTTACTGGCCGACTGACTAAACGTCAGCCGAAACCATAAAATAAAAAAAATAAAACAATATTGTTATTGATCACTAAATGGTATTCTCAGAAAAGTATGCCTTACATTGGTGAAACATTTTTTAAAATCGGTAAAGTAGTTTTGGAGTCAACAAAGACATGCAAAAAAAATCTTTCCTCTTTATAATATACCATAAAGAGGTAACTTTGTATGTACACGGCTGAGGTAATCATCAGAACTACTCAACTGATTTTGAAAAGACTTTATCAATAGAATGCTACACTAATCCCATCGGCTATATTATTGACGCGGGTTAAACCGCGAGGCGCAGCTAGTAATAACTGAAATAAGTAACAAAATGCGAAGTTTCAAGACATTTATTAAGAAGACTACCTTTTTTCTTTTAACCTTCAAATAGGGTACAAAAATTATTTACGATATAATTAATTACAGGTAGTTACTTAGACCATTAATCAGAATAAAAAAATACTTTAGCTCCTTCGCAACTCTTCGTAATCTATACCGACCACGTAAAAATGCCAACAAAACGTGGACTTGAGAAAAATGGAGCCGAATCTGTAGAGTTTTCTTGAGATAAATGGTCTCAAGGGGTTCCCCATTACAGCAGATGGGGACCGTTTAATTACCGCTGAGTTTTAAGCTTATAAATAGTACGTGAGCCTGCAGAATATGCTATTTGTCTGCCCAGACAAATGAGTTATAGTCTAAGATACTCGTACGAATATAAGACGACCTTCACCGAGCTGCTTATTGGACGAAAAGTATTTTATATCAAACTAGTGGCCCGGGCAGACGTCGTTCTGCCACTCTATAAACCATCCCTGGACCCACTCTAACCCACACAAAAAGTTTCATCAAAATCGGTCCAGCCGTTCTCGAGTTTTAGTGTGACTAACGAACAGCTTTTTATTTTTATATATATACTAGTGGCCCGGGCAGACGTCGTTCTGCCGCCGTATAAACCATCCCTGGACCCACTCTAACCCACACTAAAAGTTTCATCAAAATCTGTCCAGCCGTTCTGGAGTTTTAATGAGACTAACGAACATCAATTCATTTTTATTTATATACTAGTGGCCCCGGGCAAACGTTGTTTTGCCACCGTATAAACCATCCCTGGACCCACTCGAACACACACAAAAAGTTTCATCAAAATCGGTCTGGCCGTTCTCGAGTTTTAGTGAGACTAACGAACAGCAATTCATTTTTATATATATAGATATATAGATATATATATATAAGATTTAATATGTTAAAAAAGATATCGCGAGTGGGTTGGCTGAAAAAATTCAGTCCACGATATGATTAATTTAATATTTAAAATATTTAGTGTATCGCTATCCTTTTCTATTTCACGGCAAATAGCATGCACACTCTCTTTCATTCAATGATGGTTCGCTGAGACTTTTCAGTCGTCCGTTTTAATCCCTCGCAGCAATATTTTGATTTTTAACAATCGGAATTCATTAATTTCAAGACTGTTTTCATATTCTATAGACTTCATACTTTCGATTGGTATGTAATTTGTCTATTGAACAAACCAGTGCAATGTTATTTTTTTTTTTATCCTGGATTGAATTTTTTCAACCAACCCACTCGCGATATCTTTTTTAACACATTAAATTTGATATAAAATACTTTTCATCCAATAAGCAGCTCGGTGAAGGTCGTCTTATATTCGTATCTTAGAATATTACGTTTTTAGATCTGTCAAGACGAAAAGGAAATGATGGAAACTATGGAAAGTGTACTGAGTAATAAATGAGTTGTGATATCATTTTTTTTTTAGAAAATTTAAAACGAAATATATTTTAGATGTAATTTCAAAGACGTCTTTCTATATATAATATCTTTGTGTGATTTAGTCTTTGAGTATTAAACTAGTTTTAGTATAATCTTTTCATTGATTTAAATAATTTAATTTAATTTAATTTGATAAAATAACGCCTTATTCCTTATTCGTAGAAAATGACACATGAATAAGACCAATCACCGTCTTTTGTTTCACATTCTTTGCGTGAAAATTTGATTTTCGAAGAAAGAAGAAAGAAGTTCAAAATTGAAATCACATTATATTCCTTGGGATTTCATACAACTTTATTTCCTTTCAGATATAATGCTTTGCTATACTAGGAGATTGCGTGACATGTAATTGGGATTATCGATCGTGGTGTAAACTATATTTTTTTCTAAGTTCCAGCCAATAACGCCAACGCTCAGCTCAGCAGTGGGCTATTACGGGTGTATGATGATGATGATATCATTACGTATGATTCGTAATCATCATCTGGTATTACGAAACTAGTATCACTTTCGATAAAATATATTATGTGTATACACACGCCCTTTTCTCGGTACGATAGGCGAACCAGCCCTTGCTACGACCGCTAAATATACAAAATACTAAAATAGCATTTCAAATAGTCATTATTCATTAAAGATCCTACGTCAAAAGTGTGACACGCAGGTAACAGTATGTGGAAAAGAGATGTGGGGCCAGAGACGAATTTAGATTATTTGTGATATGGATTGGGTGTGAAAGGTAGACCCTTTATAAGTAGGTTTATCCTTATTTCATAAACCCGTAACAGCCCACTGCTGAGCTAAAGGTCTTCCTCATGTATGAGGAAGTATGGTCTATTACTGGGCATTGCGAGATGGTGCTAAGCTTGCGTCCACCACTTGTGTGACAGTCAGAATTGTTCAAGCTACCCATGCGTATCTGACATGGACTAACGACTTCCATTGTGCGTACACACAATGAAAAAATATTTTAAGAAAAGATTACACAGTCAGTGTAATTAATTAGTAATTAAAGAACAGTAATAGCCCAGTGGTTAAATAGCCGGCTTTTTATTCGTGAGGCTCGGGTTCGTATCCTGGCACGTACAAATTAGTTTTTCAAAAACTTACGTACATATTATTGTCACTAGCTCCACGGTTAAGGAAACATCGTGAGGGAATCCCCAGGCGCCAGAATTAATTGACGCATGTGTAACAGAACCGCAGGCGTATTCACGGAGGCTCGACACCGTTTCCGTTCGATTCAGATCGAGTGAAAAATTTTCTGAAGTCGAATCTATCGACATCGGAGACTGTAATCTAGGCGTAAGCCAAGGAAAATTTCCCAAATACTTATGTCAAATATGTCATTCATTTTCGATACCGACATCTGTGAATGACCCATCTTCGACAGATTTTCCGAATCCGAGTCGAATATCGAAGCTCCGTGAATACGCCGGCCGTTCCGGCGATGGCTCACCACCACCAAGGGGTTCAAAGAATATACTGGTGAAACGTGGTTATTTCTAGTAATAGAATACCTTTGCCTTGGGAAAAAAGGCGTGAGTTTATTTGTTTCGTTTTTTATTTTCCTAAATCAGTCTCTGCCTTGATCTCTTGATGACATTCCGCCGCGAATTCGAGACCCTCGTTCGGGACTATTTGTCAATGTCGCGCTCTTAACCAAACACGATTTGCGGGACTTTCCCAAGTTCAAAGAGTCCTCCACATAAAAATATAATACAATAGAAAAAATGTGTGGACATTCTAGTTTATATGTGGGTCTTCGCAAATAAACCTAGTGGAGACCCCACTCTCGCTATTAGAAAAGATAGAATACGATATAGTTTTCTTTAGAGAAAAACAAATAACTCTATAGGTACTTTATAACTATTTTCGTTTGATTTGTCTTTATTTTCAGTGTCATACATAACCATAGGGTAATTTTTTTACTCCTAACAACTATTAAATTACCAAGAACCCGACCTCAGACTTAAGCGATAAGACCACCTATTGTACTTTTTTTTATTATTGTGTCACTTATTGCATATTTTAATTGGTGTAAAATAAGTTGATGTTTCTTAAGTAACTTTCCGACATGTAAAAGGCACTGAAAATATTTGAAACATTACCTTCCTTATGGTGCAATCGGTAAAATGTTAGCTATACTTCTCAGGCGATGAAGAAGAATCAAACGAAGTAAATTTCAATATCAGTTTATAAACTAAAAACTGCGCCAATAATGTATACAATATGTAACAGAATAAGCGCAATTCCGCAAATTTGTTGGTTCAGTATCGGCTACTTAATCGATATCAGCTATTTTTAATATGTGTTAAATTAATTAGCGTAGCTGAATTTAGTGCTATCTATGGAAATCGTGCTGTTATTGATCGATATTTAAGAAAATTGGTTAGACACAACTAAAGTTCGATTGCATCATATTTTTTTTATAATTTTATTATATAGGTACCTACTAATTGGGGTGTATGAGGAATTGCGCTTTTTCTGTTACGCGTTGTATATACAAAATTACCCTTCTTGTGTAGCTACAAAGTGCTACGTCCTATCCGTGTAGCACTCTACACGTAGCGTAGCGTCGTAGCAAGGCGTTGAACAAACAACTGAGCGCGCCGACCCAAGTGGATTTTTAAAACGTAAACAGTCCAATACAGTGTATGATATGACAAATGTGTGGGATTGAAATAAATGCTCGACTTGTAGCGCGACCAAGTAAAATTGACGCAACGCAAAATAAGTATACTAAAACGTAGTTCTTAATAGATAGTATTATAACTTAGCGAAAGCCAACTAAGCCATTAAAACCCTCGTTTGCCGCTTGGCAAGTGGGGTTCTCAACGCCTCGACCAAATGCACTCACAGCTCTGTGGTAAGAGGCCTCGAGACAATATTTTTTGAGGAAATATTTTTTTTCAACAACTATATGTCAACTGATTCATCAACTGATTGTTTCTTTTCTTCACCAGTTCCACTCGAGTGATGGAGAAGACGAAGGTCAATCTCCTCAACGGCCACGTGCACGGCGAGACCCGCCAGGCTAAGTCCAGGAAAGCCATCATCAGAATGCTCGGTAATTTAAAGGCTATGATAAAAATCTCCAGCAACCAGCATGGTGGTCTATCGTGCTTGACACATTCATCTATATATATATACGAGTATATGTAATAAAACTGTTACGGGGTGTTAGTACATGTTTTTTTTTTGTTTTTTTTTTGTGGTAGTCTACATAGTTATCGACTTCTTAGTTTGTTATCGTCTTTTTTCTAAGGAGTGTATTTTTTGTCTTTAGATGCAGTTTTGTAATCGATGAAAAAATTACCAGTCCTACAGTCTAAAGATTATGTGATTACTAAGTAATTTTACCAAATGAAATTAATTTAAAAACCCATTACCCATCCCTAAGCAGTTTTACATTCACTGCCTGACCGCGCCCAACTTCGCCCAACTTTGCTTAACACGACACGTGTCTTATTGGAAAAAACTGTTATCCCATGCCCCGGTCATAGGCCAGGCAAAGGAACATCAAGGGGGGTTTTTAGTTAGTACAAGTCTTATATACACTGGTTGTCGTCGCCGCTACCACCAGGTATGCGTAAAGCATATTCCCCGCAAGCAAAACAAAAAAGGGGCTACGAACGCGTCAAAAAACCTTGAAAAGGAAATTTGACGACGCTTAAGGCTGAGGACGTGTCCCAGATAGCCGCATTGTAGGTACGTGTACCTATTCATATGAGGTCAATGGAGCGTAAGTACATAAATGGCAACCCTTGGGCCACAATAGTTTATGTGAGAATGTACTGAAATGGTACCTCGTTCCTTTATGTAGTTCGGAACAAGTAGGTATGATCTTCGAAACTAGTATGGGAAACTTGAAACAATAAAACCTTGTATACCTAGTGGCTTTCTAGACGGTATTTAGAATGTCACCTATATATCTTTTTATCTATATAATATATATATAATGATAAATCGACTGATTGATTGGTGATGTATAAACGCACAGCCTACCGCCGGGTCTAGAGACTTGAAATTTTGCACATAGATAGCATATACAGAGTAGGCATCCACTAAGAAAGGATTTTGCAAAATTCAATCCCTAAGGGGATGAAATAAACTGGCGCGAGCGAAGCCGCGGGTAAAAGCTAGTGGTAAATATACTAGCCCGTTTAGATGGTGAAGTTTCCCATGTAACTGACCATATACCACCGGACACTACAGACTATGTAGACAGTTCAGGTACAATTATTTATGTGTGCTGACTAAATTTCATAACAAAAACATGTTTAAATATCAATCAAGACCTTTTATCGATTGCAGTGCAAGTCGTAATAGGATTTCAGAACTCGCAGAAGTAGGTACAACTTTCCGTTATTCCAGCCAAGGATATTGGAAACACGTACACCACTGGAATTTGTAATTAGAGGGGGGAGAATTCATCCGTCAATTTCAGCTCATAAAATCGAGCATACCAGGGAAACGAAGCATACCTGTGTGAATGAAATACACGACAGAAGAGCAGTATTTTTAAAAAGAAAAACACAATTATGTAAAATATTTACAGATGAAAAATGGTTACTTAACATTTCATATTTTAGCTTCCTACGTCCGACGTCTTAGGCTAGCATTACAGAACAGAGATCAAGCAAAGAAATTCCGCTTGAGGGTGTAAGAAAGAGATGCCGCCATGTGTGTCGCATAAATCTGTTCCCTTCTAATTTCATTGCTGAGGATGGTTCCGTAATACGGGTATTATTATAGTAATATTATTATTGAAACAAAACTGTTCCAAATAATGTATAGTTACTTTAATCCTTATAAATAATAAGTTCTTTAGAAATAATGGATATCAAACATTACGCGAAAAAGCCCAGGTTATTTAAGCAACGTTTTCTGTAATAGAGCTTTTAATTTCGCCCCGGGAAAGGGAATATCAATATTTCAAGTAAACAAATAATATTATCAAAGGACTTTTTCAAGCAAATCAAGATGTTGAAGTTTATCTATAAATATAAACTTTCTCGATAGTTTGTTATTTCTTTTCTCTCTTCATTAACGGAATATGCAAGTAAACTATAGGAGAGGGTAGAACTTACATTTAGCAGATTTTAAGAAGTGCTTATATGATTGGTTCCAAAGACAAAAGTTTTACTGTTGATAGAGTAACCTAGTTCATTAAGTAATGAAAAGATGGACTGGGTTGTGTAAATGATGATATCAGTATGTGCAAGAAGGAAGTGAATGTAGGAATGACGGTTGGTAGAAAGGAGAGGACATACTGCGCCGACCCCAAATAATGGAAACAGATGAGATTATAATGGTAAACATAGGACATTCAAACAATCTGAATTAGTGGAAAAGCCACTGAAATGATTTAACATTACCATCCTTCTGATACAGTCGGGTCAAATGTATAGAGCATAGGCAAATTGAGCAAAAGCCAATAATTGGGTGCTTTACTCGTCGAAATTGGTATTTGATTGTCATAACACGCTTCTTTGAAATACAAAAATATTTCAATTAGAAATTAATGAAATTTGATTTATTTCGAAAAGGTCCACCCCAGTATTCGATTTCATATACTTGAACATCATACTACTTAATTTGGTTTGTGACATTCCTTTTGTGTGTCAACTAAATTATGATTTCTTCTTATTCTGATATTATTCATAATTTTTTTGTTTTGCAATGCACTGAAATAATAAGTGTCCGACCGAAAGTTCGGTTTCGGTTTCGGCCAAGTTTCGGCCAAAAATCAAGTTTCGGCAGCAGTTTTGGTTTCAAGCGGCAGTTTTGGTTTGGCCGAAACCTCTGCCGAAACCGAAACTGGTTTAGGAAATTGTCGTGCTCGTTCGCCTAACTTCGTTTCTTGCGGCAACGCTTTGGCGGACGCTGGCGGCCCTGTTCGGGAATTGTCGTGCGTTAATATTTTTTTATATTATCCTACTTCCTACTAATATTATAAATGCGAAAGTTTGTATGGATGGATGTCTGGATGTATGGATGTCTGGATGTCTGGATGGATGTTTGTTCCTCTTTCACGCAAAAACTACTGAACGGATTTTGATGAAACTTTACAGTTATGTAGCTTATACATCAGAATAACACATAGGCTATATTTTATCCCCGTATTCCCACGGGAACGGGAACTACGCGGGTGAAACCGCGGGGCGCTGCTAGTATTAAATAAATTTTTACTTCTCATGCTCTAAAAGTACGCCAATATAGCCCTACGAACCGGGACTAAAGTGTATAAAAAGTAATAAGTTTTTTAATTTCCTTAATGAGATGTAGACAAACTCAAACAGCCGGTAAATATCTGTGGAGTGTGGTACATCTTCATTACGAAAATGTTGAGTTTTAGTTCCATGATGTTCCGCATAGAAGGTGGCGCCATGTGTTTTAAAAGAGATTTAAATCTCTTTGGCAGGTTTAGAAGAAAAAACTGCCCGCGATTATTTCTGAATTTTTGTCGAGTGTATTTGTTCGGTTTTAAATAAATTTCGAAAAAACCTCGAGACTAAACGCCAACTTAATATACCCTCGGTTTCATTATATAATGGCTTTAGTCCCTCGATTCAAAATATACTATATTACAACAAAATGAATACACTGTTTCCATTCATGTCCTAATTAATGCAGAAAAATGGGTAAAATGTACCAAATTTCAGTATTTAGAGGAATTTTATACTTGACCACGTGAGTTTCGGTTTCGGCCGGAAAACCAGTTTCGGTCGGACACTAGAAAATACATTTTTATTCAATATAAGCCGTTATACTTGTACGTTCGATATTGGTTCTGTACCTAACGGTTACGAGATATCTAATTTCACTCCGGTTTATTTACCAACTAGCAGCAGCGCCCCGAAATAACTGTTACTCTGTTTTCTCTATGAGAGGACGGCGCCATTTTGGGTCTCTATTCAAATCTTAAACGTCAAATTGTATGTTAAATGGTAACCTAATGTCATTTGACGCTGTTGAATACCTATTCAAAGATTGTCTCAGATAAAACGAGTGCAGAAGAGAAACTACATCACTATTCACTAGACTTCACTACATAGTATAAAACAAAGTCGCTTTTTCTGTCCCTATATCCCTATGTCCCTATGTATGCTTTAAAACTACGCAACGGATTTTGATGCGGTTTTTTTTTAATAGATAGAGTTATTCAAAAGGAAGGTTTTAGTGTTAGCATTGCACCCGTGCGAAGCCGGGGCGGGTCGCTAGTATAGTATAAAACAAAGTCGCTACCCGCCTGTCTTTCCCTATGTATGCTTAGATCTATTAAACTACAACGGATTTTGATGCGTTTTTTTAATAGATATATAGAGTGATTCAAGATTAAGGTTTTTTATATCCTACTATTATTATATACTAGCGACCAGCCCCGGCTTCGGTCGGGTGCAATGCTAATACTAAAACCTTCCTCTTGAATCACTCTTAACTATTAAAAAAAACCGCATCAAAATCCGTTGCGTAGTTTTAAAGATTTAAGCTTTCATAGGGACATAGGGATATAGGGACAGAGAAAGCAACTTTGTTTTATACTATGTAGTGATGATGCGAAATTTTGTATGGATGGATGTTTGTTCCTCTTTCACGCAAAAACTACTAAACGGATTTTGATGAAACTGGACAGTTATATAGCTTAATACATCAGAATAAATATACGCTATATTTCATCCCCGTATTCCCACGGGAACGGGAACTACGCAAGTGAAACTGCGGGAAACTGCTAGTACCGTAATCCGAAGCGACGCAAGGGCGGGTCGCTAGTTAGATATAAGTCATAGCTATACGTTTCAGTAAATCATAGAGCCAGATTTCGCGACTCCGCATAAACTTTAAGATATCGCGTCCCCAAGGAACTATCTTTTTTCCGGGATGAAAACTAGTCGTGTCTGAATGTTCTTCCTCAAGATGTAAACTATCGTATTATCAAACTTTATCAAGAATGGTTCAATCTAAAAGTAACAAACTAACAGAGTTACCTTCACATTTATAATATGTATTAGTAGGAAGGAATAAACATGGATGAGAGCAGTGATAGTCCGTTTCTCATTAGTGAGGCTTGGGTTCGAATCCTGGCATGCACCCGTACCAATGAGGTTTTCAAAAAAGCTTACGTACATACTCATCACTAGCTCAACGGTGAAGAGAAACATCGTGAGGACACCCAGGTACCAGAATTAATTCTGAGACATGACGTAACAGAGTTGTAAAAAACCCGTTAGCTACCGTTATTTAACTAAATTTTTTGTTAGCTACCCATAAAGTGCGGTAAATAACGACCTATAAAAATGGTATAGTGTTTTGTTTTTTTGTAAATCATTTAACGTAAACTAAACACAATTTACGTATCTAAAATATTCATACTACAAACCTATACCTATAATAACATAAACACGACTGATACCTACCTACTATAGATATTGATTAAAATTCTTTAATCATTGCAACATAACAATTATGAAATGAATGGCCTAAAAATTATAACCTGTCATCATTCACGTCACGTATTATCGTATTGGTAGAAAAGTACAGTCCTAATTGGAATACTGAGCTACACCTACCTACCTAGGTACCTACCTACCTACATACCTAGTTTGGAGAAATGACGCGATGTTGCCGCTTCGATATAAATATAACGCACGTGAAATTAGTGACAGGCGAGGCGGGGGGACCTTGTTAACCGTAAAAAGCCAAAAAAAACGGTTAATTAACCGTTAAAAACGAAAAATGCATTTTTAACCGCACGGTTAAAATTGTTAATAACCGGCTTTGCATCTATAAACAGCAGGGCTAGATTCTACTCCTGAAGAAATAAACCGATTTCAGGTATTGCGCTTATTATATTGCAAGACTTAATAAGTCTTAATTAGCTAAGACCTCCTGTTTATGTAGGACAAGATTAATTGTTAAATATAGTCATGTATAGTGCAATTTACAAAATCTAGAAAACTACGCACAGTACTACGCGCAGCTGGCGGTTGTAGGTAGATTGCGCATAAATGGAAGCTACGAGCCTATTTCTTTTTAAAAAAACTATATCAAATATCTCAGTGTCTATTATTGACTACAATTGAGTAATATATATTAGTTTAAGCAAGTAAAAATTTTTTTAAGAAAAAAAAAAATTAAGTAACATTGCCAAATGAATCTATTACACTTACCTATCACACCACATTTTTTTCCAGACGGTATAAAAAGTCACTCTGTATATAGAAAGACGGGTAGATCCCTAGTGTAGAATACTACATTGATCCCCTTTTGAAAATGGAATAATCTTTTTAAAGATGAGGTAGCTTATCAAAGAGCTGTAAGCATGGCCTGTCGAGGCCTAGGTGACCTAGGCTGGCCATATCTCCTTCAGTCTAGATAATAGTCACTTACCATCAGGTGACCCGTAATAGTTTAAAACAAGAGAAAGAAACACAACCGGGCTTCTGGGCACTGATCCACTAACTTCCATAAAAAGACACTTCCACGAAAGACACAAACACAACAATATTTACATAAAAAGACATTTTTTATGTAAATATTGTAAAATATTGTATTTTTCGTGTAAATATATTCCATATGTAAATAGCTTGTTATTGGCTCCGACCGTCCCGGAAGGAAGGACATTTGAGCTTCGTTGGCTTTTAGGCAAAAACAAAGGTTATTTTGCCGGGACCGGCAGCGAGGCAAATTCGATTTCATACTTCTTGTATATTACGTTTACAGTCGATAAAGCTATATGTAAATTTTACTTTGTAGGAAATAGTTTTGTACCTGAGTGTGCTAGAGGACATAGATTCATGCCCGTTTTACTTTCGTACTCACAAATTCAAGAGCAATTTTTTCCATCGTCCCGTCAATGGGACATCCAATTGAACTACGGAGGAAGAGTGGCAGTGATAGTCTTACGGTTAAAGAGCCTGCTTCACATGATGCTAATCAGTGAGGCTCGGGTTCAAATCCTGGCATGTACCAATGAGTTTTTCAAAACTTACTTACATATTCATCACTAGCTCGACGGTGAAGGAAACCCGCACATCTCAGAATTAATTCTGAGGCATGTGTAACAAACAGACCCGGTCCAGCGATGGGCTCACCACCTATCACGTTTAAGGGTCGAATATTCTCGTGAAAAGTGGGTATTTCCAGAGATGGAATACCTCTCCTACCCCCTCGGGGATGAAAGGCGTGAGCTTATTTATTTTTACAAATTTAGACACTTACTAATTAACGATGCTCAGGGCGCTTATTTATCAATATCCATGGAACGACTTCGTCACTAACTCCTACAATAATGACAATAATATCCGTCACATAATCGTAACTAAATATAGTAGTCAAGTAGGTACATGGCAATCGATTTCCTAGCTTGGTCCTAAGGTACGTAGTACTATTATATCTTAGGTTCTGAGATCAATTGTGACAATATACTATCTACATACATACAGCTCACGCCTTCTTCCCACAGGGGTAGGCAGAGACGATGGATCGCCACTTTGCCCGATCTTTGCACACTTCCCTCGCTTCCTTCACATTCATAAGCCTTTTCATGCACGCTCTTTTATTCTTTGCACTCTTGACCCCAGCTTTTTGAAGGACATACTATCTACCTACATCAAATTTTATAAAAAGGTTTAAAAGATTTTTTTGCACATTACTAAATTTTCACGTTGAGCATTTCGTCGTCTACGAGTACCTTTGTGATGTCGAAGGCTCGAAGTTATTAGGTCTAAGAGAAGCCCCTATTATTATTATTATCATTATATTAAAAACCAGAGGGGTGTTATTTTATTGTGTTATAAGTTTGACATGTTTCTCTGTATCTGTGTGTCTGGCTGTTCGCTAGTAGCTCCCAAACGGCTGATCCGATTTTGATTTAGTTTTTAGGGTTCCGTACCTCGAATGGAAAGAACGGAACCGCGACTCGTATTGTGTAAACACGTGATGTTGAGTTGCGTTAATACTGGTAATTACTTAGTATTGTGTGTTTACTTTGAAAAATTAGACTATCTAGCAGCTATTCGGAAGCTTTCAGAGCTTTGTACCACATAGTTCCACCTTGGAGGTCACTTTTTATTGCCATCTATATAAATGTACCATTTAGCTTTTTTTTTGTATTTATATTATGTATCATTAGCTTGAAGTGAAGGAAAACATCGTTCGCGCATTGGTTCGGTCTGAAGAATACAATGAAAATTGGCACCTCCAGGAGTTTCAGGAATTGAATGCCTACCTCAGGCAGGGTAGCCCCTCGAGAGAATAAGGCGTGAGCTTATTAATATTTTTAATATTCCTTGTTTATAAATAAGATGGCATATTTTCCGTAAAGAAAATATTTAAGATATCAAGATTTTTTTTTAACAACTTTTTAACAAATTCTTAATCGTAAAAACAAAAAAGATAATTATGAAAATCATTCACTAATTACCCGGAAATCCTGCCAGAGGTCTCTCTGATGTCTGGAAAATAAAAAATAAAAAATATTTTCTTTCTGTCTAATGTTATGTCCTTTTTAATTTGGCCGCTTGATTAAGGACATCTTGAATTTTTTGTTGAAAGTTCATCGAAAGTAATTAACTTTCTTTGTTAGCATGAAGATAATGTTTACTTTTTCTGTTGTTGTCAGATGATTAGCCAGTGTAACCACGTAATATTCCACTTTTGAAGATGCCTTCGTGGTTGCAAAAACATTAAGTTTTTTAAAATATAAACGAAAAATATGCAGAAAGCTAATCAAGCACGGAAATCCGCTTGGGCATAGCTAGTTAGTGACTCATGTAGCCAAATCTCAAGCAGTCCTTTCTTGAAGATCTGTAGTACGGACCTAAGAAAACTTACTAATAGATTTACCTACAAAATAGATCAGAATAGTAATTCTTCTACAGAGATGTACACCCAAATAATTAATCAAAGTTTAAACCGACTTTTGAACACACACGCAACTTGTGACGTGTCCTGACAACTTTTGCTTGTACGAGTATGCGGGAAACTCACTACTAGAAGTCACGTGCGAATATAAATCATTCAATCACGTGTCTGGTCTTATTAGTTGTGCGTTAGGTGAACGTGACATTCATTTGGTATCTTAGACAAGCTTATATAATAAGACTGTGACAAATGGCGTTTGGTTACCATTTATTGAACAATGAAAAAGTATTTTATTACTGTAGGTAATAAAAAATTACGCTTAGTAAAGTCAATAGACTAATAACAAGTCATTTAAGTATCATATTAGTTTCCGAAATATAATTGTATACGTTGACGTATAAGAGATAGTAGAAGTCTCACTGTATAATTCAATTCAATTCAAATAATTTATTTCAGATTATAAATCCACATATTATATTAGTAACAAAATACTTAGCCTAGTGTTGACTTGTCGAAGAAAATAATAGATAGTGATATATCGGAGACTTTTAGGTAATAAGCCCTAACTTCAAAAACTCTATACCTTAAAATATGTGGATTGGCTGTTTCTCTACTGTCAGATGGGCGTAATTTATCCACATCATTACTTTTCTGTTTCAAACAATAGTTCTTGTAGTAACAAAACGGAGAAGTCACATATTTTGACTAAGGCGTAGAGTTTTTGAAGTTAGGGCGCGTAGAGTCAGTTGATGTAGAGTTAGAAGCTTGGCTCTACAGGAGGTATATTTTTTCGACAGTGCGAGCTACATGATCACGGCTTAGCAAAATCCTACTAATATTATAAATGCGAAAGTTTGTTTGGATGGATGTCTGGATGTATGTTTGTTCCTCTTTCACGGAAAAACTACTGAACGGATTTTGATGAAACTTTACAGTTATATATACATTAGAATAACACATAGGTTATATTTTATCCCCGTATTCCCACGGGAACTTGCTAGTAGACTATAAAAATACATACACACGAACATAGAACCCTCCTTTTTTGAAACACAAATGTCTGAAAACACAAATATCGACGTCGCACGTCCCGTAAACAATTGCTACAAAAAGGTTCGGAAAACATAACGCCTCATTGTTACGGTTATTGCTTTCATATTTGATACTAGTTTTTATATCAATTTCTCTGTTGAACGTGATCAACTGATCATATTTCTTTGAGACGAGGACATAACCAGTCTTTACATGGAACGACGATTTGAATATCATGGAAAAATCGTTGCTACTCGAATAATTCTGCTTTGTTGGTAATAACATAAATTTTAATGATAGTGGTTAATCAGATTAAACGTGTGTACATAAAGTACTGATATTTTCCTTAAAGCCAGTGAGACACTTAACTCGGATCATAATGCTTCGACCCCAAATAATGGGAAAATGCTAATGAAATTTAAAAAATAATAATTTCAGTTGTGAAAGAAATAATAAGACTAGCCACAAACCGTTCACTCTGCCGATAAATTGAGTGACTACCAATATAACTTTGGTCGTTCAATTTGAAGTTTGTGAATGAGAAAAATTATGTGTCCGTCAAGTTTAAAGCCATATTCATAAATTCTTTGTAAATGAAAATATTCATAACATAAGTCTTGTATTATTTTGTTATAAAGTGACATAATAAGACTAACCAACCCTAGTATTCAGTCTACCGATAAATTGAGTGGCTACACAATTCGATACAAAGTTTCAGGAAACTCACTAACTTCGGCCGTTCTTTTCCTTCCTCAGTTTATGGACTTCAACCCGGCGTTAATCCTAGATTAATGTGTCTCCGTAGGTTTTATAGATCTCAGAAGGTTGACTCGTATCGAATGTCTAGGTTACGAGGTTCTTCGTTGTGCCGTACTTCAGAAATAGTATCTTACATAATATCTAGGGAAGTAAAATAAGAAATGTCTCATATCACATGTAATTGTCGACCGAGGCAAAGCCGAGGTCTACAGAAATGTGATCTAAGGCTTTCTTATTTACTTCCCGAGGTGTGTATACTTTTTTTCTTTTCGAAGGAGGCGGAAAGCGGCAACTTCGTTTAGCGCAGGCGTTTAGGTCGAAATTTGCCGGAAAAAAAAGAAAGTGCAATAATACAACGTTTAGAAGCTGGCGAGTCGAATGTAACGATTGCGAAGGAAATCAGTGTAAATCATTCGACATTATACATAAATACATTAATATGTGATTACCAGCGGCCGTCGTTATAACCGGATTCTACTGTACTTAAATATAAGACAGGGATAATGTAGCTTCCCATTGGTGAAATAATTTCTTAAATCGGTTTAGTGTTTCCCGAGAGTACGCCAACATAGATACAGACACACAATTTTACCTCTTTATATATTAGTATAAGACAAGAATTCAAAAAGGAAATGGTCCACAGAAATTCTTCCAGAAAGAGTTGAACTAGGTATGTAATTTGTATGTTTAGTGTTCATAGAATACTCTCATCAATAAACGGTGTGTTTTGGTTTTTCGTTGTGTTCACGTACAAAGGAAGTCTTCGAACTATGTCAGATGCGATAAGGGAGCTTAAAACATTCACCAGTTAGGTGGTCGCTTAGATAACACCATCTCACACGGTGAGAGTTTATAGCCCACACTTCCTTACCTATATGTGCGCAATTTGGGTGTTGGCAGGATCATTTTCAGGGAGGTGTATTATACTCGTATATAAAATTTCACATTTACGTCATGTCAAAGGATAAAAGGTAAACACTGTTGTTGAATAAATTTTAACAACCTATACAACGCGTAACAGAAAAAGCTCAATTCCTCATACACCCCAATTAGTATATTAATATAAAAAAATATTATGCAATCGAACTTTAGTTGTGTCTAAACAATTTTCTTAAATATCGATTAATAGCACGATTTCCATAGAAAGCACTAAATTCAGCTACGATAATATTTTTAAGCTATTGCATAGCTTCTATCTAGGGCCTTGAGCGCGGGGACCGAATCCAGAAATTCCGTAACGAAAAAAAACCTCACGCTCCCCACTCCGACGGGCACAGAGGTGTGGCTTGAAGGCCGTGCATTGTCTAACGTCGTTTCTTTTCGGCAGTCTTGTTGTTACAAAATGCTATGCAATAGCTTTACCGCGGCAGTCCCCGAGTGCCACACGTCTTTTTTTTTTAAATTTAACACATATTAAAAATAGCTGAAATCGAATAAGTAGTTGATACTGAACAAACTAATTTCAGGAATTGCGCTTATTCTGTTACATCATGTTGTATGTTTTAAGTTTTTATTCAAACAGTGACTAGAATAATAAAAATACAACTTTTATGATGAAAGACTGGCTACTTATTATTTTTCACACCACATGCTCGACAAAGCCGGATTATATATCATATAAACGTCACCAAAAGCAAGACATTATATCCCTTGGCTTTAGCCGGGTTATAATGTTGTATGGCATTTCATTATAACCCTAGGTCAATAATGTAATTTTCACTTTTCATAATCCTTATTGCTATGACGATAAAGTCTAATTTCGTTAAGCAAAATGTGGTGCAAACTCGATTTTCGAAAACCGAAGCCGCGACCAACTAGATTCGCACGATCTTCATTTGTTAAATCAAGTAGGTCACGCCGGCAGAAACAAGTTGCTGTATCCATTTTATAGCTTAAACATTTCAAAAAGAATATCGAAAATGTCGAGTGATGAAAGTACTTTGACTCCATAAACTAGATGCCATAGGCATTGTCAATAATCATTCAATAATCTACTACCATGCAATTGCATTTTATTGTCTCGCATAAGGTGAGAAAAGTAGAGTGTATAACTCGGGAATAAAACTGTTTTTGTCTTGGGCGCTTAAATCCCTCACTAAACTCAGGACTCAGTCTTAATTCCCTCGCTTCGCTCGAGAATTAAATCATAACTCCCTCGCTGCGCTCGGGAGTAAAACTGGGAGTCCTTCGTTACGTTCAGGATTCAATGTCACGCCCGTGACATAAAACAGTGCTTTATTCCCTTGTTGTATAATCTACTATTAGGCACCCCCGTTTTGTATTGATAACGAATGACGAGTATTTTTTTCCCAGCTGCGGTTGTGATCGCGTTCTTCGTGTGTTGGGTGCCATTCCACATCCAGCGCCTCTTCTACATCTACGGGTACGGCCACCCTCAGTTCCACGTCATCAACGAGCACCTGTTCAATGTGGCCGGCGCTTTATACTACGTCTCGGCTACAGTCAACCCTATACTCTACAACGTCATGAGCGGCCGGTAAGTGATTGTTTCAAGTGTATCTTTATCTACACAAGTCTACATATACACTTCTACACTAATATAATCTATATACATATATAAAAATTAATCCCTTTTTCCCTTGGTCACGGCATCACGCGTTAATGGCTGAACCGATTTGGCTGAAAGTTGGTGGGGAGGTAGCTTAGAACCAGGAGACGGACATAGGATACTTTTTATTCCGATATTCCCACGGGAACGGGAACTACGCGAGTGAAACCGCGGGGCGCTGCTAGTCTGTATATATAAAAATTAGTCCCTATTTCCCTTGGTCACGGCATCACGCGTGAACGGCTGAACCAATTTCGCGAATACTTTTTTTGTCGTGTTTGTTATTGTCTTGAGTAGGTTCTTATGAAAGAAAAAAATTAAGAAAGTGCTCGGAACCATAGAAAATTTAAGAAAACGTAACGACCGTATTGACTTTTCTAATTTAACTTTATAGCGTTTGACATAATTGACAACTGTACGGACGTCTGTCGGGTCAGCTAGTTTATTATAAAATATAATCTATACTAATATTTTAAAGAGGAAAGATTAGTATTTTTGTGTCTTTGTAACCAAAAAACTCAAAAACTACAGGACCGATTGGAAAAATTATTTCCCTAATGAAAAACCTACTTTTCTGGCAGTAATATGAGCTATAATTTACGCGGATGAAGACGCGCGGAAAAGCTAGTAAGTACAAATATAAAAGTCAAATACCTACTACTTCTCTGCCGCACTTACCTTGAACGCTGCTATTAAATCGTCTACAATCTCTGAAATTTCTTCCTTGGATCCTCTCACCATTGACATTTTCTCATTTTCCCCAGTTTCTGAGGAAGAGATCCATAAAACAGTGTCCTCCATCAAATCTCAGGCAGTGGGTTGCGATGACGTTAGCAGATCTATGGTCATGCCTCTACTTAACCACATTCTCCCTTTAATTACACACATTGTAAATTTCTCCCTGTCAACCAGCACTTTCCCCAGCATTTGGCGCAAAGCATTCATCCTTCCACTGCCAAAATTGTCGAACCCTACCTTAGTATCTCACTTTAGACCCATTTCTATACTCCCCTTTCTTTCCAAAATCATCGAAGCTGTTGTGCACAAACAATTATCAACATTCATTTATTCGAATCGTCTTTTGAGCCCTCTTCAGTCAGGTTTTCGCCAAGGTCACAGCACAACAACAGCTCTCCTTAAGGTCCTGGAGGACACTAGACAAGGTATGGAAGACTCAAAATTAACGGTTCTTGTATTAATTGATTTCTCCAACGCCTTTAATACCGTCGACCACGATATTCTTCTGGCTATCCTAGCTCATCTGCGAATCTCTTCCTCGGCAGTAGACTGGTTCTCCTCCTATCTCCGCGGTCGTCAGCAGGCGGTTCGCACCGGCCGGGTGCTCTCCGGGTGGCGTGACCTAGTCACTGGCGTACCTCAAGGCGGTATACTATCTCCCCTCCTCTTCTCTATATTCATTAATTTCCTGACCACCCACCTGAAATGCTCTTACCATCTGTATGCCGATGACTTGCAGCTTTACGCCCAGGCCGATGCTGCCGACATAGGCGACGCTGTTCTACGACTTAATCGTGACCTTAACTCGATCTGCCAGTGGTCCAACCGGTTTGGAGTGTCTGTCAATCCAACCAAGTGTCAGGCCATTATCTTGGGCAGCACACGGCAGTTACGTAAAATTGATCTAAGGACCGTCTCACCGATTCTCTTTGATAGTAGCGTCATTCCTTTCTGCTCTGACGTAAAAGATCTAGGCTTATATATAGACAACTCCCTCAGTTGGGATAAGCATATTAAAGAGGTTAGCAGAAAAATTACTGGCTCCCTCCGGTCTCTATACCGTCTTAAAAATTTTCTTCCAATTTCCACTAAAATACTTCTGATCCAATCTCTCCTACTTCCTATCTTTGATTATGCTGATGTGTGTTGTTCCGATCTTACCCAGGCACAAATAAATAAACTGGATCGCCTCCAAAATAATTGTATCCGATTTATTTTCGGTTTACGCAAATATGACCACATCTCTACCTTCCGTTCTCAGCTTAACTGGCTACCCATCCCAAAGCGAAGACAGCTTCGGATGCTTTGCATGCTTTATTCACTTCTCAACGATCCGTTTTCTCCTAACTACTTGAAATGTAGATTCCAGCTCTTGGGCTCCTCCCACAGTCGAAGTCTTCGCAATCATCTGTTATTACATATGCCTTCTCACCGTACTGGTTTTGTGTCCAACTCTTTCACTGTGCATGCCATCAGGCTTTGGAACACCCTCCCCGTTTGCATTAGAAAATCCCAATGCAAGTTTTCTTTTAAGAGGAAAATTCGTGCGTTTTTATCAGGTCAAACATAAATTGTTTGAAAGAAAATCATCATCTTTAGATTATTTTATGTAAGTATTTTTGTTTTATGTTTGTTACGATATATAGTATGTATTAGTTTATTTTATCAACATATATATGTATTAGGATTTACGTAATAATATATATATATATATATATTTATTTACCGTAATGTTATATTTAATTGATTTTTTTTACTATTTGCGGCCAATTCCGCCAAATTATTTCTGCTTAGCCTGATGGTTGACTGGTAGATAATGCCTTTAGGCATTAAGTTCGCCATGTGTACATTTTCTTGGTACATGAAGTTAAATAAATAAATAAATAAATAAATACCAATCACTTACTGAAATCTCAGTATAAATGCTTATAACCTTAAAAATGAGGTTCTGTAGTTCCGAAAATCGTTACTTCGATAAACGCGGGCTCAAAAGACAGTCGAATGCGGTCCACCACCAGACAAGAAGGCCGATGACCTGGTGAAAGTTGCGGGTACACACGGGATGCGAGAAGACATGACAGTGACAAGACCTGTCATTGTGGCGACGACGCTTGGAGTAGGCCTATGTACTGCGTGACCCAGCTGCGGATGCACAACCGCGGTGCCATGGCTGGGTCTGAAGCGGCGAGGAGGAACACACCAGGGTTTTTAGTGGGTATGGCAGCACTAGGCTGCAGAGCCCCACATAATCTCCGGCCCCCCCGGGTCGGGTGCGTATGCAGTAATGCATTTTCCCTGGTAAAAAAAAAGGCCTATGTACTGCGGCTGATATGTTCTATTTTTCAGGAGATTTTGAAACAGTGTAGCAAAATCGTGTGTTAAAATATTTGACATATTTAACACACGATTTTAACACACTGTCAAAAGTCCTCGCGGCTAGCACGATGGTTTAAAATCAGGACTCCGATATTTGTTTTTAAAATCAATAAAACCAATCGCTTATCGTTATTTAACTACGAAACTCTCATCGAAATTGTTGCTTTTATAGTTTCCGATTCAATTTGTGTAGAATTGATTCACCGGCTCGCTGAACCGAACAAGCTCAATTAATTCGCATTATTCGATTATTCAAACTCGGAATGACCCAAACCGATCGGTTACCTACATGTTAATTCCCTTTTGATTTTAGATACAAAACTGAACTAATTTTACGATTCCGTAGATTTACTGTAACAAACTTCTCAATGTACGACTGATTTAAATTTATTTAAAATAAGTTAAAAAGGCTTGTGATAGAATGCGATTTAGAAAATATTCTGTGTTAGGGTTTCGGTTTCCGTACTCTGAAAAACTCTTATACATAAATGGGCAATATACATAATCCACTATACGTAGCCGTAATAATATTTTATGTAAAAAAACAAGTGAATAAATTTTCGTCCCAAAAATATTTTTTTATTAAAAATACTAGCGGCCATATTTCGATAGGGCACCCTAGTACCTACATATATATTTTTCTAATCATAAATATGCGTAAAAATTTGGTTTGTAGCATATACTCCATCCCTACACTTTTTTGCAGCCGGAGCATAAACCTGAACTCACATTTGGATACTACTCAACAGTAATAAAGTGGATATTTGAATGGACTACTATTTTTTGCTTACATACGAGGCAGTCCGACGAAGTAGGGAACTTCGTTAACCCCTCAATGTCCCTCAAGGACCGAGGTTCGATGAAATCAATCTACTACTAAGTGAATATTATAGGCGCAGGTATCGCTGCGATACCAGTGTGTTTATAAAGAGGTCAGTCAGTTAATAGGTAGTGGTAAAAAACAGATTAAAATATAATAGGTCATAGAGGGGACAAAGCGAGGAAAGTTTGAAGCCAAAAATTATTCCAAGTGGAATAAGTCTAGTACAAATTCGACCGAATGATAGCTCGCGTTCATACTAACTGACATGACGCTTGAGCTTCAAACATGCTTCAGTTTTCTATGGAAATATGTATTCCCAATGCCCCCTCTATATGTCCTATTATATTTTAATCTCTTTGGTAGTCAAAGATATCAAACTAAGGATGAGTTACTCGTATACTCATACTAGTCCAGTAAATTTGTCGGTTGAATGTATGGGCTCGTATGCGTCAAATCCGGTAGTTCTGATTTTTTGCAGACTTGTTTATGATGTTGGCCTAATGTATAATCCAAGTTTGTGACCTCGAGCGCCGAACGCAACTTTGTCCAAAATCGAAAAAACTGCGAAAAAATAGTTCTTTTTTCAAATTTTGGCGATTATAACCCTGAAGGACTAGTTTCTGAAAAAACTTTCTTAGGACGTTTTTAAAGTAGACTAAATTAACTACAATATGATACTAGAATTGTCTCTGTAGACCCAATAGTTTCTGAGATTTACCATTTCAAAGTTTATATTTTTTTTCGAAAATTGAAATTTTTTGCATTTCTGTCGTTTTAAAATGTTGCCTGCTACTTCGTTCGCGTTATTTAGGGATAAAAAATAGCCCATATGTTAATTTGGGTCCTGATCTATCTACCTACCAAATTTCATCTAAATCCGTGCAGCCGCTAAGTTTATTTTTGTCTTTTATCACATAGATATCTACACTAATCTATACTAATATTATAAATAGGAAAGATTAGAATGTTTGTACGTTTGTTACGAATAAACTCAAAAAGTACTGCATTGATTTAAAAAATTCTTTCACTGATGGAAAGTTAGAATATCCCTGAGTAACATAGGCTACATTTTATTCCCGTATTCACACGGGAACGAAAACTACACGGGTGAAACCGCGTCGAACCGCTATTATATAATAACACTAACGGTATTTGTATCGAATAAACTTAAAAACTACTGAGCTGATTTTACAAATTCTTTCACCAATGGAAAGCTACATTATTATTGAGTAACATAGGTTTTATTTTATTCCCCTATTCCTACGGGAACGGGAACTACGCGGGTGAAAACGCGCGGAACCACTATTATATATGAAACTAGCGATTCTGCGCGGTTTCACTCGCGTCGTTTCCGTTCCCGTGGGAATACGGGAATAAAATATAGCCTATGTTACTCAGGAATATTTTAGCTTTCCATTGGTGAAATAATTTTTTAAATCAGCCAAGTAGTTTTTGAGTTTATTAGTTACCAACACCGTTAGTGCTATAATATAATAGCGGTTCCGCGCGGTTTCACCCGCGTAGTTTTCGTTCCCGTGGGAATACGGGAATAAAATATAGCCTATGTTACTCAGGGATATTCTAACTTTCCATTGGTAAAAGAATTTTTTAAATCAGCCACGTAGTTTTTGAGTTTATTAGTTACCAACACCGTTAGTGCTATAATATAATAGCGGTTCCGCGCGGTTTCACCCGCGTAGTTTTCGTTCCCGTGGGAATACGGGAATAAAATATAGCCTATGTTACTCAGGGATATTCTAACTTTTCATTGGTAAAAGAATTTTTAAAATCGATGCAGTACTTTTTGAGTTTATTCGTAACAAACGTACAAAAAATCTAATCTTTCCTATTTATAATATTAGTATAGATTAGTGTAGATATCTATGTGATAAAAGAAAAAATAAACTTAGCGGTTGCATGGATTAAGATGAAATTTGGTAGGTAGATAGATCAGGACCCGGATTAACATATAGGCTACTTTTTATCCCAAAATAACGCGAACGAAGTAGCGGGCATCATTTCAAAACGAGAGAAATGCAAAAATTTGCTAAGATCGAAAAAAAATATAAGCTTTGAAAGGCTAAATCTCGGAAACTATTGGGTCTACAGAGACAGTTTTAGTATCATATTGTAGTTAATTTAGTCTACTTTAAAATCGTTCTAAAAAAGTTTTTTCAAAAACTACTCCTTTAGGGTTATAATCGTGAAAATAAAAAAATATAAACATTTTTTTGAGGTTTTTTCGATTTTTGACAAAGTTGCGTTCGGCGCTCGAGGTCACAAACTTGGATTATACATTAGGACAACATCATAAACAAGTCTGCAAAAAATCAGAACTACCGGATTTGACGCATGCGGTAATGTATAATTTTACTGGACTATACTGCGCGCGTTTGAAAATTGAGCCGCTACGAGTGGCTACAACATTTACATACTTACTTCTTAGCATATTTATAGCATACAACAATGACGGGGAAAGATGATACGGAACGAATAATCAAGAAATAGACAGCTTTCTGTCAAGAGTTGCGCTTGAAATACGACTTGAAATACAATGCGACTAAATAAAATGTGGTTAATTAACTACATTTGTCGGCCTCATTTTCCGCGCTCTATTAACATATCTAAGTCTTTCTATATATAATATATTTGTTGGTAGTGGCATTATATCACGAGCGCCTCCATGTTTCGGAAGGCACGTTAAGCTTTTGGTGCCACTAGGCGAGGTCGAGGGCGATGAGGGTTCCAGAAATGAAAGGTGTTGCTCGTGTCGAGAGTCGAGATCGAGTGTGATCGGATCTGACCTCCTTCAATATGCTACCCTTATTTATAGCAATTGAGTACATAACTAAAGAGGGTAGATACATTTTAGTAAACCCTGTAGGTGGGTACCTACATTTTGTTCACGCACAGTGGCCATGTCAAATATTCTGGGTGGCTTGGAAAATTGAAACAGTTAGCCCCTTTTCACACGTACCGGTTTCCGCCGGGCCGGCGGTCCGGTCCGGCGGCTAAATGTATGGCCGATTGCTCGGTTGCTCGCCGGTACGTATGAAAGCGAACGTACATGGCCATATACTTCGCCATTCGCCGGCCCGGCGGAAACCGGTACGTTTGAAAAGGGGCTTAGACACTATCTTCCATTCCGTATGAGGTTATGGCCCACACTCTCTCATATGAAAAATGTTTTTTTTTTTTGTAAATCGTTCTTATTCATTTCTTTGCTTATAATAAAATTCATTGGTTCTACGTTGAATATTTTATTATGAAAACTTTTCAGGCAATCTTTTTAAACGATGGTCTTTTATTAGAAGAAAAACGCTTACATTTCATATTGTACGCTTAGAGAGATAAAAATTTTCAGCGCATTTATTATTCACTAGCAGCGCCCCGCGGTTTCACCCGCGTAGTTCCCGTTCCCATTGGAATACGGGGATAAAATATAGCCTATGTAGTTTTTTGATGTATAAGCTATATAACTGTAAAGTTGCATCAAAATCAGTTCAGTAGTTTTTGCGTGAAAAAGTAACAAACTTCCACACATCTACACATCCATACATACAAACTTTCGCGTTTATAATATTAGTAGGATTAAAACGAAACCCATAGCCTGAAACTAGAAGCTTCCCACGGCATTGATAGCGTAGATCTTATTCATTTCCCGTTCCCGTGAGAATTGGAGAAATGCCTTCTAAATAGGTGCTAATTAAATCGTCTTTTAATGTAGAGCGGTAGAGACTGTGCTTTGATTATTCAGTCGGCCCGTTTCTTGTTTTCTTTTAATTAAAAACATTAAGTGAAACATAAATTCTGAACGCTTATTTAGTAGCAGCTGCAGGCACCGCACGTAGCATTATTTACTAGGTTTAAATTTTGAGAGATAACAGAAGGAACGAAATCTGTCACCAATCTCCATATTCATTCCTTTCAGTCAATGTGCTTGATTACCATTTTACAAGCTCTAAAAAACTCTCAAAAACTACCGAACCGATTTTGATGAAATTTTACAGTAATATAGCTTATACAACAGAATAACACAGACTACTTTTTATCCCGAAACGCGGGAAAAGTCGAGGTCAAACCTTAGTATTTCACAAATAAATCAAAGTGTTGTAACTTTAGAGTGTAAATTTCAATTCATAGCAGCGTTGAGGTGTCGCGTAACAAACTCACGAACTTATCAAACATTTTACAAAACTCCTAACTTCCTAACTCGGAGATGACTAGGGCTGGGAAGTGAGATGGGAAGTAGGTAATAAAATTAACAAAGTAGGACGCTTTAAATCGCAAGAGTTTAGCCTCATATTAACAGTTATAGGGATGTTACGGAGCTTCGACTCCGACTCCAATATGTCGTGTCAACTTCCGATTGATCTTACACAACCGGTACCGACTTCGGATCCGATCGTTGAAGCATAGCGGGCGGCGGCTACAGTCAACATGTACGAACAGATTTATGCATCTCTGTCATCGATTCATCGAGCACCGCTCGGTTCCAATAAGCACCGTAACAATTAAAAATCAATTGTGTTTTATGTTATTGGCTTGAGAGGTTAATATTTCATTTTTTGTTTTGTTTTGTTTTGTGCGGCGACTAAACCACGATTCCGATAAAACCACCTCCATAACATCCCTATAGTTACATGCTAAGCTGGAAGTGAGCTTAGTGAGCCTGTCTAGTGCAACAGGCTTTTTTGGAGTTCCGTAGCCAAAGAGTACCAAAACGGGACGCTATTAGGTACTAAACCTCGGCTGTCCTTTTATCCGAATGTCTGTATGTCAACGTACGGGCTCTATCTCAACTTTAACAATTATCTATAAAAACGGCATAAATTTCACGTTTGTTGTTCGGGACCCCTTTAAATATTAATGTTGTCTGTTTTTTTAGTATTCGTTGTTATAGCAATAGAAAACATCATCTGAAAATTTAAACTGTCTATCACGGTTCATAAGATACAGCCTGGTGGCAGACGGACAGACAGACAGACGGACAATGGAGTCTTAGTAATAGTGTCCCGATTTATTCTTTGGGTACGGAACCCTAAAAATAAATACTTAAAACAAGAAAGGGAAATACAAGCACCGTGTTTTTAATAGGCTTTTTTTAACCCGATTTAAATAATAATTAGAAACTTGAAATACAAAAAATTACAACTTTAATTGGGATTTCTAATTAATTTAAAAATGACTTTCTACACTGATAAATCAAAATACATTTATTTTAGTAGGTAAAAAAAACATATATAAAATAATATAAATATTTATGTACGTAGCTGGAAGGGTCTAGAACACAGTATAACTTTCACACCAAAGTTCGTATCCTAGACCGTTCACTTATGTGCTCAAATAATATAGTTATGGGTCGAACAGTAAACTGTTTAGTTCATAAACGGTTTCACAAGATGGATGTAGACACGTGGCAGACACCAATAATTACGTTACTGTTATATCTCCAACGTGTCTTTGAACTGCAGTCTGTGCACGTAGAATTATACACTGCAGTTCATGTAGTAGGTAGTACTAGTACCTATTAATAGGGAAAACCATTATTAAGTACTTTTCATAAGAGCAGTGATAGCCTTACGGTTAACGAGCCCGCGTATCATGATAATAATCAGTGAGGCTCGGGTTCAAATCCTAAAATGTAAAGGATGCAAGGAAAGAGGACGCCCCAGAAGGACGTTCACGGATCAAATAAGTGACGTCCTTCAAAAAGCTGGGGTCCGTGTCCGGGGCGTGCGAAGAATAAAAGAGCGTGCATGAAAAGGCTTATGGATGTGAAGGAAGCGAAAGAAGTATGCAGAGATCGAGCAAAGCTGCGATCCATCGTCTCTGCCTACCCCTGTAGAACCATGGCGTGAGCAGTATGTATGTTATGTATGTATGTATGTAGCTCGACGGTGAAGGAAAACATCGTGAGGAAACCCGAAGGTCCCAGAATTAATTCTGAGGCATGTCTAATAATTTTAATTTGCGCATGACGCATCTGCTTCAAAATTGCAGACCGAATGTTTACTAACCCGCGTCGCTTAATCACAAAACATTGAATGCCAGCGGTTTCAATCGCAAAAATAGAATTCTACTAATTAAAATTGTCTTTTACTTTCGTATTATGGACAAGTATAATCATTTATGTTGTCAACTCCAATGTCAACTTATAACAGAACTATCGCTGCGTAACTCAGTATAAGTTCCTTGATTAAGCCTTTTTAACTAAACCGAAAACTACAGAAGTAATTTAAAACCGCGTTTTCACCGAGTCTCTGAGTGCGCTCCTATGAAGCAATAGGACTCCGTCCGATCCACTGATTGGCTGCCGGCGTCCGTGTGCACTCGGATTACGTATTTACATAAAACTAGTATTGTCCAACTAGACTCGGTCCGAGCATTACCGCGAACGCGACTTAAATTGTCACTCTTGTTAAGAAGATACAACCAATACTACTTATTTTTTCAGTGCGTTTTATTAGTTTTATTAATGGATCTGCATAGCATTTGGTCCATTTATATTCAAACTTGAAAAGCAATATGGAGCTAGACAGTATAGACACTGTTTAAAGACAGTAAAACTACTTAGAAAAGAAAGTCGTTCCAGTTACATAACTACCAGCTCATGCATTTGCGACTCTATTCCACGAATAATAATGTTTCTTTCCTAAGTAACTTTATTACGCGCCATTCCTTTGCTGTTCAACAAATTTAAAACGTTTTGTACTCTCTTATTTTGTGACGTCATTAATATGATCTGCATAAAACTATATGACTGACTGACAAAGATTACAATACCGGGGTGTCTGGAATCATTAAATTTTGCACAGAAGTCCCTTAAATAACTTACATGCGAATTACGTAACGATTTTTAATTCTAACAAATCGGTAATGAAAATTTGTATGGAAGCTCGATTTCCAAATGGGGAAAACGGCTAGTGCTTCAGTAACAATATATGCCTATGTCGCAAGGATATTGTAAAAGCCCCAATAACTGGTACATCTATACTCTATTTATATTATAAAGAGTAAAGATTTGTATTTTTGTATGTTTGTTACGAATAAACTCAAAAACTCCTGAACCGATTTTAAAAATTCTTTCATCAATAGAAAGCTAGAAGATTCCTGAGTAGCATAGGCTATATTTTATTTTCAAAGAATTCTAAAGATTAAAAAGCCGACTTCAATGAATAGCACTAAAAAATATCATCGATGATCAAAAAAAAAAAAAAAAAAAACCTTCGATCTCTCGAGGATCTCGAAGCTTATTATCGCTCAACGTGCTTATGCGCGAATCCTTCGTTGGTTCCACAATTCAAAAAAGGATAACGAAAATAAAACATAGAAATTTGGTTGAACTTGCACTAATTATTGGCTCAAAATTGGTATAAATAGATACAGAGAATCGAGTGACTCGGGCGACGATTAGCGACAGAATGTGAATTTAAAAAGGTAGGGTTAAACCCGAGCCCGGCAGAGTTAGCAGGTAATAAAATTTATATAATGCAACATGAACTTTATTCCGTTAGGCGGACGCAATACATTAGAAAATTGAGATGCATAATTCGCACACATAAAAATAACTTATTAGCTAATACACACAACTAATGTTCTTAAAACTGGATGCGCAGGAGCCAGCGCATACATCCTCCCGGCCATTGAAAGCTACTCCATAGCTTTCAAGTTTGCTTATGGTCCTCAGCAGGTAGAAGGCAAATGCGGTTAAGGGCGCGACGTACTATGCCGCGGGCGGTGGTGACGTCAGCGACGCGTGGAACTCCATCAGACCCCGGGAAAATTCTTGCAACTCTGCCAAGACGCCAGCATAAAGGGGGAGCATTGTCGTCCTTCAATAAAACTAAGTCATCAACCTTCAGGTCTCTACATCTTGCTCGCCATTTGGTACGCTGCTGGAGCTCTCCGACATATTCATTTGACCAGCGCTGCCAGTAGTGTTGGCGCATCTGCTCGAGGCGATGATAACGGTCAAGACGGCTTGCATTGTGAGCCAGCATGACCGGAGCTGGTAACGCAGTGAGGGGCCTGCCAATCAAAAAGTGACCCGGAGTAAGGGCTTGCAGGTCATCCGGCGATGGGCTGAGAGGACATAAGGGACGGCTATTAAGGATTGCCTCTATTTGTGAAAACAAAGAACATAGTTCCTCAAAGGTTAAGTGCGCGTTCCCCATGACCCTATGTAGGTGAAATTTGGCTGATTTAACCCCGGCCTCGTGATAGCCACCAAAATGAGGAGCGTATGCCGGTGTAAATACAAACTCAATACCTTGCTGAGCTGAAAAATCTAAAATAGACTCAATGTTAGATTTCGAGTTTAAAAAATCTTTAATTTCGCGTGCCGCGGCGACAAAGTTTGTGCCATTGTCGCAAAATATCTTTTTAGGAAGTCCTCTTCGTGCAATAAAGCGTTTGAGTGTCAATAAAAAGGCATCCTTGGAAAGATCGCTTACGGCCTCCAAGTGTATACATTTATAATTAAAACATATAAAAATGCATAAATAACATTTAGTTATTTTACATCCCCTCCCTTTACGGTCTGTAATCAAAAAGGGCCCAGCGAAATCCGTTCCCACATTTATGAACGGAAAATCAGGATTAAGGCGCTCTGGGGGCAAATTACCCATTATATTTGCTAGGGCTCTCCCTCTAAATCGACTACATAAATTACAACAACGACTCGTGCGTCTAGCCAAATTTCGCCCACTTATAGTCCAAAACCGATTTCTAGTAGATGTGAGCAGGAGTTGCGGGCCAGCATGCATTAAACGCTTATGCTCTTGCTGAAAAATTAAATTAGTAAGATGGGTGTTAGCATGTAAAAGTATTGGATACCGCTTATCATACTCATATGCCGATTTATTTATACGGCCGCCCACCCTAAGGATTCCCTCAGCGTCAATAAAAGGATTGAGAGAACCGATATTTGAATTTGGTTTGAGTGGTTCCTTTTTGGATAGTGCAGCCAATTCATTTGGGAATGAGTAACGCTGGGACATTTTAATTAGGATCTTCAAAGACCTATCAAGTTCTGAGGCTTGAAGACAACCAGTTAATTTATTATTTTCGTTATCCTTTTTTGAATTGTGGAACCAACGAAGGATTCGCGCATAAGCACGTTGAGCGATAATAAGCTTCGAGATCCTCGAGAGATCGAAGGGTGACTCCCCCACCAAAGCGGGAAGAGCTTTGACCTCAGGCAAATCCACCTGCTGTACTTCCTGAGGCTCTGCAGACGGCCACGACGACTCTCCTGACTGCAAAAATGAAGGCCCATTCCACCACATCGTTAATCCCGGTACGTGTTGTGGGTCAACTCCGCGGGACACAAGATCCGCGGGATTTTGAGAGGTTGGCACGTATCGCCAGGGAGAATGGTCGGTAAGTTCTATAATAGTGCTGACTCTATTGGCAACAAATGTTTTTAATTTCCTAGAAGTTTGTAACCAGGACAGCACAACTTTGGAGTCCGTCCAAAATATTTGACGGTTGACTTTGAGTCTCAAGCCTTGCACTACAGCGGATGCTAACTGGGCACCTAGCAGAGCAGCACATAACTCCAGCCTAGGAATCGTCGTAGGTGCTACAGGGGCGACCCGTGACTTGGCACAGAGTAAATGAACCTCTGTTTCACCTTGTGCATTCACAGATCTCAAATATACACATGCTCCGTAGGCCTTTTCAGACGCATCACAAAAACAGTGCATTTCTACATGAGCCGGGCAGTCAATTAAAACATTGCGACGTACTTTTACTTGAGATATACTTTCTACACCATTGACGAACTTAAGCCACTTGGACGCAATAAAATCTGGGACAGGATCATCCCAGCCACACTTAAGCTCGGTCCACAGCTCTTGTAACAGCATTTTTGGCTTAATAGTACAAAGAGATAACAAACCTAAAGGATCAAAGACTTTAAAAGTCGAAGATAAAATACTTCTCTTTGTAATGTCGCTCAATAAAATGGGCTCTATCGGAAAATGGAGATCATCTGACATAGGACTCCATCCTATACCTAATGTGCTAGTAGCATTGCTTATGACGAGTTTATCGCTATTACTGTCAGCACAATTGACATCGCCAATCAAAGTGGGTAAATTAGAGCGATATTTTCTAAGATGAAAACCACCTCTAGCTAGAGCTGCTGCCACAGACTGCTGAATAAAAGTAAGCTCAGCCTCTGTCTGAGCACCTGTCAATAAGTCGTCGACGTAAAAATCCCGCTGGATAATTTCTTTAATTCGAGAATCATTGCTCTCCTCACCTAATTGCCAAAGACATCGCGTGGAGAGAAAGCTGGCACTTGTGAAACCATACGTAACGGTGTTCAATTGTAGAGTGCGCAAAGGTAGAGATTCATCCTCTCGCCATAAAATAAGTTGCAGATCACGATCGCATTGATCGATTAATACCTGGCGATACATCTTCTCGATGTCCCCGGATAACACATACTTGTGCAAACGAAAACGTATTAAAATGTTAAAAAGAGAGTCTTGAATTGTAGGCCCCGTCATTTGGAGATCGTTCACGGAGAAACCAGATGTCGTGCGTGCAGAAGCGTCAAACACCACGCGAAGCTTAGTGGATTCACTGCTCTCCTTAAGCACAGGGTGATGAGGTAAATAATATTTTACTGTAGAAGATGAACTCTCTTCATAGTCAGACAAATGGCCCAAGCGAGCATATTCGTTGATAAAATCAAAATAGAGCTCCTTGAGAATGGGTTGCCTTTTAAAACGCGATTCAAGATTAATAAATCTTTTTTTTGCTAGACGATAAGAGTCTCCCAGACAAACTTTATCGTCACGAAGTGGGAGTTGGACACAGAAGTGACCATCAGTGGTACGAGTGGTATTAGCGAGAAAGCTTTGTTCACACAGCTTCTCTTCTTCGGACAAGACCACCGTGTCAGGAACCTTCTCCAAATCCCAAAACCTGACCAAATCATTATGGAGATCGGTGAGATTATCATTACTATTTAGAGACAAATTACAATGAATTTCTCCTTTAGCGGAGGACCTTTTCAACGGAAACATAGGGCCCGCTACAAGCCAGCCTAGCTTTGAGCTTCGTAATACAGGGTAGTTGTCACCTAAAGATTGCTGCTTGGACTCCACTAACTCCCAGAAAAGATCAGCTCCAATAAGCATATCAATTGAATTTGACTTATTAAAATTAGGATCTGCCAATGATAAACCAGATAAGTTAAGTTGCTCTTTACTAAAAGAGACTTTAGGAAGCTTACCAGATATAGACGGCAGCACTAAGCAAGAAATAACAGCACTAAATGAGCTATTTTTAGACTGAAGAAGTGCAGTACATCGTTCAGGTTTAAGTTTTAGAGGTGTGTCGCCGATTCCAATAATATTAGTGTTGGAAGGCTGAGGAGTCAACTGTAGCGTTTGCTTTACATGTTCTGTAATAAACGAAGATTGACTCCCGCTATCTAGCAGCGCTCGCACCGTCATCGAATTGTTAGTTTTAGGATTAACCAAATTAATTTCAGCAGTACAAAGCAGTACCTCTGAAGAGGACAAAACAGACATTACAACTTCCTCTTTAGAAACATCATCGACTTTCTTAAATAATGAATCATGTAGCAACGAGTTGTGCCGTTGTTTACAGATTTTACAACCACCTGGCAACCGACAACGACGTGTAGTATGACCTGTCCTTAAACAGTTGTGACAAAGTTTTAGTGACGAGACCAATGTCATCCTATCTTCCGCAGATTTAGTCTTGAATGCAGAACATTCATAAACACGATGCTCACCTTTACAACAAAGACAAGCAAGAGAGAAGGTTTGAGAAGACTGTTTATCGGACTCAGTAGAGGTCATAAGAACCTTTGTACTTGTTTTACTGCGAGGATTGGTTTCTGGTACATGAGATAAATTCTTTGAAGGCTGTTTGTTGCGATTCACAGACTCTAACACATCAGCACGATTTCTTAGAAAATTAAAAAAGTCTTCAAGGGAAGGGATTTCATCCAACGACCCTTTACTCTCTTCCCATTTAAAGCTAGTTTTGGGATCCAATTTATTAGTAATTAAATATATGATCAAAGCGTCCCACTTATCAGTAGGTAGACCTAAAGCTTTGAGGGCTCGCAAATTTTTCGTTATATGATCAATAACAAAACGCAAAGACTTTTCTGTTTCCCTTACTGTCTCAAGACTAAGCAATGACTTTAAATGGTTGTTTATTAATTGGCGTTTATTATTGTAACGCTCACAGAGGAGGTTCCAAGCTTCAAAATAGTTGCTATCGGTAACCTCTAAATTGGAAATAACGCGCGCTGCCTCACCCTCTAAATAAGAATTTAAATAATAAAATTTATGAATTCCTTTGATTCTAGGGTTCTCATGTACCAGTGACGCGAAAGTGTCCCTAAATTCCAACCACTTATAATAAGTCCCATCGAAATTGGGAATTTTGATAGTAGGCAATTTAAAACCAAGGGACTCCCCATGATCATGACAATGAGAATTAGACTTGCGCGAGGACTGAGACCCGCTTCCCTTCCTTGCAGGAGTGTTACTGTCTATAGTCTGTTGAGCAGAAGCTATACAATAATAAAAATCCTGTTCCATAATATCCCTAACACACAATTCCGTTTCTTGATCTGCCACATTGATGAACTCAATCTCATTTTGCACATCATTAAATTCAATTAATAGCTCCTCAAACTTGGCAAGCTTAGTACGAAGTTGAATAATTTCAAAAGGACTAATTATTTCAAGAGAAACTAATGTGTCTAAATAGTTTTTAAACTTTGTGACGCGGCCTTTAATAGAACTACGCTTAGCATTTAATTTCTTAAGAGTCATTTTAGGTTTCTCAGCACCATCACTATCGCTATTAGACATGTTTAAAAGAAATAACTAAACCGCATAATTCAATATCTAATAAACAATGGCATACGATACGCTCCTCGTTCTGTTGACAACACGACGCACGGAGTGTAGTACTAGCGCCACTGGCTGGGCGCAGGCGCAGCTATAAAACCGGTCGGCAGCACGGCGCGGAATGCAGCGGTGCGAAGCGCATGCAAGCAGACCGCGTCTAGCCACAGGAGCACGGCTAAGCGCTCGAACGCTGGAATAGATTGGTGCAAGCGCGTAAATGACGGTGCAATTGCTAATAATGCAAGCCGAAGCGGACGGGTGAATAATAGAATGATTCACAACTAAACAATGAAGCGTAATATTGATGGAACGAATTAGAATTCAATTTAAAAAAACAAATAAGAGAATAATGAAATGAAGAAGTGATAGATTAGCTACACTATGTTTAAATACAGTTCTATTAAGGATGAATGAGTACTAAAATAACTTTAAGGGAAATATAGAAATATTTAAGACTCAATCAGCGCATGAGCAGAAATTGCATAGGTAATAATAGTTATGAATAGGCGTGCTACGATGAGTAATGTAATTATGTGCGCAGCGAAGAAAGACTTATTAATTAGAAGGCAAGCACTTAATATTCAATTGAGAAACACTTAGGTAGCACGATTAAGCACTAGATTATTAAGGAACTAGCTCTCGGAATTCACAAATAAAGGAGGAAAAAATGGAACGGGCTCACTTTTGAATGGTCAGGGCGGTTATACACGATGCCTGGTGTTGCTCGCAGTCCCGCTGACCCTGATGATGATTCCACCTGAAGACGTCGCCTATTGTTGATCACTTGAATGTGTCCGCAACCTTCTGTTCCGACGAAATTGGGGATTGGCTGCACGTACTGCTTTGATAGCCAAACACGATGCTGAAGAAACCTTGAGGCCCTTATACAAGACTCCCAAGGACGTAGACGAAGCGCCGTGGGCCGTTGAGCGTGAGCACGTGGCGAGTTGACCTCAATTCGTCCGCAAGAACAAAGGATCTGCAATCTGACTTCGAATAGGGTGACAATTATTATTATTATAGTGCAGGTCCTGTCACGGTCGCCAATCTTTGTTCAGTACAGAACAAGGGGGAAAATAAAACATAGAAATTTGGTTGAACTTGCACTAATTATTGGCTCAAAATTGGTATAAATAGATACAGAGAATCGAGTGACTCGGGCGACGATTAGCGACAGAATGTGTATTTAAAAAGGTAGGGTTAAACCCGAGCCCGGCAGAGTTAGCAGGTAATAAAATTTATATAATGCAACATGAACTTTATTCCGTTAGGCGGACGCAATACATTAGAAAATTGAGATGCATAATTCGCACACATAAAAATAACTTATTAGCTAATACACACAACTAATGTTCTTAAAACTGGATGCGCAGGAGCCAGCGCATACATATACTACAATTTTTAGAATTTTATTGATGTTTTAATAACTGTAATATTATCTACCAAACAAAAAAGAATTATCTAAATCGGTTCATAGTTGACGGATTAATCGCGTAACATCCATACAAAAAAAAACCTACAGTAGAATTGAGAAACTCCTACTTTTGTGAAGTCGGTTGAAAGAAAAGAACTGTAAGCCCCGAATAGAATCCATTAATTGGAAATTGTAACAATTTATCTTCAAGCTAACATCCAAAAGGTAAGAAAGGATATTTGGCAAAAATTTCGGTTTCAGCGAAGAATAAGGAGGGGACATCCAGCCCTCCCAAACCCCCTCCCCTCTTATATCCGCCCATGTCCAGTTCATATGAGGAACATATTCTTGGGTATTTCATATTATTTCTGCGAACGTACCTATTCAAGCGGATTCGGTCAATTCTTTCGGTATACCGTTATCGATGGTACCATAATATTTATGAATGTGCTTACGCATGGCGAATCGCAGTTTTTGGGATAATGTTCCTTGTGCAAAAATATTGCCACTAAAATTATTTTTCACACTGATTTCACACCGTAATAGCAGCAATAAAATAAGAATTGTGTAGTTTACGAGCTTCTTTATTGCATTTAAGCTGTAGCCATAACAGCCAAACTTGTCAATGTCAATGCAGAAAATCCTTATATTTACCCTTTCGTTTACTTGCGCTTCGGACTACGGCGAAGCCAAACGGTATTTTTGCAAACTGTACATAGTACGTGTTCCACTGTAGCTAATTAACTCAATAGATTTGTATAAATAATGTGTCAATATTTCGTTAATGTGGTCCGGTGACAAACGCTTTATTCAGGACTAGATTTTGCACGTGGCTTCGCTCGCGCCGGTATCTTTACGTAGGTAGGTACTCGCGTTATGCCTAAATGTCATTTTCAATTCGCTTTTAGCAAAAGTCTTTGTTTGCCTAAATTTTATTTTTGTCTATATTGATGCCGAATTCTTAGTTGGTCTACATCGCGTTATGCCTAAAATCCTTAGGTACATTACAAGTTCCACCGTATAGCGACCAAGCTACTCATGCGATTTTGATGGATGAGGTGTCAATCGATTCGTTATTCTTATTTTTTAGGTGACAGGCCACATTTTTCCATCGTCGAGTTTTATTTTCACCTATTAACGGGTATTCCGGCAGAGACCGCGCTTTTGTGATTTTTAAAATCATCTGAGACATAGAAAATAGTGTTTAAAATTCTGAAAAAAAGATCGCATTTAGTTACAAGATCTAATAACTCTATAGAAAAAAATCTCAAAGTTACCCCTTTTTAGTTTGTTTTTTCAATATTATGATGACTGAACTATTGCTATTTTACATTTGTTTTTTGTACTAAGCTAAAGATACTAAATAATTCTAAACAAATTCCAGAGTTTGACTTGATAGAATGTTTTTTATAATGTTGAAATATCGCGCGCATTAATAGTAAGTGTGTTACCGAATGTTATTGTTTTGAAAGGTTGCTCCATAAAATGTAACTTTACACCGTCACGCTATTCAAGAAAGATTTTTATGAAATAGGGGATACTTTTTTATTTTTTAATAACGAGTAACGACTCCTTCCATTCCTTTCGATTCTTTCCAATCTAATATCAATATTAATATTCAACCGAATAGTTAACGATTCAGTAAGTTTGAAAAAACGCAGACCCTATAACAATAATTCCACGAAATATGTTAGCCATCTTTACTTCTTATATTTATGAGCAACAATAAGTTACCTAAACCTTTACAATAATTCTTTGTAATACGTGGTAATAACTAGATACCTATGGATAAATATATTTGGAGTGCTAGATATAATGGATATAAAGTGTTATTATGAGATACGAAAGGCCCTTTCACGCATACACACAATGAAATATACATTCGATTTTGAATGCCGTTCATTATCAATAGAAGGCGTCAGGTCACGGGAGTAATTTGGGACCTCCAAATACTTTAAGCCAGAAGGTAAAGTATAAAAGGTCATGATAAGACCTGTCCTTGTGTGGGTTGGAATGTTGGACCACTGAGAGGGAGGGTGAAAGCAGCTGAGGTGAGAAAATTGATTGTGGAATAGATTATAACTATTATAAGATTAGAAATGACGTAAGAGGAACTTTGAAAGTTAGCATTCGTAAAGAAGTTGAGAGGTAAACGTTTTTAAATTTTCCACACATGTATTGAGTAGAAATGGGAGTAATGTTGTAGGTTAATCGTCAACATCAACCAAAGTGTGTCAAGCAGTCCACCGCTGGACACAAGCAGTCCACCGCTGGACACACTTGACAGATGACAGATGGCATATTTACTTCATCATCATCAACCCGTAACAACCCACTGCAGGGTCTTTTCTAAGGCTAAGGGTAGGGATGTGAAAAAGTAATAGATTTTTAGAATAATCTATGTTTTTTAAATAATCGATGTTAATAATGGATTTTTTATTAATCGATTATTTTTTTACACATTTGAATCGACTTTTGAATACGGAAATTTGAACCAACAAAGTTTATGTACAAAGGTTAAGTTAATATTTTTTTTATATAAATTGGTATTTTTTTCGTTTAATAGATTTTTAATAATCGATTACTTTTAATAAACTTAAGCGATTTTTTTAAAACTCGATTATTATTAAAAAGAAAAAAATAAATTTTTATTGAATCGATTTTTTTTCGATCAATGTAGCATCTCGGAGGAAAAGAGGAATTATGGGATATATATTTTCAACGCCAACCGATCGCGCATTGGGATAAGGTGTTAGTTAGTGGGAGTTAGTGGGTGCCTAACTGTCAACATTTTCAAACCACTCAAGGGTTCCATCTGCGTAATACTATGCAATATACATTATTCAAATGTATCCAAATATTTACCCGTGACACGTATAACTTCGTTCAGTTGTAAATAGTTGTTCTGTGACTACATCCGGAACAGCTCCAAGCTATTAAGGAGATGTTTGATATTGTCTGTGGGTATTGCAAAACTATTTCAATTAATCGAAGGGGGTCGCATTAGCTCTAGACATTTGAGCCTTTTACTCTGTGGTCGGTATAATCAGATAGGCTGTCTCAAGTAAATTACCGTGATTAATTAAGCTTCATAGTTAATTGAAAGACTGGTTTACCCGACAGACGTTATCCTGCCTTAACTGACAGATATCAAACGCCCGTAAGGCGACATTAGAAAAGTTATTATTTTAGTTGTTTTCTTAATTTTTTAATGTTCTGCACAACTTTCCTAAGTTTTTCTTTGATAAGAACCATACCCGGACAATATATGAAAAAGTATGACATAAAAAAATATATTGCGAAATTGTCAGTCATTCACGCGTGATGCCACTGTGACCAATGGAAATAGCTGGATTCATTTTCATATATTTAGAATAAGATAGAAGATAATTCTAAGTACCGACCCATCTTTAAACAAGGTGAAACCTTTGAGTATTTAACCAACAGGAGACGTCACGCGCACTAGTTTCTTTGCAAAAAAGTCTGCCAATTTCTGCGCGGGGGACGAGGAAACAAACACAAATAATGTTAAAACAAACGTATTTTTTGACAAAACAATTAAACACCAGCTTGAAATAGATGCTCACAAATACATTCACCAATCCGAGCATTCCGTGAACTCATTCAAACTAATTGTCTATAACAGGTATGATCGTTGACCGACACTTTTTTTTTTGGCAGAGGGGAACGCCTGTCAGTGGCGTCTCCGGTTGGTTTAATACTCAAAGGGTGAAACCGATCCCCAGATACGTAAAAAAATTACTCTAAAACAGGTCTAATTATGAACATTAATCCCAGTTCATGTCAGTGGGCCCACCGTTTCCGGGAGGGTCCATATACGCCAACACCGAAGAAGCAACAGGTCCTCCACTGACTAAGGGTGGAACATAACTCACACAAGTGATGGAACATAACTCACACAAGTGTAGATAGTCCCAAACTAGGCAGAGCCTATGTACTAGCTACTGATTAACATAAAGACCCAAAACACACTTACGTTTATGCACTCATGGCTCCGAAAAATAACCGTTTTTTTTTTAGTCTAAGTAGTAGGCAACTTCTTATTTATCCTCAGATCTTAAGGGTTACGTAGGTACACTTTTTCAAGGATTCAGCCTAACCGTGGGCTATTACGGTTTAATGAAATTTCAGCTGTTGCCCTTGTTTCGTTCCTGTGGAATTCGGATTCGTAGTAGCAAGAAAGTAACAAAAATAATTTGCACGTTTATTTAGTATTATCACAGTTTAACAATCATACAGCTGGTTATCGCCTTTGTGGGCGCGCGATGCCGCCGCCGGCGTAGGTATTGACGCTGTCCTACGTATTTATGCAAGGGTTGTCACAAAAAAGGAAACAAAATATTTTTTAGTTACTACCACAAAATCACTTTCTGAAATAAGTACATATTAAATATAGATGAACAAAAACATTTTCGAATGCACATGAACAATTATTCTTATTATTAAAAATAGATGTTATTATAAATAAATCATTTAAAGATATTGCACTGCCAGATATTTCCGCGACACTTTATTTTTGGAGGATTTTAGTTTTGTATTGTTAAATATAGATAATTATATAATGTACTCGCATTCGGATGAACAAATTTAACAAAAAATAATTGGTGATAAAGACAGCCCTGGAAATGAAGACTAATAATAATAATAATATTTTACTTTTATATACATATTGTAAAAAAACCTAACTTAAGATATGAAATAAATAAATATAATAATAATAATAATAACTTTTATTTCAGATCATGACAATCCATATTTGTTAGTAACATAACTAATGAAACACGACCTCGAATTTGAAATTATAACCGTTTAGTATACAGGAGATAAATTGCTCTTCTGGGGCAGTCGGGTATAATAAAAACTGTAACATTCTGTGACCGTGTTACTATTAAAAACAACTAAATATCAAAATTAATAAGTGTTCACTGACCCGCGATTTATTACGCGCACTGCAAGAAAATTAACTTGAATATGACACGAAAACAGTTATTATTATTTAATATCTATTATGGGTAAGTCGAATAGATCTTTAGAATTGTTGTAATGACGGTAAAACCATCATGAGGGTTTTGTTCTCCTCACAACTCGGATTCACGTCAGCCCTCGACGATTAACCTGACAAACTCAGCGAGTTTGTTTGAAGCGGTCTGCGCCGCTCGCTTCCCTGCAAGGCCCCCTCCGTTGCTCTGCACAAGTACATTCGTTAGCCAACTGTATGATTGTTAAACTGTGGTATTATTGGCTCTTTTCAGTCCAAAAAACTATTTTGCTATTTAAAAATATATATTTTTATGACATAATGGCTTCGACAATAATACCAAATATGCATATTTTGTTTGTATTCCATAAAGTTGCTTAAATTATTAAATCTAAGATAAAATTTCTATACGAGTAGGTATAGAACTGAACCTTGATGCGATTTACTTTTAAATTTTTATTTCTTTGTTAGACCAAATAGAATCGATTTATTTTTACCCAGGAAACATCCCTATCATTTGTGCTATGTCAACATTATGTCAACCATCAATTCAGAATATCTTTTTCATCTCTCCGGGCGAAAAGCGTTAACTTTCGGCCCGCTGCGCTAAGTTGCTGCTTTCCGCCTCCGTCTAGCAGGAAAAAAGTATACACACTTCGGGAAGTAACTAAGAAAGCCTAAGATCACATGTTAGTAGACCTCGGCTTCTTATTTTACTCCCCTAGGTATGTAATACACTATTCTTCATAATACACTATTCGCAGGTACCGCACAGCGTTCCAAGAAACTCTACTCTGCCGCAAGGTGCAGCCACGCCGCCGCGATTCGCGCGGAACCAACGTGGACCTGACAAGCCTTCCAAGTTTCAGCGGAAAATCGATGCGTCAGAAGCGAGACTCGAGAATCGCGTTCATCAGCAAAATCGATTTTGTCAAGGAAGATCCTTCCCCGTTCTGCGAGGAAGAGGCGAAGATTGACAGTGACGCCGTGATTTATTATTATAACGATGTGAAAGTACACTTAGAGAAGGGTGAGGAGGAAATGTAAGTTTCCACGTTAAGTTGCTAATTTATTTATTAAAGTAACACCAACAACATATATTTATGGTACAGTGTATTACCTAAGCCATATTCATGTTATTACAGGTGTATGGGTACAACATTAATTTATAAACACAACAAATAAAACTTAGATCTGGTTATCGAATAAAAATAAAGAGTAAAAATGCGCAAATCAAAATTGCATATAAGTTTCTTTGTTAATAAAAATAGGTGAAGTATCAATTAAAATGTCGATGTAGTCATACATCGACATTTTACTTAATACTTCGGTCGGTAGGGTCGTATTACAGAATATCAACTAAGGATCCCTACCTGAGAATATTTTTATAAATGAGGGTCATAGTCCGATTCACCGCAAAGAATTTTCAACACTTTTTTTACAAAGAAATGTCTGCTATATTGTTTTTTCTTGACGTGTCACCGTTAAGTGTCACTCGCATCCAAAATATGAGATACTTAGCGACATTTTAGCTACCCAAAACTCTACATCAAAGAAATAGACTCACAAAAGCACATGAAAAAATTGTCGAATTGAGAAGCTCCTCGTTTATTCCAAGTCGTTAAAACATTACGCTTCATCTTCCGCAGTCGAGTAAAAATAACGACCTATCCTATAAATTCTTGTCATAAATTATGACTTTGATTTGGATTTGACACAAACGAAGTTAGATCTTTGGCCTTTGATCCTCTCCGATACATAATGAAGGAAAGAAAATGGATGTATCTATCAGATGCCCCTTAAATTGAAATTGGGTTGGCTTACATATATATTTTATTGTAGGTACAGCGAGTTTTCTTTTTAATATATACGAGTATGCCAAAATGGATCACATAACACAGTGTCTGAATTATAACATATTGTGTAAAACCCCAGACCTAAAATAGATGATATCCTTGGATTTTGTTTAGTAAAGCAGAGCAGTGACAGCCCGGACAGTTAAAGAGACGGTCGAAAATCAGTGAGGCTCGGGTTCGAATCCTGGCATGTACCAATGAGTTTTTCAAAAACTTACGTACATATTTATCACTAGCTCGACGGTGAAGGAAAACATCGTGAGGAAACCCGTAGGTCTCAGAATTAATTCTGAGACATGTGTAAATAGACCCGGTCCGGCGATGGGCTCACCACCTATCACGTTTAGGGGTCCAATGTATCTCGTGAAATGTGGGTATATTCAGTAATGGAATACCTCTGCCTACCCCCTCGGGGATGAAAGGCGTGAGATTATTTATTTTATTATTTTGTTTAGTAAAGGTGAATTTCCTTAAAAAATAATTGTGTATTCCAAGATTCTGAAATTGAGAAAATTATCTCCTGCTTTCTTACAATAATGTACAATCAATCTTAGTGTCAAACAGAAAATATATATATTTTTATAACACATTTGCTCGTAAAAGGTGTCTTATTTCACCAATTTTAATATCGTTACCTATCTCATTACGCCCAAGTGCGGTAAGTGTAAAGTAAAACGCACGGTTTATCAAGATGCTCCGTCTTAAAACGAACGGTACTTTTTAAAATCTCAGCAAAGAGTTTTTATGTCAAAAAAGTTGTCAACATTTTATGATTAAAATTAACTTTGGGAGATAAAATATATTATAGAAATATTTATGTACTATTAAAAGAAATCAGCAACATTTTACACAATTACGTTTAAAATATTTTGATTTAATTGTTTTGTAACATCATATTTTTACCTTCACAAAATATGTTTTATATTATGCTCTTAAATTGGCATAGCTCACAGTCCAACACTTTAATTATTTTTGTTGCTGTTCCCCGCGATTTAACCCTCGTAACTACAGTTCCCGTCGGAAAATTGTAGCCCATAATACTCTCAGTAAAGCTTTCCATTGGTGGGAGAATTTTTTAAACTGTCCAACTGTTCAGAGCCTATCTACACTTCTACACTAATAGTATAAAGAGAAAAGATTTTTATTTTTGTAACGAATAAACTCAAAAACTACTGGACCGATTTCAAAAAATATTTCACCATAATGCTATGCTATCCCTGAGTGACAAAGGCTGTATTTTATTTTGTCCCTGTATTCCGAAACTCGGGTGAAACCGCACGGAACAGCTAGTTCATTAAACAAACATAAAATTAGTGTAGATAATAAGAAGCAAAATATAAAGGATACATTTATTTAATAATAGCCACCCCCCTCACTCTGCTGCGGTTTATATGATGTATATAAAAAATATATATATCTCATTAAAATCCGTTGCGCAAATCAAAGGATATAAGCATACAGACGGTGGGTAGTCAGTACGGTAGTATCACCGTCTTAACATACTTGAGGATAAGGTCAACTCAGCTGTGCCTCAGGATGATCGCATTTCTCAGTTGGAGTCCAAAATTGATACTATTGAGCAACAAGCGCGTCAAAATAACGCCGAAATAAGTAACCTCCCGGAGAAACGAGGTGAAAATCTCCTTGCTATTCTTGAGGCCATCGGAGTTACACTTAAGTGTCCAGTAAACAAAAACGATATTATATCGATACATCGTGTCCCAAGAGCCGATAAAAATAGTTCAAGACCCAAAAATATGATTGTCAAATTTAATAATCGTATGCTGCGTGACGATTTTATCACCGCGGCACGTCTTGCGAAAGGCCTGACATCTGAGAAATTAAACATCTCTGGGCAGCCTCAAAAGGTTTATATTAATGAACATCTCACCTTGTGCAATAAGAAATTGTTTCGAGAATCACGGGATGTGGCTAAGGACCACGGATGTAAATATGTCTGGATCAAGCACGGTACTGTACTTGTTCGCGCTAATGACATTACATCCGTTATTGCGATCCGTTCATTCAGTGACATCGCAAAAATTAAACCACCCGTATGACTTGGACTGTAGTTCTAAGTTATTAGAAGATTCAATTAATTTTTATATTCTGAGCAAATTGTTCTTATGTATACAAATTCCTATCTTTAGTCTAATCTGTTGCCTCTTACATGTGCATTACTCTACGTGTTTAGGTTTCTTGATAATGGTAAGAACTCGTATTATCAAATCTGATAGTTTCGTTTGGCCAGTTTTTAAAATAATGTTGTTATTATTTTTTACTTTTTCATACCGTTTTGACACTTGCGTTATGTTTGTGATAAAATTCGTTATACTTTCTTACATACACTTATTCATTTATTACTCGCTATTTGTAAGTACCCACCCTGTTTGGTCACTGTATGTTGCCTTTAGGAGGTATGTTTATGCTGCACTCTATAGTAATATTATTTTATTTACATACTGTTACAGTGGATAAATTAGTAGTTTACTACCAAAATTGCAGAGGAATGCGATCTAAATTAAATACTTTATTTACTAATGTTTTGGCTGACTGTTACGATATTATTGTCTTGACAGAGACTTGGCTAGTACCAAGCATTGGTGATAACGAAGTGATTGACTCTCGTTATTTAGTATATCGATGCGATAGGGATAGGCTCACTAGCGGTAAAAGGGATGGCGGCGGGGTGATGATCGCCGTGCGTCGTGGTCTTCAATGTACCCGCTTCACATTTAACTCCCACCGTCACCGTGCATATGATAATAATAACGTTTTGCCACCGATTATTGATTATGTTACCTTATCCATTCAATCTAAATATAAAGATAAGAACTATCTCATTTGTGGGCTGTATATTCCGCCAAACCAACCATACGATGTTTACAATTCCTTCTTTGAGATTCTCCAAAGTGAAATTCTGTGTAACTACTTTGAATATTATATTGTCGGCGATTTTATTTTACCGAACATTGAATGGTTTGTGTCCCATAATATTAATGCTTATAAACCTGTCTCATCTAGTTGCCTTACAGTGACGGATAAATACATGTCTAATTTTATAGCGGTAATGCACCAAGCATTACAATATAATAATATTAAAAATAAAATGGATCGAATCCTGGATCTTTTCCTTACAAATATAGATAGCTGCGTATGTAGTGTTCCTCAATCTCCGTTGGTACCCTTAGATAGTTATCATCCCCCCTTCCTGGTTTCTATATCGTTTAGCTCGGTCTATAAGATGTTGATGCCTAACACTTCCCCCCGATATCGGTTTGTAGAAGGTAATTATGCGGCTATTAATAATGAAATTAATATTATTGATTGGAATTCTACTTTGGGAAATTTATCAGTTGAAGCAGGTGTTTCGATTTTTTATGAGTTTATTTATGATACAATAAAAAAATATATACCGTTACGCCCGTTTAAATCCAATGAATTCCCTGTATGGTTCACGCGGCCGCTTATACATATTTTTAAAAATAAAGAAAAAGCATGGGTGAGATGGAAAAAGTACGGAAATATAACCGACTACAAAACCTTTTCTGATCTTCGTAGTTGTTTTAAAGTAAATTCCCATACATGTTATAATAATTATATAAGCTCAATTGAAGAGGGAATTCGTAAAGACGTCAAATCTTTTTGGGCGTACGTTAATAGTCGTAAACAGAAGTGTGGTATTCCTAAATCAATGGTTCATAGTGATGTTAAATCTGATGACCCCGAGGGTATTTGTAACTTATTTTCAAGTTACTTCAGCTCTGTCTATGAAGCCAGTGACTTGGTTAATTTAAATCTAAATCTAGATTCATTTGCACATGATGAATCAAATTCTAATTATATTTCAAATATATCGATTAGTTTAGAATCAATTGAATTAGAACTTGACTCTTTGGATGTGACCAAGGGTCCAGGCCCTGACCTGTTAACGCCATTTTTTCTAAAGCAGGTAGCTAAATCTATAAGCAAACCTTTATTCATCTTAATCAATAAAAGTTTGAACGAATGTACTATTCCTCAAATTTGGAAAACTGCCCATATAACTCCTGTTTTCAAGAGTGGCCATAAAAGTGATGTTACTAATTATCGTCCCATCTCTATATTATCCACATTGTCAAAGGTCTTGGAGAGATTAGTACATAGCACTATTTATCCTGTACTTCATAATAATATTATCCCTGAACAACACGGTTTTGTCAAAAATAGGTCGACAGTAAGTAATCTCTTAGTATATATACTAATTATTTATTTGAAACTATGGATAAGCGAGCTCAAGTGGATTCAGTATATACGGACTTCTGTAAGGCGTTTGACAAGGTGGACCATGTTATATTACTTCAGAAAATCGCTTTTAATGGAATCCAAGGTAATCTTCTGCGATGGTTCTCTTCGTATATTCTTAATAGAACGCAAAAAGTGGTGATTAATGGTTTTTCTTCGAACACAATACAGGTAACCTCTGGGGTACCCCAAGGCTCGATTTTGGGTCCCTTGTTATTTGTCTTATTTATTAATGATATTGGTGATTGTTTCCGAAACTCTCATTTTCTTTTATATGCTGATGATTTGAAAGCTTACCGTAAAATCGAAAACATTAATGACTGCTTAGAGTTGCAAAGTGATCTGGACCGCCTTTCTTAGTATTGCGTAAGAAATAAACTTTTCCTTAGTCTTAATAAGTGCAAATCTATAACTATTACAAAAAAGATAAACATTATTAGTAATACTTATTACCTGTGTAACACTCCTTTAGACAATGTCAACATTATTAAGGATCTAGGAATATTGATCGACTCTAAATTGCACTTTGATTCTCACGTAGATTTTATTCTGAACAAAGCTTATCAGATGTACGGCTTGCTGTGCCGTGCTTCGTTTAAACGTGCCAGTACTTATTTATTGCTTTTTAACTCTCTCATTAGATCGCATCTCGAATATGTCTCAGTTATTTGGAATCCTCACTATGCAAAATACAGCGACCGTTTGGAGATGGTGCAACGTAAATTCCTCCGTTCTGTAAATTATAAATGTTATCGTGGTAAGTGTTCTTACAGTACTCTTTTAAGTAAATATTCAATGTTATCCCTAAAGAAAAGAAAATTGCTCCTCGACCAAATGATATTATACAATATTTGTAATAATAAGCTTGACTGTGTGCACATAAACAATCAGTTATATTTTAATGTACCCAAACGTTTACTCCGCTCATGTGATCCACGAGCGGGTTGTTTATTTGCACTTCGTCAATGTAACACTAACGCTGGTGAACGAACGCCTTTGTGGCGCATTATGAAATCATACAATGATCACTTCATTGGCATTGACTTATTTGCATTATCTTATCAATCATACCGTAAAAAAGTTATACTAGAACTAGACGAATTTTGCTTGTAGTTTTCTGATATTATGTGGTTTTCGTTAGTTTGTGTAGGTTTATCCTTATTTATATTTAGTTCTCGGCTGACGACACATCGGACATTTACTTTTATTCTGATACCCGATCCTAAAATCATATCGATGAAGGTTGTTCGATGAGCCGTCTGCCGCATTCATCTTTTTGGTGATTACTCTGTTTTTGTGTTAATTTGGGGACAACGGGGCTGGTTACATAGCTAGTAATACGTTAACTAAGATTATAAAGTAAGCTCTTTATGTAATTGTTTGTTGTCCTAAATAAATAAAATAAAATAAAATAATAAAGTAGTAAAGATAATCTCGTGAAATGTGGGTATATCCAGTAATGGAATACCTCTGCCTACCCCCTCGGGGATAGAAGGCGTGAGATTATATTATTATTATTATTATTTATATAAAGATACAATCTGTTAAACCATTACTATACCATAAAACTAAAATTGAATCACCTCTTAGCATGTCTCACACCGAGGCAATAATTAACATGTATGTTGTTGGTGTAAATTAATTATAAAAGCGTGGAGTATCTTTGCCCCTTACAGTACTGGTCGTGATGTTCGTAGCTTCGTACTAAATTACTAATTTAATTTAAGGTTCGTGGCGAGGACTAACTGTTGTCTCGAGACATGATCACTTTCACGGTGACTCGATTACAAATGTGTCTGGACACATTAGGGCGAAGGGTTAATGTTTAATCACTGACTATAAAACAACATAATTGTCTCAAGATAAAGTAGATAAGAAAAGATAAATGCATATAAGAAAAAAATAACACTGTTATATGTATTTGCAAAGAGTATAGATTTAAATGTATCTGTAGAAATTAATTTACAATTATTGACACAAAAATAACCCCGGTTTATTCACTCAATAAATGAAGTATGTATGTGTCTCAAGTAAAAAAATAAGAAAAAAGATATATTTTTTTACAATATTTAAACTACAGAAAAAATACCTATATCCAAAGAGGAACAGTACCAAGAAGACTCGCTACATTCCCCCTCTGGATAGTTATGCTTGTCTTGTCATTTGGCAAATATGTACTCCCAGTCCTCTGGTAATCTGAAGCCTCGAGCACTGTCGGAATGTATGTCTCTTGTAAATGTAAATCAAATAGAATTTGTTATTATTGTAAATATATAATATATAAGTGGACAGTGTAGTTAAGCAACTTGTTTAAAAATACTTATCCTAATATCAGAACCATCAGTAGGCGTATTCATGGTGACTCGATATCGTTTCCGTTCGATTCAGATCGAGTGAAAAATTTTCCGAAGTCGAATCTATCGACTTCGGAAACTTTATTCTAGGTGTTTCTGACAGCCACGGAAAATTTTCCGAATCCTTATGTCACATATGACATTAGTTTTCAATACCAACATCAGCCCATCTCGAAAGTGTTCGACAGATTTTCCGATATCGAATATCGAAGCTCCCTGAATACGCCTGCGGGTCTGCGGTTATGTAAGTACTGAACGGATAGGTATACATGGTTTTCAATATGCTATAGTCAAACCTCGACGGTCCGGCGCTCCTAAGTTTGACTAGTCCTACCAATGAACGCATTTTCGGAAAACTTTAGTTCTCGGCGCACGCTACCGAGGCGCGCTCGATGGGCTTCGCATCTTTGTGATCACAGTTTTCACCTAACCCAACTAATGGGTAGGAACGCCATGTTTTTGAAGTCAAAGATTAAATGGGTAGGAACGCCATGTTTTTGAAGTCAAAGATAAAGACATAATTATTAAAAACTTTTAAGGCAAAGTTTGTTCTGTTACCTGTCAAAATGCCTTAGTAACTTTTCATTGCCTTTTTAATTTTCAACTATTGGATTGGTTTTTGTAGATTGTTTAAAACAGATTTATAATTTAGTCTTCTCAGAGCTTTTTACACTTTTTCTCAATGCTAAATCACATGGGAATTTGTGTACACCTATTTCTTCTCATCCAAAAGCTACAAGCTACACAAAGGCTCATATTTACCGTCATACATGAAAACAACAAAAAATAAATATAATTTCTATGAACATTGACAGTTCTTTTGGAACAAACATTTTCACCCTCTAGCTGGAACTATTTGACAGTTGTCTCCCCCGTTGGTTTGACTTTCACTAGGAGTTTAGGTCAGACCTCGGATTGACTAGCTTCGAGGTTTGACTTTGCAGATATATCCAACTCATGGCCTGACTAAGCATTGTCGTCAGAGCAGCATAACAAAGATTCACGTGATACCGTCGTGAGTATTGTGGCTTGTGTTAGTGTTTAAATCCGCTTACATTAACTGTCAGTTAGGATGAGCTGAAACTGTAGATAAATTGGAAGATAAGTACCTCTACGTTCGTCGTTAGCCATTGAAGTTAAATTACTTGGGATTCTCAGACACGTTATCGACCCACGTATTAATACTTAGTACATATAAGTAATATAGTTTTACCAGTAGGTAAGTTTTCCTTACATGCGATAAAAAAATCTTAGCCCGTTATCCTCCATGTATGGAACGAAACTTAACTTAAAATAAATGAATAATATTCACCTATTTTAGAAATAAAACATATTTTTTTAGTGCAGAGATAAAATTAGGGATTGTCAGATTAGAATCATAAAATGTACTTAAATATATTTTCATATTTTATGCCTTCACTTTATTGTTATCTCAAAAGATCTAGGCAATTTAAATTGGTAGTTTAGGTAGATATTTCAGTATTTAACCTGATTTATCGTCATAATTTTACAATATAACGTTATTTCAGTAAATACGATATAGAAAAAAGTATCTGGGAATCAGTAAGATATGCCGATTTGAAATTTACTCCGAAGTTATAGGTAAAAATCTACTTACAAAATGTAAGTTGAATTCTGATTTACACAAAAAGGTTTGCGGTAATACTGTTGAAACTTTGTAGATCACTCAATGGAAAACACTCTATTCAAAGAAGGATTTAGATTTATTCTTCGAGGCGAGTACCTACTTACACAAAGAATATATTTCCTAAAAGTTAGCGAAGTATCACAGGTAAGAAATTAATATTTTAATTTCAATTCTCCGGAATAAATAGTATTAACGTAGGTACTAGGGCATAGAGCGATCATGCATTGGGATTATTTTCATATCAAAGATCAAAGATTTCGTACAAAATGTAAGAGAATAAGCGCAATTCCTAGGATTAGTTTGTTTAGTATCGACTACTTAATTGATTTCAGCAATTTTTAATACGTGTTAAATTTGACCAAAAAATTAATTATCATAACTAAATTTAACGCTACCTATGGAAACCGTACTAATAAAACTAAAGTACGAATGCATCATAAGTATTTATAAAATTGGAGTGTATTAGGAATTTCGCTTATTCGTTGTGACGCGTTGCATAAAGCGAGCTAGCTATATTATTCGGTAATACTCGTACTAGGTGCACTAGACGTACCTACCTAAGTTAAGTAAAAGGTTTTGGATTACGATTTTGTTGGCTTTGGCCGCTCGATACCCTAGTAGGTACCAACTCGTATACCTACCTATTCAAATATCTTTGAAACCTTCCAGCCAAGTGACTAACAGTTTTATTCACTTTGGTATTCACTTAATTGTAATAGGTAGATACTAACTATACTAAGGACTACTTGTCGCTGATTATACTTCTTGAAAATGTTGCGTCAATTTTACTTGGTCGCATTCAGTACATACAGTATACATACGATACAGTCGCTAAAATTGTGCATCATTCAAAAGTTGTTATGACATAATGTAACAATCTAACTTGTTTTTTGATAAATCAAAACAATTTTAAAGCATTTAATCAAAACTTTTTGCTATTTATCATGCTCGATTATCACTAAAGTATCTTAAAAAGTCTAATTTGTCTCAAGAACATTTCTTTCTAATAACTTTAAGTACCCAAAACGGATTGGGTTTCAAAAGTAGGTAACTCCGCAAGTCTAGTCAATATTCTACCCAGTCTTCTAAGTGCCTAGACGAAGTGTGACGCGCTCAGAATTTAAACAAATTGATATTTAAGTCTGTTTCATTCCATTTGCTTCAAACTTCCAAACAGTATCCAAAATTTTCTCATCAAATTCACATTACGCGGTAGCTTCCACGCAGATTTTTGTCGCCCGTTCAAACAAAGCTACCTTTAGAGATCAGAAAGGAAAACAAAAAAACCCTTCCAGAAAATTAACAAACGCGCGGTTCTAGGATCCGCGTAATATGTAACTCGCGTTGTCTTAAATTAATTCAACATGATACTACTCAAAATCAATCAGGGGCAGGATAATTACATTTCGAAGTAAGTCATTTATCAATAATAATGTAATATTGTAGGGTAAGTATAACTTATACACGCTTATCTAGCTCCAAAATTACCCTAAACTTGACAAAGCCTGCCCATAGGTTGCCTACTAAACAATAAATATTATTTTACATAAACGGTTGATAAGGAGCGAAATATTGATTTTACGAACCATTTCTTATCTGATCTCTTTGGAGCTGGTGAATGTGACCAAATACTGGCCATAATTATTTTAAGTAAGAAACCTTTACGTAGTGTTTCGGTTTGCTTTTTTGGCTAAGGATCATTTAAACATTGGTATTCTGCCAGTATTTGAACCACAGACCAGAATCTCTCTTATTGGACATCTAATATTTACCCATAAAATACTGTGAATATCCCGCCAAAATGCATTATGAGCAAATTAATAAATATAATAAGCCGCGTGATGCCGAAGTTCGCGTTGGGGGCTTGGGATTGGCTGTTCATCACGTCATCGTAGAAGGAATAGATTGGTCGGAGCCGTCGGCATGTATTACAACCACACGGATGATTTGTATCACCGAGGAAAAATCTAAGGGCTGTTTTCCAGATATGTGCGAGGTAACTAGTTACCTCTAGTTATAAGAAACTATATGACTGTTTACACTAAACTAAGCAGAACTCTATTCTACTGTGCACATAGCTACACCACCTGCACCTACTTGGCTCCATTCTTTGGCTAGTATTAGCGCCCACCATTACCTCGTATTCGTAGCAATCATCTTTTTCTGCCATCCAAAGCTCTCAACCTTACCATGCATACCTTCATATAGAAAACGTTCGTGTAAACTGTTTCCACAGGTACTACATAAGCCTAAAAATAAATGATAATTATTGGTAGAAATCCAACGCTAAATTCTTAGCTACATAGATAATGGTGGTAAAAAAAAAAAAATATTTATTTATTTATTTAACTTCATGTACCAAGAAAATGTATACATGGCGAACTTAATGCCTAAAGGCATTATCTACCAGTCAACCATAGGCTAAGCAGAAATAGTTAATATCTCTATAAAATATATAAGAGGAAGTTTGTACAAAAAGGTAATTCTTACATAGGTTATGTATTATGCATATTGGTTCGTGGGTACTATGTTGCCTATGTAAGTAAGAAATATGTACCAGTTTTATTCATAGAACTTAGATGAGAAGAAGCGGGATTAACTTTTAAAGTAATACATTATAAGTTATATTAAGTAGCACTATTACATACTTCTATAAGCTCTTTTGTAACGTAAATAAGTAGGGACCTATTTGTACATAAATAAATAATGGATCATACTTCACAAAGAGAGTTTCATTTATTGATTTGTTACCCATTAGTTACTTGTGTCCCTTTTTAGGGTTTAGTACAATAGTGCAAAGAAGAAACAGTTTTGTCTGTCACAGCGACTTATCGCAGCAACTAGGTAGGTACTAGGCAATAATCATTATTTAAAACTATTCCAAATTTCAATTCAATAATTGAAATTTGGAATAGTTTTAAATAATGATTATATCACAAAAAGGGTCCAAAATTGCTGTTTTAGCACAAGTGAGATGTCATATTATAAGCTGTTTCATTTTGTTATTACAAAATAAATATACATATTTTAATATCCCATAGTTTATCACTAATGATGAAAAATTCCAAAAAGAAATCACATCGGACATTTACTTTTATTCTGATACCCGATCCTAAAATCATATCGATGAAGGTTGTTCGATGAGCCGTCTGCCGCATTCATCTTTTTGGTGATTACTCTGTTTTTGTGTTAATTTGGGGACAACGGGGCTGGTTACATAGCTAGTAATACGTTAACTAAGATTATAAAGTAAGCTCTTTATGTAATTGTTTGTTGTCCTAAATAAATAAAATAAAATAAAATAATAAAGTAGTAAAGATAATCTCGTGAAATGTGGGTATATCCAGTAATGGAATACCTCTGCCTACCCCCTCGGGGATAGAAGGCGTGAGATTATATTATTATTATTATTATTTATATAAAGATACAATCTGTTAAACCATTACTATACCATAAAACTAAAATTGAATCACCTCTTAGCATGTCTCACACCGAGGCAATAATTAACATGTATGTTGTTGGTGTAAATTAATTATAAAAGCGTGGAGTATCTTTGCCCCTTACAGTACTGGTCGTGATGTTCGTAGCTTCGTACTAAATTACTAATTTAATTTAAGGTTCGTGGCGAGGACTAACTGTTGTCTCGAGACATGATCACTTTCACGGTGACTCGATTACAAATGTGTCTGGACACATTAGGGCGAAGGGTTAATGTTTAATCACTGACTATAAAACAACATAATTGTCTCAAGATAAAGTAGATAAGAAAAGATAAATGCATATAAGAAAAAAATAACACTGTTATATGTATTTGCAAAGAGTATAGATTTAAATGTATCTGTAGAAATTAATTTACAATTATTGACACAAAAATAACCCCGGTTTATTCACTCAATAAATGAAGTATGTATGTGTCTCAAGTAAAAAAATAAGAAAAAAGATATATTTTTTTACAATATTTAAACTACAGAAAAAATACCTATATCCAAAGAGGAACAGTACCAAGAAGACTCGCTACATTCCCCCTCTGGATAGTTATGCTTGTCTTGTCATTTGGCAAATATGTACTCCCAGTCCTCTGGTAATCTGAAGCCTCGAGCACTGTCGGAATGTATGTCTCTTGTAAATGTAAATCAAATAGAATTTGTTATTATTGTAAATATATAATATATAAGTGGACAGTGTAGTTAAGCAACTTGTTTAAAAATACTTATCCTAATATCAGAACCATCAGTAGGCGTATTCATGGTGACTCGATATCGTTTCCGTTCGATTCAGATCGAGTGAAAAATTTTCCGAAGTCGAATCTATCGACTTCGGAAACTTTATTCTAGGTGTTTCTGACAGCCACGGAAAATTTTCAGAATCCTTATGTCACATATGACATTAGTTTTCAATACCAACATCAGCCCATCTCGAAAGTGTTCGACAGATTTTCCGATATCGAATATCGAAGCTCCCTGAATACGCCTGCGGGTCTGCGGTTATGTAAGTACTGAACGGATAGGTATACATGGTTTTCAATATGCTATAGTCAAACCTCGACGGTCCGGCGCTCCTAAGTTTGACTAGTCCTACCAATGAACGCATTTTCGGAAAACTTTAGTTCTCGGCGCACGCTACCGAGGCGCGCTCGATGGGCTTCGCATCTTTGTGATCACAGTTTTCACCTAACCCAACTAATGGGTAGGAACGCCATGTTTTTGAAGTCAAAGATTAAATGGGTAGGAACGCCATGTTTTTGAAGTCAAAGATAAAGACATAATTATTAAAAACTTTTAAGGCAAAGTTTGTTCTGTTACCTGTCAAAATGCCTTAGTAACTTTTCATTGCCTTTTTAATTTTCAACTATTGGATTGGTTTTTGTAGATTGTTTAAAACAGATTTATAATTTAGTCTTCTCAGAGCTTTTTACACTTTTTCTCAAGCTTTTGGATGAGAAGAAATAGGTGTACACAAATTCCCATGTGATTTAGCAGTACACCTATTTCTTCTCATCCAAAAGCTACAAGCTACACAAAGGCTCATATTTACCGTCATACATGAAAACAACAAAAAATAAATATAATTTCTATGAACATTGACAGTTCTTTTGGAACAAACATTTTCACCCTCTAGCTGGAACTATTTGACAGTTGTCTCCCCCGTTGGTTTGACTTTCACTAGGAGTTTAGGTCAGACCTCGGATTGACTAGCTTCGAGGTTTGACTTTGCAGATATATCCAACTCATGGCCTGACTAAGCATTGTCGTCAGAGCAGCATAACAAAGATTCACGTGATACCGTCGTGAGTATTGTGGCTTGTGTTAGTGTTTAAATCCGCTTACATTAACTGTCAGTTAGGATGAGCTGAAACTGTAGATAAATTGGAAGATAAGTACCTCTACGTTCGTCGTTAGCCATTGAAGTTAAATTACTTGGGATTCTCAGACACGTTATCGACCCACGTATTAATACTTAGTACATATAAGTAATATAGTTTTACCAGTAGGTAAGTTTTCCTTACATGCGATAAAAAAATCTTAGCCCGTTATCCTCCATGTATGGAACGAAACTTAACTTAAAATAAATGAATAATATTCACCTATTTTAGAAATAAAACATATTTTTTTAGTGCAGAGATAAAATTAGGGATTGTCAGATTAGAATCATAAAATGTACTTAAATATATTTTCATATTTTATGCCTTCACTTTATTGTTATCTCAAAAGATCTAGGCAATTTAAATTGGTAGTTTAGGTAGATATTTCAGTATTTAACCTGATTTATCGTCATAATTTTACAATATAACGTTATTTCAGTAAATACGATATAGAAAAAAGTATCTGGGAATCAGTAAGATATGCCGATTTGAAATTTACTCCGAAGTTATAGGTAAAAATCTACTTACAAAATGTAAGTTGAATTCTGATTTACACAAAAAGGTTTGCGGTAATACTGTTGAAACTTTGTAGATCACTCAATGGAAAACACTCTATTCAAAGAAGGATTTAGATTTATTCTTCGAGGCGAGTACCTACTTACACAAAGAATATATTTCCTAAAAGTTAGCGAAGTATCACAGGTAAGAAATTAATATTTTAATTTCAATTCTCCGGAATAAATAGTATTAACGTAGGTACTAGGGCATAGAGCGATCATGCATTGGGATTATTTTCATATCAAAGATCAAAGATTTCGTACAAAATGTAAGAGAATAAGCGCAATTCCTAGGATTAGTTTGTTTAGTATCGACTACTTAATTGATTTCAGCAATTTTTAATACGTGTTAAATTTGACCAAAAAATTAATTATCATAACTAAATTTAACGCTACCTATGGAAACCGTACTAATAAAACTAAAGTACGAATGCATCATAAGTATTTATAAAATTGGAGTGTATTAGGAATTTCGCTTATTCGTTGTGACGCGTTGCATAAAGCGAGCTAGCTATATTATTCGGTAATACTCGTACTAGGTGCACTAGACGTACCTACCTAAGTTAAGTAAAAGGTTTTGGATTACGATTTTGTTGGCTTTGGCCGCTCGATACCCTAGTAGGTACCAACTCGTATACCTACCTATTCAAATATCTTTGAAACCTTCCAGCCAAGTGACTAACAGTTTTATTCACTTTGGTATTCACTTAATTGTAATAGGTAGATACTAACTATACTAAGGACTACTTGTCGCTGATTATACTTCTTGAAAATGTTGCGTCAATTTTACTTGGTCGCATTCAGTACATACAGTATACATACGATACAGTCGCTAAAATTGTGCATCATTCAAAAGTTGTTATGACATAATGTAACAATCTAACTTGTTTTTTGATAAATCAAAACAATTTTAAAGCATTTAATCAAAACTTTTTGCTATTTATCATGCTCGATTATCACTAAAGTATCTTAAAAAGTCTAATTTGTCTCAAGAACATTTCTTTCTAATAACTTTAAGTACCCAAAACGGATTGGGTTTCAAAAGTAGGTAACTCCGCAAGTCTAGTCAATATTCTACCCAGTCTTCTAAGTGCCTAGACGAAGTGTGACGCGCTCAGAATTTAAACAAATTGATATTTAAGTCTGTTTCATTCGATTTGCTTCAAACTTCCAAACAGTATCCAAAATTTTCTCATCAAATTCACATTACGCGGTAGCTTCCACGCAGATTTTTGTCGCCCGTTCAAACAAAGCTACCTTTAGAGATCAGAAAGGAAAACAAAAAAACCCTTCCAGAAAATTAACAAACGCGCGGTTCTAGGATCCGCGTAATATGTAACTCGCGTTGTCTTAAATTAATTCAACATGATACTACTCAAAATCAATCAGGGGCAGGATAATTACATTTCGAAGTAAGTCATTTATCAATAATAATGTAATATTGTAGGGTAAGTATAACTTATACACGCTTATCTAGCTCCAAAATTACCCTAAACTTGACAAAGCCTGCCCATAGGTTGCCTACTAAACAATAAATATTATTTTACATAAACGGTTGATAAGGAGCGAAATATTGATTTTACGAACCATTTCTTATCTGATCTCTTTGGAGCTGGTGAATGTGACCAAATACTGGCCATAATTATTTTAAGTAAGAAACCTTTACGTAGTGTTTCGGTTTGCTTTTTTGGCTAAGGATCATTTAAACATTGGTATTCTGCCAGTATTTGAACCACAGACCAGAATCTCTCTTATTGGACATCTAATATTTACCCATAAAATACTGTGAATATCCCGCCAAAATGCATTATGAGCAAATTAATAAATATAATAAGCCGCGTGATGCCGAAGTTCGCGTTGGGGGCTTGGGATTGGCTGTTCATCACGTCATCGTAGAAGGAATAGATTGGTCGGAGCCGTCGGCATGTATTACAACCACACGGATGATTTGTATCACCGAGGAAAAATCTAAGGGCTGTTTTCCAGATATGTGCGAGGTAACTAGTTACCTCTAGCTATAAGAAACTATATGACTGTTTACACTAAACTAAGCAGAACTCTATTCTACTGTGCACATAGCTACACCACCTGCACCTACTTGGCTCCATTCTTTGGCTAGTATTAGCGCCCACCATTACCTCGTATTCGTAGTGTTCAGTACAGAACAAGGGGGAAAATAAAACATAGAAATTTGGTTGAACTTGCACTAATTATTGGCTCAAAATTGGTATAAATAGATACAGAGAATCGAGTGACTCGGGCGACGATTAGCGACAGAATGTGAATTTAAAAAGGTAGGGTTAAACCCGAGCCCGGCAGAGTTAGCAGGTAATAAAATTTATATAATGCAACATGAACTTTATTCCGTTAGGCGGACGCAATACATTAGAAAATTGAGATGCATAATTCGCACACATAAAAATAACTTATTAGCTAATACACACAACTAATGTTCTTAAAACTGGATGCGCAGGAGCCAGCGCATACATCCTCCCGGCCATTGAAAGCTACTCCATAGCTTTCAAGTTTGCTTATGGTCCTCAGCAGGTAGAAGGCAAATGCGGTTAAGGGCGCGACGTACTATGCCGCGGGCGGTGGTGACGTCAGCGACGCGTGGAACTCCATCAGACCCCGGGAAAATTCTTGCAACTCTGCCAAGACGCCAGCATAAAGGGGGAGCATTGTCGTCCTTCAATAAAACTAAGTCATCAACCTTCAGGTCTCTACATCTTGCTCGCCATTTGGTACGCTGCTGGAGCTCTCCGACATATTCATTTGACCAGCGCTGCCAGTAGTGTTGGCGCATCTGCTCGAGGCGATGATAACGGTCAAGACGGCTTGCATTGTGAGCCAGCATGACCGGAGCTGGTAACGCAGTGAGGGGCCTGCCAATCAAAAAGTGACCCGGAGTAAGGGCTTGCAGGTCATCCGGCGATGGGCTGAGAGGACATAAGGGACGGCTATTAAGGATTGCCTCTATTTGTGAAAACAAAGAACATAGTTCCTCAAAGGTTAAGTGCGCGTTCCCCATGACCCTATGTAGGTGAAATTTGGCTGATTTAACCCCGGCCTCGTGATAGCCACCAAAATGAGGAGCGTATGCCGGTGTAAATACAAACTCAATACCTTGCTGAGCTGAAAAATCTAAAATAGACTCAATGTTAGATTTCGAGTTTAAAAAATCTTTAATTTCGCGTGCCGCGGCGACAAAGTTTGTGCCATTGTCGCAAAATATCTTTGTAGGAAGTCCTCTTCGTGCAATAAAGCGTTTGAGTGTCAATAAAAAGGCATCCTTGGAAAGATCGCTTACGGCCTCCAAGTGTATACATTTATAATTAAAACATATAAAAATGCATAAATAACATTTAGTTATTTTACATCCCCTCCCTTTACGGTCTGTAATCAAAAAGGGCCCAGCGAAATCCGTTCCCACATTTATGAACGGAAAATCAGGATTAAGGCGCTCTGGGGGCAAATTACCCATTATATTTGCTAGGGCTCTCCCTCTAAATCGACTACATAAATTACAACAACGACTCGTGCGTCTAGCCAAATTTCGCCCACTTATAGTCCAAAACCGATTTCTAGTAGATGTGAGCAGGAGTTGCGGGCCAGCATGCATTAAACGCTTATGCTCTTGCTGAAAAATTAAATTAGTAAGATGGGTGTTAGCATGTAAAAGTATTGGATACCGCTTATCATACTCATATGCCGATTTATTTATACGGCCGCCCACCCTAAGGATTCCCTCAGCGTCAATAAAAGGATTGAGAGAACCGATATTTGAATTTGGTTTGAGTGGTTCCTTTTTGGATAGTGCAGCCAATTCATTTGGGAATGAATAACGCTGGGACATTTTAATTAGGATCTTCAAAGACCTATCAAGTTCTGAGGCTTGAAGACAACCAGTTAATTTATTATTTTCGTTATCCTTTTTTGAATTGTGGAACCAACGAAGGATTCGCGCATAAGCACGTTGAGCGATAATAAGCTTCGAGATCCTCGAGAGATCGAAGGGTGACTCCCCCACCAAAGCGGGATGAGCTTTGACCTCAGGCAAATCCACCTGCTGTACTTCCTGAGGCTCTGCAGACGGCCACGACGACTCTCCTGACTGCAAAAATGAAGGCCCATTCCACCACATCGTTAATCCCGGTACGTGTTGTGGGTCAACTCCGCGGGACACAAGATCCGCGGGATTTTGAGAGGTTGGCACGTATCGCCAGGGAGAATGGTCGGTAAGTTCTATAATAGTGCTGACTCTATTGGCAACAAATGTTTTTAATTTCCTAGAAGTTTGTAACCAGGACAGCACAACTTTGGAGTCCGTCCAAAATATTTGACGGTTGACTTTGAGTCTCAAGCCTTGCACTACAGCGGATGCTAACTGGGCACCTAGCAGAGCAGCACATAACTCCAGCCTAGGAATCGTCGTAGGTGCTACAGGGGCGACCCGTGACTTGGCACAGAGTAAATGAACCTCTGTTTCACCTTGTGCATTCACAGATCTCAAATATACACATGCTCCGTAGGCCTTTTCAGACGCATCACAAAAACAGTGCATTTCTACATGAGCCGGGCAGTCAATTAAAACATTGCGACGTACTTTTACTTGAGATATACTTTCTACACCATTGACGAACTTAAGCCACTTGGACGCAATAAAATCTGGGACAGGATCATCCCAGCCACACTTAAGCTCGGTCCACAGCTCTTGTAACAGCATTTTTGGCTTAATAGTACAAAGAGATAACAAACCTAAAGGATCAAAGACTTTAAAAGTCGAAGATAAAATACTTCTCTTTGTAATGTCGCTCAATAAAATGGGCTCTATCGGAAAATGGAGATCATCTGACATAGGACTCCATCCTATACCTAATGTGCTAGTAGCATTGCTTATGACGAGTTTATCGCTATTACTGTCAGCACAATTGACATCGCCAATCAAAGTGGGTAAATTAGAGCGATATTTTCTAAGATGAAAACCACCTCTAGCTAGAGCTGCTGCCACAGACTGCTGAATAAAAGTAAGCTCAGCCTCTGTCTGAGCACCTGTCAATAAGTCGTCGACGTAAAAATCCCGCTGGATAATTTCTTTAATTCGAGAATCATTGCTCTCCTCACCTAATTGCCAAAGACATCGCGTGGAGAGAAAGCTGGCACTTGTGAAACCATACGTAACGGTGTTCAATTGTAGAGTGCGCAAAGGTAGAGATTCATCCTCTCGCCATAAAATAAGTTGCAGATCACGATCGCATTGATCGATTAATACCTGGCGATACATCTTCTCGATGTCCCCGGATAACACATACTTGTGCAAACGAAAACGTATTAATATGTTAAAAAGAGAGTCTTGAATTGTAGGCCCTGTCATTTGGAGATCGTTCACCGAGAAACCAGATGTAGTGCGTGCAGAAGCGTCAAAGACCACGCGAAGCTTAGTGGATTCACTGCTCTCCTTAAGCACAGGGTGATGAGGTAAATAATATTTTACAGTAGAAGATGAACTCTCTTCATAGTCAGACAAATGGCCCAAGCGAGCATATTCGTTGATAAAATCAAAATAGAGCTCCTTGAGAATGGGTTGCCTTTTAAAACGCGATTCAAGATTAATAAATCTTTTTTTTGCTAGACGATAAGAGTCTCCCAGACAATCTTTATCGTCACGAAGTGGGAGTTGGACACAGAAGTGACCATCAGTGGTACGAGTGGTATTAGCGAGAAAACTTTGTTCACACAGCTTCTCTTCTTCGGACAAGACCACCGTGTCAGGAACCTTCTCCAAATCCCAAAACCTGACCAAATCATTATGGAGATCGGTGAGATTATCATTACTATTTAGAGACAAATTACAATGAATTTCTCCTTTAGCGGAGGACCTTTTCAACGGAAACATAGGGCCCGCTACAAGCCAGCCTAGCTTTGAGCTTCGTAATACAGGGTAGTTGTCACCTAAAGATTGCTGCTTGGACTCCACTAACTCCCAGAAAAGATCAGCTCCAATAAGCATATCAATTGAATTTGACTTATTAAAATTAGGATCTGCCAATGATAAACCAGATAAGTTAAGTTGCTCTTTACTAAAAGAGACTTTAGGAAGCTTACCAGATATAGACGGCAGCACTAAGCAAGAAATAACAGCACTAAATGAGCTATTTTTAGACTGAAGAAGTGCAGTACATCGTTCAGGTTTAAGTTTTAGAGGTGTGTCGCCGATTCCAATAATATTAGTGTTGGAAGGCTGAGGAGTCAACTGTAGCGTTTGCTTTACATGTTCTGTAATAAACGAAGATTGACTCCCGCTATCTAGCAGCGCTCGCACCGTCATCGAATTGTTAGTTTTAGGATTAACCAAATTAATTTCAGCAGTACAAAGCAGTACCTCTGAAGAGGACAAAACAGACATTACAACTTCCTCTTTAGAAACATCATCGACTTTCTTAAATAATGAATCATGTAGCAACGAGTTGTGCCGTTGTTTACAGATTTTACAACCACCTGGCAACCGACAACGACGTGTAGTATGACCTGTCCTTAAACAGTTGTGACAAAGTTTTAGTGACGAGACCAATGTCATCCTATCTTCCGCAGATTTAGTCTTGAATGCAGAACATTCATAAACACGATGCTCACCTTTACAACAAAGACAAGCAAGAGAGAAGGTTTGAGAAGACTGTTTATCGGACTCAGTAGAGGTCATAAGAACCTTTGTACTTGTTTTACTGCGAGGATTGGTTTCTGGTACATGAGATAAATTCTTTGAAGGCTGTTTGTTGCGATTCACAGACTCTAACACATCAGCACGATTTCTTAGAAAATTAAAAAAGTCTTCAAGGGAAGGGATTTCATCCAACGACCCTTTACTCTCTTCCCATTTAAAGCTAGTTTTGGGATCCAATTTATTAGTAATTAAATATATGATCAAAGCGTCCCACTTATCAGTAGGTAGACCTAAAGCTTTGAGGGCTCGCAAATTTTTCGTTATATGATCAATAACAAAACGCAAAGACTTTTCTGTTTCCCTTACTGTCTCAAGACTAAGCAATGACTTTAAATGGTTGTTTATTAATTGGCGTTTATTATTGTAACGCTCACAGAGGAGGTTCCAAGCTTCAAAATAGTTGCTATCGGTAACCTCTAAATTGGAAATAACGCGCGCTGCCTCACCCTCTAAATAAGAATTTAAATAATAAAATTTATGAATTCCTTTGATTCTAGGGTTCTCATGTACCAGTGACGCGAAAGTGTCCCTAAATTCCAACCACTTATAATAAGTCCCATCGAAATTGGGAATTTTGATAGTAGGCAATTTAAAACCAAGGGACTCCCCATGATCATGACAATGAGAACTAGACTTGCGCGAGGACTGAGACCCGCTTCCCTTCCTTGCAGGAGTGTTACTGTCTATAGTCTGTTGAGCCAAAGCTATACAATAATAAAAATCCTGTTCCATAATATCCCTAACACACAATTCCGTTTCTTGATCTGCCACATTGATGAACTCAATCTCATTTTGCACATCATTAAATTCATTAAATAGCTCCTCAAACTTGGCAAGCTTAGTACGAAGTTGAATAATTTCAAAAGGACTAATTATTTCAAGAGAAACTAATGTGTCTAAATAGTTTTTAAACTTTGTGACGCGGCCTTTAATAGAACTACGCTTAGCATTTAATTTCTTAAGAGTCATTTTAGGTTTCTCAGCACCATCACTATCGCTATTAGACATGTTTAAAAGAAATAACTAAACCGCGCAATTCAATATCTAATAAACAATGGCATACGATACGCTCCTCGTTCTGTTGACAACACGACGCACGGAGTGTAGTACTAGCGCCACTGGCTGGGCGCAGGCGCAGCTATAAAACCGGTCGGCAGCACGGCGCGGAATGCAGCGGTGCGAAGCGCATGCAAGCAGACCGCGTCTAGCCACAGGAGCACGGCTAAGCGCTCGAACGCTGGAATAGATTGGTGCAAGCGCGTAAATGACGGTGCAATTGCTAATAATGCAAGCCGAAGCGGACGGGTGAATAATAGAATGATTCACAACTAAACAATGAAGCGTAATATTGATGGAACGAATTAGAATTCAATTTAAAAAAACAAATAAGAGAATAATGAAATGAAGAAGTGATAGATTAGCTACACTATGTTTAAATACAGTTCTATTAAGGATGAATGAGTACTAAAATAACTTTAAGGGAAATATAGAAATATTTAAGACTCAATCAGCGCATGAGCAGAAATTGCATAGGTAATAATAGTTATGAATAGGCGTGCTACGATGAGTAATGTAATTATGTGCGCAGCGAAGAAAGACTTATTAATTAGAAGGCAAGCACTTAATATTCAATTGAGAAACACTTAGGTAGCACGATTAAGCACTAGATTATTAAGGAACTAGCTCTCGGAATTCACAAATAAAGGAGGAAAAAATGGAACGGGCTCACTTTTGAATGGTCAGGGCGGTTATACACGATGCCTGGTGTTGCTCGCAGTCCCGCTGACCCTGATGATGATTCCACCTGAAGACGTCGCCTATTGTTGATCACTTGAATGTGTCCGCAACCTTCTGTTCCGACGAAATTGGGGATTGGCTGCACGTACTGCTTTGATAGCCAAACACGATGCTGAAGAAACCTTGAGGCCCTTATACAAGACTCCCAAGGACGTAGACGAAGCGCCGTGGGCCGTTGAGCGTGAGCACGTGGCGAGTTGACCTCAATTCGTCCGCAAGAACAAAGGATCTGCAATCTGACTTCGAATAGGGTGACAATTATTATTATTATAGTGCAGGTCCTGTCACGGTCGCCAATCTTTGTTCAGTACAGAACAAGGGGGAAAATAAAACATAGAAATTTGGTTGAACTTGCACTAATTATTGGCTCAAAATTGGTATAAATAGATACAGAGAATCGAGTGACTCGGGCGACGATTAGCGACAGAATGTGAATTTAAAAAGGTAGGGTTAAACCCGAGCCCGGCAGAGTTAGCAGGTAATAAAATTTATATAATGCAACATGAACTTTATTCCGTTAGGCGGACGCAATACATTAGAAAATTCAGATGCATAATTCGCACACATAAACATAACTTATTAGCTAATACACACAACTAATGTTCTTAAAACTGGATGCGCAGGAGCCAGCGCATACACGTAGCAATCATCTTTTTCTGCCATCCAAAGCTCTCAACCTTACCATGCATACCTTCATATAGAAAACGTTCGTGTAAACTGTTTCCACAGGTACTACATAAGCCTAAAAATAAATGATAATTATTGGTAGAAATCCAACGCTAAATTCTTAGCTACATAGATAATGGTGGTAAAAAAAAAAAAAATTATTTATTTATTTAACTTCATGTACCAAGAAAATGTATACATGGCGAACTTAATGCCTAAAGGCATTATCTACCAGTCAACCATAGGCTAAGCAGAAATAGTTAATATCTCTATAAAATATATAAGAGGAAGTTTGTACAAAAAGGTAATTCTTACATAGGTTATGTATTATGCATATTGGTTCGTGGGTACTATGTTGCCTATGTAAGAAGAAATATGTACCAGTTTTATTCATAGAACTTAGATGAGAAGAAGCGGGATTAACTTTTAAAGTAATACATTATAAGTTATATTAAGTAGCACTATTACATACTTCTATAAGCTCTTTTGTAACGTAAATAAGTAGGGACCTATTTGTACATAAATAAATAATGGATCATACTTCACAAAGAGAGTTTCATTTATTGATTTGTTACCCATTAGTTACTTGTGTCCCTTTTTAGGGTTTAGTACAATAGTGCAAAGAAGAAACAGTTTTGTCTGTCACAGCGACTTATCGCAGCAACTAGGTAGGTACTAGGCAATAATCATTATTTAAAACTATTCCAAATTTCAATTCAATAATTGAAATTTGGAATAGTTTTAAATAATGATTATATCACAAAAAGGGTCCAAAAGTGCTGTTTTAGCACAAGTGAGATGTCATATTATAAGCTGTTTCATTTTGTTATTACAAAATAAATATACATATTTTAATATCCCATAGTTTATCACTAATGATGAAAAATTCCAAAAAGAAATCTATTTCGATCTGCGAAATTTAATAATTTCAGTATTTTTTATTTTATTATGAGTAATGTACCACTAACCTACCTATATATTTTCATAACTACTTTCCTTCAGTTGTTGGATTCACTTCAGAACTTTGTTTGGATACGCTATAATAATATAGTATATTACCGACCTCTATATACCTACTTATTTATATACTACGTACATCCTTTTTTTTACATTGATTAAAAAAAAGGATGTACCTACGTACGTTTTTGAAAAACTCCTACAGGGCCCAGCAGGATACAAAACCCGGGCCTCACGCATGAGAAGCGAGTTCGCTTCTAATGGGGCTACCACTGTTATCTACCTTTTCATAATAGGTGGACAAAGAAACATAAATAGATCCTAACCTAGTACTGAAAACATACATCTATGGATCGTATTAAAAATGATCCTTAACCAACGAAACTCCGCTTAAGGTAGGTAAGGATATCATAAAGAGATGCCGCTATATAACTAATTGCGTTTCATGAAATATCGTTTTGTTATGCTTGCCTATGACTTATGATTGCCAAACAAGCTACCACGCGATCGCTCAAATACTGCTATAATGTATCGATCTTGTATTAAAGTGCTACTAAGGATGACAACGAGAAAAATAAAATAATTTTTCATGTCTAATAGATTGAATTGCCAAAACAAATATAAGATAAAACCTTAAGTAATAATATGAAACAACGCAATCAAATAACATCAAAAGATTATGTATTTAGTATCTAATAACGAATAAGCCTGTACAATGATTTTTGCCCGAGGGATATTTGTAATTAAAATGATGTTATTTGTACTTCGCTAGCCCTACTAATATTATAAATGTGCAAGTGAAGTCTGTATGTCACCTTATCGTTATCACGGCTAAACGGAACGATCGTGCTTGCTTCTTGGCAGGAAATAGGTTTTTTTTAAAGGCAAAGATGGCTGTGCATAACGCTGTGTCCCGACGCTGATTTATGCGAGTGAGTGTTGGGTGTGGCAGAAGAAGCATGAAAGCAAGGTGAACGCAGTGGAAATGAGGTCTTTGAGGAAAATGTGTGGAGTAAAATTGTGTGATAGAGTGAGGAATGCGGATATACGAGAGAAGTGTGGTTTGAAAGAAGATGTAGTGACAAGGATAGAAAAGGGTATGTTAAGCTGGTTTGGTCATTTAGAACGAATGGATGAAAGAAGAGTAACGAAAGAGATTTATGGTGCGAATTTTGAAGGATACAAGGCAAGAGGACGCCCCAGAAGGACGTTCACGGATCAAATTAGTGACGTCCTTCAAAAAGCTGGGGTCAAGAGTGCGAAGAATAAAAGAGCGTGTATGAAAAGGCTTATGAATGTGAAGGAAGCGAGGGAATTGTGCGAAGATCGGGCAAAGTGGCGATCCATCGTCTCTGCCTACCCCTGTGGGAAGAAGGCGTGAGCTGTATGTATGTATGTTTGTATAATCTATTAATAAAAAATTAAATGTTCTTCATAAAGCGCTTAACAAGTTACAAGTCGAAAACTGTTAGATTTCTGAGCAAAAATGGTTAATGCTAGAAAAACAGATAAGTCTATACAGGATAATGTCTGTGGGGTCAACTAATAAATAATAAATAGGTACTAAATTGTGAATTTACTGTTCCAAAAAGACTATTTCATTCTCGTGTTTTACTTAAACCCACCCCCGTTCGAGAAGCTTCACGATAAAGTACCTTACAAGGTTGGAACCTTAATAACAACCGCCTACACTGTCTTAACAGGACTTTTGGTCCAATTTGGACCTCTACGAAAGCGGCCAAGTAAAACCAAAGCCGTTTCAAGACGAACTAGATTACAGGCCGTGTACTTTCTGTTTCCTTCCGTAGGTAAGTACTACAAAAATACAAAGTTTTTTCTGGGAAACGGTGGTCAGTTTGAAATGTTTTTTTATGACGATTATTAAAGAGAAAGATTAGACCTATCGATCAGTATATTTTAAAATGATATTTGTAACAAAATATCCTATGTCCTCCAAATAGCATTTTCCAATAATAGGGTATCAAAATATAATTGCGAGTAAAAGTTAGTTAGTTTACAATTGTACCCAATTTTAAAATGATAAATCAACGACAACAACAAATAGTATCTAATACAATTTCGACTTTATCCAATGCAAATACAGTTGTATATCGCGAGTCGGTGCTGTCCGCTACAGTAATTTACACTTTCATTCTATTTAATGCTCTATTAGAATTTTAAATAAAGCTAATATTTCATTAGAAAAATTCCGTCCGGTCTGCGCTGAATGTTAGTCACAAGTTAGTAGTCAACGGAGGGAGGAACTTAGCTCGTTATGGACTGAGTTGGCTTGTTCAAAGCCAAGTTAATGAATAAACAAGTGTTATATAGGTAGATACTCCTGTTACTAAGTCGATCCTTCGTTGAGAACGCCGCTATTAGCCATCTTATTAACTCGTGAGGTTTATTCTTAAAGTTTAAAGTTCTTTGATTGTCTCGCTAGTTCTAAGTATTTCTTTACTTTTCTTAGTTGGAAATTAAATAAATAAAATAAAGTGTGTAGCAAGTGTGTGTGATCAGAAAAATCGATAAAATAGGTAAGTGCGCTAATTTTACTGTTGATTATTGAGTGATGTTGAAGAGACTATTATGCTTTTGTGTATGGACTCTGCAGCAAAAAAAAACTGTCGTATTTAGGCGGTTGGCTAAATTGAAAATGCCTCAATTAACAAAAATATAATATCAACTTTTAATGTCTTCAAAATTCAAAAACAGCATGCCAGGTATATACAAACATTATACAATGCTATGTTATCTAATCTACATAATTATATGTATTTAAGAATATATTAGTATTACTATATATTTTTAGCAGTGATGGCCCGGACGGTTAAAGAGCCGGCCGAAAATCAGTGAGGCTCGGGTTCGAATCCTGGCATGTACCAATGAGTTTTTTCAAAAACTTACGTACATATTTATCACTAGCTCGACGGTGAAGGAAAAACATCGTGAGGAAACCCGCAGGTCTCAAAATTAATTCTGAGACATGTGTAAACAGACCCGGTCCGGCGATGGGCTCACCACCTATCACGTTTAGGGGTCCAATATATCTCGTGAAATGTGGGTATATCCAGTAATGGAATACCTCTGCCTACCCCCTCGGGGATACAAAAAGGCGTGAGATTATATAATATATATATATATATATATATATATATATATATATATATATATACTTATAGATACATAAACCTTTTTGATAGAAATAAATAAAAAATACACAGTAGGTATTGTTTAAAGATAATTTAATATATATATATATATATATATTATCTATATTATATATATATATATATATATATATATAATATAGATAATTTAAACAATACCTACTGTGTATTTTTTATTTATTTCTATCAAAAAGGTTTATGTATCTATAAGTAAGGTTCTAACCTATTTACAACTGTAGTGCACCACTTACCTTCATCTGTTTATCTCAGTTACATCCATCCTGAGATTGTCAGTATGATACCGCTTAGCGATTAGACCGCTGATTGTAGACTATTAAAAATCAGATCAATCATCATCAATAAATAGTGTTGTTACTTACTTATTACAACTTTACACTTGCAAAATACGAAAACAGTTTTTCTTAGACCTAATCTTTATTATTGAAGTATGTATTAAGCTTACCCAGATTATATTAACCTACGAATCTGATAGTCAATGTCATGTTTAATTATTCACCCTTGGCATAGTACCTATTAGGTACGCCGTTAGGTAAACACAGTCTAGATACTTAGATAGTTCCTAAATCCTAATATAACCTTTGAATAATTGATTAATCTTGACTTAGGTACATTATCGTACATAATTGATATATAGTAAATTGACTAACCCTTTGTAACTTGCTAATTCAAACAGTTCGGCTCAAGTTGAATTTAAGCGAATAAAGCATCGGTCAAACCTGAGCGCCAAAGTGATAAGCGAAGCGGAAGTGAAAGCGAAGCGGGTTGTGTGCTGCGACAGTGAATCTAAGGGGTGATCTAAAAAATAAATGTTGTGTGAAAGCTGTGAGAGTGCGGTTAAAGTGCCCACTTGGCATTCATGAGGCTCGGGTTCGAATCCTGAAGAGGGCATGTACCAACGAGTTTTCAAAACTTACGTATACTTATTTAACACTTGCTCGACGGTGAAGGAAAATATCGTGAAGGAACCCCAGGTCCCAGAATTAGCACGAGGCATGTGTAACAGACCCGGCCCGGCGATGGTCTTACAACCTATCTCGTTTAAGGGTCCAAAGAATTGACTAGTGAAATGGAATACCTCTGCCTATTCAATTGCGGATTGCAGTGAGAAATCATGAAGTTCTAGGTCAGATTGCATAGTATAATCAAAGAAACTCATCACCTATCACGTTTAGGGGTCCAAAGAATATCTTGTGAAAAATAGGATAATCCAGAAATAGAATACCTCTGTCCTCGGGGATATAAGGCGTGAGATTTATTATAATCAAAGAAAAACATATTTTTTATATTTTCAGATAAAAATGTCCTAAAATCTACGTACCAGGAAGACTGCCCTCATTCTCTCACACTTTGAATATTAAACCAACAGGAGACGTCACGCGCACTAGTTTATTTGCAAAAAAGTCTGCCAATTTCTTCGCGGGGGACGAGGAAACGCACACAAATAATGTTAAAACAAACGCATTATTTGACAAAACAATTAAACACTAGCATAAACTGGATGCACACAAATACATTCACCAATCCGAGCACTCCGTGAACTCAAAAAAACTGGTTGTATATAACAGGTATGCGTGTTGACCGACACTTTTTTTTGGCAGAGGGATTTTACTCAAAGCTCTCACAGGATAGCTGATTCTTTGACAGACATTTATAACTAGGCCATTCCTAATGATCACCTGAAACGTCGACCAAACGTGCTGACAGCTCTTTGATAAGATATCGCGCTTCCGGTCTCCACGGTCCCATGGTCTATAAATAAACGTCCTATAAATTGTAGCTGACAGAGTTATCAAATCGTTTTAACTTTTGTAGAAATGATTTTAAAATTACCTACTGTAAACTTGAATAAAACTATTTGTTCTAGTATTTAGTTTATTATCGGTCACAAGTTAACATTTCACTAATTATCACAGACTATTCTTACGACCGGTGCGATAGCGCTTCGAATCGACACTATTCGTCACAAAGTTCCAATCCAAAAACCAAATCATCACTTTTCATTTGATACAGCCACTTCTCAGTACGCGACAAAGAACTGTTGTCCGCTCCAGGCCTAATGTTGATAATGTAAACACAGTCCGGCAATTCGGCACTTCCATACGACTGCCGTCGCTCACTATGCTGTAGGAGCGTGCATGGTTGGCATTGTTGGCAACACTACGACTGTTTGTTAATCCGAAAATGTGTTACATAACCGCCAACTCTCACTCAAAGCCGAAGACAGGTAGCGACAGTTAGGTATCCCAAATACCCTGAAATACTATACCTAATCTTTGTTTTCGCCTCGAAGTTAAATTACATTATTTAACTTCGGATAACATTTGACGGCATAGCAAATAGAGTTAGGATGAGGACGGATTTTTAAGTGTGAAGGATAATATCGTTACATTTGTCTTGGCCTCTCTCAACATTCTTCTGTCTACACAGAAGGTGGGAAATGTTTTTCATGCGTATCTTTTTTGTAAATTTCTTTATTACCTCCTTACCTTACCAAACGAGTGGGAGGATTTCGAAAGTGACAGTATGGTTAAATTCGTTTTCGAAACCCAGTGTCCTTAGATAAGTAAAATTGTACTTAATCTTTAATAATAAAAAACACCAAACCTATCGAGTAGGCTATCAAAATAAAGAATTAATAAGTAGATTCAAAATAATATACCTAATATGTGAGTTATATGTTTAAATTTAATTTATATCTACTAATATTATAAAGAGGAAAGATTTGTATTTTTGTATGTTTGTTTGCAAATAAACTCAAAAACTACTAGGTACACCGATTTTGAAAATTATTTCACCAATGGAAAGCTAGAAGATCCATGAGTAACACAGGCTATATTTTATTCCCGTATTCCCACGGTAACGGGAACTACGCGGGTGAAACCAGTCAGAACCGCTAGGACAAAGTCGGATTAGTTACACCATTATAACTCGAGAACTGGAACGATTTTGATGATCTTTGATTAGTTGCATTTGTCTCTGACCCGAATAGCACAATAACTAACATCGTCAAAAATCGGGTTCAGGGTGGGCAAAGTCGCTGGGCACACGGTTGTCTTAAAATATAATTATTATAAATGCGGCTTCGGGGCTTGTCCAACAAAAATAAGGACCTGTCTGAAGCAGGAGTGTCAAACATTGATACTTGCTAAGGACATGTGTGGGCACGGTATTAATTATTTTGTAAAAAAAATCGTTGAAAATCGTATTGAAGTCGCCCGCAGTAGTTTGTGATCAGCGTTTGCTTTACAGACAGACAAAATTTATAATGTACTGAAGTTAGTGGATGCAACGGAAGGTCGCATAATATATATTTCATTCAGTCTCTCTCAGCTCTCTACTAACATCGCCTTCTGTGTATCATCGGTGTGTGAGCGGTGGTACTTGACAGACAAATTTTTTTACGGCCATGTCACACGTAGGTACCTACCTACACTATTTAAGGTATATTATTAGGACAAACGGTTTGTTATCTCCACCGTGGTGATTTTGGGAAAACGCCTAACTAAACCTTCCAAAATCTTTTGACTATAAAATAAATAAGTGTCATAGTCACTTTATAAACCGATTTTCAGCCAATCTTAGCAAATTTATTACCTCTTTTGAAGGTACAAGGCTAATATAAAATAAATGGAAAATATGATATTTTGCCTGAAGTATTTCTTCGTTGCCTATATTGCTTGGTAGAGTCGTTCAATTTGAATAAAATTATACTCAAGCTTAATATCTGAGGAGAGATTTTTTAAAAAGCAACTTAACTACAACATTTATTTTATTTTGTTTCTTTGTGTATTCAGTGTAGCTGAATTAGTCTTTGGAGCAATTAATTTTCTTTGTAAACGCTGCGCCGCGCTCATAGTTTTGCAAGGCCCGGTGTGTTTGACAATTTGTGCACTGCACAGGCTTGCAACTGCTCTAATTTATGCGATGCTTGACTACTTAATGCTTGGAAAAGTATATTAGACCTTTAGTCTTTAGTTTAGACTGTGTTCACGAACAATAAGTAGAAGTTTATTCAACACTAGCGGGTCCCCAGCAGCGTTGCCCTCTTCGCTTCCATGGGAATTTTCAAATATTCCTTTTTAGTATTCACTTACGTCATTTAAGGAATATTTGTGCAAAATGTCATGCTTATAGATCCCAGCGGCAAAGACGATTAAAGAAAAAGTTTCTTTCTCCTAGGAAAGAGAATGATTTTCTTCCAACCTCTTTGCCCAGCGGTTTCAGCTGTGCGTTGATCGATCAGTCAGTGAATCAGTTTTTTCTTTTTGATATTTAGAAAAAAAATAATAAACACCATTATATTGTGTTTGGTGACTTCACCAACCCAAATAATTGTTTGATAAAAAAAAGTGGAACCATGTGGGACGGTGACTACTCCAAATATGCTCCAAATTTATGATTGTCTATCGTCGTTAAATAATACGTCAATTATAACATCCCAAATTTGTAATATGACACGTACTAGACTGGAGACTGGCCGCATTCCGCTCTTGCTCTACATTATATCTAGAAGTCTCTCCCTTTAAGGTTGTAGCACACACACTTATCGCCTCGGAAACGGATCAGCAACGCCTCAACTGGAGCCTTAGTACTTTTTCTTTGTATGAAATTCTCCACTACAACGCACACTAATTGGTATCGTAGCTACATCGCCTCGGGACAAGTTCGAGTTAGATAGCCGAGGCGGTAACGATCTGGTGACGATTCGTTTCCGAGTTGATATGTGTCCTATAACGTTTTATGGCGAAATTATCTATCACCCGTCGAACTTCGGTCGCGTGATTCCGTCATAGAGTGTATTAAAATGTGTCACTAGATATAAAGACTACTTATTCATCTCACGTTTTCCCGGAGTTCCAAGTTTCGGGAGTTCGGAACTGGGATTACGGAAGGGCGGATTCAGACTACGAGTCACGGGTCACATAGTCGAGGTCCAGTCAAGACAAAATCCAAATCGATTTTAATAAATCTAAATGAAAAAGTCATCAAGTTATATTATGCGTGTCGTTAGCTGTACGTGTTTGGTGTCACACGAAATATGTGTTTTATTAAATTTACAATTTTCAGCTCTAACGATCGATATAAGTGACGAAATCTACACCTGTTTCACTTATACTATAATTAAATATAAAAAAAATACTTGGAAAATCAGTGAGACTAGGGTTCGAATCCTGGAATGTACCAATTAGTTTTTAAAAACTTATGTACATATTTTACATTATGTACACACACAAGCTCCACGGTGAAAGAAAACATCGTTAAGAAACCAGCAGGTCAGAGAATTAATCTGAGGCATGTGTAACAGATCCGGTCCGGCAATGGGCTCTCCACCTATCACGTTTAGGGGTCCAAAGAATATCTCGTGAAAAGTGGGTACATATATCCAGAAATGGAATACCTCTTCCTACCACCGCGGGGATAAAGAGCGTGATTTTATTATTATTATTTACTTGGAAAATAAATCGAATCGTAGTGAAACCCGTATTAGAATGATAATCACATACATGTAAACAAGGACAGTACAGTCAAGAGCAAGTCAAGCTTGACACTACTAGTTTAAGCTGAGCTCTGATTTGTACTGCGCGCCATAGAATGTAGGGCCGGGTCAAAGTCCAAAGTGTCAAGCTTAGCGTGCTCTTGACTGTACCTATAAGAAATAACATTTTGTGGTAAAAAATATCAAATGTAAAATGTCATGAGGTACTAATAATACCCAATATCCATTTTGAAGTGTGTAAGCCATCTCGTTAGCGGTATCCAGTGGGTAAGTAGGTCCTTACACTTACCCATATCTCGATTTATTTGCAGTTCAGAATCCCTTTTTACAATTTAATAATCGACATTAGACTCGAATAGCCATACCCTAAGACGTTTAAAAAAAGTTTATGATTTTCTTCCAACCTCTTTGGCCATACCCTTCGGAAGTCTGGCTACGCTAACTCTGCAATGGAATAAACGGGCAACCCCAAAAACTTTTGCATATGGCAATTTTTTTTGTCAGTCAAATTCGTGGTAGTTGAGTTGTCAGATCGAGTTCGAATTTGTGGTTTTTTCTTAACCACACCTAAAGACATCTGGGCACAACCAAAGCCACTGACCAAGCTCTATAAACTGGATTCTGGCGAAATCAAAAAGGACCGCCATTATAAAAGAAATTAATTAATTAATTATTTTCAAGAAAAACAATGGTGAAACCTATAAAAAGTGGCGTGCGGGAGTTATTATATAATATGATACGTAAATTCAATGACATGAGAGAAGAACAAAATATGATCCTTAGCAGAAAAAGACAATGTTTACAAGATATAGAAGAGTTGACGAGTAAGTAGATTGAATGATTTTGATACATTATTGATATTCGGTCACTTTGAAAGTTTCATATTAATTATTATATTTTATAATAATTGAGCAGGTGCGCAGCAGCGTTCCAAAAATCCCTTTATAGCGATTGCCTACGACGTATATGACACCTACATACTATATTTCAAGTTTCTAAGTGCTATCGTTTCGCAGTAGTACGTATTTCTCTTTTAACCTAGTTTTTTTAATTTTCCCGTGGGAATGAGACATTTTACCGATATAAAAAGTACCCTAAATGTTGACCCGGTTACTCAGTTGCCTCCACACCAAATTTCATCAAAATCAGACACACTCATCCACAGACAGACAAAAATGTCGAAAATTTGTGTTTGCTTTGCTTGCTTGCAATTATTTGCTTTTATTCCAGACCCTGTACGATAATCGAAAACGCTCATCGCAATGGCTGAACCCTGGCGAACCAGCTATATCCTCCCCCAAGCGAAAATTGACTAAAAAAATCTACTTGTTAGCGTTTGGTGGACTAGTGCCGGTGTCGTTCATTACAGCTTTCTTAAATCTGGCCAGACGATTACCATATTTTTCAAAATTTGGATAACTTCTTGCAAGGGAAAAAAAATCTACTCCGATGGGGCAGTCCAAAGCTCCTTCAAAGATTTTATCAATTCCCGTCCGAATGGTTTTCTTAGTAAAGGGATCAATGAACTACGTATGAGATGGCAAAAGTGCGTAGATAGATTGATTAAATAAATATATTATATTAAAAAAAACGTGTTTGTGTTCCCTTACAAAACGCCAATTTCATAAGTAACGACCTAATATTTGTCTTAAAACAATTCGTCATTATTTATAAACTGTCCTTGAGTAATTCTAGAGATATTCTTAACGTATGGAATGACATTTTATTAGTAGTTGTAGTATTTTAGTAGTCACGGTCAAGGAACTATTCATATATTCTAATACTAAACTGGTCTGTGCTAATACTCTAGAGAGGAAAGATTTGTATTTTTGTATCTTTGTTATTAATCAACTCAAAAACGAATAGAGCTATTTTTTAAATTGTTTCACCGATGGAAAGCTAGACTTTCTGAGTAACATAGGCTGTATTTTATTCCCGTTTGATGATTCCCACTTCATATATTTAAGGGTGTTATTTAAATGGTTAGCAGAGTATTCGTATTTTTGTAAGCAGAAAAATATAATCTGTAAGCAGAAATAGCTAATTGGTCAGCAACTTATGGCCAGCAAACATTACAAAACCTATCAGGAATTTATGTCATTCTGGATGGCTGTAATTATTTTTGAGCTGCAATGAGCTGCTACTGTTTAATAAAATTTTGGTAAGCACTCAGAGGGGAGGCCAAAAAATATTTTTTGAGCTTCATATAAAAGTAGCAAAAATAATCTCAGCAAACTTGTCATGCGCAAAATGGGCGCATTCCTTACATAGATTAGGAAGGACTTTGAATTATGCAACTTTTATGATTATGATTATTATTACGATTACAAGTGGTGGTGGTGAAGGTGGTGTTAGTGGTAGTGGCAGTGGCAGTGGTGGTGGTTGTGGTAGTGGTAGTGGGAGTGGGCGTGGGAGTTAGGGGTAGGAATGGGGTGTAGGAGTTCGGTGTAGGAGGTAGTGGGAGGTAGTGGGAGGTAGCAGGAGGTAGTAGGAGGGTGTAGGAGGTAGTAGAAGGTGGTAGGAGGATGTAGGAGGAGGTAAGATGAGGTAGTAGGATGTAGTAGGATGTAGTAGGAGGTAGGAAGGAGGTGGTAGGAGGAGGTAGTAGGAGGTGGTAGGATCAGGTAGGAGGAGGTACGAGCTACTACCTCCTCCTACCTGATCCTACCACCTCCTACTACCTCTAGGAGGAGGTAGGAGGATGTAGGAGGAGGTAGGAGGATGTAGTAGGAGGTAGTAGCCCCTGCCTCCTCCTACCTCCTCCTACATCCTACTACCTCTTACTACCTCCTCCTACCTGATCCTACCACCTCCTACTACCTCCTCCTACCTCATCCTACCTCCCCCTACCTCCTACGTACTCCTACCTCCTACCAGCTCCTCCCTACTCCTACCTCCTCCTACCACCTCCTTCTACCTCCTCCTATCACCTGGTGTAGGAGGGTGTAGGAGGGTGCTGGAACGTGTATGGGGGTAGGAGGCTGTAGGAGGGGTATGAGAGGGTAGGAGCGGGTAGGTGGGAATGAGAGTGGGAGTGGGAGTGGCTATAGTATAATTTTTTACGACATGTTTTCTCTGCTGTTCAATCATGAAGTCTTGCTGACTAAGTAGTTATTTTGCGGACCAAGTAACTATTTTGCGGACTGAATGTTTATTATGCAAACCCATGTTATTGTAAGCTGCCTATTTCTAATTTAATTTTTGACCATTAGATGCCGAACAAGGATTGCTGCCTGATTTTTTTATTTGCGAACAAAATCTTTGTATGCCGACCAAATGATTTAAATGCAGATTTTTTGTGACTAACCAAATTTTATTATTGCTGCCCATTTAATTACTTCTCTATATTTAAACACTATTTTTTTTTTAAATTTATTTATGGTTTGCAATAGGTGGTAAGGGTACACAAGAAATCCAAGTATCAAATACGTTTTCTGTAGTATAGACAGTATTACCATGTACAGTTTTTTTATTTCCACATTTTTTTGACTTCTGCAGAGTTAGCGTGGCCAGACTTATGTATTCTGAAAAATAAAATGCAATAAAATCTAATTTCATATATTTATCTTCTCCTTATAGATTTTAAGACCATACAATACATACATACAAAATCTCACGCCTATTTCCCATTGGCGTAAGCAGACAACAGGGAGGTTTCCGGGTAAAAGAAATCGATTCTATTTAGTCCCTTGGTTAATTATCAAAAATCATTTAATAAGTATTTTTTGCTTTACCAAATAAATAAAAATTGACAAAGGATTTTGACGTATAGATCCTTGGGAAAATTAGTAGCATGGCGTGATGTTACGCGAAACTTCAAGGCGTTGTATCGTCTTAAATTTTGTTTGCCGGACAAAAGCAAAACTACGTATACAATAGGGATTCCTTTGTAATGTAATTTGAATTTGACCAAATAGAATTGTTTAGTCGACTACCCTATTTAGTAGACGTCCATTGCCAGACGGCAATTGCTACGAACCTGGCAGATCTCTGGTGCTCGACTTCGGTTTCGGGTACCCTTTATCTGGGTTTCATGAATACTTCGACAATCTGGTAGATACTTACACACGGCAAAGGCGTCCGCTATTGCTTAATCCTACTAAGTATATGATAAATATGACGTGAAAGTAAGTCTGTCTGATAGTTTTTCACGGCGAAGCCGCAGAACTGATCTTGATTTAAAAAAGGAAATAGGTAGATTGCATACTGAGGAAGGACGGTGTATTTTTCCGGGACAGGTACGCGATAGGGTAGGTAGAAAATAGGTACTTACATCAACGTTCAGACAAGTTAAGAAAAATAGTAGTTATTTTTTTTAAGAAAATGCTAAAACAAATAAAATAAAAAAATATAAGATTGTAAAAACTTACGTACTTCCTTCGACGGTCAGGAAAACATCGTAAGGAATCCCGCATACCCCAAAATGGATTCTGAGGTATGCGCAAACTTCCGGCAGGGGTCACCTCCTGTCTGTTCAGGGGTCTGAAAAATATTCTGCTGAGAGCTAGAAAGTACCTACCTACTCATATCAACACTCGGCAATAAGAAATAAAATAAAAATAAATAATCACAAGCCTTTTATCCGCGAGGGGGTAGGCTAAGGTATTATTTCGATACCCACGTTTCACGAGTATATTCATTAGAGCCCTAAACGTGATATGTGGTGAGCACATCGCCGGACCGGATTTGTTTTACCTGGTCTGAACCCATTGGCAAACCAGTTTGTTGTTACATCATGCTTCAGAATTAATTCTGGGACCTGTGGGTTTCCTCACGGTGTTTTCCTTCACCGTCGAGCAAATGAGCAAACTCATTGGTATACGTGCCAGGATTGGAACTCTCACGTACCTATGTGAAGCGGGCTCTTAACCACTGGGCTTTATCTGCTCTTGCTTTCTCGGCAATAAGACTCGAGTGTTTATCTATACCTACTTCTATACTTAATCTATACTAATATCATAAAGAGGAAAGATTGTATGTTTGTATCTTTGTTACGAATAAACTCAAAAACTTCTGGACCAATTTTAAAAATGCTTTCACCAATGAAAAGCTAGAATATCCCTCAGTAAAATACAAACAGGAACTACGCCGTTGAAACTGCGCAGAACCGCTAGTTATAGGTAATATAATTAATACTTGCAGATCAAGCAACTTTTCACAGACAAGAAACTCAATCATTCCGCCGGCTATTTAAATCAAATTGAAAAGGCGGAGGACGCTAGGGGAACGACAAAATAAAATAATATAAGCCTCGGAAAGGCCTCCAAAGGAAGTTTTCCACTTTGCCGCCTCACTGTTTCAACGTAACGTACGGTTATTACTTGAAAGGATTGCTTTTAGGATTAGTTTTGGCATCGGGTGATTTTTTCATACCCGCCTGCCTTAGAATTTTTATATTTTTTCGAATGGATGTGTTTATGTATTTACATGAAATTTTGAACGCGCACTTCTTCTGTTACTTGGAAATTATGATTTAGTCCATTGTTAAAGTATTTGTTTATTAACTTTCTCCTGCGTAGCATTATAAGAGGAAGTTAATGGTTTGAGTAAGATGTCTGTCTGTGTATCTGTGTGTCTGTGTGTCTGTGTGTCTGTCGACAGGATATCTCCGGATCTACTGGACCGATTGACTTCAAATTCGGTCAGTAGATACCTTAGGTCAATACCTCGATCGAGTTTGAATTTCAGACCCGTGGGTCAAAAGGGACTGGGCATTTCAGACCCGTGGGTCAAAAATTTCAAAAATTTCAAAAATCTCAAAAATGCCAAAACTGTCAAAAATGTCAAAAAGGTCAAAAAATTTCAAAAATGTCAAAATTTCAAAAATGTCAAAATTTCAAAAATGTCAAAAAATGTCAAAATGTCAAAAAGCTCAAAAATGTCAAAAAGGTCAAAAATGTCAAAATGTCAAAAATGGTCAAAAATGTCAAAAAGGTCATAAAATGTCAAAAATGTCAAAAAGTTCAAAAATGTCAAATAGTCAAAAAGGTCAAAAATGTCAAAATGTCAAAAAAGGTCAAAAAATGTCAAAAATGTCAAAAAGGTCAAAAATGTCAAAATGTCAAAAAGTTCAAAAATGACAAAATTTCAAAAATTTCAAAAATGTCAAAAAGGTCAAAAATGTCAAAAAATGTCAAAATGTCAAAAAAGGTGAAAAATGTCAAAAAGGTCAAAAAATGTCAAAAATGTCAAAAAGTTCAAAAATGTCCAAAATGTCAAATAGGTCAAAAATGTCAAAAAATGACAAAATGTCAAAAAGGTCAAAAAATGTCAAAAATGTCAAAATGTCAAAAATGTTAAAATGTCAAAAAGTTCAAAAATGTCAAAAAGGTCTAAAATGTCAAAAGTTTCAAAAATGACAAAAAATTACAAAAATGTCAAAAAATGTCACCATCAAAATTATTATCATCATTAACATCATTTTCGTTGTTGGCAGTCAACAGGTGGAAGTTTGTCCATAGAATTACATTCTCTCGTTAACTTTATGACTGATTTGAATATTATCATAGTATTATTAAATATCTTCTTCATATTATATTTTCTATCCTCTTATTTACAAAAATCAAAACCGTTCGTTACTCTAGCAAACATTCGAAAATGGCTAGACCGATTTCGATGAATTTTTTGGTGTTGGTTCGAGTAATTCTCTGGACAGTGTCGTGAAGCGACAATTTTAAAAGAACAAAATAAAAAAAGAAAATATGAAGAATGAGGATATTTTTATATTTCGATAAATAATATTAAAAAAACACTATTTACATCAGTTTTTAAAAAAAAAAGGGAATTTGTGAAGTGGGTGTATGGGCGTGTGATGCGTGGTAAGCGGTGTGTGTCAGTGGAGTTGATGACGGATGGATGCGGAGAATAGGGTCACGACGTCAGCACGGCAGGGGTGAAGGAGCTGCGCGCTTGAAGGCCGCACAGCTCAATGTAATCAGGCCAGATGTAGTGAGGCTCGATGTAGTCACGGCAGGGGTATGCAGCAAGGCAGAGGGGCCTGCGTGCGCCTGCCAACGGCAAGGCGGAGGGGCCTGCGTGCGCCTGGCAACGGCAAGGCGGAGGGGCCTGCGTGCGTCTGGCACTGGCAAGGCGGAGGGGCCTGCGTGCGTCTGGCACTGGCAAGGCGGAGGGGCCTGCGTGCGCCTGGCAATGGCAAGGCGGAGGGGCCTGCGTGCGTCTGGCACTGGCAAGGCGTAGGGGCCTGCGTGCGTCTGGCACTGGCAAGGCGGAGGGGCCTGCGAGCGTCTGGCAACGGCCAGGCGGGAGGACACACGGGAACCAAGATGACTCACACAATGAGGGGCTCACACACGATGAAGATTTTTAGAAGGAGGCACTGCAGGGTCCCGGGGTCGCTCGACCCCGGGATAAGGCCTTTAATTAGAACTTTCTTTTATGAAAGCTGGAGTAAGACTTGATTTGCTCTTCCGAATCCTCTGCCTTTTATAGAATTTTGGCAGAGGAATCGTAATTTTGAATTTAGAAGTATTTTTTTACGAATGGCCAGCCCAAAATTCACAATTTAGCGAAAGATCACATACGAAACATCAGGCCACTAATAAAATGAGAAAGAAATTGCCATAACAACCGTTATAAACAACAATGTCAGAAATGTCAAAATTACCTTTTTAGCAAAATAAACAACAAACCAATTCAAAAAATCAAGAAATAATAGTGAATTGGAATAGGAAAAAGTAACGCGCATCTGTGCGCTCGAAGCCCCAAGTTCTAGAGTATAGTGAACACGTGAAAACTGCGCTGTAAGTAATTGGAGCCAAGACCGATTTATAAAGGTGCTTGTAACGTGAAGATACGATGTGGTAGCGCAGTGAAGATGTGTTTTTATAACGTTAACAGGTTTCAGGGATCTACAGAAATGAATGCAGCGAAAAGGAATGATATTAAGAGAAATGCGTCGATAGACATATGAGATAATGTCACGAAAATGGGAGAGCAAAGGTAACCGTGCGTAGTAATAATACTACAACAGTTTATACGGCAAAACAACGTCTGCAAGGGCGGTTAATAATAAAAAATGTCTGCTGAAAATTAAACCAATGAACATATGAAAAAAAATCAAACAAAAATATACACTATGTAACAGAATAAGCGCAATTCCTGATTAGTTTGTGCAGTATCGACTACTAAATCGATTTCAGTTATGTTTAATATGTGTTAATTTTTTCCGAAAAATGAATTAGCATACCTACCTTAATTGAGTGTTGCCTATGGAAATCATACTATTTTGCTCTTTATTTTAGAAAATTGGTAAGACAACTAAAGTACGAAGGCATCATATTTTTTATATTAATATACTAATTACTAATTGCGGTGTTTGAGGAATTGGGCTTATTCTGTTACTTACGCGTTGTATAAGGAAAGTGTAGTAAGTAACCCAAAAAAATATCTTTTTACTTTTAATTTTGGAATGTGATCGCCCCGTGGAAAAGTTGTGCGCGTATCAAAGATCACAATTTACAATATCTACTTCAAACTTCTCAAATGTCAAGTAATCGTTTAATGTAACAAAATTAATAAATCTGGTAGCTGAATAAGGCTCTGTAGACGATTATTAATAAATCACTGTGCGAACGAAAGCGACGCTTGAACAAATGGCACCCATCTTTCATTGTTGCGTTTCGTATGATGTAATTCTGCGATACAAAAATGTGTCAATGTGTCACTGTGGCACACACACACACTTGTAATAAATAGTACTGCTATTTTCCTACGGGAATACGCTTTGAATTTATATCCATTGGGATCTGGGCGGGCAACGCTAGTTCGGAATAAAAAATTGCTAAGTATGTTTCTCCGAAACCTCAAAAACCCTTTCCAATTCATTTAAAATGATATGTATTTCAAAATTTAAGTAGGTAAATAAATAATCTTACGCCTTATATCCCCAAGGGGGTAGGCAGAGGTATTCCATTTCTGGATATATCTACCCACTTTTCACGAGATATTCTTTGGACCCCTAAACGTGATAGGTGGTGAGCCCATCACCGGACCTGCAGGCGTGTTCACGGAGCTACGATATTCGACTAGGAATCGGACAATCTGTCCGTGGTGGCTGTCAGAAACGCCTACACGAATACAGTTTCCGAAGCCGATAGATTCGACTTCGGAAACTTTTTCACTCGATCTGAATTGAACGGAAACGGTGTAGAGCCTCCGTGAATACGCCTGCGCGACTGTTTACACTTAGGCAATTTTAGTGATACCGTACGGTACGTTAATGCCCGTTTTCGAATTATTGTCTGTATAACATCCTCAATAGCTTTTTTAAAATCTGTGTAAGTTGTAACGGTTTAGTCTAGGTACAAGTTTCTATAACAATAAAATATACCTACACCTGAAATATAACTTTCCTTTTGGTAGGAACCTAGGTAGGTACTAAAAGGCGACCACTCCCTGAAGAGGGTATGAATATAAATCTTTTGCGCTGACATTTCATAATCAAGTCCGGAAGCTGTTAGTCTTCACGAAGTTTAAATTCCTGCAGGGCTACGGTTACCATTTAATGTTCAAATTGACGTTTGCGATTTTAATTGGATCCAAAATAGCGCCGGCTGCGAATAGAGATGAACGGCTATTTTTCTTTTATGACTGTCTATCATTGCTAAATAAAGCGGGTTCAAATCAGATGTGCTCTAATAAACATCTTAAAAAGATAGTACCTACCTACTGCTGTTAATGTAACTATGAGGAACGACTGCATTTAGATCAAACGCAGTAAATATATATTTTTTAAATGTGTATCTATGTATTGATTTATAGAAAATTAATATAATTTAAAAAAAAATTCATAAGCAACAATTTCAAATCAAACTGCTAACGTCAAATTTAACGTAAAATTATAACCAAATGCCACATTTTGTAGATACCTAATAGATCCGCTGGAGTCTCAATATAGAAGTAGCCTTCATAACAACAATCTTTTCTTTCTCGAGAACTAAAATTTTAAGAAGGAAATTAAAAGCTTTTTAAGTGAAAGGACATTCATTACTCCAAAGGTGTTAATTCAGGTCGGGGCCCAAAATTTTAATAGAATCTTAATTGGGTCGCGGGACCTATGAAGCTGATTTTCGGCGAAAAGATAAATAGGGAAGAAAGACCGCGCTTGAGACTTCCTCTGCGATAAATATAAGGTAGATAATTAATTACGGTAGATGATTCTCATTCTTGACTCAAGCAAGATTAGACTTTTACGGCCTTACCATTAAACGGTGTTTAAAGTTAAAGACTATTTTAAAAGCTTTTTGTCACATTTTAATATAATCGCAGATAGGATGACGTCGAATTGTGAGTTTTACTAGATATGGGATTTCGGGTCTATATCTTTCCAGGAAGCTTGCAAATTGAAACAAAAACATTACGTCGGTACCTAACGTACTCACGAGTACTAAATGTTGGTGTAGTCATATAACTACTATGTATGTCATTTATTTACGGAGATACAGGTGGTAGTGCTGCTGGAAAGGCGTCATTCTGGCAGCGCCACCAATGTGCCTGTAAGTATATCCTTAATTCCAGGGGAATTGAGTGTGGATTCTACTCTAAAAGTACGAAATCGTCGCGTCGCGTAAAATGCAGAAATATGCTATAAGTACTTTTCGAGATACAGAGGTGGCGCTGCTAGAAAGACGTCATTCTGTAGATACTTACTCCATTTGTTAAGTAGGGCCCTTAGCTTAACACTAGGGATGGGTACCAATGATTGCTACTTTTAAATAATTTTCATTTGATAGTTAGGTATTTTTTTTTCCACATGATTTCACATGTTAAATATATTATAGTAAGAAAATTCATTTGATATGATTTTTCACGTGCTAGTCATGAAATCACTTACCAACGAGTATATCTAAGAAATACCTACCTGAAAATCCATTAAAATCGGTAGGGTCAAGGCGGCAACAGTGGCTATAGCGACAACAGTGGCGCAGTGGCCATTTGTTAGAAAGTATTAGAGATAGCTATCTCTCTCTCTCTATGTTCGTGTTTTGAAGCCTTCCGTAGAGTCTTCAAAACACGAACATATCACAACCAATCGGCTTCCATCTGCGACGGAATGAATGCGTGTTGCGAGTATTTTTTTGTTTTGACCATCGAAAAAGTGAGTTTAAAGGTAAGATAGACTTTGTATTTTTTCACTTACCTTTTGTTACTTTTTAAAAGTGATATTTGGGATAAAAAGTAAGTTTATTTGAGATTGTTTTGGCGTTTACTGCACTTCCGTTTACGCAACAGTGTGGCGTGTGGCATGGGGTATATCCAAAATGGCGGTTTAGTACACAGTGGCTCAAATCACTTTAGTACACAGTGGATCATGAACCACTGTGTACTATATTATTACCAACAAGATTCCCACGCATTAATTTGACACATTGGACATTCGCAAAATGAATCCTTGGAATTTCGCATAATGTCACATTCGCATAACGTCACATTAGCAAAATGCCACACTAACAAAGTGCCATATATTATCAAAATAAGAAGATTGTCCAACTCCATTTCTTCCAGTAAGCCAATGATTTATAAATTATAAAATAACACTAATTGAATTATTTTAGTATTTAATCACATTATTTATTCATTTCCATTTATTTTAACATAAAAAAACGCACGTCTTGTATCCCCGAGGGGTACCTAGACATATTTTTTAACAAATATCAAATTTAAAATCTAAACTGAAATTATGAATGCCGCTAAGAAGCGAAAAATGTTGGCTGAGGATACTCAGAATCGGTAACATGTTCCAACAGTTTTTAGAATTTTTGTCAGTTTGTTTATTTGATCGCTCATCACGTGAAAACGTCTGAACAGATTTTGATGTAAATTTTATTAATCTGTTGGGAAAATTTTGCTAGTGTGACATTTTGCGAATGTGGCACTTTGCGAATGTGGCATTGTGCGCCTAATTCATTAATTTAATCCCAGGTTATATAATAAAATGACGAACATTTTGTTAATTTTCTTTTATAGGATGGCTCGTCTAGCAAAGCCACACAATAGTGGCAATCATATGGCTGACAACATGAAAGTAGCTTTAACACATATCGGGAGTGGTATGAGGGTCCGAAAAGCGTCAAACGCCTACGGTATTTTAAGATACGGATTAAATTAGAAAATAAAGACTTTTAAAAAACATAAAACTGCATTTTATTTAGTTAATATTATGGATGATTCACTGTGAACATACCTGATTCACTGGAAACTAAGTTCCGATTCACTGTATCCGACTACCAGTCCATAGTGGCTCAAATGACTTTTTTTGTTAAATACGTTTTATCTCCTAAGATATTACTTTGTTGAACTAAATCTAATAAAATAATGAAAATACATTAGTTACATAACATACTAGTAACCTTTACATCCTCCTAACACTACTACAAATCAAGTGCAGGTCACTGAAAAAAAAAGTGACTTACTGTTGCCGCCTTGACCCTACAGTATAACTCTCAACTTAGCGTGATGATGTAGTACGCAGTAGGTACGCACGCGCAGTCATCACAAATTCAACAATGGTATATTACCACTTAAGTGTCTCGGGCTGTCAAATATTCTTTAGTGTTTAAATTATTACTAGCGTTTGAGGAAACGGATTAGGAAAGTTTCTTGATATCAAAAAATATACTTGATGTCTTTTTTTACCGTCTGGAAAAAAAATAACGTATAAGGTATCTAGAACCAAAATTATACACGAGATTAATTGTGATATAGTCATGTTTAATGAAATATACAAAATCTGGAAAACTACGCACACTGCTATGTAGCAGCTGGCGGTTGTAGGTAGATTGCGCATGAATGGAAGCTACGAGCCTGTTTCTTTTTAAAATATTACTTCAAATATTTTAGTGTGTAATATTGACGACATACCTGTTAGTTTAAGCAAGAAAAATTTGTTTTGTGTCAAATAATGAATCTATTACACTTACCTACCTATTACACCATATTTTTTTCCAGACGGTAAAAAAAAATCAGGCGGTATATAACGAAAAAGGGTACTGTTTTCCTGAAACTAAAGAAAACTCGGGTTTATGATACTTATGTTTAATTTAATAGGTACATTCAAAATATCTTAACGCCGCAAAACTTATTTTTTGCTTATTCTAAGACACTTAACTATAGGTACCTACTTAATTACCTAATGCTGGAGGATAAACATCAATTATTTCTTAATTCTATCAGTACACAGTATTAAAATATATTTTCTCATGTAGCTTAGATTCTAAAGCGTTTATTCACCTTAAAATCTCCGAAAGTCCCGATACAAGCACGGCCATGATATTGAAGAATACTTTTTAGCAAAATTCTTTTACACGTCAACATTTCACATCAATTCTATGGGTCGCGGTTAGGTATATCAAGCATTACTTGACGCCAAGTAATGCTTTGCCGTGCAAGGAAGTTGCTTAGTTTCAAGGTTAATAAATTATGTACTGTCGGCTACACAAGTGACTGCAAATTACTACATGACACTAAGTTTGTTAAGCTCAGGTCACACGCGAGTAGTTTAGGTTATTGTATAAGCAGTGTATGAACGCGACCACAGTGAGCTCGTCTCACCGCCGCGTCGCCCAGTTGGCAGTCTCTTCTACGTCCAGTGGGAGTGGTGTCGGTGGAACGCTGAGTGCTAAGCCAGCCTAAGCCGCGACGCGCGACGGACCCACAGGCTTGGTTCTAGTGTCAGTTCAGTATAACAAAGAACCAAAGGATTGACATAAAGCAAAAAAGAAAAATTGTCCCAAAAAAGTACGAAAACTTAAAAAAATAACAGAAACCAAAGCCTTTTTGAAAAAAGTGATCCAGATTTAATTACCTGCTAAGAAAATATAAGAAATGTTTGAAAACATAAGTTTTCAATCAGTGCGTCCTACCTGTTATGACCTACGGAGCTGAATGTCGTTCAGCGAGCTATGGAAAGAGCTATGCTCGGAGTTTCTCTAAAGGATAGGATTCGTAACAAATACATCCGACAGAGAACCAAAGTTATCGACATAGCTCAAAGAATTAGCAAGCGGAAGTGGCAGTGTGCCGGCCATATCTCGCGAAGAACCGACAACCGTTGGGGTAAACGTGTTCTGGAGAAGAGACCGCAACTCGGCAAACGCAGTGTAGGATGCCCTCCGGCCAGATGGGATGTCGATCTGCGAAAGACTGCAGGCAGATGCTGGATGCGTCGAGCTGAAGACAGGGCGCTATGGCGCTCATTAGGGGAGGCCTATGTCCAGCAGTGGACGAATGTATGAATCATGATGATGATGAAGAAAATATAAGAATACAGAAAATGTCCATGGGAGACATTGACCATCCACTATCAAATGCCTCGTAAAGTAGCAAACTTTATTAAATAAAAAAAAACTACTGCCCAGGCACATGCGTGTTTCGCATTCTCTGTGTGGCTGGGCCTTTAATAAGTCAAATTAATGTTACATAGATTTCTTTGCGAATCTATTCATGTTTCCGACCGTACACTTTTATAAGACTAAATTGTCAAACCGACGTGCTCATCAGTTTAGGTGCATATTTAGTAAAATAAGAGTTTAAAGCGCGTCACACACGGTGAAGATAATCTATCTATATAAATAAAAATGAATTGATGTTCGTTAGTCTGATTAAAACTCCAGAACGGCTGAACAGATTTTGATGAAACTTTTTGTGTGGGTTAGAGTGGGTCCAGGGATGGTTTATACGGTGGCAGAACGACGTCTGCCCGGGCCACTAGTATAAAATATATATTATCTTAGATCATATTTTAGAATATCGCTCACCATACAAATCCTATGAACCATCACACACGACGAAGTTAATATATATTTTATCTTCAGTACGTTTATACGCAAATATGGAAATATATATTTCGTATCTTAAGATAAAATATTATAGCATCTGCACCGTGTGTGACGCGCTTTATAGAGCACTTACCGACGGACGTTTTGTATTCGCGTCCATTTAGCGGATTTTCCCCAAGTTATTGCAATTTGGGTTCTATTCTAATTAGATTAATGAAAAGATGCTATAAGTTTTATGTAACTAGAATAGAACCGAAATTGCAATAATCAGTTAAAAAGTCAGTCGGTACGCGCTCTTACAGTGACAGGAATACCACCTATCATAGTCATTTGTATTCAACTATAGTGTTCCTTTAGTCGCTTCTTACGACATGCGCAGGAAGAGATGCAGATGGCGCATTCTTTATTTCATTCTAGACTAGAAGATATACTCCTATAGGAGAATATCACTCTACTCTAAAATGCCCCAGACCACCATGGGGACCACACTTATTCAAAGGTATACAATTATATAAAAATATGGAAGTGACTCCCATTAAACTCCAAGAATTCTTAAATCTTAATAGAGAAAGTAAGATATAGATAGTTAAGATACAGATATATATAATATTAATACGCAGAAAAAATTATTACTATTCATAATCTACAAATCCTTAGTTGCGGTGTCGAAGTACATACTTACAAAATAGAGCATTTGTCAAATCTATATCTAAAATATATGAGAACTATTATAAAACGCTACATACATTCAATCAAGTCAATATTATATGATGTATGATTAAAAAATACGTTAGTAGGTAAAAGATATTTCATATCATACCTAATTAGATTTAAGAATATATATTAAAAATCTCATTGCACCACTTTATTGGCTATTTTTTTTTTTATATTTACTACAGAATATATTTATGCTGTCACTGTCTGACACAATAGAAAGTAAAGGTGACAGGTGATGTTTATATGACTGTTGAACAATCAGTTATTATAATTAAAACCGTGGAAAAGGTTGCGTAACCACCAGTTACAATTACATTATTTTTATTTTTGAAGTTAATAGCAATGTCAAATGTATCGACAGTCTATACGGTTACAATACACGAATATTTGGTGTGATATTCGGTAGGTATTCGACCGAATCAAAGAGATTTAAATATAATAGGGCATAGAGGGGGCATAGGGAATATTTTCATACAAAACTTTGAAGCCTAAGCGTCATGTCCTTGTTATGTCAGTTAGTATGAACGCGAGCTGTCATTCGGTCGAAATTGTACTAGACTTATTCCACTTGGAATAACTTTTGACTTCAAATTTTTCTCGCTTTGTCCCCTCTATGCCCTATTATATTTTAATCTCTTTGGACCGAATATTACGAACTAGGCCGAATACCACACCGAATAGGAAATAATTTTTATGGTCCATGTTTTGCTTTGGACGAACAAATTGAGATATACAATATGTAACAGAATAAACGCAATTCCTGAAATTCATTGAAATTCAATTCATTCGACTACTTAATCGATTTCAGGTTTTTTTTTTTTTTTTTTTTTAAATGAATTAGCATAACTGAGTTTAGGGCTAGCTATGGAAACTGTTATTGCTCTTTATTTAAGAAATTTGGTTACACAAGTACGAATGCATCATAATTTTTGTTTCTATTCTGTAACGTTGTATTTTAGCAATAGGTACATATTTTACAGACTATTTAGCAACACAGTATTATAAAAATAAACAAATAATGTGTGTCGTGACATGATTAACTTGCAAATGAAAGATGGGTGTATATCTTTCATGCCCGCGCTTGTGCTGCCGCCACACGCACTACAATGAGAATGTCATCCGCAATGGATGGAACGGATATTCGGTATTCGGCCAAATAACTAAAATAACGAATACTGCAGGGACAACTATATAGCTTTATATTTTAATTACAAATGAAATAATACAATAATATATGCAAAATATCCACAACAGGCTTCGTCAATGTAACCAGGAAAAAAAAACAGTCAAAAACTCCACCACTAATCTTCACTGGTTCAAAGGACTATGCTAGCTGCATTGCCATTTGCTACGCTGGATAGCTATAGAGATCCTTTGGACCAGGTACGAACCAGAACGGGGACCGCTACCTCTTGCCCGGACCTTTATATTGATTATGTAACTGTTTTAAAATACATATTCCGTTTTCAGTGGCATTCACTTAGCTATAAGTTTATAACAATAAATTGTTTCATGTATATGTATGTGTTTGATTGAAATCGAAAATATATAAATCAGTAACGTATAATGTCACTGTACAGTATATTATTTGCACTATAATATTTTAATTAAATATCATATACTTATTATGTTTTTTTTAGTCATACACTCACTTAGTGAAAAATTTCGAAATCTATCGTCTTAGTTTATATCTAATACTTATCTATATATAGAGAGTAGGTAGTTCATTCTGGTTAGCATAAGTTGCAGTACCTATCTTATTCCCAAAATTTACAAGCAGGTGTACAACTTGTATAACTTTTTTAGAAGGAGAAATTTAGACAACTCTAAACTATAGGTACTTTAAAAAATTATTCTAATCGAAATAAATCCCGGAACAATTTAAATTTTGTATTTTGAGAATATAGTTACATGATTTGCAAATTGGGGAGATTGGTGGTATTACCTTGGGTTTGGGGCGATAAGTGGTGGCGCAGTTTGATGCTGTAGTTGCATGACATGATTGTCCAAACCACCTGCCATACAACGTGATATTATAGTGGTTGTTTTCCCGCGACAAGGTGATTCGCCCTCAGTAGCACTATAGAATCATAGAAACTTAAAAAAATAAATTGTAAAAAAAATGTTTGCCATTTTTTTGGTCAATTACAAAAAACTTGACGGTACTATCGGAATCAAATCATGTTACTGCGGAAAACCTGAAAACCACCACTATAATTTCATTGTATATCACCGCAATTTAGGGAGTAAGAGACCAGATAGCAATTGAATGAAATAAACAACAATTGTGTAATTAGGGTAAAACACCCAATTAATTGACACTCCAACAGTTTTATTCAAAATTAAAGAAATTACGATACATAATTTTGTTTAGAATAATCAATCGGTGGTTTTATCTTAATTATTCTAAATATATATAATTTATTTAAATCTGTTGGGGTGTCAGTTAATTGGTAGGGTGAACTAGGGTGTCAAATATTGGGTGTTTTACCCCACCTAAGCTTTACAAATTTAACCGGTGACACAACTGTTTTCGAAAATTATAACTCGATTGGTCTTGTCAAATGTCTGCGTTATTCTAATTAAAATGTTAGATATAACTTGTAGCAAATGTACCTTGTATACGCGATTACTACAAAACTTTACCTGCAGGCGTATTCACGGAGCTTCGATATTCGATAAGTATTCGACTCGGAATCGGAAAATCTGTCGAACACTTTCGAAATGGGCTGATGTTGGTGTCGAAAACTAATGACATATGTGACATAAGGATTCGGAAAATTTTTCACTCGATCTGAATCTAACGGAAACGGTATCGAGCCTCCGTGAATACGCCTGCTGGCCTTGTATATTCTGAAATTACTCATCACGTTTTCATCGAAATAGGTAAGTACTAGTTATTGAGGTAATTTTTCGGCGGGCTATTAAAACTACGTCCGCATTTACAAAAACACTTATTGCTATTGTAATTGGGTTTCTTAATTTTTTTTTGTCATTAATCGCAAAACTATATAGGTATAAGTTTTATAGCAATACTATTTTTTTATGTATTAAAAAGTCAGATTTAAAAAAAATTCAATTCATTAACTTTTTAATTAGAACACATTAAAAAAAACTAAAAATAGTTTTGTTGTAAACGTTCAATAAGTATATAATCTCTCGATATATGATATAAATAAAAAAGAATTCAACAACCCAATCCTGGTGTCTTAGTTGGGAGTTAAATATTATACTTGTTATTTAAACGTCGATAGTTTTATGATGGTTTTTAATTCCATTAACTATAAATTACAATGCAGTATTTTGTTATGTAGAGCGGGTCCTCTTTTCATCGACAATATACGCCTTCAAGTTAACTATTAAAGTTGAGATCTATGAAGAAAACCAAGTTGTATTTATTTCCCTTACACTATGGTGTGCGTATGTCATATTTATAAAAAATGTGCTTGCCTTTTTTTTTGCAATTAGTCTGCCTTATTAGTTAAACACGTAAAACGTGGAGAATGTGGCACTTAATGTTATCCCAGACAAGTTCTAATACAAATATAACCTACACTATATACTATCTTAAATATTTAATTAGTTTTTTTTTATTTTATGTTTACAAACGATATTTCTAATGTTTTGTATAGGTAAACCAAATTAATTCTACAATCCAAATATTCTTATAATTATGTATGTACCTATTTAAATTCAGTCATATTTAGGTGTTACAACTGTCAAGGCTTATAGTTACATATATTTATTTTTTTAATTTGATAATCATTTAGCAAATTTGATGAAAGTGCCGATATTTTTAATTTTTAGAGAACTAACTCGCTACGTTGACCCCATACTGACATGATTTCCTGAATTTAAAAAAAGAAACAGCTTGTATGTATTGAGTATGAAATTCTAAAAATATTTTTTTGTATTGATGTTTTACAAACCCCTCATATTAAGTTTTCTTAAATATTTCCTATGTACAGACATCAGCCAGTTATACATACAATAGATATAGAGTTAATACAATCGTATGCTAGTAGCCAAAAACCTAGAACTAGTTTTTTTTTATAAAAAAATACAATCGTGACTAGGCGTTCTAAACAGGTGCACGTATAATATCAGAATATTATATCGACTTATTACAGATTGTATTGTGAATAACAATTTTTTATTCCCAGTTTATTTTTTTGTACCTAGTCTTTTTTTATGTATAGTTTAAAACTAAATCAATTATTTGAATCATCATCATCACCCATATTTTATATTTATGCAAATAATGTATTAAAAATACCTCTTTTTCAAAAAAATTCTGACGCAATTGGAAAAACATTACCCTGCTTCTGAGACGGTCGGGTAAAATATGCCGATTTCTTAAAAAAATTGCTAGATATACCTTATTTACTGAAAAATAAAAATAATTTCTCTTGACAGAGTAACACCGAACGAATAATCGTAGCCTTAACTATCACTGGCATTGGATAACGTATCTTCATTAGTTGAAATTAATTTACACATAAATATGTAAGTACCTAATTAAAGTATATTATCTTCTAACACACTCTTTTCCAATATAAAAATAACCAAAGCTTTTCGTTGATTGTTTTTTGAACTCTTAACAATAAATGTAAGATAATAATAATAATAATAATAAATTGTGGGACACAATTTACACACGGTTATTCAGTCCCAAACTAGGCAGAGCCTGTACTATGGGTACTAAACAACTGATAAACATACTTAAATAAATACTAAAACACCCAGACACGAAGCCAACAGACATGTTCGTGCACACAAATGTACACGATACAGAAAGAAAATTTGAATTGAAATTAGCATCTATATAAATTCGAAATTTGCTTACAAAATCTTTAGTTTCGCGAATAACCTAACATTACATTACATTATTTTTATGATAAAGTTAACTTAAAATTAAAATAATAATGTTAGGGTCGACAAAATTATAAAAACAATTAAAAAATATAAAAACAAAATTATAAACACAATTTTGCCGGATTTGGACGTTGCGAAACCGTATAAAAATAAAAAATAAATAAAAATAAAAAATTCTGAAATTATCTATACAAAATGGCCATTCACACTTACGGACCTAACATTAAAGTATATTATTTTGGTAAGAGATAGGCAATATTTAAATTACAAAAATACATAAATTACACTTAAAGACAACCTACATAACATAAAAAGGGTTGCAGGCAAAACAAATATACATTTTTTTTTCTGGTAACATCACAATGGCCAAAGAACGAAAAACAGATTATCCTGGTAGACCAAGAGAAAATCCTGATGATGATATGAAAATTTCGTGTTATCGAAACTCAGTTCAACGATGATTATTTGTCGAAAAGGTATATTTAAATGGAAAGAGTACATCCGAAATTGCAAACCTCTGTAGATGAAGAAATCAACCTAAATGCCAAATTAAAAAGTCCAAAGCAGACGCGCTTGGAATTTTTTGAAAAAAAAAAGAAAAACCTTAAAATTGAAAAAGAACCGAATCTAAGTTTCAAGTTTTGTTCCAACATCATAACACGGACTGTCACAGAGGTTTCTTGGTTTTTATCACGGAATGATATTAATTCGTAAAATATCAGATTCCAGACTCAATTGGTTGATCCAGACACACTGATGCTTGACTGGCTACGACAATACAAACAGTATTACTAACCCCTACGCTAATAATAAGATACGATGTAACGGCTAGGTAAATATTACATACTTAGATATAGCTTACAAAAACGTGAAACTACTTAAATTTTATAAACTATACTATTTCAAATTGAAGAGGCAATCATAAATATTGAAAATACCCATCCTCGGGAAATAGCCCCTTCCCCGGGGCAGAGTAAAAGGGACCAATGAAGCGTAGAAAAGAGAAAGATAAGTCATCGGTCCCCGATAAATACGAGTATGAAGACAGAAAAGTGACAAGTGTCCCGTCAAGCTACAAAATCCTGAATACTTAACTGGGACAGCAAAAAAAATATCTTAAAACCTATTATGCTATTAGTAGGTACCAAAGCTAGAAGTTATAACGCCTATGTTACATAAGTATCCTTAAACAACGTGAAACTCACTCAGAAACATATAGACTAGACTTAAATAAAATTGACGGCAATCACAAATGTGGGCCCTGGGGCATACTATCTCATCCCCTGGACAGTGGATGAGATATCCCTTGCCGGGGGGCAGTTACCGAAGTTAAAGAAGCAGAGAAAATGATGAAACGGATCGGCCGGGGTAATATTCAAAAGGGACGATGGATCTGTGACATCGTCCAGTATAAAGACAGGAAAGCGACAAGACAGACACACAATAGTATTGACCGCCAGTAAGACACTGATATTTGGCTGGTGTATTTTGCAACTGTAAAGGGCTAGCCACATTTGGAGCGAAGCGACACGAAACTAAGTTCATGATCATGAAGTTAGCTTCGTTTCGCTTCCAATGTGGCATGCGCTTAAGTCGAGTAACCTAATTAAGCAAATATTTGTATAAACTTAGTTCCTTAATTACAAGACCAATGTGCTTTCTTAAATACAATTTAAAACCCTAATCAGATTATTAAAGTACCTACAATAAGAAACGCAGATATAACCTAAGTGATCCTAACGTAATTTGAACTTTATCGTTTACAGGATAAAGACTAATAAATAAGTTTTGAATAATATTTGTAAATTCTTATCCCTTTTGGAGCTACGCATAAGTATTTACAGTCTACATTGTCATTACGGTTTGAAGTGTTCACATAATTCTTATTAAGTTACCTTATTATAGTCTTAAATAAAATTATTATCTAGGTATATTTTAAATAGGTGGTAAATAAGAAATACTATGAATATTTTTTAAACCGCTTATGGTATAAGTTAAATACATTTTTCATCCAACTCACTCTTTTATTCAAGCATTACTCTTTTGGCATTTTTAATCAATGAAGTTGCTGCCCAGATTAGTAATTTAGAAATAGGTAATAATTGAAAAAATAAACTAGATTTTATTTTATACTAGCGACCCGCCCTTGCTTTGATTTAGTTTATATGGTATATAAAAACCTTCTTCTTGAATCACTCTATCTATTAAAAAACCGTATCAAAATCAGTTGCGTAGTTTTAAAGATCTAAGTATACATAGGGACAGACAGTCCGGAAGCGACTTAGTTTCATACAATGTAGTAATATAATAATATTATATTACTACATATGTTGTAGTAATATTGATATTTTTTGGATTTACAAAAAGTATCCATCTCATACAATAAGTGGTTTATCTACCTATTCACAGCAATCTTTGTTTAGCGTAGGTACAGTCAAGAGCAAGTCAAGCTTGACACTACCAGTGTAAGCTGAGCTCTGATTTGTACTGCGCGCCATAGAATACAGGGCCGGATCAAAGTCCAAAGTGTCAAGCTTAGCGTGCTCTTGACTGTACCTATTATGTCATCGACCATGTGATTAAAATGTCATTATTCACAAAACCTAGAATATTGTGAATAATGGCATTAAATCAATGAATAAATAATTAGTAGGTAACAATTTACACACGGTTATTCAGTCCCAAACTAGGCAGAGCCTGTGCTATGGGTACTAAACAACTGATAAACTTAAATAAATATTAAACACCCAGACACGAAGCCAACAGATATGTTGATGCACACAAACGTTGACCCCGAGAGGGGTCGGACCCGCGACCTCTGACTCAGAAGGCAGGGTCACTACCAACGGAACCAACAGGCCCGTCATTAAGTTTGAAGCTGAAGTAGGGCCGCAAAACTTCCGATGATTGATTTATCCATAGCATAGGTGCTGGACCATGTGATTAAACGGTTTCATGTGATTATTAACAAAACCTGGAACATAGGGTAGTGTCCTACTTAGTCAAATCAGTTACTTTTTATGATCTGTCAAAACAAAATGTACTGAAATAGCAAGGTGTGACGTCATAGTTTCTAGTACTCAATGGAAGCATTTTTTGATTGTTTTATTAATTTTAAATTTTGCTATAATTGTAAATAGAAAATCGCAATGCATATTTTGACGTGTTTTGGGATTATCTTTTTAATGAATTACTACTCGCAATTTAATTTCGATGCTGTCAACTACCCCATTTTGAATAATGACATGATACATATCCGTTGGGAAAAAAAATTTAATTTTAAATTTGGAGCTGCAGTATGGCCAAGATAATAACGTTAATTGATAATCCATAACTTATAGCTACCGACTAAATTATATTTTACATGAAACATTTTACATGACATGTAAAAGTCGGGTATCCAAATGGGCCCGGGAGACGACGGGGTCGTCATAGTGTTTAGAGTGCTATCTAAGTACAGAAATAAAAAAAAATTTTTTTTAAAGTTTCGCTCACAGACTAAGGGTTAACCACTCACCAGTGAAGCGACCAGCTGACGGTCGGAAATAAAAAAAAAAAGTTAGGTTTGGATTCGTGAAGAGTCGGTGAAACGTAGGTTACCGAGCCCAATCGGAGCACTGTAGAGTGTTAGGTTAGGTTAGGTTTTGCTGTGTTGCATGGATTCAGTGCCTTTTGGAGTACATTACTACCGGCCCTGATCGTACAACACTACGAGAAATTCTCACCGCAGACGATAAAGAATTGGCAATGTGCGTCACTCATAAGCTTGGAATTACAATTAACCAAAGCGATAAAAATGACACTAGAAATACCGAAGGGAGAACTAATCTACTTCCAATAAAAGGCGCAAGAGGAGATTCAATTTTCGGAAGAATGTTGGAAGGAACTTCTACATCCGATGAAAACGTACGTGAAAATGGGATCAATAATGAACAACAGCTGCATCAGCGTAGACACACACACGATGAGTCTAGAAATCAATCGGAATCAGATGCCGACGAGGGAAGGTTCAACACGCACTTACACTAACATCACTATAGAATAAGTAATGGATGATAAAAAGGACGATCGACAACAACGCATAAATTTAAAAATGTAAATAAAATATATATAAGGAAAATAGTACTCGTATTATTTCATTCCATTCATAACAAAGGAAACAGACTCAGTAAGGTAATGGTTAGTTTAAGAATGTAATCATAGATATTAGAAGGAATCATATCAGCATAAGCCCCACATGACAAAAACATCACATAAAACATGACAACTTAAAATACTATAAATTATATGGTAAGACGGCCATTCTCATATATTCTAGTACATTCTCAAACGTGTAGTACTTCTCATGTAGAGAATGACAGAATAAGAAAATTGCCTAATGTATTGTCGTTTTAAAAATGCGTCTTTAAAAAGGTACTCAGCATAAAATATACCTTATTTCTAACTATTGTCTTAATTATATTAATTTTAGTCGTTTCTTTCAAATATTAAATTTTAATTTCGCACACAGTAAAACTACATATTTTTCCTTAATTTAATCTTAAATTTAATCTTATCTAATTGAGGTGGATTCCCGTACGGTTGTATGAAGTATATTCATTTTTGTGTGTTTGTTTTATTATATTGTATTATAATTTATAATGTATTATACCTTATACAAGTTACAAATCTTACTACAATACAACACAATACGACATGTTTGCTTAACACATAGTTTACCTACGTTTTTTGATTAAATCATAATCGGATAAGAATGAAATAAACGTGAAATAAGTATACTGAGAATTAAATATTACAAAGACAAATCCACGCCATATGAAAACTAATGAAATTTACATTAAATTAAACTAAATAATAATGTTCGATACATGACTAAAAATCACATTAAGAAGTTCATACTTTGAGCAACTGTTTTTTAAAAACTTATAAACAAATATTTGAATCACACCAGTCTTTGAGCGTTGTAACTCACATATTATTTTTGTTTGGTAGAGATCATGCTATAAATTACTTTTGCATGCCAGTTGCTGGTGAAATGTGTGAGACTACATATTATAACTGAACATTTTCATGTACCACATTTTGGGCAACATAAATTATTTCTATTTCACACACAAATTTTGGGGTCCGGAAACTAAATTGGGTATTGTTTAGTATCTACTTCCAAAAATTTAATAACTTTGCCAATTATTTTTTTAATTAATCCTTGATTTTTGGTGACATGAACTTCATAGGAATAACTAAAATATTAACTCCTACAAAATATTCACTTCTGAATTATGTGGACGCCTAAATACTTGTGCGTAAAACAATACACCTTACAAGATAACATTTGTTTGATCAAACTTATTTAACATTTTTATAAGATTAAATTTTACACTTAGGTACTAAAACTTATATACAATGAAAATATCCGAAACATTGAACCAAAGTTTTCAATGGGTACTAAACATTAGGGAATTAGGGATTCGAGTAAAACATAAGCAAAGGCGGATTGCCGACCAAAGTAAACATAATATCTATTATAGTAGAGTCACACCAAGAACGATTTGACATATTATGTAACGTAGAGCCCTTGCAGACGAGGGGTACTTTGCTAATAACTAAGGTACGCACCAACTCACTCGACATATTACTGAGTGAAGGATGTTTCATTTTTGTTCTATTTAGGTATATTCTTAATAGCTTTTGCTGGCGACTTCGTCTCCGTACTGATAAAAAAGAACTCTGTATTTATAGATAACTTGGCTTCTAGGTTTATCAAGATGAATCATGTAGGTACCTAGTTAGACCTGCAATAATACTACGGAAACCGCATTCAATTTCATGCATTATTTTTTGCGTGATGCCCGTACAAAAATACGGACACACAGACTATTACAGCAGCCGTTGCCGACGACGTTAGCAGTTGCAATTGACGCCGACAAGGCGACGATAGATCGGCTGCAGTCAACTGCTGACGTTGACGGCATCTGGCGTGTCAACAGCAGCAAATGTGTCATCAGGAAAGTGAAACTCGTCTGTAAGAGCTCTTGAAAACGTCAATAGTGATGTATATCCATCAATATTAACGCTAGTTAGAACTCATCTACCTATATCATAAGCAATAATACCTTGACTTACTTGCCAGTTCCGCATGCATAAATATTTAGTATTAAAAATATATATGTAAGTAAATATATATAAGAAGAAAATAAATACTGTAATATATATTTAAAAAGAATGTAACATTTTTGGTTTGGGTTTAAATTTAATATTTGGTAAGTACTTATCTAAGTATAGAAATTAGTTTTCACTATCACAGTTGACACAAAAATGACCCCGGTCTGGCGATAGGCTCACAGCCCATTTAAGAATGCGGGAAATACTCTGGTGAAAAGTGTGTACTGCACGAAAAGGAGTAGGAGTACAGACGTGCGTTTATTTTGAATCATTCTAGTGTAAAACAAGTCGTTATTAACGCGACGGTCCACATCAAAAGCGGCAAGGCACTGAGGCGACTTAAATGACTGTACGTAAGCTAGTAATGCCCATTTTCACCAAGAAGCCCCTAAAACAAATTCTACGTAAATGTCTTAGATTAAGGGTTCCCCTAGAACGAATACTTACTTAAACTATTACAGGATTTAGGTGACACTCAAACGTTGGTGAAAATGAACTCCTGATTAGTTATTCTTTAAATATTGCTATGGGATCCTTAAATTAAGGGCTCAATGGTGAAAACGAGCAAAACGAGTCCTAAATTTAACGCTTAAACACGTACACTTTGCCCTGCTTTTTTGGTTTGAACTATCGCTTAGAGCTAAAAAAATATTTAAAAAGATAATAATAAAACTAAACACTGAATACTCGGTAGAACATAATTGATGCAAAGCGCACTGTCAAATCGTCAATAGATTTTGGCTCTACTATATTAACACATCAAATCAACTAGACGCTAACAAGCAAAACATTAAATTAACGACTATGCAGCCACATGGTTAAATAAAAGTAATAAAAATAAACAAACAAAATCATAAAACTAATAATTGAACGTAGGAAGTACGACGCAAAGTAAATAAAATTAAAATATATCTAAAATTAAATTATGTTATTGATATCACACATCACGTTATAATTAAAAGTTAGTTACCCTAAGTATATCACTTACAATACCACATTTAAAAGTATTACTAAACATTATTATTGAAGGATTTATTTCAGTTTTACAGCTCCTGCCTGACAGACATTACAATTTTGTAACCGAATGTTAACTTACTTCTGATTATTGTATCGAGCTGAATTTAATACAATGTAATATTGAGATGAAATCCCGACCTTATCGAGCTCAGTCTGGTATATACGTATAATCCAATTCTGGTAAAATAGGTTATGTAAAAAAAACTTAAGTACAGTCAAGAGCGCGCTAAATGGCGCGCAGTATAAATCAGAGCTCAGCTTCAACTGGTAGTGTAAAGCTTGACTTGCACTTGACTGTACATACCTATATTACTTTTTTTTATTAAATATTTATCGACATTTATATTGTTGAAAAGTAGATAGCTAATAATTAATAAAACTAACACTGTAATTGTGACTGAAAATCAAAAGTTTATAATCGAATGTTAACTACACATACCTATTTAAAATCGATGACAATTTAATATTTCAGGCTTTTAATATTATCAGAATATTGATGTTTAGTAGTATGACATTTAGAAAACATATATGCATGGATTAGGCGCAAAATGCCACATTCGATTTTCGCAAAATTTCACATTCTCAAAACGCCACATTCTCAAAATGCCACATTCTCAAAACGCCACATTCTCAAAATGCCATTTTCGCATAATGCCACACTCTCGAACATACTGCAAGAAAGAGAGTTGAACAAGTATGGCACTTGGTTAGTGTGGCATTTTGCGAATGCGGCATTTTGCGTCAATGTGGCATTTTCCGAATGTGGCAATTTGCGCCTAATCCCACTTAGAAAGGATTTTTGGAAATTATTAACCAAGGTTGTTGGATAGGGTATGAAATTTGGTATGAAAGTTTGTCATTTTTCCAAATCCCATCAAGCACAGCCATAGTAACTTTATATTATACTTCCTTATGGGTGAGCAGAGACACTTAGCTCAGCAGAGGGCTGTGACGGGTTCGTGATGATGGTCATTGTACTTTTTTTTAATAATAAAAAAGGGGCAAACGGGCAGACGGGTCCCCTGATAGTAAGTGACTACCGTCGCCCATGGACACCTGCAACTCAAGAGTCACAACTGCGTTGCGGGCCTCTGAGGTGGGAGTAGGGGAGGGGGGGAGGGCGAGGGGTTGGGGCTTATTAAGTTCGCCATGTGTACACTTTCTTGGTACATACATGAAGTTAAATAAATAAATAATGGTTCTTTTAATTACCGTAGACTTGCACGAGACGCTTGTTAGCTGACTTGCTGGATTATTATTACTTCTTTCTTTTTCGTGTTACCCGGAGTCCTACGCGTAGCTACGCCCTCCGATTTAAGATATTTCGACCGTTACTTCGGACCGTTCTGTGTCAAAACGTGACACGCGTTACAGCAAAAATGGCACCACAACTGTGTCGTTACTTGGGAAAATCTTAAACCGGAGAACCGGAGAGCTCACCTGTCTCGCGCAGTGTTCGTGGTCGTTCAAAGCCAAGAAAATGAGACACAATTGATTTTTAATAGTTCTGTCGCGCATTGGAACCGGTGCTTGACTGATAGTCTCGAATCTCTATAGATATACATACTTTTAATTAATTTAAGTTTAATTTAAGTTGCAAATACAAAATCTATTTGCAACTTTTTTAACCCCTAAACAAACCCTAAGGTGAGAATATTTTTCGACTGCTCTTATTTAACCACTCAATCCAAAGAATGAAATAACGAAATGTAAACAAATTAGTACACGATTTAAGCACCATCTGCTCTTATTATTTGTGTTGAATTAATTAAAAATTGTACAGTAATACTTTTACAATGTGGTATAACATTCTAGAATATTTATCTTAGCAATATTTAAAATAAACTGAATTGGTTCCATAGAAACATACATAGCATTTCATCACCCTTTTAAATCTAAAATTTTGGTGGCATTCTTTCCATTACGCTCTAATAAGTTTAGGCTGCTTTCCACATATGTACAAGTGTTGCCGATCAATATTGGATTATTGATACCAATATTCATAGTTCAAATGAGGCATCTACTTCATTTAGTTTCATTGTCAGTCCTTATCTATGAAATTGCCGAAAAATTCAGAATTCCTGTTTTTGTTCCTATTTTTGTAATTTTCGACAATTTTTTTTTAAAGTTGACTAACTTTAATGCTTGATAAATAAGCCTGAGAAGAGTTCGTTGTCGTGCCTTGTGTTGCCCGATTGATTCTTGGAATACTTTTATTGTAGACAGTTCTATAATAATATTACTAGATTTGGACGTTACAAACCGTAAAAAAAATGCTTGTAGAAAATATTGTTTTCTTTAAATCCTCCATACAAGACGTCAATTTCATAAGTATGAAAGTAAAGATCGGCTTGTTGTAGTTTATCGATTATATGACTAGTGTAAATGGTGTGACAGTTTAACACTGAGCCAACACGGCGATAAAGAGGGTAAGTATGAAGAGTAAGGAAAACTGTCTCATATGGGCGACTAGTTGAAAAAGTATCAAGCTTTAAGCAATAACTAAAAATAGTCTAAAATAGCGCTAGTATAGGCAAAGAGTATGGTATGAATGCAGCAGTTGTTAACAGATTTAAGTGTGCCGCGAGTTAGAAAATTTATAATTTTTGGTGACTAGAGTAGTTGATGACATTCCAGTTTAGAAAAGCTCAACTATTTACTATCACTCTCTAAAATAATTTAGTAAATGTATAATACTGTAACAAATTTTCGAGCTTTCTTTGAAATTTGCCCTGTCGCTACTATTTTACCCATTATTATTATTATTAGAGTCCTAATTATCGGAATCGGCTTTATTTGACAGTTATTGCGCGTCCAATACAAGTACAGACACGGATGGCAATTACTAATGACAGGTGTTCATCAGAAGCAAAGCACAATCGATTTAAAACCAAACAATCTGTCATATTTCCTCTTATTTCTCAATTTCATGGTTGTGTGAACGACGTAAGGTCCATTTTGCATTCTATAAATCTGATAGATTTTGACCTGAAATTGGCTGTACGTCAAATTAAAATCGATTTCAATAAGGGTTGTTAAAAGACTACGCCTGATTTTCTAATTTTCGTGTTTAATTCCTGGCCTGCGATCTGCGAAAGGCTGCAGGCAGATGCTGAATGCAACAGGGCGCTATGGCACTCGTTAGGGGAGGCCTATGTCCAGCAGTAGACAAATGTAGGCTGATGGTGATGATGAATTCCTGGCCTTCAATAGTATTGCCTCATTTTAACTATGATACTACTTACTTATCAATACAGATTTCCCAAGAACAACTAATCGATCAGCAACACGAACTTATTATATTATATACTTATGTAGAGTTCTTCCAACGTAGAGTAGGTAACTTTTGTCCAGAGGGTAGCCGGAAAAACTTTAAGTACTATTTTGCGATTGATCTCGAAGCTTCATTCTTCATTGGACGAACCCAACATTAAAACACATACTTAAATCTTACTTAATTTAAAATTAAATGGGCACTTGGTTTTCTTCAATTAAAGAATACTTAATTCTAACAATAAAAAAGAAGTTACGTAGGTAGGTATTTGTCATGTTGATGAAAACTTAATAATCCCAATAGCATAGTAAAGAGATTTCGATACGAAAATGCCGAGGGCGCGATAAATGTGGTGGTTAACCATTAGTAGTCCCAAAGAGGTTGTGATCAAATATAAGGGTAATGGTGATAACGTCTAGTCTAAATTGAGGTACGCTACTTGACCGAGATTTTGTATTAAACTTGTATCTACAGTTCTGTTTTTACTACGCTTATGAGATATGAAAATAGCAGTCTGATAATTATAGACTGAACGGTATTATTTGTGGTGGAATTTCTTTTTAAGTATTAAAACATAGTAAAGGAGAAATTGTTTAGATTTTGAGGAATGACAGTCCAGTTTCGGTGGCGTGAGTTCCACCTGCGTTGGATGGTGATTGAATATGGCAGACCGTCTTTTTTTCGAAGGTTTCAACACTTTCTACAGATTCACATATTATAGATTAAGGCATATGCTTATAAAATAAGGATTTATTTTATTAATTGTAAAATAAACATACGAAGCATCAGTCTACCACGGGCGATCAATGACAATAGATAATTCTATTGTTATGCTTTTCTTGATGGGCTAGGTGTGTCAAAATTGCAGGCAGAGAAGTTAAGTCCTTTGTGAAACCGCAAAACTATTATTAGGTAGGTACTTAGATTTATTGTCTCTTCCCATAATGAATCCAAATAAAAAAGTAGAGCAGTAGGTAGTCCTGGAAAGCATCAAAATGTCAGAGAAGATGTTTTATAAGATTATGAAGTTATTTCGAGTTTTTTGGTAATATAAATAAGTTTTACAAAATACACACTACCCACCAGTACCACCTAATCCACCTTTATACTTCCCCAGCCTTCCCCTAGATCCACCTTAACTTCCTCAAACCTCCCCCGAATCCACCTTTACTTCCTCAGCCTTTCCCTGGATTCACTATTACTTCCTTAGTCTTCCCCCAGATCCACTTTTACTTCCTCAGCCTTCCCCCAGATCCACCATTACTTCCCCAGTCTTCCCCCGGATCCTCCATTACATCCTCGCCGTAACCAACCCCCGACCCCCAACCACCAAGATCCACTCTAACTTCCTACTCGTAAAATGTTGACGCCTGGTAATACGTTTTAGTAATAAATAATTAACAAATCAATGAATAGCGTGAGTATATATCCTTGATGAATGAAAATGAAAAATATTTATTTCTTTAACTAATTTAAGTATCTGTGTTTTGATGGCATGTCGTAAAAATCGATTTTGTTGTCTTTGTTATTATCTTATACCAATTTTCTCATGTATGGCTTGTAGTTTACACGAAATTGATTTATGGTTCAATTAGGACTATTTAGATGATATACAAAAAAGTTTTATAATGTGGCTTAAGTTTAAAAATAAGGATTATTTTTAGTCTATTTCCATGTCAATAAAATATTTACACTGTTGTATATATCACTATAGAAAATAATCCCAGTCTTTCTCCCCAGGGCGGATCCAGGAACCCTCCCCTCCCCCCCCCCTGAATCTGCCCTTACTTCCTCCTTATAACCAACTGCCTCTGTCTCAATCTCAACTACCCCGATAATAAAAATCATATGAATTTCAAAAATAATGAAAAAAAAAGGGTGTTAACGGTCTATTATGACTGGTATGCGTTCGTCATTGGTAGGTATAGATGGTGTTGTTGTTTTTATTGTAATTCTTTCGCTTTTTGATTGATGGTTTGATTGAGTGATTATTTAGAGGGAATAAGGTTAACTATATCATTCAAAAAATATCACTACAAAGAGAGGGAGAGCTGCTTCATGAATGCAACTCTTCCTCCAAGGAGTATGTACTGAGGTAATAAAGTAAGGGCGGACCTGGGAACCCTCCCCCCCTCCCCCAGTTCGGCCCTTACTTTCTTCCCGTAAAATAATGACGCCTAATTTGAAATTTCAAAAATAATCATATCAAGGAATGTCTTGTAGTCCTTCTAGGTAAGTCCTTTTTGTCCTTAATGTATTCGTACTTGGTTAAGATTCAATACTATCAATGAACTTTGTAGTTTAATCTTTTCCTTCGAGCCCGAGCGTGATTGTTTGATTGTTGCATGAAAACTAAATATTTAGAGCATGTATTGTTTGTGGTACACATTTAAGAGTAAGCTTGACAGTTTGGACTCTGAACCGGCCCTGTATTCTATGGCGCGCAGTATAAATCAGAGCTCAGCTTAAACTGTCAGCGTAAAGCTTGACTTGCTCTTGACTGTACTATTCTTAGTTACAAAAAACGCCAGTAAGGGCACACCCAGAAATTAGCTAGTGAAAATATAATTAAATAAATTAATCATAACTGTGAATGTATCTTTGATGAGTTGGTATTTTTAATTTAATGAAATTGTGTTTTTGTACCGATTGTCTTCGTTAGCACCCATAAAAGATTGATGAGTTAATGAGATTATTCTATAGTTAGATAAACAATAGGGTATTTGACTGTACCGAAATTTAATTGTGAGTAATCATTAATAAAAAAGGTTATCTAGAACTACCTTTAAATGCATTTCGATTTTCATTTGACAGTTACAGCAAATTTTTAAAACAATAAAACAATCAAAGAAGTGATGCAATTGAGTACAAAAAATGATGACGTCACAAAGTCAGTACTGCGTACATTTTTCATTGCAAATTTTCGTTTTGACAGATTATAAAAAGTAACTTATTTGACTAGGCAGTAAAATACCCTATTGGCAGCTTTCGTCCAAGAGCGGACCCAGGAACCCACCTCCCCCCCCCCCTCCCCCAGATCCACTCTTGTTTCCTCTACTTAATCAACTGCTGCTCCTACACTAATCCGTTCTTACTCATATCAAGTTGATGGCTGATTTTGAATTTTAAAAATAATGAAATCAAGGAATGGCGACAATGTAAGTGTGAAGATTTAATGATATCAATAATCTCCTTTAGTGCATTCTTCTCCTTCGGGCCTCAAGGAGCAGAAGTACTGAGGTTATTGATTGATGAAAAAGTGGCAGTACCCGAAACCGACGAGCATGTGTGAACCGATTGATGGATGTGGATGAGGCGCGATAGGTGTGTTGGGACCGTAGCAGGTGGCGGTCTATTGCCTCTGCCCTTCGGGAAAAAGGCGTGAGCGTATGTATGTAAAAAGTGGCAAGGTCAGACTCGGGAACCTACCCCTACCTACCATACCCCTAGATCCACCCTTACTTCCTTACCGCAAAATGTTCACGCCTGATTATAAATTTCAAAAATAATCAAATCAAGTAAAGTCGTGAGTCTTAACTTAACCCTTTAACGGGCATTGGTTACTTTAATTTTTTTATTGGTTTTTAGTCTTATTTCAATTACATAGAGTTCAATTTATCTACTATATAAAAATAAGTCGGGTTTTCCTTCCTGACGATTTAACTCCAGAACTGACGAACCGATTTCCATGGTTTTGCATTCGTTGGAAAGGTCTCGTCTACTATATAAAAATAAGTCAGGTTTTCCTTCCTGACGATTTAACTCCAGAACTGACGAACCGATTTCCATGGTTTTGCATTCGTTGGAAAGTTCTCGGGCTCCGCAAGGTTTATAGCAAAGAAAATTCAGCATTGCACCCGTGCGAAGCCGGGGCGGGTCGCTAGTGCCTTATAAAGTGTAAAGTCCCTTATGTCTTGTATGTAATGAGTTGCTACTTGCTAGTTAGTGAAGTCTCTATACCATGCAAAAATTTGTTATTCTAGATTTAATCTCCGTCCCATATTTTTCTTATTTCCCTACAAGTAATGAGCCGAGGATATTGGTGGTTGGATGAAGGCTGTTTACTATAGGAGGTAAGGACTACTGTAGTCTTTGATAATAAGAAATTTCGCGTATTCCTTTAAGGCTTATCCAGAAACACATTTCCCTACCTCCCAGTTTGAATCTTGCTTCTTCCCCATAAATTAAAAACATGAGTACTTATTAGTTAGTTCAAATTATTTTAAAGATTATAAAAGTTAAATCATGATATTGACAAATATTAAAAAAAACTGCAAAGAATTTAAAAGATTATAAGACTTAAATCAAGGTATTTACAAATATAAAAAAACTGTTGTTTTTAAACCCCTCTCCTTTTTAACCTCCTAAAAGGAACGATGCGCTGATGATTGGATGAAGACTTGTTTTCTCTTCGTAATTAGCAACCAGATCCGAAATCTTTAGCATCGGTTTCACAGAATTTTTATTGCTTGAATATTAAGCGCCCATAAAAAAACGGCTTTATCCTTACGTTTTTTAGTAATTTTTGATAGACACCATGAATTTCACACTTATTGATTTTTATGGCCAGTGTTTGTGCCTTTCTAAATGATATAGACGATTATGGTTTGAGTAATATCATCTACAATGTCCAAAATAGTACTATTTTTAAGTTATATGTTCTGATTGCCGGGTAGTGAAAAAAGCCAAAAAAAATCTAAAATCTTTATAATATTTTTTGGAAGACATTAATATATACAAAACATTTGTAAAGGCAGAGTTGAAGTTTATAAGTAGTATTAATAATATCTAATCTAATGATACGTTATCGAATTATAAGATTTTTTTATTTGGGTGTCTTTAGAAGTAAGTAACTATCTGTTTATTTGGTAGAAATAAAATTAACAAAATAAGAAACGACACTTAACTACGGTCAAGTTACAATATTATACGCTTTCCTTATGGTCTCCTTAATCAAAATGCACACAGACACACATTATCTTAATTACTAACCCTTAAATCTTATTTATATATAACTTACCACTTATGGGACTTGGGAACGAATCTGTATAGTAAAACTATTTAAACTTATTAAAATTAATATTAAAATTAAAATTAATATTAAAAAATACTACGCTAACATTCATTTCAGTTATCACTCCGTTGACGAGAAAGCCATCTAAGACGACTATATGATATGCTTAAACGAAATCTTAATGTTTAAATGTATTAGGTTTATAAGAAGCATGGAAGAAGAGAAACAGTACTTAAATTCATATTTACATAAGGTGGCCTTAGCACTAAAAATCAATATAAAATAGGATATAATATATTATATGGACATCGCACAGTACTTCAAAGAAGACAAAATGATAGTTTTTATAAAATCATTATTTATTTGAAAAAAAATAGAAATCTTACTGTAATATACTTTTTGAAATTGAGATAAATATTGCAAAAAGTGTACACTACGAATAATGTACCTATTTAAAATAAAAACAGTGAACAAAATAATTTAAAAATGCCAATGTTTTGAAGTTCACACACCGCTGCACGTAGGAAGAGAAGCAACGATTTTAGTCTTGCTTTTTCAAAGTACTTGCGGGTCTTTATATACATATTAAAATATACTTATCATACACTGCAACTTGAAAAAATATTAGTAGGCTTGTAGAAGTGTTTCTAAGGCCACATTCGATTGACTAAATAAATGACAGGTCCATAAAAAGGACTTATAAATTTATATCATGTCGTAGTATATCATTAATTAAATATAACATTCAAAAGCAATACATATTTAAAAATATATGTTAATTATATCTATTCACAGCTAAACAACGCACGAGAATCTAACTAAGATATTTATAATTATAAAAAGAAGATCACATTACGTAATTGAAAACATAACACTGTAACGAACAACGTACATCAAATGCGTATTAAAATTTAGAAAACAAACCAACACGTCACACTTCACAATAACAAACAACTTTTAAAAAATCCAAAAGAAACACGATTAAATACATACAAAAATAATTTGCTTTAATAATAAGAAAAAAATCGCGCCTACACGCCACGCCTCCGACCAATGAAATCCACACCAACTGCTATTTTGAACGTTTAACGTTTGTTTCAACGGCCTTTTGAATGAAACCGTTGTTACATCTTCCATAAATCCACGGTGTTGCCAATATTGAGAAAATAAAATACATTTAAAAGGGTACCTATGGTTGGGGTGGAAAATTAAAATGGTTTGGTATCCTCCTGCTTAACTACGCCTGACTCCTGCAGCACGGTCTCCAGGCCTTCGGGGACGACGCCTTGGTCGAGGTCTAAGGTCCATTTGTAATACTGGAAAATTTAAAGATCGGGGTCAGTCGGAATCCATTTTATATTTTTATTTTTAGAAAATTTTGAGGAAATTTAGAATTTGGGAACTTGATGTTGGCATCTCTGGCGTTAATAAAAGATTTAATATTTCACGGGAACGGGAAAAACGGGATCATCGCGAATTCTTAGGAACTGCTGTATCTGGGAAGAAGAAGGAAGTTTAAAATTCGCGAAGCTTGTCAGATGTTATGTTAGCACTCGACGGCACAAAGGATTTAGCGATATTCCCACGGGCACAAAAAAAAAAGAAAAGCTGAAACTAAGTACCTACTATGTAAACATAGGAACTTTCAATTTTAAATATACTCCAGATTTAAAAACTCTATATATTACAAGAACTAACGAATTCTTCCCCGATGACGCGTTTGTTGAATGCAATACAAGAAAAAAAAACGAATACAGATTCATTTCCGGTTCCTTTGACGCCTGTATATTTTTATTTGTTACACACACAGATACCGCTTTGTTCTAATCATCTGTTATAATATCCTGTTATTGGCGTTGATATATAAAACATGTCATATAGTAAGTTTTATAATTATGTAAACAAGCTGTTGGATATCTTAATCCTACTAATATTATAAACGCGAAAGTTTGTATGTATGGATGTTTGTTCCTCTTTCACGCAAAAACTACTGAACGGATTTTGATGAAACTTTACAGTTATATAGCTTATACATCAGAATAACACTTAGGCTATATTTTATCTCCCTATTCCCACGGGAACGGCAACTACCTGGGTGAAACCGCGGGCCGCGAGTTAATAAATAAATGAAAAGTGAAACCTGCTAATATATACATACCATACAATCATAAATCACATTCTTTATAATTTTGGTCCGTCTGTCTGAAGCTTGTCTATACAATGTGACTGGTGAATCGAGGGAATCCTTTAAGGGGGTACCTTTAGCATTAAAAAGTTAAATTCTTCAGTTTTAGCGTATACTCGCAAAATCAGCTACGCGAGGCCAATGACCGCCGTCGTGTGTGTACAATACTAGTACAATACGCTACTTAGTATATGGCAAATTCAGAATAATCGTATTTTAGAAAATTGTTAAAAAGTATTTTAATTTAACTCTGAGACTTGTGTAAACGACCCGGTCCGGCGATGGGCTCATCACCTATCACGTTTAGGGGTCCAAAGAATATCTCGTGAAAAGTGGGTATATCTAGAAATGGAATCCTACCTCGGGGATAAAAAGCGTGAGATTATTTATTAAGATTATTTTTTATTATTAGTAATATTAAAAAGTTGGCCTACCTTATCCAACTCCTTCCGCAGCGCCAGTACTGCACGCTCTCGATCAGCGACCAGCTCTTCTAGATACTGGTAGCGGAGCTTCTTGCGCGCTCGGCACTCACGCGCAGATTGCCTGCTGCGTTCTGCGAATTAACATCACAAGTCATTTTAGGGTTTTGTAACAAAGGGTTGAATAAAAAGCCCTCATGACGTCTCTCTGTCCGTCCGTCGGTTTACCTGTACAGCTGCTCATTTTGGCCAGTAATGCTATGACTTTAAATTTAAATATGTAGGTATAATGTTATTGCAAATGAAATAATTGACATGATGAAAAGTAATTTTTATGTTGTCTCAAAACTGAAGTAAATACATTTTGTAATGTAAAATTTCAACCCCCATTTTGAGCCGTTTCTACCCCCAATTGTCACCGCCTCGCCTATCTTGCTTGAGCTTGTCCGAAGGCCAGGCGCGATCCGAAGGGGGGGCGGGGGTCACGGGGGACATGACCGTGCACTAAAATTATGTATTGTGCATTAAAGTATAATTCACATAACATGTTTTATTACTAGTGACCCCCTCCACAAATTTTAGGCTTAAAGTTAAAACGGCTCTAAGGATTTTGATGAGATTTTGTATACAGATACAGTTTTGAATTCTAAGTGCAAGTGCTTAGTTCTAGTTCCTATAAAAACTCAATTTTACACAAAATAATATTTTTGACAATATGTCCGGCCACTCACCGGGAGATGGCGTTAGAGGCATAATATGGCCACTCGCTGGCAGATGACTTGGTGTTACAACGAGCGAAACTAGGTCTTCTAGGTACTCTACTATTAAATCTACGAATTATCAACTGAAAAATCCTATTAATTGAAAGAGAATAATATGCTGATCGGTTTCCGAGTTGATATGTGTAAAAAGCATAGATTTAGTATACTAACGTTAAAGATTGGCAATAGAGCCAGTACGGCGAGACCTAGAAGATTGACACTTCTGGGCGTGTAACGTGGATGTGTGCAAGACAAATAGTGCTCTCCCTAAACTTGTAGCTCTCGATAACAAATGGGCGTGTGGTATATTGTGTAGTTAATACCTTTGCCAGTCACGTTATCGAAATGTGGTTAATCGATATTACGACAATCACTATAAAATTGAGGTTAGAAATACAAGAAATTCACGTATTTTATTTTTCGCTTAAATCAATTCTTATACATTCAGAACATTTATATAATAAAAAGCAATGTTATTACCTATCTATTTGTGCACGATTTGTTTTTCAGTTTTCTATAATCATTGAATTTAGAGAATTAAATCTTTCAATCGCACTCACATGTAAAATGACTAATTCTGTGGATTTTCTTTCCTAGATGAATTACAACCGGTACTGCACACGTAACCATAGCTGTTTACATCTATTAAACATCAAACTTACTCTTTTAATACGCGAGATTAATTAAAATAAGCGAGATTTGTTTCGTTCACAACTGACGTCGGCCCGGTATAGCCCCGTAACGTTTACGAAAATGGTCTCGTCTATCTACCGCTCGCTATCTCGCTCTAACACACGGGTACCTATTTTCTTTCTCTTTCGCATTGCCAATCTAAGTATACTAAATCTATGGTAAAAAGTAGGTGTTCAGAGGGCTCTGACGCAGAATGTGCACTTCGCAAAATGAGCACTCGACAAAAAAGGGGCACTTCTCATAATGTGCACTTCGCAAAATGAGCACTCGAAATGAGCCGTTCAGAGTAGGGATTTTACGGAGGTGGTTTTTTATCGGAACCGAAGTCGGAGTTTTTAAATTTGGTTTTTCGGAGTCGGAGTCGTAGTCGGAGTCGGAATCGGAATTGGAATTGGAATCGGAGTCGGAGGCGGAGGCGGAGATGGTGGCTAAAAAAGATGTGTCCAAATAACACTTGATTTTGGACGAAATTAATTAACTGACACGCCGCACAAAACAAAACAAACCATATTATATTTACGGCGTAACAACATGTGAAATTAATCGATGACAGAACGCGTGTTCCCCGGGCGAGATGTGTAAACCTCTTCGTACACGTTGATTACCTCCGACATAAAAGTATCGGAACCGAAGTCGGAACCGGAGGTGTAAGATCAATCGGAAGTTCCGACATATCGGAAACGAAGTCGAAGCTCCGTAATATCCCTGCTTCAGAGTCGTCACATACCTAATTTGGCTTTCATGTCTTGCTTGTCGAGCTGCGCCTTCCTTCCGGGCCTGCGCCCGCGCTTTCCCCCTTCGCGCCGCTCGCTGCCTTCGGCCGTCCCCGCCGACCCGTGCACCCCGCCGCCGCCTATCGACTCCTACAGACAAAAAAAAACAAATTAAAGTCACATTTCAGACATATCGTATAAAATAAAATGATGAACTGACTGACTGATTGATGATTTATCAACACACAGTCTGTATCGCTGGGTCATGGGTCTAGAGATTTGAAATTTTGCACATAGATAGCTTATACAGTGTAGTCATCAGCTAGTATCATTTAAAATTGCGACAGACATGTGTGAAGTTAATATTACTACGTAAAGAAACGATATTCCGTGCTAAAAGCGTTAAATGTCACGATAAGTCTACCGTTCTCGTGTTGTTTTGACTACTAGGTATGTGATACGAGTAACTGTAGTGAAACTAACCAAGACGTTCATGGATACAAAATAAAGGTAATTTCCTTCTTTCGAAGACTAGGGAAAAATTACTTAGTCGGCTAGTTCAAAGTAAAGTATCTATGCACTTTCATGATCCCTCTCAAGACTCCGCTAACATAACCCCCATCTAGTGACCACTCTTTAGTGACCCTAAATCTGTAACGTCACAATTATTTTCGACTCGCTACTGCAAGTAGTATTCAGTAAATATTTCCTTGGAGCGAAGAATAGTATAATCAAAGGAAGAAATGTTGAAACCGAGAGTGAAATACCACACCGTTCTAATGCTTCTAATAAAGGACGTTGAACATTCACAAACACAACATGTTCAACAAATTACTCTGAATCTCATGTATACTACTGTAAGATTTTGTTGTAGGTAGGTACTTATAAATTAAATCGTATCAAATATGATAAAGTAGGCATCCTTAATAACGCGATATATAAGTACCTATGACCTAATTATTTGTCCTAGCTACATGGCTTACAGCCGCTGTTTATATTGGTTGGTCTAGTCTAGATTAAATTATTCGAGATATTATTTCATGTAGTTTTTTTTATGCAGACTCTTACTGTTAATTTATAATCAGTATCACTACATAGTATAAAACAAAGTCGCTTTCTCTGTCCCTATATCCCTATGTATGTTTTTTTTTTATTGATTTTGATAGAGTTATTCAAGAGGAAGGTTTCAGTATTAGCATTGCACCCGTGCAAAGCCGGGACGGGTCGCTAGTATTATTATAAAAGAAAACGGTGAGTGACTGAACTATCAACGCGCAGCCCAATCAGCTTTGTCAAGGAACTTGAAGTTATGCGTGGAGGTTCTCTAGGTACGCTAAGTCGAAATTAGTATATACAATTTCATTTTCTTTTTATCAATTAATGTGCATTTTTTTTAATTTAAGTACATAGTTTGCTTTTATTACTTTGTATCAACGCAATAAACAGATCGTCAACAATTATGCGCCGGCGACATTAAGAAAGCTGTTATATTGCTTTAATTGTCATCCAATAAATATAAAATGTCAAGCAATAAAAACTCCCTTCAATATTGCTGTTACTCTTATCACATTATAAATTGCTGTTATCAACTAACAAAAATGTATGAATTGAGAAAATCCCGTTGGAAATGCATCGTTGCACACCACTGAGTATCAATGTTATGTTGCGCCCACGCAACGTTTGACCTTAAAATAAGATGACGTCGTACCCTTCACGCTATACCAACGCGTCTTGCCGACTCTACTTTCTGAAGAAGTATTAGTATTTAAAACCAAATATTTTCATCTCTCCGTGCGGAAATCGGCAAATTTCGGCCCGCTGCGCTAAACTAAGTTGCCGCTTTCCGCCTCTGTTGACAAGAAAAAAAGTATACACACCTCGGAAAGTAAATAAGAAAGCCTCAAATTACACGTTTAAGACATTTCTTAGTTTTTTTTTTACTTATTTGGCTAAATGAACGAAAGGAATAGTATATTACAAACCTAGGGAAGTAAGAAGAAAACGTGACCTGAGGCTTTCTTATTTACTTCCCGAGGTGTGTATACTTTTTTCTGCTCGACGGAGGTGGAAAGCGGCAACTTCGTTTAGCGCAGCGGGCCGAAAGTTGCCGCGTTGTGCCCGGAGAGGTGAAAACGTTACATTTCTTGTGTTCTTTATTATTTTACTGACAAGACTTGCATTGTCTTTGATTGCAATTTTTTTGTAAAGTCATACGGAAAGTCTTGTTTTTGCTACATAATAACACCGATGTATTTTTTCATTACATTGGTTTTGCATTTTCCCATAATTTATTTTGTTTTCCAGATAACATATTTTATTTTTAAAAACAAAGCCATTTTTATTTAACATTATATGGAGCAATGTTGTCTACATAGGCATTGTGACGATTCACAACATCAAACTAACTCTTTATTATTCTGAAGTTTCGGTATTATAAGTTTTTAAACAAATGCGTTAATTGTTCGTAACTTACGTAGTTTATAGGTTTTATTAATCCACTAGCCTGCACTTCTGCAGTGTTTCTAGACTACGAATTTTCAAAAAATCTTTCCTAATTCCCAATATAAAGTTTGTCTGCAAAATTTTCACGCTTGTCGACACACCGGCTTGAGCTGTGCGGTGTCTATGTCTATCAGTCAGTAAATAGAATTTTATGAAGTGGGTTTTCAGAGACTTTCAAAGACATAAGAGAACTGATGTAGGTCATTTTGACTAGGCCTTCTTTCATTCGATCCGTGACAACCAAACAGTAACTGGTAACAGTAACAGGCTACAACTGTTGTAGCTTCGACGAATGGAACTCGTGATTCTTCATTGTCTATCAAATAATTTAAACGTTTACTATTACGAAACTCTTGCGCATGGCGGAAAATTTGTTTGAAGGGTTTAATGTAAGTGTGGTCGGAATGTAATTTTTGATCATTTCTACACTAACATTATATATATAAAGAAGATTTTTTTATGTATTTAATAAATAATCTGAAACTACTGGACCGATTTTAAAAATTCGTTCGCCAATAGAAAGCTCACCTGAGAGACTTACGATAGTGAAATCGCTGGGAAAATTCACACGAAGACAGATATTGATGACAACATGCCATTTGTTTTACAAGTTTAATTTTCGAGATTACTGTAGGTACCTACTGTTGTAAAATGAAAATACCAAATAATTTCCATTCTATCTCTATTCAAACAACATGGTCGTTTTCACCAAAAAATCTATGTTGACGATATCGTTACTAATGCTTGTAAAATAATTCGAATTATCGACTTTAACCTGTGTTTGCATTGTAGACCCTATATCTTGTAATTATGGATGTTATTCTAGTGAAGATGCCAATGTTGGGTACATGCTATGATTGAAGTACGTGTTGCCAATGAGGTTTTAGTGTCAACGAACTCTCACTCCTTCGTGTGCAGATGTTGTTTGTTTGTTTCTTATTTCGAATCATGCATATGGATTGAAGAATTCGGATATTTTGTAAAATGAGCGACAGTTTTACTGTAGTTATTTATTTTGTTGAACACAATTTAATCTGTTTTACAAACATAATCGAATTTGAGGTTACTATCTCGCTTCGATAAAATTGATACCGATGATGTTGAATGACTGATCGATCAACGACAGTTAGTTACAAAAAAAATCATTTTTTAAAAATATTTCGTAAAAATACATCATGGTATCCAACGTTTACAAATGGTAGCCAGTCAGCAACAATGTCCCACGTATAGTCAAGGACACCAGATGTTTACTAATTATGTCGGCACTGCGGACGCTTGACGGAATTAAGAAATTTAATCGTCACCAAAAACTACCGATAGAACTCTTTTCATAAAATTAATCAATTTCACAACTCCAAGAATAACAAGAAACGATCCTTGATGATTTTTTAACAATCGCCTTGTGCGCTACCCAGCAACACACCATAAACTGCGCAGGCAAATCTCTCCGTCCTACATAAGAGTACGTGTACAAGTCAAGTCAGGCCCGCATTTAGGATGGGGTTTAAGAATTTAAATAGGACCCTAAATATTTTTCAAAATTCTAGAATACCCCTTTAAAAATAATCACTTATAACAAAATTTATAGATACAAAGATAAAAATATCTTCCAAAATATGGAATAGTGTACAGAAGACTGGCTGCACAACCCTCTGGCTAGCTACCTTTGAAGAAGATCGTGACTGCCTGCACGTTATTTTCTATTTATAGTCCTATTCACCGCATTATGAAATTTACGATGATGTCCTCGATTTACTACTATCTCAATGTCATCACAAAATCTAGTCAGGGCTTCTAGATCGTATGTTTTCAGTAGACGCAAATTGTGAAATTTTCTATAATCTCTATCTTCACAATGACATAGACAGCAATAGACTGCCTCCAAATTTCTGCAGGAAGGTCTTAATAACATAGACACATGGTTAAAGAAATGGAGGATCAGGGCCAGTGCCTCTAAATCTGTTCAGGTGACATTCGCTCTCCGCCCAGGTAATTGTCCTGCCGTGAAACTGGGTGAACAAGAACTTCCACACAACGATGTAGTTAAATACCTAGGCATTAAGCTTGATCGAAAACTTACATGGAAGGCCCACATTCTAGCTAAGAGAGATCAGCTAAACATGAAATACAGAAGCCTGCAATGGCTGCTTGGTAGAAACTCCATCCTAAGTATTGATAACAAGCTCCTCCTCTATAATGCTATACTTAAGCCGATTTGGACATATGGCATCCAGCTCTGGGGGTCTGCAAGTACCTCGAACCTAAATTTAATACAAAGGGTAAAGAATAGTATGTTGAAAAGTATAACAAATGCCCCATGGTTCATTAGGAACTCAGAGGTGCACGACATATTGGAGGTCAACACCGTTCAGCAGGAAATAAAGTCTATTGCCGGACGCTACAAGACAAGAATAAGGAATCATCCGAATCCCCTGGCAGCCATGCTGTCCAGGCCCACCCACAAAAGGGGACTCAAAAGACTCGCAATAGTAGACTTAGCAAGCTAGACAATGGATCCCTAGACTCTAGCATGAAGGAAGAGGTTTCTTAATGAAGAAGTTACTCTGCAAAGCTAAAACCCTGCTAACATCTGCTTAAAGTTGACAGATTGCTCGCAGATTAAAATAAGAAAAAAAAAATCTTTACAATGGGTGCATAGTACACATGCTTGCTTGCATGCCTCCTTACTTGTATGATTGCTTGCTAGTTTGCGTTCTTTCTTGTCTGCTTGCACGCCTCTTTGCTTGATTGCATGCTTCATGCTTCCATACACGCTTTCCGCTTGCATGCTCGAGTTGACGCAAATAATTATTATATTTTGTGCTATATCTCGGTAGTATAGCAAATTTTTATTCTATTATTATTATTGATGAGATATTGTATTTTAAAATTATATGTAACGATGATTATGCCAAATATTTTTCAATGAAATTAGTAGTTAGCTACGAAATACCCCACTGATCATGATTACAGACCTGGTGCAGAACCATCGTTTACGTGAGAGCTGGTTCATGGTTTCTACTCAGTTGTTTCGATAATCTGACTTGTCTGTAAGAACATTATTATTCTTTAAATAATCGTGCACTGATCCTTAATTCAGCTCTGTTGTAGACCCACTGGATACGTGAAGTGAGAGCGAAATATGGTTCATGGTTTCTACGCAGTTATTAAGACTCGCTGGGCTTTTTGTTAATGCTACTTATGCACTCGGATAAGTGTAACTTTTCAAACCTCGTTTTCAATGCAATTATGTTTTGGTTGGTCTCATTGGTCATCAACTCATCACTTAAGCTTGCTTAAGCTTGTTCCTTTAGTATTTATATTTTATTACATCCGAGCTCATGGTTATCGCTAGAGCTTAAGTTTCAGGGCGCTTTTATGTTATAAATTATTATGTCAGACGTTCAGTTCTGACTCAGAACCCAAACCTGACCAAAGTAGTTGATTCAGTAGTATGACATTTGACTATAGCTGTATTTGTTACTATTATTATTTTTAAATGCCGCGATGTAATTTATTTTAATAAATTTTGTTTTAAACAGAGATGGCAAGTTTGAAATTTTTGGAAATGCGTAGGTATAAGAAGTTAACCAAGAGTGAGTTGAAGGTCGGTTGTATATTGAAAATCTTAACAATTTTGTTCAACAAGGTGGTACCTATACTGAATGGAATGTAAACAAAAAATGCACCGAATCGAGTAGACTAGAAGGCAATGCTACTGCGCATTTCGCCGGCACTTTAATCTGTCGCCATCGACACAAGATTTACAATAATAATTAATAATGAATCAACACAACACAAATGGTAACAAACTTGCATTTAATCGATATGCACGCACATAAACACGCAATTACTTGTTTCTCAGTTAGCAACAAAACGCCGGCGATACGAAACTGCGTCGTATTCGCGTCAACCGATGTTCATTTTATGCGGCGCAGTAACTGTCAACTTCATAACTTAAAAAAAATCGCGTTCAAACGCCGAAAACTATGAAAACACCGGCCGGGTAGCTGCCGGCGAGGACACAATCCAATTACGCACAGGTTTTCTCACAAGATTCTAGCAGGATATATGTTTTTACTTACAATTTGTCGGTGCACAACGGCGTCGTGTCCGCTCTAGCGACTGCCTCAACCCACACTAATGCGCCGCGGTGATGCGCAGTGCGCAGCGCACGGACGCGCTGACACTTCTCTTTTTAAAAACAAACTCTTTTTTATTTTTTAAGCGCAATGGCAATGGCGGGCGAAATTAACATCTGACTACGCCGGTGTTTGATACAAAGTAAAACGCACGCCGAGTGCGATGTACTGCGGTGTCGCAATAGCTTATTGTGTTGTTCCCCACCTTCGGCAAAGTGACCTTATCGTTTGGCTGCACTCGGTAACAGCGAGTGCAAGATATAGCCGCACTTATAACATAAAACATATATGTATGTCGCAGTTACATACTGTAGTTCCGACACATCGCCGAAAGGCCAGTTAAAAAAGCATGAGTCCTTTTTGGTGATAGACCAAGTTTTATTTCAATATAGGAACTTAGAATTAAAGTTGAGAAATCAACTTGAAACATAGATAGGTAGGTAATAAGACGTCAGAGCACACCTGTGCAAATTGCGACGCAACAGTTTGGATCTTGTCAAAAAGTTTTGAATAAAGAAATTGCATGTGCATTGGGGTAGACAAGTGAATGTCTCAGATATTCCTAAAAAAAATTTAATGTTTAATTCTTGATTCACCAAAAATGGAATAATAGGTAGGTACCGATGACGCAAACAGAATCTGAAAAACGGCAGACGTAGAAATTCGCGACGCAATAACGTTTACAAAAAAAAAAAATATGTCCCTAATTAAAACAAAAAATATTCACGTACAATGAAATTATAAACAAAATATGACGAGATTAAATTCAAATTAATTAAACAATTATATAATGTAGGTTGAAATTAATAATAATCATAAAATAACAGAACATAATATACATTTCGATAATAGTCATAAATAAAAGAGTGACGACGACACTGCGCGCGGCTGTCCTCGGCGTTTGGCATTTTTCGAGAACATGTCTACTGCGTAGTAAGATTTAACTGCGCTCCAAAAAAACACATCGAATATTCTAGAAAAGACCTCTACGATAGATAGATCAGATAGATAAAAGATTTGTCTATCTCTGTGCAGAACAGAGATATAATAATAGAAATATAAACAAATTAAAAGACCTTTTTTATTATTATTATTGATCTATTTAAAAACAAAACACATATATATTTGCTGAGTGCGCCTTTAGAAAACAATGAATCACCAAAAATTTTATCTTAACACAAAATTTTTATATGAACGCAAATAAATAAACGATTTGAAAACAAAACAAAACGCAAAGGTACATATAATAATAAACAAAAACATATAACATGATATTTTTCTTAAATATTTTTTTCCGGACAGATATTTTGCCGGCTATAAAAACACAATAAACCATTTCTCAACACTAAACACTTACCTTATCAGTCCAAATTCTTCATTATAGGCGCCTCCAGTTCTGTGACAGAACCACTCTGACTCTGTCACAGAATTGAACTGATGAATCCTTTAGCCAGACGCGAGACACCCCAGGTCACCTACTTATCTAGACGTAGCTGAACAAAACTGCAATCGGGACATGCGCAGAGCACCAAAATATTTCTAAAATAGCCAAATTTACCTACAAATCTAACTCGTAAACATTTTTTTCGTACCCTTATAGTCTTGAATTGTCCCAAATCTTAATTAGGACATACTATCGCGGTATTACCTATTTAGATTACCTAGATGACTATGTAATTCCGAAACTAAAAGTGCAATTAGCACATGCGCAGTAACCTAATGGTGCCTGGATGGCGCTATTCGAAATCAATAAATCCAGACAGTATTTCTAGGAATTGTAAAAGGGCAGAGGGCGTTCCTAGAACATTCTATCGTAGGCGAGATGGAATCTGTTCACATTATGTAACTAGGAGTAGTACCCTAAAAATTAAACATATAAAAACTGAAACAACTAATGGAGATTCCTCAAAATTTAAGGATGAGTAATTTTTGAAAATTACGTATTTAGTTGTAATTTGCGTTCGTTTTTTATATTAAAGTCTAGTAGGTACTCTACATCTATTAGTAGAGTCATGTCATGACTTCAGTCTACCTCATTGGTCGAACAGGTAACATGTACAGTGAAGAGCACATGAAGCTTTACACCTTGTAATACGAGTCTGACCTCTAAGGCGATTGTAATAAGAATGTTACAAAGTCCAATATGTCAAGCTCCACGCGCTCTTGACTGTACTAGGTACAGTTCGTACCTAAAAAATGACGCCATAATATTACGCCATGGTCAACGGGCGCGCAATTGCGGACAGAACAAAAAGGTATACGTCTTGTCATCAAGACTGGAGTATTTATGGTCTGGTCAATCTGGTCAATTCATGGTCAATCCAAACATGCGTAGTTAATAAACCGACCAAGTGCCAGTCGGCTTAGCACAGGAAGGGTTCCTTACCACCGTACAATATTAACATTATATTTTTATTAAATTTAAAGTTGATTAACGTTAAAATTTAACATAATACAAAACATTTTTTTTTATGGCGGCCCACTTTAATTTTAAATTTTATTATTATTTGTTGTCGTAGGAGATTGTTTTGCAATTTTGGTCGTCTCTCCAGGTTTGGACCGTTCGCTAAATAGCGTAACATTACTAACCTATTCCGATTACAGATACCTCGTCTCAGTTATTCAGATCGATGGCGACAGCCGACATTAGGGATGTAAAGCAACAGGTTACGGAACAACTTACGACCCCCGAATGCCCCTCAAACTGAAGGGAAAAGAGTACAGTCAAAAGTAGAGCTTGACACATTGGACTTTAAAACGTTCTTATTGCAATCCCCTTAGAGGTCAGACCAGACTCGCACTACAAGTGTAAAGCTTCATGTGCTCTTGACTGTACAAGCCCATGATAAGACCTGTTGTCATGGTTACGTATCTAAATGTCTAAAATTAAAAAACCTAATGTTAAATAACCTAAGTTCAAAATACCTAAAATCAAAATACCTTATGTTTTAATATACCTAATAAAATAATACATACCCACAAAATATCTAAGATTACAATACCGATTGGACTAAATACCTAAAATTTAAAATGTTTATAGTTATATCACCTAATTTTGATATACTTACCAACAATTTTAATAACAAATGTCATGTATGGATCGTTGGGCCGTTAAGGAGGATGAAAGGAGATTGCATGCAGCTGAGATGAGAATGTTAAGATGGATGTGTGGAGTGACTAGAATGAATGTAATTAGGAATGAGGACAAGAGTAAGTCTGAAAGTAGCATCCGTGACGGAAAAGCTGAGAGGTAATCGTTTGTCGTAGTATGCATATACAATGCGGAGGAATGAGAGTATTGTAAGGAGAGTTAGAAAGGACTGTGTGAAGGATGATATGTGCAAAAAGGAAGTGAATGTAGATATGACAGTTGATAGATTTAAATGGAAGGATAAAACATATTGCCCCGACCCCAAATAATTGAAAAAGGGCAAGCAAACGATAATATTGTAGCAACTAAAACGTCCTGTGAAAATTTCAACGTCTGCCTATACTTTACTACGACTACCTGCCTATGATTCATGAGATACAGCCTACTGACAGACAGACGAATGAATAGCGGAGGCTTAATGATAGGCCCTTGACACCCTTTTCGTTACGGAACACTAAAAAGGACAAGTCTTCTACAATCATTTCCTCATCCATTATCATAAGACTAAGATCCGAACACAACTCAGTTATGGATCTTGTATGTTTTTTTATCGGCATTGTATATGGTTTAAGTGTGTCCACTGCTAGTTATGTATAATCGTCGTTATGCAGCATATATTAGTCCACTGCTGGACAAATAGGTATCGCACCACGATGTCCCGCTAGAGGATTGGTAACAGCAGAAGACTGTCAATCCTCCGGTGGATGCTAGTGCTATTCATTTGGCCCTAGTAATAACAAGACAATGCATAAACGGTCAAAAAGGATTTTTTTTAAAAACAGGACTATCTAAGAAACTTAGTTTTTGGGTAACTGATCATGATCGATCAACTCACAGGGTCAACACAAAGGTTCCATAAACACATGTCTTCTTAATCGAGATTAAATGGCAGCACTGTCCTTTCTCTATCTTAGAAACGATTCACAAACAATCAAATAGATAAACACACAGCGAGACAAGTAGGTAGGTACCTACAATAAAAATAAACGATTTTGTTACCTAGTCAGTTAATATGCTGTAAAATGCACCACCAAAACCTTTTCCAGTTTAAACTATCTCTATTCCCGGGAATTCCCGGGAATGAAAAAAAAAATATTCCCGATTCCCGGGAACCGAAAAAGGCCGGGAACGCGAAAACCCTAATATCTATGGATTACCCTTACTAAGTAGTTACGTGAAGACAAGAAAATATCATTTATAATAATTCTATATACTTAACAACGGCGAAGGAAAATCAAGGAATCAAAAGGAAATCGGGAATTAATAATACCAGACGGTTTGTCGATGTTCACCACCTTTCACGTTTAAGGGCCGAAAATTACACTGTTTTAAAGTGGGTAGGTACTTCCAGAAATGGAATACCTCTACCAGCCCCCTCGCGGATAAGATTAGCGTGTATTTATACATAATATAATAAAATTGTAGAAATAAAGCGCCATCTCCACATGAATACAAACTGTAGAACAATCTCACTTTATTCTCTAGTGCGTTGAAACTAATTTACTGAACTAGATGGCGCTCACAATCTTTGACATAGTACTAAAAAATGTTGACCAAACATTTGTATTTAGTCGTCCTCAGAAGAAGTATGTAGTTGTGAATTTGCGTAACTCAACTAGTTCAATTTGGTAATACTATGTCTAGTAAAAACTACGAATATATTTGAAGACAGTAGTTCACTTAATGCCTACAGACCTCTTATCTCTCTAACTAGACTAGATTACTGCTTAACTAGATTAATAATAGACCTTTTTTGAGAAATATTTCGTAACTAGTGTGAAAATTGAGAACATGGAATTGTAATAAGAAAAACATATTATATAATAAATATAAATAAATTATCTCGCGCGTTGCATTGAGAGTATGGGCAGAGGTATTCAATTTCTGCTTCTTTCTTTTCTTCAAAAATTGAATACTTCTGCCAAGTCTCAATGCAACGTTCGAGATAATTTATTTATATTAAGATAATTATTATAAAAAGTCTACACTTTTTGGGGCCCTAAAATAGGCATAATATGATAATCCCAAATAGGTTTTCTCACAATGTATTCCTTTACTGTCAAGCTAGTGATAAATAAACATACTTTCTGAAAAACTTGTTGATACACACACTCTCCTGGAATGAAACCCAGCATCACAATATACACATAAAGGCAGTCGTCGTTGGTATCTGTTTTATAGATACTTGCAAATAAAGAAGTGAAATAGTCTTAGTTACTATATTATAATAAAACAATATTTATGGATCTATAAGAGTTTTTAGAGAGGAGTCCAAATTACCTAAATGAAGAGCTATGAAGCATAATAAATTGTAAATTTGCAATACAAAATATAGCAAAAACCTGTTTATTTGCAATAGATAAGGTACCTATTGATAACAATATCTCAAATATCAAGGTTTTAACTACATATTGTATGGTCTCCTAAATCATGCATATTAAATCATTATGATAAAACATACATCCAAGTAGAGATTTATTCTAACTTGAATATATATCTCTACACAGACTACAGTTTGATATTCATTGTATACATGCTCTAGATAAATATTTTGATAACATAAAAAATTATGAAAATCGTCATTTTGTTGTGCAATACATACATACCTACTTCGAATCGAATAGATAGAACATAATAGGTACTATCAATGATTTGAAGAAAATTGTGTCAAGATAAAAATAGACTAGGAAGTCAAACTGATGACTTTATCAAACAATTTCTGTGAATTTAATACTGTGCAGATCACATTTCCATTAAATTAAACGATAAGACAACAGATTTCGTTATTACAACGAATTTGATGAAAAATAATAATGTAACAAAGGAATAGAATTATGTTGGACTTACATTTTGAGATTCCTCTTCCAAAACAGCCATAGCCTCGAAGTCGATATTCATTTTATCCGATGGCACTTGTATTCTAGGACTCTATTAACATCCAAATAATATTAAAACACGAGACAAACAACAAGGAAATACGATAATGTGTATCAAAGTATTGTTTACAAACTGGCAAGGTCATTTGACATATTTTGGTAAATACGTCATGTGACGTCATAACTACAAATTATTGACTTGTGTAGATCAACTTTTAAAATTCATAAAAATATTTATAGTAAGTTTATCAACTGATTGTAAATCAAAATAAATAAGACGTATATTGGATCCAAATTCATTTTTTTTAAATCAATTTTTAACGAATATGAATTAAAAAAGATGTCTCATGAATCACAAAACTTGAAAAAACGTCAAGAAAAAGAAAAACTGGTTGAAACAATCCCTAGATGGCAGCGCTAAAGCTAAAGGTAAAAGGACTTCTAACTCATGCTATGGCTACACTCCAGGCAAACTGAGAGCTTTGAGTATTAAACCAACAGGAGACGTCACGCGCACTAGTTCCTTTGCAAAAAAGTCTGCCAATTTCTGCGGGGGGGACGAGGAAACAAACACAAATAATGTTAAAACAAACGCATTTTTTGACAAAACAATTAAACGCTAGCTTGAACTAGATGCACACAAATACATTCATCAATCCAAGCACTCCGTGAACTCAATAAAACTAGTTGTATTTAACAGGTGTGCGCGTTGACCGACACTTTTTTTTGGCAGAGGGGAACGCCTGTCAGTGGCGTCTCCGGTTGGTTTTAATACTCAAAGACTGAGAGTGATCGCGTCATTCGCTAAAAATGATGTGTAGGTATATTTGGTACAAAACATAAAGTAAATATTTTCACACCTTTTATTCCCAAAGGACTACAAAATATAATTTATTCTTAATTACTATCCCCCCATTGTCACAATTTGATGATGGTTCCATGGTTATTATGAGTTCGAGGAGTGTCGTAGATCTGACCTCGATATAATGAAAAAATATATATATATTGTATATACAACATGTAACAGAATAAGCGCAATTCCTGATTAAAAAAAAGAAAAAGTGCAAAAGGTAATTGCACTTTTTCTGTTACGCGTTGTATAATATCACATGCGGTAACTCAATAAAACTTGGCACCCTCACGTGTCCTCATTGCTCGAGAGTCTTTATCTCTTCACTAAAAAGATTCTCTACGTTTTAGCCACATCAGTGACCGAGGTCGCCAGCGGTCGCCATAGCTGAAATCAGCTGGAACTGATCACCATCATCATCACAAATATTTTATTAATACATTTAGGAGAAAATCATGTAGATTGAAATAAAGGTAAAGTTCATAGACTTCATTCGTAGGTTTCAGGAACTTTATTAAACCAGTGAACATATACAATCGTCTAGTATTTATCATGCCACATTTCGATGCAATGCGAGTCTGATTGACGGATTTCGGCCGCTAGTGTGGCAGTAACATGAGATCGTGAAATATTTTATTTCCACCCAAAGCCAACAAAAACGTAAAAAGTTGCCTGATTTAAAAAAGGTAACGCTAAACGTCAAAGTTGTTCGACCTCGCTGGCACTGGATTTTTCTTTCTGTGATTTAGATCTGTAGTTTTGCTTTTTTGTTAATTTGCGATGTGGCCCTAAAAAATAAGAATCATTCATATTGTAGATTATTAGTTTATAATGTGTATAGTGTGTGGTGTTAGCTGTTTATGTAGTGATATTGTATCGCGGATGCATTAGTGTCATTGAGAGATCACGATGCGTATCGGTTTTGTGTTTTATTGGTGCGTATTTGCTCTTCATCTGTGTAAAGCGGACGATGTTGAGAGGACAGAGTCTAGAGAAGGTGGTAGAAGACATCAGTGGGGCCCGACAGTTCGAAGTGGGTCTTTTGTGAGCGATTCGGCAGTGCTAGCTTCAAATGAACAGAGTAAGTTTTTTGACACTGAAATTGATCATTTTTTTCACACCTGTCGGCGTCCTTCACCCGGGTCGCAGTCCACTGAGTGCTGTTCACAAAATAATTCGTGCGATGAAGCTATTTACAGTGGCAATGCTGCTTATCGGTAAGGTTTAAGGTTATGCTTTTTATATGACCTCAAACAAATCAGGTTTCCTTATCTGGATATGCGAGATCGTTCTGGCATTACTCCACAACATGTTACTGTAAGATATTGACCATGTTTTTTTAAGGAGAAATTTAAGGAGTCTATTTTGCTTTAGAGTCACAGCAGAAAAGTTGCCTTATTTGCTTTTGGCATTAACCTTGAGCGGAACATAGTGCCTATTCCTATGTAAACATGTATATCTACTTAAAATATATATGATTGGAAGTTTTTTGTAAAACAGTTGAATCAACTTTAATTTCTATGCATTAGAGCCCATTAAAACATAGTTTTAATGTTTATAGTTACACCAGATGTGGGATGAGGGAATTGTGCTTGTTTTATTTGCACATGAGATAAATGACTGCTTAATGGTGCCCATAATACATGCACAGATGGTTAAAACAGCTGTGCAGTGAGCGAACATGAGTAATTTTTCAGAACCGTGTAGTGGAGGGAACCTATTATGGTATTAGTATTTACCGAGAACAGGATACTTTTAACATCCTTGTTTTAAAAGTCTTTCCTCAGCATTTTCAACTCTATTTTCAATTCCATTTGGAATATTTTTATTTGCACAATCTTTCACTGCATAAAATAATAATAATGATTCTATTTTCATTATTTGTAATAAGATTTCTGTGAATCCAACACAGGCATTCTAATAGGAATCATATAATGTCAATAATATTTTATGAATTTTAATAAACTAGTTGAGCATGGGTGCCATTATTATAATAGCTACCTATGTTCCAAGTTTCAACACCTTAGGCCCAGGGATTGAATCTGTACTACTAGATCCAGACTACCCCATAATTTTATCCTATAGTTGACTTTTTGCAATGATTGAAAGAAGACATCTTATTTTCTCATAAGAGTATAATTAATTACTTCCATTTTAATGAAAAAGCAGCCTGTATAAGAAAGTAGTTGCTCTGAAGTTGCACCATTATTTTTGAATACTTTTAGATTTCATTATAAGAAATAATTAATTATGCTACAAACATTTATATGGAGAGCATAATAGTCATAAATAGTGAATTTTCAATGTCAAACAGGATTTAGTTTATTACCTTTATCATGTTTTAGTATACCACTGTATTTCATAGTAGCATAAATGCATGGCATACTGTGATAACATTCGAAATATAGTTTACAGTCAAATGAATTTCCCAATACTGGCTTATCAGCTATAATGTCGGAATGAAATAAATTATTGGATAAGATAAATGAAACCATTACAATTTCCTTCCTCATTTCACACATCTGGTTATAATGTGATGTTCTTCAGTATATATCTTTTTTCTGTTATGATTAGTTTGACATTTCTTACCCTTTTAAACAAAATTCCATGCAAGTAAATGAATTACAGAAAAGTCTTTAGTTTTCTCTTATTATAGTAATTTTGACTACAACTGTAACCAGAATTGAATTCAAACTGGTATAAAATAAAATCTCAATTCTAAATACATTCAGAAAAAATTGTGAGCATAGAAACTTCATAAATTTACAACAGTCCACTTCAGGACACAGCTTAGGCCTCTCGCATACAGGTCAAAAAAAGTAGTTTAAGATAGTAATGTAAGCAATAAAATTAAACAGCTCTTATAACAAATTTTGGCCCAGAGCGGTGATCAAACCCGCAACCTATTCAGAAGGCAGGGTCACTATGAACAACAGACCGGAAAATTTATATTAAATATTTAAAAAACAATCTTATACCCATAAAAATGCAGATGATTTTGGGTTGCTTTGCATTATCAATAGTGAATTCTCAAGAAGACACTTGTGTATTATATTTTCTTTCTTTCCTGTCTACCCACTAATATTCTCTTTGCCCATGCACTATGTTACAACATCCATTGACCCAGCTACCACAGGAAAAACAGTTAAGTTTTCTTGTCAGATCATAGACTGCAATCTCTTCTCTCCATTCTTCATCTCAATGACCTGTTTGAACTCGGAATACACAATATAATGAGGTTTTGAATTTACTTAAATAATACTCGTATGGACATTTTGAGATATAAATATTAGTAAAAAATTAGGCAACAATTTTCTTAGTAAAGGGAGTTTATTAGCATCACTACTAAATAAATATAGTACAATGCCTTATTTTATACTATGTACATTCGGGTCTTCCTTATTTTATACTATGTACCATCTTATACTATGTGTGTTCCGGGATTTACAATTAAAACATATTTCATGTACAGTCAAGAGCAAGTCAAGCTTGACACTACCAGTTTAAGCTGAGCTCTGATTTGTACTGCGCGCCATAGAATACAGGGCCGGGTCAAAGTCCAAAGTGTCAAGCTTAGCGTGCTCTTGAGTGTACAGACGCTGTCTCGTTACTGTTTTATTATAGAGTTCTTGTGTAAATAATGGACTTTCTTTAGAATTTTCTAAGCTTATAAATAATACTATCTAATATGTAAATGTTCATTGATTAAGATTTTGTGTACAAAAAAATTAGTACCATATGTATAGAAGTGACCATAATCAATCTTGATCATAGCAAAAAGTTTATTGTAATCTCTTCACTATAGTTGAGTTTGCGAACAGGGTAATGCCGTGTTCACATTTCTCTACTCGGACGCTACTCGTGTCATGTAAAGACGTGATCTGAGTGTACTCGGACGCCGGCAGCCAAACAGTTAATCGGATGGTTCTATTGTCTATTGACTGGCACGAGCGCACTCTGTCCGAGCGCGCACTTAAAGTGAAAACGCGGCATAAGACTAGCATTAGCCAGTAGTAGACTGAGCAGCAGTCTACACTGTATGACTCATCAAGTCGCCCGCCTATCAATGACAGTGGTGCGCGCCGAGATGTGTTTTCATCTTATTTTAGAATACGATCTGTGATAGCCGTCTGTCCTGTACGTACTAGTACTACCATACAAGCCGCGCGCGTATTTATTATTTTCATGCAATTATTGACTGTATCTCCAAGTCGTTAAGGCTTATATTAAATTGTTGTCTTCAAATGCGCTCCGCCGCGCTTCCAGCGGTGTGCGCTGGGTCTCAGGCTTGCGTCTTAACAACTATCAACATACGCTTACATGCCCTAGCCGCATTTGCGTTCTTAGATAAGACGTTTCTGTACGATAAATGTACTCATTGTAACCATATTAAATTTGCAGTCATCCACGAAGGTACCTAATAGGGAACTGAAACCCCGCATTTTTGTCAAATCCTTAGTCATAGAAAAATGTTTAATCGTTATAAATGTAGTCAAAGGCGAAGGTCCAAACAGTCCGCTACACAACCGACGAACGGGGAATGAACTAGTCAGACGAACAGGGAACCAGACGAAACGAACCTATTCCAACCAGCATAGTGCCTCTTTCAATCGGCAAAAATGAATATGACATTGTTCATGTGATTTAATTCGAAATGTCATTGGAACTTAATTTGACAGGATAGCAGTCTTTAAAAAAAACATAAATGTAGTAGAGGCTCATCGGGAAAATTTAGAAAAATCCTGTCTTAGCGGATGTATTCGTCGTACAAACAAATTTTAAGTTTATAAGTCGGTATTATAGTTTCACTAGCGACCCGCCCCGGCTTCGCACGGGTGCAATGCTAACACTTAAACCTTCCTCTTGAATCACTCTATCTATTAAAAAAAAAAACATCAAAATTCGTTGCGTAGTTTTAAAGATTTAAGCATACAAAGGGATATAGGGACAGAGAAAGCGACTTTGTTTTATACTATGTAGTGATTATCATTGTAGAGTAGACATACCAATACCATAGAGACCATAATGGCAATCAAGTACTTAATTATATTGAATTTCTTATCGTTAGTAAATGCAACTAGAAATTGCGAAGTCATGGACAAACAGCGCAATGCTATCAAACGTATCGAAGGTTAGCTAAATGGTCTTACTTATTCTGTTGCACAATACGAGCGTAAAAATTCTTATCTTTCCGCTTAAGATTTTTTCTTCGATACAAAGAAAAACTTTTTACAAACGTCTGCGAATCGACAATAATTAAAATTTGTTTATTTTTACATTATCATAAACAATATATCTCTGTTTAAGCCGTTTATGGATGCTAATATTTTTTTCAAGGCCTCCCACCCATTAACTTCTGTAACCCATTTAAATAAGGACATGTGTAGTGAGTCATTACGTTGGTCAAAACAGTTTCCACATAAATACGCAGTAATATGCCCAACATGAGGTTATTAATAAAGTTCCTATGGAATTAAGGTATAATTAAAAAAAAACCTTTAGTATATTCGTAATCTCCGTCCGCGTGTACTTTAGTGTATTGTGTCGTATATTTATATTGGGTCCACTAATTTAAACGTGAAAAGGTAACAAACAAACAGGGGTTAACGTTTTCTGGATTGGAGACCGCGACTCTGCAAACGTAGTGTAGGAAGCCCTCCGGCCAGATGGGATGACTTTCTGCGAAAGGCCGCAGGCAGATGCTGGATGCGTCGAGCTGAAGACAGGGCGTCTAAACTAACATTACACAATAGTACATTTTTATTCATTTTAAATTGTTATGAGTTTCACTCTTCCACACCTCAGGCCACTCAACGGCTTGGGCATTTTATTTTAAAAAACGGCATCATGTAGACATCTATTTGACAGCAATTTTCCTCCAAATCGATGTTGTAAGATGTCGCAGGCATTCCGAATGCTTTTTAAATATAATGGCCGCCAAAATCTTCGAAAGAAGCGACTAGCGGCAGCGATTTATCATAAACGTAAACAGTCCTCTTGGCACGCAGACCGATAGCTTGATTAATTCTATTAATTGTATGGCTAAATTGGTATCCAACGCTCGTTATGATTATGACTACTCACGAGACGTGGATTATCTACACAACAAAATGAAATAGGTTATGAAAACACTGCCATTGAGTAAGATGGCCGCTGGACAGTTGTTGATTTATCGCATATTTCAATAATTAAGTGAGGAAATAGAACCTTATAGCATTGGAGGAAAATAGCTTTTGAATAACATTCGTACCTTTTCAAGGTTGTCTATCGCTTTTTGTTATTACGCTAATTAGGTTATTAATGCGTCATAAGGTTGCACTTAAACTATGAATCTTGGAAAGTGACGTTTGTTTTTTTTCATCCAAACGACTTTGTTAAATGTCTCAAAGACCTTCTTGAACCCTGCTATTCTTGCCATCATAATATTCGCCTTAAATGTTTTATTAAATACACTGTGATTGCATATGCAATAAATAAAAAAAATAAAAGATTATCTTAACAATTGCTGAGATAACTCGTCTTGGGTCTTGATATTAAGAAAAGGTTAACTGGAATATTAAATGCAATAAATAAAAACCAAAATATTGTTTCAAAATGGCGGGGATAACTCGTCTTGGCTCTTGATATCCAATTCACATATCTATGTAAAGCGACTGTGACCTGTCAGTATACAAAGTGTAAGAACACTTCCGAATCCAGGGAGCAAGTTGAAACCGTTTTGCTCGGTAAATAACTATTTGAATTGTGTGCCAGTATATTATTATGACTCTTTTAATATACTCGTAGGTAGAAGAAAAAAATACGTGTCATTGAATTACGATGAAAAAAAAATGACAATTTTTTTATGGAACTGTGTCAAGTATCACCGCAATAAACACCTGTCTTCGTTTTCGGAAGCGTTCCTCTTACACCCTGTATAACGCGTGACATAAAGACATGTTACACAAGATCTCTGCGCACACAAAACATTGACAGATTAGTCTTGTCACGTATATGTGAATGTGCCCTTAAATTTATCGCTTATCTTACTGCAGATAAATATGTGTATACAACAAATTGTGGGACACAATTCACACACGTTTACTTAGTCCCAAACTAGGCTGAGCCTGTACTATGGATACTGAAAAATGGATAAACATATACTTAGTCCTTTCACTGCTTAGGTCAGATAAAACCTACAAATATTTTCGTGTTCATTTCGCCAGGGTATATTACGACCAAATACCCCATCCCGTTTAATCTGCTTTGATTAAATCAATCACGCTGTATGTAAACTATAAAAAAATATGTTTATGTATTTTCAATTGACTGTGCTGGGCGCTGGGGGTATGACAATTGATTTAAAGTCGGGCGATTAAGAGGTTAAATTAATATAAATATAAATCTATAAAGTAGTCCTCTCTTCTGCTATTGCTGTGCCCTGTACGGTCCATAAATAAATTGATCTCACTTAGTTAAGACCACCTTATATGGAAACTTATAAGATGCAATAAATGATTGAGTATTGATTATATTAGACACCCAGACACGAAATTATGGCACCGATCGGGAATAGAACCAGCTACCTCCTACTCAGAAGGCAGGTTCACTACCAACTGAGCCAACAGGCCCACCTAAAAAATATCTTTTATCTGCCACCTTTCCATTTTATTCAGGTTATCTATAAAAATAAATAGGTTTAAAAATATTTGAATAAGGTAAATCATTACGTAGTCTTTACAAGAGAGGCTAACCTTAAAAATAGTCATATATTTATTTTATGTGAAATGGATCTTTTATACTGATCCCTTAGTGCCTTTGAGTATTAAACCAACAGGAGACGTCACGCGCACTAGTTTCTTAGAAAAAAGTCGGCCAATTTCTGCGCGGGGGACGAGGAAACAAACACAAATAATGTTAAAACTAACGCATTTTTTGACAAAACAATTAAAAACTAGCTTGAACTAGATGCACACAAATACATTCACCAATCCAAGCACTCCGTGAACTCAAAAAAACTAGTTGTATTTATCAGGTATGCGTGTTGACCCACACTTTTTTTTGGCAGAGGGGAACGCTTGTCAGTGGCGTCTCCGGTTGGTTTTTCGGCAGAGCATCGATCGATGAGTCAGTCAACCAGCCAGTTTTATAAATTTACTAGCGGTTCTGCGTGATTTCACCCCCGTAGTTTAAGTTCCTGTGGGAATACGGGAATTAAATATAGGTTTTGTTACTCAGGGATACTCTAGCTTTCAATTGGTAAAAGTATTTTTAAAATCGGTCCAGTAGTTTATAAGTTTATTCGTAACAAACTTCTCTTTATAATATTAGTAGAGAAGTATAGATTAGTATAGACATCACTACATAGTATAAAACAAAGTCGCTTTCTCTGTCCCTATATCCCTATGTCCCTACGTATGCTTAATTCTTTAAAACTACGCAACGGATTTTGATGTGTTTTTTTTAAATAGATAGAGTGATTCAAGAGGAAGGTTTTAGTATAAGCATTGCACCCGTGCGAAGTCGGGGCGGGTCGCTAGTAATATATAAAGTACAGAATAAATGAAATATAATCTGAGAATTCTGACTGATTGTTTATCTTGAACTCCACTGTGCTAAGATTTACTTCGTTGAATTTTGATGGAGATTTATTCTACGTTAGCAACCGTTTTTTATTTGTATGTTTGTCATGTCATGGTCGTGTGGTCTCTGAATTACCCAGACGATTTTGATTGTCAACGTGAAGGTCTTTAAACGAACTTACAACTGGGCAAAAATATTTAATAGTATATTTTGTATCAAGGGATTAAACTAAGCCATTATATACCAGAGGTGAGTCAATGAAACCGAGGGTATATTAAGTTGGCGTTTAGTCTCGAGTTGCAAACTGTACTTTTCACTTTGAGTGCTAGAAAAATCGTCAATTTAGTACAAATTTATTTAAAACCGAACAGATACCCTCGACTTTTTTTTTTCTTATAAACCTCTCACAGATTAACAAAGAGATTTAAATCTCTTTTAAAACACATGGCGCCACCTTCTATGCGGAAACACTATGGAACTAAAACTCGCAACATTTTCGCAATGAAGATGGTCCACACTCCACAGAATTTACCAGTGGCTGTTTGATGTCTACATCTCATTAAGGAAATTAAAAACTAATTACTTTTTATTCGCTTCGTGGGGTTATATTGGCGTTCTTTTAGAGCATGAGAAGTGAAAAATTCATTGTTATCCCACTAACTAATAATTTAACTGATCCGCAAGAAATCCCTGTATTACTCTACAATAGGGTTGTGTCCTACCTAGTCAAATCAGTTACTTTTTACGATCTGTCAAAACGAAATTTTACTATGGAAAATGTACTGAAATAGCAAACAGTGACGTCATAGTTTGTAGTACTCAATTGCAGCACTTTTTTTGATTGATTTATTATTTTTAAATTTGCTATAATTGAAAATTGAAAATCTAAATACATATTTTGAGGTGTTTTGGGATAATCTTTTTAATGTATGACTACTCGCTATTTAATTTCGATGCTGTCAACTACCCAATTTTCATTGAAATACGTTGAGCCGTTTCTAAGCCTATTGGAGACAAACTTTGAGTCGGGCAGACAAAAGTTCTATAAACGATTTAATTGATTAGGCATCGTATCAATAGCAGTTTTCACTCTGACATTTAAAATACATTTAATTGTATTGGTATAGATTAGAATATGGAATTGACTTGTTGAATTCGTTTCAGTAGTAGGTACCTTGTTGTTTAGCACTTAAAGCGCTCGGCCTAGTTTTGGTCCAAGCGTGATTGAAATTTTGTCCTATAAATTATTCAAAAATCTCGGCGTTCCAGAATGATTTATCATAACAAGTTTCGGAAGTACCTACCTATATGGAAAGTACTTCGCTCATGAATCGGAAGTTTATGAAAGTATTTCCATAATGAATTGACTTCCTCTCTATGTGAGACAGGTTTTGCTGAGTTGAACTTGAGTTGTGACCATGGGTCTGCATGATTCAACATTTCCTAACAAGCTATATACACACACAAGTTTTTTTTAACTATGAACAGTCTGTACTGTGTCGGCGTATACGCTAAATGTGTTTGCTCTATATCCCTCAAATAGGCTTGTTATAGTCTTTCTCAACTTGTTCCCACGCCACTTATTAACGTTAGAACGGTTAAGCGTTATAGTTATAGCCTTACGTGTTACCTCTGTTTTTACGATCCTGAATGGAATATTTAATGAGCTTGTATGAAGTATATTCCATAGTAAAGTTAAAGTTCATATATTGTGTCGTCAACTGAGACCATTACAGCAACATAAAATATAACGGTCTAGTGGACTCGATTCTGCATTACAGCGACTAAGCTTATTTTAGTTAACTCCTGTCATTTTCTTTCTCCTATAAAAGAAAAGAGACGAGAGATATTTAGTCCTGTCAAATTAAAATGAGTCTTCTCATGTATGGCGTGTTTAGCAGTTTTAGCGACGATGTAACAAGGTCATGGATAAAAGTGACAGATAAGCACGTTCATAGTTAAAATTAGTAGGTTTTTAGATGTTTGACATTAACTCTTCAATCTATGGTTTGTTGCTGTCCTTTTTCTTTCGTATTCAATGGAGAAGGATAGGCTAACTTAAAATTAGGAATTTTAGGTGGTCAGTCAGAATTGAGTCCATTGTCGAGTTAGGATTTGACTAGTTCATCTATTTGACTCGTCTATGTAACGCTTTGGTTATTTACTGTAATGTTGCAAAAGAATTTGAAATAAATAAATAAATAAATTTTACTTGAAACTGACGTGTGATCTCAACATGTAGGAGGTTATTTTTGCATGAGTTAGTAAAATTATTATTATTTTCTGTTGAATCTATAACTATAAAGTGGTCGTTACAGATCTTGGCGATTTCTTTTGGACACCTAATATTTCCTTAATTCCAGTTTCTTGGCTGCTATTGGTTGTGTGTGAATTAATAATATTCCATACTGCTTTGCATTTATTCCTAGCTTTCATTACGAAGTTTTTGTTCTCTTGCTTTGAAGATGTAATAATGCAACGATATAATGTTTTAGATTAAATTTTGTAGCTATGTTTACGTAACAGTTTATCTTCTTTCTTAGCTGTTAAATATGCTGAGAATAGATGTGTTTTTAGGGATGCATAGCAGAATGTGCAAGTCGCAAAATGAGCACTAGTGCAAATCGCAGAAGGTGCAGGTAGTAAAACGTGCAGATCGTAAAACGAGCAGGTCGCGAAATGTGCAAATCGCAAAATGAGCAGGTCGCGAAATGTACAAATCGCAAAATGAGCAGATCGCGAAATGTGCAAATCGTAAAATGTACAGAAACTTTTTGAAACCTGTTGAACTTATGCCTGCCATTTTTGTGTCTATAGTTTAACTGGTACAGAGGCCGACGGGCACTATTTCAAAGCACTGCTCCATAACATAAGTATTATTTGCTCTTTAAACATAAGGTTACAATAAACTTTTAATCAGTCAAGCACCGTGCGGTTCCAATGCACACCAGAACAATTAAAAATCAATGTCTCTTATTCTCTTGACTTAAGAGGTTTAAATAAAAATTAAACCATCCACTTTTAAAAATGTATTGTTATATACTAAACATTGCACAATAAAATTGCATTTTACGCCAAGATGACAATCGCTTGCAGATAACATAGAAATACTTATAAAGATTAAAAAACCCAACTTCAACTTATATGGTGTTCTCATGAATGCAATTGTTAGAACTCGACCAAATTAAAAACACACGAGAAAGCACCCATTTTCAAAATAAAAAAAGAATCATCAAAATCGGTTCACCCTGTCAAAAGTTAGAAATATATGGGCACCTTGACCACTACCTTTTATTTCATGGCAATAAGTTAATAAAACTTTATTTATTAGATACAATTTGTTCTAAAATTATCAATTTCATCATATTTGTTTTATGATCGTGTAAAGATATCTTCTAAGATACAGGGTTTCCCCTAGTTTAGAAGCGCAGGGACGTTCTTGTGTCAAATACTCAAATTATATAAGTTGTAATACCTCCTTGTGTCATAGCAAAATGTATTTGTCTTGTGATAAATAAATATTTATTATTATTATTATTATATCGATAGGCAACCTAGTGATTTTGTACTTATCCATGGATAACTTTTACATAAACCAAGTTTAGGTACTCTGACACATAGGTGCAGAAATTTACAGTGAGATCTTATAGGTTACTAGCTGTTCCGTGCGGTCTCACCCGCGTAGTTCCTGTTCCCGGCGGAATATGGGGACAAAGTATAGCCTATAGCTATGTTACTCAAGGATATTGTAGCTTTCTATTGGTGAAATATTTTTTTAAATCGGTTCAGTAGTTTTTGAGTTTATTTGCTACAAACATACAAAATTAAAATGCTTCCTCTTTATAACATTAGTGTAGATTAGTATTACAAATCTTTCCTCTTTATAATATTAGTATTAGTATAGATAAGATCTGCTTGCACATTTTGCGATCTGCTTATTATGAGATATGTACATTTTGCGATCTGTTCAATGTGAGATTTGCACATTTTGCGATCTGCTCATTATGAGATGTGCACGATTTGCGATCTGCTCATTATGAGATTTGCTCATTTTGCGATTTGCTCATTTTACGTAGCCTGCACATTTTGCGACTTGCACATTCTGCTATGCATCCGTTTTTAGTTATCAAGATCGTTTTATACTTTTGGATATCCATCTACACTTATTCGATTTTCGGACCACTTTAATTTTTATTATTGGAAAACAGAGATCAAAAAATAGTTTTAGAGTTTCATCAAATTTATTAAACGCTATATTAGTGTCGGTTTCTTGGAATACATCAGCAAATGTAAGCGCTTCTATACATTATATATATATATATATATATATATATATATATATATATATAATCTCACGCCTTTTTTATCCCCGAGGGGGTACGCAGAGGTATTCCATTACTGGATATACACACATTTCACGAGATATATTGGACCCCTAGACGTGATAGGTGGTGAGCCTATCGCCGGACTGGGTCTGTTTACACATGTCTCAGAATTCATTCTGAGACCTGCGGGTTTCCTCACGATGTTTTCCTTCACCGTCGAGCTAGTGATAAATATATACATTGTTTTATATTCTATACATTACATTACATTGTTACATTGTTTTAATTTTTCAATATTATTCATAGGAAAATCGCGTTTTTTTCTGTCCAATTTTTATAGGGTGTGTAACTTTTTGTTTAAATTCTAGAATTTGTCCGGTGTGATAAGATATTCCCAGATCAAGTACAGATCCACTATATTATTTATCATATGATCGATACTTTTTCTTTTCTTTCTAGTCGGTACTTGAATGTGGAACTTTAGTCTAAAATTAAGCTATAAACTCGATAGTCTCTTGCTGTAGGAGTTTGTTTTGGTAGCATAGTTAAATCGCCTGATATAATAACTCGTTTTTTCCATTTTCACATAGTTTGATTAATAAAAGTTCAAGTTTTTTTAAGAATACGTCAATGTCAGAATTTTTGGTCCTATATAGTAATATTAACTAATCACTGTTTAGAATTTCGATACCGCACCATTCAAAGTTTTTATACAACATGTAAACAGAATAAGCGCAATTCCTGAAATTAGTTTGTTCAGTATCGACTACTTATTCGATTTCAGCTATTTTTAATATGTGTTAAATTTTTCCCAAAAATGAATTAGCGTACCTGAATTAGTGCTTTCTAAGGAATTCGTGCTATTATTAATCGATATTTAAGAAAATAGGTTAGACACAACTAAAGTTCGATTGCATCATATTTTTTTTCTACATATTAATATACTAATTGGGGTGTATGAAGAATTGCGCTTTTTCTGTTACGCGTTGTATATGAAACATATTCATGTAAGTAATTACTTGAAAACAAATGTTATTTCTGACAAGGATACAACTCCCACCCGTCTTTCCTTAGGTCTACAATACAAGGGAGCCAGGGTGAAATCACTTGTGTCAATTATTTTCATCGCCAGGTCAAAGGAATAATTCTGTGATACAAATGATATTATTAAATTTTCCATCATCCTGAATTTCCTGTTAAGCTATTTCAAGCACGTCTTGTTTATTGAGAAGGCCAGTAAATATTTTGGTGAAATATAGTATAATTCTGTCTGTTTTACTCTGAGTTAAGGGATTCGATTTGCTGAAGTTATATTATAATGTGCTCTAGTTTTTTCATTATAGAGTTATTAGTAACATTTCTATTTTGATTGCATGCAGTTCATTGGTTACATTATTATTATAATTTACGGAAAAACGTTTGGGTGTAAAGTTCTGGGGAAGGTACATTGTGGAAAATGAACAACATACATTACGGTTGACGCGGGTGGCTGAAACATTTATCTTTAAAGTGAAACGTCAGTGTATGTTGTTCACCGAACCTTCGGCGCTGTACGTTCCGCAGATGTGTCGCGACCCTTATAATACCTGAGGTTTCAGAAAACAGAGTAATCATATTCCAAACTTTTATTAAAATCTAATGTGTGTATGTATTCATGTTCAATGTTGTCTCTACATAATTGTATGTTGTATGCTTCTATACGTTTGTTAAATATGTCAATTGATTGTTGCTTTATTTGTTTGTTTTGTAGGTTTAGTTCTAGCTTTTGTCTGCGACTTACTTCATGCTCTGCGATAAAGAGTAGCCTACAATACAACTACATCCTTCTTCAGCATACGATCTATTTCCCTGATAAATTTCATTAGAATCGGTTCAGTGGTTTTGTCGTGAAAAGTTCCAAACAAAGTAACTTTCGCTTTCATAATATTACTAACGGACGCACGCGACTTTCCTTCACCGTCGTGGACCCGTATTTTACACAATATAAATAATAACTTATTATTATTATTATTTTTAACTTATGTGTTATTCTTATAGTCGTTTTTTTCGTGAGTAATAAATATCCATCCTACTCACAAACTTTCGTGTACTTATAATATTAGTAGGAAGAAGGTACCTACTAAATATTTGTTTTTGAGTTTATTTTATTTTTCTTTTAACCTCTCAGACCATGAATCACAGCCACAATAGATTTTTAATTGTGTCACGGTTCCAATTGGAACCGGCGGTTCTTAACTGATCAAAACACACATAGGTAATATTTGCAAACTAAACTAAATATAAAATATGTCCCTAAATATAAAATTGGTCCTCCAGCGCACCATGTTGAGTAAAGGCACTCAAAATGCTGGCGGCCTTGCCCTTTGGATAGCCTTAGCGAAATAGCCACCAGCCCTTGGGTTGCAACGTTTAGTGTATTGAATAACACATTCAGGTCATAAGGTAACACCCTATAGTCCTCAAGTCGTATTCACACATTCTCTTAATTTTTCCAGCGGTATTAATTTGGAACTTCAAATTTTTCCTATCAAATCAGCTGACGATAGTCTGCATATCTGTACATGTATGACCTGTACTTACCCATAAAGGTATCTTTATGTCCAATTGTTACTTGAAGCTTGTTATATTTTTAGTTCAGATACGAGTAAGTCACGCAAGCAGTATAAATTATGCTAAGTACCCATTCTTTTAAACAGGCGCGCAAAACTAAGACATGGACTAATAAAAAGTTGCTTTGACGATTACGTTTGCAATTGTAAAGACAATGTTCTGAATGAAAGGAATAAGTACTGATGTTATAAGAAGTTATAAACAGTAGCTCATTGAGATACTGTGTTCCTGTAATTTCAACAGAAATCAATGTCTGTTTGTTACCATTTAAAAGCTAAATCTAGGAAGAGATCTTATTTCACCAAAATCCGTTTGGCAGAGAGATAGAGTACATACATATTGAAGAATGTGGAGTGAAGTAGAGTACGTAGGATACATTTTATACTGGAGCCCGGATAAATTGCTCTCAAAAACAAGTAATACCACGGAAACTAGTAAACTGATCTTAAAGTAGCCTTCATTAAAATGTTTCTTAGACTGTGCGTTTACACATACCTAGGCTATATTTTATCATGATTTCACACTGTTGTAATGTAATTCCAGTGTAATAATACACATTCATTTGTTTCTCTGCGAGCATCTGCTTCATTACAGGGTGGCAATTCTCGCGCAATCGAGTCGAGCTGAATCTCTACTACAAAATCTCGAAAATACAAGTACTTTTTACGGATGTTATATTCTCAATATTCACAGTCGAAGCAATTATTGCTTGCCTTCGAAAACGTCTGGTGCGACATTCCCAGAGTAGCGTAACATGATTTGCGGTCGAGATATGTTCGAATTCACTTACCACAAGCTCCACTGTGAAGGAAACCATCGTGAGGAAACCCACAGGTCCCAGAAATAATTTAAGGCATGTTGAACAGAACCCGGTACGGCTCGCGGCGAATGGCTCACCACTTGTAAGTTTAGAGGTCCAAAAATATTCTGGTGCAAAGCCAGTTTATGAAGGAATGAAATACTCTCTACTAATTATTTGATTTTCATTGTATACATTTTTAATACTTTTGAATTATGTTTCAGAGGTGTATAAATTAATTGCGTCTATGGAAGAGCGGAGCCTTTTAGCACAAGCAAAATAATTGCCTAAAAGAAGGCTCCGAAACTTGTACTGTAAAATTGTATGCTGCAAGTTGTAGAAGTCAACTTTTTTAATTTTGTAATCAACCTACCCCCATTTCTTGATATGTTCGAATTCGACTTAGTGGTCATGTCAGCAGAGTGTCAGAATTCTGACATGCTGCTTAATATCTGTCTTATTGTGTATCTGACAATCTGCGATGATTCCTTTTCTTCGAATCCGAGATTAAGTCGTCTGCACGAGAATTGCCTCCCCGGGACAAAAAGATAATTACTATTCAGACTCCCAAAAGAAACTCTTGCAAGGTAAAGCCTAGTTGACGTCATGCTTAGTGCATGGTTGAATTGAAATTCAACGGACGCGTAATGTCTGAGCCATTAGGAATGTTTAGAAAAAAAAACGGGTTTTTACTGTTAACGTTTCTCAGATTGCGGATAGCGTCGCGTTGGTGCGATTATTTTCGCTGAATATTATTGCTGTTGTTTTAAGCCTTCTTCAATGTTGTTCATCTATGGTTCTTTTGGGAATGTCAATAGTGTTTATCGAGAGATTTAAAGTATTCTGATTGAATATTTCAAAGTTCGCGAATAGAACACCTCTACCAATATTAACCAACACAAACAAAAGATTTATCGAATTTGGTGCAGTCGTTCGGAAGCTATGTGCGTAGATACAAACATTTCGGCGATTCATTTAATTATACTGATGTACAGCATAGTGATATCGTAAGGAGTCCTTTGACTCTTAAAGACTAGATTTCATTGCAACTGGAAAAGTTTTCAAATCTTTTATGTATAGATCAGATACTATTTTTATTAAGTACTAGCAACGCACCGCGGTTTCACCCGCGTAGTTCCCGTGGGAATACGGGTATAATATATACCATTTGTTATTCAGGGATAATATTATAGCATTCTAATGGTTAAATATTTTTTTAAATCTGTCCTGTAGTTTTTGAGATTATTCGTTACAAACATACAAATCTTTCCTCTTTATAGTATTAGTGTAGATTTGTAATTACTATTACAAATAGTTTATTGCTGTGACTACATAAAATTTAAATAATTTTGCATACCTACAATGATAAAATTCTCTACAGGAAATTATTGTCTTCGGCCACAATTATTGTGGTGTTTACGATTCAAACGAATTAGTTTCTGTTCAACTTTTTCGTTTTCTATTGCATATTTATCCTGTCTGTAAACAAACTTATCTAACAAAACATCTTTTTAAATTAACTAGAAAATATAACTTATACATTTTATTAAACTCATGAGTCATGACCTCGTCCTCGAGGGTCTTTAAAAGTTATCTAAGTCGCATTATCTCATCCTATAAACTAAGGAGACGAAACACATGAAAAAAGATTGTTCATAATATTTTGTCCAAAAAGTTATTTTTTTTATCTCCCCACAGAATATACCTATTCTTGATAGAAAAAATATCCCATCAAAACAAATACATAAATTGTGGAACATCTATTCTTGATAGAAATAATATCCCATCAAAAGAAATACATAAATTGTAGAACATCTATTCTTGATAGAAAAAAATATCCCATCAAAATAAATACATAAATTGTGGGACATATTTACGTAATTCACACACGGTTATTAATCATAAACTAGGCAGAGCCTTAAAATTTTAACTGACTGCCTCAGAAGGAGAGTAATGTTTTTCCGTCTTTTTATTTTCCAAACGTGTATTCTTCATGATTTTTGTCTTCGTGTCTGGGTATATTATTTTTATGTTTTCAGATATTTAATATGTATTTCTAGTTGTTTCTCTGAATTTCTAGATGAGTTTCATTAGGTAAACAAGTAGGTATTATACAGGTGACTTTTTTTACCGTCTGGAAAAAAATGTGGTGTAATAGGTACGTGTAATAGATTCATTTGGCAATGAAACTTAAAAAAAATTTTTTTTCTTGCTTAAACTAATATACACTACTCAATTGTAGTCAATAATACACACTGAAATATTTGAAATAGTATTTTAAAAAGAAACAGGCTCGTAGCTTCAATTTATGCGCAATTTACCTACAACCGCGAGCAGCGCGTAGTACTGTGCGTAGTTTTCTAGATTTTGTAAATTGCAATAAAACATGACTATATTTAACAATTAATCTCCTGTATAACTTCGGCTCTAGATACCTTATACGACATTTTTTTTCCAGACGGTAAAAAAATCATCCAGTACATATTTACTTTATGCTCCTCAAAATAGTTTTTAAAGTTCCGTAGTTCCGTACCTACTCAAACTAAGCCTTCGCTGTAGGTACGTCTGCTTGTCTGTCTGTATTTTTGCCAATGGACTGTTTCTCATGAACCGGTAGATAGTTGAAATCGTTTTTCTTATTTTTCTTACAATAAAAGTGTTTTTTTGACGTTTTTACTGCACTGTGGTATGGAAAAACTATTATTTGATTGAGCGCAGACATCGTTAAATGTGGACACTTTGTCTCTCTTATATTTACGCGAAAGTGAATAGGAGCTGTCCTTTTAAATTTTCGCGAAGCCTCATAGAAGGCGCAATCTATAAAATCGGCGAAAAAACACTGCATATCTAAACCAATCGCGCAGTTCCTTCAACGAACTGCTTGGCATCAAATAGTTTGGGTCAATTGATCTCAATAGGGGGGAGTTAAATGGCCGGATCGTCGGGTTGTTTGGCACAATATCGTTGCTTCTACTACGCCGTCTGTTCTGAGCAGAGTTAGTACTATTACATATTCTGTGGCTGAGGCTATTTAATAAACACCTATACCAACATTATTCATTTACTATCATAATCGCGTAGTTCCCGTTCCCAATAAAGGAATAAAACATAGCCTATGTTACTCAGTGATAATGTGGCTTTCCATTGGCGAAAGAATTTTTTAAATCGGTCAGATATAGATAGATAGTTTTTGAGTTTATTCGTCACAAACATACAAAAATACAAATCTATTTCCTCTTTATAATATTAGTGTAGATATGAATCGGTATTGCTATATTTGCATCACGTTTAAATAAGTAAATTCGCAAAATTTACTAAATAGGGTTGTCAAAACTTAATTGTTTACTTGACCACTACTACGTGGGCGTGGTAGAGTTAAAAAAATGATTCACACACAATGACACTTTTTCAAGTAAGTACGAAAAAAGACTTAGATCTGCAGTGGGTTCTTATAACTTTATCTACCCCATTATTATAAAGATGCAGTTGTTTGTAAACAACACATCAACAAACATCCTTTCAACAAAAAGGAAATGGAAACATCCTTTTGTATACTAGGCTGTCAGCCCTAACTAATTAGTATATCATATCGGCGTTGATCACAGGTTTCGCAGTAATAGCATCGCTATTCTCCCTCACGGCAACTACACGATAATCTACTTAGTATTTATAAAAGCTATCACGTTTATTTATCTCCTCCGTATCCGTATGGTAAGCAAATGTTTAATGCATGAAAAATTCGTAACGGCTATTTTTGGACACTATTTTCTATTGAATTCGCAGCTTGCAAGAATAACAATTGTATGAAATGTGAATAGTGTAGCCTATGGAAATAATTGTTGATTTTCGTATATTTCCTTGAATATTTATCACTACATAGTATAAAACAAATTCGCTTTCTTTGTCCCTATATCCCTGTCCCTTTGTATGCTTAAATCTTTAAAACTACGCAATGGATTTTGATGCGGTTTTTTTTAATAGATAGAGTGATTCAAGAGGAAGGTTTTAGTGTTAGCATTGCACCTGTGCGAAGCCGGGGCGGGTCGCTAGTATAGTATAAAATAAAGTACTGGTTTTCAATTATAGAGAAAGCGAAAATCAAAGAAGGTTTTTGTATATCATATAAACCTAAGCGAAGCGAGGGCGGGTCGCTAGTATCTTATAAACAAATTACTTATGCATTTTAAAAGTATGAAAAAATATAATATACTTGTATTTATCATTCCAAACAAACCCTTTTAATTATACATTAGGAGTAAATAGGCTGTGTATGACAGACGGACAAAAACAAGGGTGATCCTATGCTATAACCCCGTTGGTTCCGTTTTTTTTCATAACCTATGTGGAACCCTAAAAATATTTGAAAACTCTGCTTGAAAGAACAGAGTTTCAAAATTGATTAGATACCTAATCTAGATTAATAATAAAAAAACTTTAGGTACATACAGAATTTAAACACAGATCGACATCATAGAAAATCTGCATAAAAATGAAATTGGTAGCTATTGCGGCAGTGCATGAATCAACCCAAGCGCATTAATATGTGACCAGTTGCAGAAGGGCAATTGTCGACCGTCACATGGCGCACGCGCATTCATCTAATCATGCGGCAATTTGTAGTTGGCGAGCGTACCATACTTTCTTGTCTCGTGACTGTTGTAAGCATTGTACAGTCAAGAGCTCATGAAGCTTTACACATTTGTGCGAGTTTGACCTCTAAGGCGATTGTAATAAGAACGTTACAAAGTCCAATGTTTCAAGTTCCGGGTTCTCTCGACTGTACAATGTCCCACATGTTGTTTATTTTACCGAAAATGGTTAAATACTTTTTCCGGGTGTTTTTAAAGCTACATACATACATATAATCACGCCTCTTTCCCGTAGGGGTAGGCAGAGACAATTTCTTTCCACTTGCTACGATCTTTACATACTTCTTTCGCTTCGTCAACTTTTATTGTTCCTTTCATACATGCTCTTCGGTTTAGAGTACTCTTGACCTGGCCTTTTTTCAAGACATCCCCAATTTGATCTCGAAACGTCCGCCTAGGTCTATCCCTTCCAACACTTTCATTCACACTCGCCTTATATACTTTTTTCGTCAATCGTTCTTCATTCATTCTCTCGACATGGCCAAACCATCTCAGCATACCTATCTCAATTTTTGTCACTACATCTTCTTTTAGACCACAACGTTACCTTATCTCACTATTTCTTATCCTGTCACTCAGTTTAACTCCTATCATACTTCTTAACGCTCTCATCTCAACTGCATTTATTCTGCTTCCATGTTTCTTCTGCCATACCCAACTTTCACTTCCATACATGAGTGTCGGAGCCAACACACAGCCAAACGAGCCTTGTTAGACACCTTCCGACTGCTCATAAAGGAGTGCAAAGCTCCATTCACCATGTTTCCTGCATTCACTCTTCTTTCAATATCACTCTCACACTTTCCATCTCTTGTAAACTTTGAACCCAGATACACAAACTCATTCACCTGTTCAATTTGTGAGTCTCCAATCACGATATTGCAGTCTGTCTAAGCTTAAAACTCCTATCATACTTCTTAACGCTCTCATCTCAACTGCATTTATTCTGCTTCCATGTTTCTTCTGCCATACCCAACTTTCACTTCCATACATGAGTGTCGGAGCCAACACACAGCCAAACGAGCCTTGTTAGACACCTTCCGACTGCTCATAAAGGAGTGCAAAGCTCCATTCACCATGTTTCCTGCATTCACTCTTCTTTCAATATCACTCTCACACTTTCCATCTCTTGTAAACTTTGAACCCAGATACACAAACCTCCAATCACGATATTGCAGTCTGTCTAAGCTTAAAACTACATCCCTACTAATATTAAAAATGCTAAAGCAACACTGCTGTCTTAAATATGCTTACGCCTTTATCCTCGAAGAGTTAAGCAGAGGTAATCCGTACTTAGAAGTACTCTCTTTTCAGTAGTTTAGGGAAAATGTGACACGGGGGGATGCCCATCGCAAACAAGACATTCGCAGAACAATTCAACCGACACATTTACAATGCAGCAAAATAAAAACAGAAGCAATTAGGTACTCTCTTTTTAACAAGCGGCCATTAAAAAGAGAAATGATATAGTAGGCTTACCAGAAAAAAATGTTTGAAGTTTTTATCTCGGCACATTGCGACAACGAATCAGAAGCGCTGTGAAGTTACGAATGTTTAATAAACATTTCTTTTAGGTGGAATTATGTAGTCTTACAAGAATTTTAGCATGTAATAATATTAAACCATGTGTAACAGCAACCCGGTCTGGCGATGGGTTTACCACCTGTCACACCTTTGGGTCCAAAATCCCGGTGTTGAAATTATTGACAGGAATGGAACTAGTCTGGCGACCCCCTCAAGTATAGGGCGTGAGGTTATTAATTTGATTTATATATGTACTAGCGGTTCTGCGTGGTTTCACCCGCGTAGTTCCCGTTCCCGTGGGAATACGGGAATAAACTATAGCCTATGTTACAAAGGAATCTTTTAGCTTTCCATTGGTGAAATAATTTTTAAAATCGGCCCAGCAGTTTTTGAGTTGAATCGTAACAAACATACAAAAATACAAATCTTTTCTCTTTATAATATTAGTATAGATGTAGTTACCGCTACTCACTTCTGAAATACAAATGTAATTGTAAATCTAGTTTGAGTTTGAATGGAGACCGACAATCGGACCAAAGATAAAACTTGGCCTACGCTTTGAATGATAAGCGTCTGTGAGAACTGTCCGATTATCATAATTTACTTTTGCTGTTTGTTTTAATATTATTTTACACACATACATACATAATCTCACGCCTTATATCCCCGAGGGGGTAGGAAGTTTTTTATTTTTTATATTCTTTGGACCCCCAAACGTGATAGGCGGTGAACCCATCGCCGGACCGGGGCTGTTACACATGTCTCAGAATTCATTGTGGGTTTCCTCGCGATGTTTTCCTTCACCGTCGAGCTAGTGATAAATATGCACGTAAGTTTTGAAGAACTCATTGGTACATGCCAGTATTCGAACCCGAGCCACACTGATTTTCATTATGTGAAGCAGGCCCTTTAACCGTAAGGCTTTAACTTGGGAGAGCCATGCTTCGGCACGCTTGGGCCGGCTCGACCGGAGTGATACCACGGCCTCACAGAAAACCAGCGTAAAGCAATGCTTGCATTGCGTTTCGTTGAGTGAGTGAGGTAACCGGAGGAGTTAAGTCATTGTGACCGGAGATAATAATTTGTGCGTTTATTATTTAAGTTTAGTCTAAGTAGTTATATTATAGCCCTATGGTATAAATTCACAAGTGTCACGACCCTATACAATAATAAAATCACTGAAGCATATAACTTTGTTTTTGAAATTATATGATAAAAAAATATCAAACACTTTTAAAGAAATTAAAAATAACATTTCTTAAGACCAGGTTACTCTTTTATTCCTGTAAAATGTATTAATGTGAACAAATAATTTTTAAGAACACTTTAATTATTTTCCAGTACTGCTGGAGGCCTGCAACAACGAGCCGGCGTGCCTGCAGGACCGCTCGGGGCTGGAGGCCATCACACAGCTGCACCGACAGCTGGACGACGACGCCAACGGGAACGTCGACCTCAGCGAGAGTGATGACGTGAGTATCACCTGGATTTTGAGCCTTATTGCCATTCGTCAAGTTACAGCGACATCGTCGCTAGTTCTAAACCGCGCTATCAAAGTTTTCACGAGAGTTTGTATAAATGGAACACTCCAACATCCAGAAGCTGCCCTTTTCACGATGGAGGAGCATTACACCTTCACTCCTCCCCAAGCTTTCTTAAGTTAGATTTTAGTCACAAAACTATTTAACATGTTTATCCCTACTTCCAAGCTAATATAATTAGTTACTAATATTATGAAGTTCATAAAGAGGTAAAGTAGTTTTAAGTTGGTTTATTGTTCCTATTACAAAAAAATTATACTAAAGTTTCCTAGTTCTCATAAAACTACTTGAAATAGTTTTATAATAGGTATATCTATAAACAAAAAGCTACACGGCTACAAAGGTGATTATTTTCACTACCTTAATGACGTCATAATTGTAGTAAGAAGTCCTTACACTTATATCATAAAGACTAGATTTTATACGTTGTGAACATACTTCTAAGAATCTACTACACTACCAATTTATTCTGGATTTTTTATCAATTTATAATAATAATAATATATAATATAATCTCACGCCTTTTTTATCCCCGAGGGGGTAGGCAGAGGTATTCCATTACTGGATATACCCACATTTCACGAGATATATGGGACCCCTAAACGTGATGAGCCCATCGCCGTCCGGGTCTGTTTACACATGTCTCAGAATTAATTCTGAGACCTGCGGGTTTCCTCACGATGTTTTCCTTCACCGACGAGCTAGTGATAAATATGTACGTAAGTTTTTGAAAAACTCATTGGTACTATCGAAAAAAGTTCTGCCTGATACACCTTAGTGTCATTTTAGCTAGCAGCTATCTTTTCCCACCCCATGTCGACAAAGCCCTCACTTGTAGTAACAATGACAATTACAAAAAACCGGCCAAGTGCGAGTCGGACTCGCGCACCGAGGGTTCCGTACAACCTTGCAAATTTATGGTTTTCGTAATTTTTCCTTTATCTATGCTATAAGACGTTGCTTCGTACCAAATTTCAAGATTCTGAGTTCACGGGAAGCACCCTGTAGGTTTTGATTCCCTTGCAAGTGTCGAAAATTTGCGGCATAAACGGCTGTATCTTTTGATTGCGTTGGCTTAGAAGTTTGATTTTTTCACAGCTTCAAGGGACAGTAGACCTGAGTAATTGATATAAATTTCAGCTTCATACCTCCACGCGTTCCTGAGAAAAAGGGTCTTGACAGACGGACGGACGGGCGGACAGACGGACAACAAAGTGATCCTATAAGGGTTCCGTTTTTTCCTTTTGAGGTACGGAACCCTAAAAAGTGTTTCTTTCATGTTCATGACCATTTAGTGTCGATGACTGGATCGCAATAGAAAAAAAAGAGGGTGTTACTGGCTTCTCATTGTGTAACTCTAATTAGGGTCGGGGTCATAAAATTTGAGCTTGCAAGCGACAATTTTTCCAAATGTATCAGGCTTAGCGTTTGCTGATAGTACATGCCAGGATTCGAACCCGAGCCTCACTGATTTTCGGCCGGCTCTTCAACCGTCCGGGCTATCACCGCTTATTTTATCTATTTCTAAATTAAAAACTTTCGATCTGATCGTGGCAGTGTGAGCAAGCGCATCGCAGACGCCAAAACGAAATCTGAATTGCTCTCAGGATCGCCAATCGTAACCAATCAGCGTCCCCGCGATCTCTCGCCTCGCCGACTCAGGAATCATACGCACGCTGTATTTTTAATCGATGATGAATTGTTGGAAGTTCCCTCGTCTGTTGCCAACTAACCGACATTGTTTTGTTTGACACAGACATTCGTTACGCGACATATTGCCTATTGTGTAACAGATTAAATTCCATTGCACTGTAGATATGTATATCGCTGAATCGTTGTTTATAGCACTTATCACTTATAAGAAAGCATTGGACTGAATACATGTGTCAATTGTCGTAACCGGTTTGAAGAGCTCGCCACAAATTCGACGTTGTGTAATGATGTTTATAAGACGTATAAACTTATCTGCAGCTCCTTTTTCTCATAGCAGTTACTGATTTTTGTGTCACTATAACGCATCCGGCATATATATATACAGTGGTGGTCAGATAATTAGAAACACTGCCAACGGTCCTTGACATTATGTAAGATACTTCTCCGCAATCGTTTTTATTTTGAAAATAAACAATAAATAGGACAACAATATGTTCAACGATTTATCATTTATTAGAAAAACAATATAAATTCCATTACACAAGGGCAGTTTCAATATTACATTACGGACAAACATTTTAACCCATTTTAAGTTATAAACAATAATGGTCAACTAATTAGAAACAACAACAAAAAAGTATAAAAAACATTTTTTTAAAGTATTAGTAATTAGTATTGTTATTTATGAAATAGCTACTATCCCAAACCTATCAATAGTTATAATTAATATTAAGTGGCGTATCCCTTAATGCCAATAACAGCACTGCAACGACGTGGCATTTTGATTCAATCAATTTCGTAAAATTTTGTAGGGGGATTTAATTCCATGCTTCAAAAAATGCTTCATTTAGTTCGTTTTGACTGGTGTTACGTTTGTTTGAGACTTTCTTTTTAACAATAAACCAGAGATTTTCTATCGGGATTAAATCCGTACGATTTGCTGGCTAGTCTAAAATGGATATACGCTGTTTGCTAAGGAAACATTTGACGATATTGGCCGTGTGTTTAAGGTCATTGTCATGCTGAAAGATCCAGGTTACAGGCAAATGATCGTCCGAGTATGGAATCATTGTGTGCTCTAAGATATTTTAGTATTGCCATTGATCCATTGTACCTTCAATCTCCCGAACGGGTCCAACTCCATATCCGGAAAAACACCCCCAAACTTTAATGTTACTGCCACCGTCCTTGACTATACTCCTTGTGTATTTATAATTAAAAACATTGTTTACAGGACGTCTAACATAGCACTTTGCGTCGGAATTTACCATATTTATTTTTGTTTCATCCGAAAATAACACTTTTTTCCATTCTTGTACCGTCCAATTAACATATTTTTTTAGCGATTAATAATCGCTTCTCTCGGTGCTGCTTGGTAAGAAGCGGTACCTTTCGAAAGATTCTTCCAAACAATTTAGCTTCTACTAATCTTCGGCGTATCAATCTTGGCGAGATGTTTCTCGGGTCATCAGGCGAAAAAACTTCATTTATAATCTGGTTGGAGCCTTTAATTGGGTCTTTTTTAGAAACACGAACAACAACTTATCTTCTCTGGGAAAGGTTTTTCTTTGCCGAGCCTTTCTAAGAACATTTTTTCAACAGTTCCATGTGTTTTGTAATGATCAATTGCATTAAAAACTTTCTTTACAGAACAATTTAAGTGCTCAGCTATTCTTCTGTACGCCCACATATGATCTATACGTAAATTAACAATGATTTGCCTAGTTGACGCGTCACATCTTTTTTTTTGGCCCATTTTGAACAAAATAAAATTCAGATTAAATTTTGAATTGCCGCTAGAATAATAGAAAAAGCCACGAAAGAAATGTTATTCTCCAATTTCCAAAAAAAGAATGAGCTATGGATACTTTTTTAAAATGTTTCTAATTATGCGTCCAAGCGGCAAGTTACAGAAAATAAACTCCTACATGTGTAAGACTCATTTTGTAATTAAAAATAACATATGTTTTATATTTTATGCATTTAATGAGTTTTTTATTTGAGTGGCTATATTATTGCATAATTATTAATTATTGAATGTGTATATTTTTTACGAACATTTGTACGTTGAAGTTATACTTTCCTTATTCATAAGAAGTGTTTCTAATTATCTGACCACCACTGTATATATATATAGAAGCCTGTATAGTAATAGAATATAAATAGTTAATTTTCCAGGATACAAATGGTACAATGATTATTAACATCGTATCCAGCCTATAAACTACTGCGTAAATTTCTGTGGTGACTGATAACATGAACACCTGACCAAAAAGGACTCAAAAACTGTCCCCTTTTCCTTTGATCGATAAAGCAACGCACACTTTCTATCTCACTAGCTGGTACTTTCATGTACGTTAATAAAACACAGCGCTATCTTTCTATCGGTGAAATAATTTTCAGAATTGTATCAGTAGATCTAGAAATGACCGCTTACAAACTCACAAACAACTTTACCTGTTTATAATATATTCTTGTAAATTGAACACCAGGGGCTAGAGAGTTGTAATTTGAAAAACAAAAAAAACGCGACTGTGTTGAGTCACTGAAAAGATTTCGAAAGCATTACTCTCATTATGGTCCGTTTGAATAAAATATTTGACTATGCCTTCCAAAATTCATCAAACCCTTTAGTAATAAATTCACAATAAGAAAATAACCCTTGTTCTATTGCAGTCGGGTAAAAAATATGTCTATAGTATATTTTATGGTGTCTCACTGTGCACCGATAAAATAAATAACATCTTGCCATTGACTCGACTCCAGACTGTTTTGCAAAAGTCCTAATTTCTCTGGCGCATGATTTGTATAAATTCGTGCTCAGGAAATGACTCTACTTGTATAAACACTATTATTATTATGATTTATTATGTTAATCTGAAAACATTCCGGTATGTTTTATATCAGAAGTTATTGAAAAAGAAATGTGGTAAATAAGTCTTCTTTCGAAGCACCTTCTAACCATTAGTACAATCAAGAGCACATGAAGCTTTACAATTGTAGTGCGAGTCTGACCTCTAAGGCGATTGTAATAAGAACGTTGCAGTCCAATATTTCAAGCTCCACATGCTCTTGACTGTACCTAGTGTTCACGTGAAACTATATCACAAGTAGCTATAAAAAGTAAACTCAACTATCTCCTTTTGCTTTGTCCATTCCAGTTCCTCCGTGAGGAGCTGCAGTACGACAGCGGGTATGAAAAGCGGCAGCGGGCGTTCCACCACAACGATGACATGCACATCTCCGTCAAGGAGCTGTGGGAAGCCTGGCTGCGCTCAGAGGTCAGTTGACAATCCTACTAATATTATAAACGCGAAAGTTTGTGAGTATATATGTACGGATGTTTGTTGCTCTTTCACACAAAAATTACTGAACGGATTTCGATGAAACTTTACAGTTATATAGCGTATACATCAGAATAACACATAGGCTATAGGGCGCTGCTAGTCTATACTAAACTAATATTATAAAGAGTATAGATTTTTTGTATGTTTTTTGTAATGAGTAGCTTCCGAAACTACTGGACCGATTTCAAAAATTCATTCACTTATGGTAAGATTACTTTTCTGGGTGTAAAATGGTTATCGTTGGCTATAGATTGGCCACGGTGTCACCGGATCCTATCCTTTTCAGCTTATATATAACTAGTGACCCCGGCTTCGCACAGGTGCAATGCTGATACTAAAACCTTCCTCTTAAATCATCTATCTATCTATCTATTAAAAAAATCAAGATCTAAGCATACATAGGCACAGACAGACGGAAGCGACTTTGTTTTATACAGTGATACTTATTTTCGAACAATCCGTACCTTGCTTGTGAAAGGAAAGATAGCGGACCATATTAATATTATTTTGTTGATATCGTACGTCTCGTGCGGTCCGTACTATGGGTCCGTATCTAGAAAGAAACGACTACTTTACTAGCTGGAAACTAAAACATCACACCGGAATAGGACACGACGACGACGTCGTGTATTTTCACGGCACGGCAACGCCGCACGCGCCGTGATGTTGTCGCCAGGCCCTTATCCCAAAGAGAGAAAGTTCGCTTATCCCTGAGGGAGTAAGCTTTGATAAACTCATTGGTTCATGCCTTCACTTATCCCTGGAGGAGTAAGTTTTTTAAAAACTCATTGGTCCATGCCCTCACTTATCCCTGAGGGAGCAAGTTTTTGAAAAACTCATTGGTTCATGCCTTCACTTACCCCTGGAGGAGTTTGAAAAACTCATTGGTTCAGGCCCTCACCAGGAATTAGTCTCTTGCATGAGAGGCGGACTCATCTCCAGCGCCACTGCTTTTTGGTCGGGAAACCATATTTTATAGGATCATCAATTATCCTGGATCGTTGGTCACTGACGCCTGAATGGTTTATTTTATGTTTTATTGTGTTGCCTAAAAAGTGTTATTTCAATGACAGGTGCACAACTGGACGGTGGAACAGACGGTGGAATGGCTGTCACAGTCCGTGGATCTGCCCCAGTACAAAACGCTGTTCCTCCAACATAAAGTCACCGGCGCCACGTTACCGAGGTATTGTTCGCCCCATATTTATTTTTCCTCTCTCCAGGCGGAAATCGGCAACTTTCAGCCCGCTGCGCTAAACAAAGTTGTCGCTTTCAGTCTCCTTCGAGCTTAAAAAAGTATACAAATCTCGGGAAGTAAATAAGAAAGTATCAGAGATCACATAACATTTCTTATTTTACTTGCCTAGGTATGTAATACGAGTATACTGTTCCATTACCATGGTTATTTAGTACCATTTTAAGCATAAAATGTCTAATGAAAATAGGAAACAAAACCAACAGACATATTCGTTTGGGGGTAATCGAACCTGCACCCCTTTGATTTACAAGGTCTTACTAACTGAGCTAATCGGTCCTTCATTAAAAGTAGCATTTCTCCTTCGTCAAGATCCAGGCTATCTTCCCGCCAAATTTCATCAAGATTGCTTCATACCTTTACTGTCTATACGAGAACTATAAACTACACGTCAAAAACATTACCTTTTTTAGGCTTCACAATATAGTATTTTTTTTTAATAGAGTAAACTAAAATAAGCAAAAATTAATCTTATGTTACGTTAATGAGGTGAAGTAATACGGATGCTCAGAATATTTTTATTGCACAATATAAGATAGTCCGAAATTACTTTTAAGTGTTCATAAATCGTTAAGTGTAATCGTTAGGGTTTTAAAGCGTCAACTATATATCAGTCAGATTTACGGCAGTCTGAATGTTTGTTTTATGGCTGTTAGAGTGTTAGAGCTTTAGACAATCCCATAAAAATGGTATACTAACTCGGGCTGGCAGCCTACTACAATTTTTTTTTAACTATCATAGTTTAGGATCGTTGTTTAAAGCTAAAAACAACATTACTTAGATTCAAATAAAGATTATATAAGCTTGTTTCGGAAAACAATGCGAAAGTAAGGAAGAGAGATGTTTATAAGTTTGAAATGATGATGATGTTTGGAAGTGTGAAGATAGCCATGTTCCAACCTAAGCCAATAACGTTCACTTAATATTCCAAAGGACAATATTTTCAAAACCATGTTTAGCTTTTTTTGTTAATAACACTGTAATTTATATTAATTTATTGTAATTTTTTTAAAAGTTATTTCGAAAGATTCGAAAATGATTTCAAGGATTAGTGTAATGAGTATTTTTGGCATATTATTTATTTTTAAGTAACATATTTGACGTCCTTTTCATTGCGAGGAGGGGAAAGCCATTATCCTTTAGTTCACCTCTACTTTCAAATGTAATAAAAATGTTATCCATTCCTTGAGTCCTGAAAGATAAATAATTGTTATTTCATTACTAGACCACATGTTTCGAACGTGGTTTAATATGGTTCACAAAAATATATATTTTCTTATGCAACTATAATAAATAATATAATGTTATCCACAATGATACAATGTGTTAACAGCGCCATTTCTTGATAAGTCAAGGTATTACTTCGTAACGGTGTCAGCTCTGGATAATTAGCGGTATTTCATCGTAGCAGCGCCACCTGTTAGTTTCCAGCATTAACTCAACGACCAACAACAGACAGAGAAACACGCGAACGCTGAAAAGTGTCGGTCGTTACAACTTTTGGTCTTAATATTTTCCGTCTCCCCTAATGATAATAACCTCACGCCTCTTACTATCGAGGGGTTAGGCAGAGGTATTCCATTTCTGGAAATACCCACTTCTCAACTATGTAACTATATAATTATTTTGTTTGTCAGGTTGGCAGTCAACAACATGCAGTACCTGAGCAACGTCCTCGGCATCAAGGACCCTATCCACAAGCAGAAGTTGGCCCTCAAGGCCATGGACGTGGTCCTGTTTGGACCCCCCAAAGGTAAGTTCACTTTCATTCGTAGCATGGTTTTGCCCCGCTGTGTTAACTTATTATAACCTACCCAGCAGCCTTCCACGGACGATCTGTTACAATAGATAATAATATTATTTCGCGATTACGCGGCTTGACCGGCTAGTACCATGAAAAATTGGGAGTTTCCTTCTGTACATATTTTTGTCTATGGTCCACCTGCCTATGTAACGGCCATATTTCTGAAAAGTGCTGCAAAAGCAATAATGTACATAATATTGGTATTGGTATATAGTCTTATATAAATAAAGTGTATCGTTACCGATAACTATCAATATCTTAAAATCGAAAGTCGTTTAGTTCGACGCTCGTAAGATTAATACAATACAACAACTCTTTATTGTACACCAAAAACAACACAATATGTACCTATACCTGTTTAATGTACCTGTAATAGGTAGGGGAACCTGTTGTACCTTGACACCATCAACATTCCAATTTTTTTTTAGTTTATGTAAAACCACATTAGTTCGTCTTACAGCTAAAATTTGTTTAATCGCAGTAGTTGTAACCGCTTTTTTTTTAAATCGTTGAATGAAAAAGTGACCAAGGTACAACAGGTTCCCATACTTATGGACAATGTCAATACATGACTGGAGATGAATAAAAAAAAAACGGTTGTCTGTAAAGTCGGTTTACTGAAGATAGTTGAACGTGACAACGTCATAAGAAAATACGACACGACACGACACGAAACGAATCGAATCGAAACGAAACGCAACGTCATAAGAAAATACTGATGGAATGGATTGTGCCTCTTTGTCCCTCGTTGCGCGCTATCGCTTGCACTGTAATGCCGCATACGTCACACTTTTTCGGGCATGCAGCCGGCTCCATCGAATTATAAGACGTTGTCACGTCAAAAAATTCAGAGGATAATCACAGCGTAAAATTGTGAATAAAAACAGCTATAATCGTATTTCCGATTACACTAATAAAAAGTCTCTAGTGTCCTTTCCTATAAATAAATTAGAAGGAGCTATTTAGAAATATGTAGTCCAATTTGGTGGAATTACCCCGGTTTTAATCCCCGACGAAAAATAGAGTTTCGTTGTTGAAGCTGTTGGTTCTAGATTCGTCCAAGGCAGAGGAAGCCTTGAGAATAAATCATTCAAAAACATTGAATATAGGAGTGAGCCTTAACCCTTTAATGGGCATAGGTAGTTTAAGTTTTTCATTGCTTTTGAATCTTATTTCAATGGAATTTATTTTTAGAAAAAATTCAATTCAATCGTCTGAAGTCGGTCTGAAGTGGCCTAATGCTCGTAATTAACATTGAGTCATTTTAAACACGCTTCCCTATAAAAACAAGAGTTTTTTGCCCAATACATAATGTCTTGCGACGATATTAATTTTTTACTCCTATTCAAATAACTATGACTCAGCATCCGTTTAATACGAAATTGATTGAGATGACACGTCGGCGTACAGTCAAGAGCAATGAAGCTTTACACTTGTAGTACTAGTCTGACCTCTAAGGCGATTGTAATAAGAACCGTGTAACAAAGTCCAATGTGTCAAGCTCCACGTGCTCTTGACTGTACAATAAAAAAAACGTATACAAAAATCGCCGAAAATCATCACTTTGAAATTATATGGAGACTTCCTCAGATACGCCCTCTTCCGGGGCCAATTCCAAATGCCTTGTGTATGGAGATATCTCTGAACAGCGCCTTAGGTGCAAAAAAATTAAGTTCAGGAACGTTTTGTTTCAATCCTACCATGACCTCTAAATACAATACTGTCTTATGCCTGCATATTATTGTGAAAACAAGAATGTCGGTCTCATTTACATCGATCAGATCGGCGATGTATTGAAGAAAAGCCAGATAAAGAGTACCCTAAACCGACGAGCATGTATGAACCGTTTGATGGATGTGGATGAGGCGGGAGAGGTATGCTAGGATCGTAGCAGGTGGCGTACTGTTGTTTCTGCCTACCCCTTCGGAAAAAAGGCGTGAGCATATGTATGTGTAGTCTGATTCATGTCTATTGAGTAAATTACACAAGAGTTATTATTGCTCGTAACGATACTTTCTCAAAAGCCCAGCAATGGGCTTGGGCAGAGTTACGGGTTAATATAGGCAATAATGGCAATGATAAACGGTGGCCTAACTAGTTAATGGCAGCAGTTCCGAGTACACGCTAATGTGGTCGCAAAAATGCAGACTGGAAGGCCGGGCGGTCATTACTGCTGCGGAAAACTGCTCGGCGCGAACCTTGGTGCCTGCGTTGGGTTCCGCATACAGAGATTAGTAACAAGAAATCTCATGCGTTAAATCCCCGAGGGGGTAGGCAGAGGTGCATTTCTGGATATACCCACTTTTCACGAGATATTCTTTGGACCCATAAACGTGGTAGGTGGTGAGCCCATCGCCGGACCGAGTCTCTGTATGGTTTTCTCATGGATGCCATTGTCAGAACTGAACCAAATTGCACTAGCTTTTCAAATAAAAAAATAATCATTAAAATCGATTCGTCCAGTCGAAAGCTCAGAGGTAACAAACATAAAAAAACTGTTGAATTGATAACATCTTCCTTTTGTGAAGTAGGTTGAAAAATAAGTAATACTAATAAGAAATAGCGCCTACGACGAAATCAATTAGACGTGGCTATGGATCTCTAAACCGCCGTTTAATTCGCGGTTAGTTATTCAACACGCGACCTTAACTCTTCTCCATTGTTAAGAGTACTTGTGTTAAGGCATGACGCACACGTTGCGATTGTCACACACGACCGGTTTTTGTGCCTGCTCAATCTACGGTCCTTTTAAAGGGAAAAGAATAATTCTGTGTAATACTAGCTTTTACCCGCGGCTTCGCTCGCTCACGTTTATTTCGCCACCTTAGGATTTGAATTTTGCAAAATACTTTCTTAGTGGATGCATACACTATATAAGCTATCTATGTGCAAAATTTTAAGTCTCTAGACCCAGCGGTTTAGGCTGTGCGTTGATACATCACCAGTCAGTCAGTCAGTTTATGATTTCTATATATACAGTGGTGGTCAGATAATTAGAAACACTGCCAACGGTCCTTGACATTATGTAAGATACTTCTCCGCAATCGTTTTTATTTTGAAAATAAACAATAAATAGGACAACAATATGTTCAACGATTTATCATTGATTAGAAAAACAATATAAATTCCATTATACAAGGGCAGTTTCAATATTACATTACGGACAAACATTTTAACCCATTTTAAGTTATAAACAATAATGGTCAACTAATTAGAAACAACAACAAAAAAGTATAAAAAACATTTTTTTAAAGTATTAGTAATTAGTATTGTTATTTAAGAAATAGCTACTATCCCAAACCTATCAATAGTTATAATTAATATTAAGTGGCGTATCCCTTAATGCCAATAACAGCACTGCAACGACGTGGCATTTTGATTCAATCAATTTCGTAAAATTTTGTAGGGGGATTTAATTCCATGCTTCAAAAAATGCTTCATTTAGTTCGTTTTGACTGGTGTTACGTTTGTTTGAGACTTTCTTTTTAACAATAAACCAGAGATTTTCTATCGGGATTAAATCCGTACGATTTGCTGGCTAGTCTAAAATGGATATACGCTGTTTGCTAAGGAAACATTTGACGATATTGGCCGTGTGTTTAAGGTCATTGTCATGCTGAAAGATCCAGGTTACAGGCAAATGATCGTCCGAGTATGGAATCATTGTGTGCTCTAAGATATTTTAGTATTGCCATTGATCCATTGTACCTTCAATCTCCCGAACGGGTCCAACTCCATATCCGGAAAAACACCCCCAAACTTTAATGTTACTGCCACCGTCCTTGACTTTACTCCTTGTGTATTTATAATTAAAAGCATTGTTTACAGGACGTCTAACATAGCACTTTGCGTCGGAATTTACCATATTTATTTTTGTTTCATCCGAAAATAACACTTTTTTCCATTCTTGTACCGTCCAATTAACATATTTTTTTAGCGATTAATAATCGCTTCTCTCGGTGCTGCTTGGTAAGAAGCGGTACCTTTCGAAAGATTCTTCCAAACAATTTAGCTTCTACTAATCTTCGGCGTATCAATCTTGGCGAGATGTTTCTCGGGTCATCAGGCGAAAAAACTTCATTTATAATCTGGTTGGAGCCTTTAATTGGGTCTTTTTTAGAAACACGAACAACAACTTATCTTCTCTGGGAAAGGTTTTTCTTTGCCGAGCCTTTCTAAGAACATTTTTTCAACAGTTCCATGTGTTTTGTAATGATCAATTGCATTAAAAACTTTCTTTACAGAACAATTTAAGTGCTCAGCTATTCTTCTGTACGCCCACATATGATCTATACGTAAATTAACAATGATTTGCCTAGTTGACGCGTCACATCTTTTTTTTTGGCCCATTTTGAACAAAATAAAATTCAGATTAAATTTTGAATTGCCGCTAGAATAATAGAAAAAGCCACGAAAGAAATGTTATTCTCCAATTTCCAAAAAAAGAATGAGCTATGGATACTTTTTTAAAATGTTTCTAATTATGCGTCCAAGCGGCAAGTTACAGAAAATAAACTCCTACATGTGTAAGACTCATTTTGTAATTAAAAATAACATATGTTTTATATTTTATGCATTTAATGAGTTTTTTATTTGAGTGGCTATATTATTGCATAATTATTAATTATTGAATGTGTATATTTTTTACGAACATTTGTACGTTGAAGTTATACTTTCCTTATTCATAAGAAGTGTTTCTAATTATCTGACCACCACTGTATATATATATATATATATTGAGTAACATACTCGTAAATTGCCTGTGTAGCAACAACCCGACAGACAGGCTGTGACGTAAAGTAAATAAAATAATGAAATAAACAATATTAAAATACACGGGTATAGATATATATTTCAAGGAATGATATACCTCTGCTGACTCCGTTAAGGATAAGGCATGAGCACTTTTTGAAACAATTTACAAATAAACGGTCTTCAGTGTTCCTGTAAATCCAGGGTAATAACTATTTGACTGGACTGCCTCAGGAGGAAATATTTCTTAGTCTCTTTAGGATGTCCATAAAGTTGTATGTTGATTTTTTTTTACGTTTTTAATGAATTTTGGCGCTAAATATCACTATATTTTTTAAGAATTAACCATTGATCAAACTTAAGTTTTATAAATAGTGCTAAATAAGGGACAAAATGCAATGCTAAAAATCGCACGTCTATTTTCTTTTTTAAGACCATGATTGACCGATCACGCCCCTCAGAAATGATAACTACACTTCTGAAGCATCTCAAGCAGACGAATAATTTAAAACTTAGCTAATTGAAACACGTAAACAGAAATCTAAACCAATTTCTAAGAGGAATCGTAATCCTTACTTCCAGTCAATTATCAGCGTCACACATGTCATCAAGGAGTATAGACGATCCTGTTGTGTCTGCGTTCCGTTACTCGACGATATAAATGGGAAATTGTGTATTTGTTCTTTCATCACATCGCATTGAATTGACGTGATTTTTATGCAGTTCGAGGCCCAGGAAGTAACATAGGCTTTCCCGGGATAATATCTCATTTCCACGGGAAAATATATCAAAACCATCTTTGTTTTCTACTTCGGCCATGCGAGTGAAGTTGCAACTTATAGCTGTGTAAAACACTAGTTGTTCCAGTCCCGTTCTCGTGGGAAAATTGTAACATATCCTACTCCCAGAAAAGTAAGGTTTCCGTTGGTGAACAAATTACCATTGGTCCAGTAGTTTCTGAGCGTATTCTATCAAACGTACAAATCTTTTTTTTAGTTATAACGTTTTAAAAAATAAACTACTAGATTGGTGTCACAGTGGATGAACATGATGTTGCCACAAGTTATAACAACTTCTAGAGTGTTATTAAAACCAATTTTTGTATTGTCACCAAGCGTTTTTATTTTTAAATACTGAAACATAAATACCATTGCTTGCCTATATCGTGAGTAATTTATAAGTTATGATTATGACACGCTTGACCAGTATCAAACACAAAAGGGATTATTAATGATAAAAAGGGACAAAATTTTCAACAGTTTTGACAAAAAACTTACTTCTAGTAAAGCTTTAAGTTATAGATAGAGTTGCCATACATCCATGCAAAATGCGCAGTAGAATGATATATCTGTTATAATATCCAAATGATGTTCTGCAATTGACGGTTATACAAATGCGTACAAAACATATATGTGTAACAAAATTGCTAATAATTCTACTGCACGTTTTGATTTTCGTATTTACCTAACAGAAATAAGTCGTTCGTATTTATTAATTAATACGTGTAGAAAACAAAACACTATTACCAGGAAGTCTCCATCTCGTTTAGCGCGATCGTCCTAACTTGTCCACTTCGAGTCCTGCGAATTGACGGAATCGTGGACACTGCAGCGTTACATCACGGTCATTGCTGTGGTTCAGCCCATTCATGCCTTGTGTCGCGCTGGTTGTAACAGATTTTCTGCCTCGCTGTAGAGCGCAATACTTAATAGAGTTATAAATATGAAATTAAAAAAAAATCCAGTGGAATGAGTACTTTATGTGAATGCCAGGGAATTTTTGTGTCAGTGAGAATGTCAAATGGTGTTTGAGACTTGGTTCGCTATAGGAGGCTGTTACTGTGCGTATTCGCTGTTTAATGGACGGTATGTGGACTTGACGGAGGACGGTAAATAATATTTTGTACTTTATTTAGTTATCTACACTAATCTACATAGCTACACTTATACACTAATAAATATTATAGTCTCGACGCTCGCGCCCAAATCTCGCCCTAAGCTACAACTTCAACAAAAAACGAATTATTGTCGTATTGCTTTGGCTGAAAGATTATATAGACTAATATTTACAGAGTGGATAAACAACCGTAGTAAGTACCCGCTTTCATTGGATTTTCAAAAAACTGTACAGCTGAAAATAAGGGAGCAAAGTGTGTGCCAAATGTTTTTTCGTCACAATGAATCGAACCGGGGTAATTAGAACCATGTTCAAATTACTTAGTATAGCTTTTTTTTACATTTTCGCAAATCCGCCCCGTGATAACGATAACGCAGAGCCCTGGATGTGTGCCTCTTCGATTTTCTTCATTTTCATGACGATTGTGACCACTAGCCCCAGAGGCAGACATGTGCAAATGATTTAAGACCCTTTTTTAACAAAATCAAAGCGCTGTAGCTCAAAATCGCAGCGACGTACGACCCTAATTGACTGAACCGAATCGATTCGTATTGATGTAACTTCAATCTATATCGATGTTAAACGTGTGCAAATCATATACCTAAATGCTCGCGACCTATCCAAATCTCTATTACCTATCCAAACAATTTCAAGCCATAAAATCAATTTAAAAAATCTTGAAATGTGGAATTGGCTTATTGAATGTATGTATATTTAGCATTGACGCTTCGGAAAGTGTTATAGCATAGCAGTTTTCAATGCTATAGCAGTTTGCTATGCTATAACATCCATAATAGCTCATTCGAACTGAGGGCAAAATTTCGATTCGCGTAGAAAACCTTTTTTTTTTAATTAATCAATATATAATAAACAAAATACAATAGAGTTTTTTGCAGTTGCAGCAGAAAATTTGCTTCAATTATAATTTTCATTCATATCATTATCATCTAGTTTACAATACCCCATTTTGCCAGTACTTGTATAACGTGAGTTTTGAACATTTTTAAAATATTTTTAATAAATATCTATACCTACTAATATGATGAGTGCTAAAGCAGCTCGTATGTCTGTTTGTTACCTTTTCACGGCTAAACCCCTGAACGGATCTTAATCGAATTTGGCTGAATTTTATTTCTATCTTGAAAAAAAAACGCCTCGTATGCCTGTATTATACCAATGAGTTTCCCAAAACTTACGTGCTAGTAATACTAGGTGAAGGAAATACATCGTGAGGGAACCAGTAGGTCCCAGAACTGAATCTGAAACATATGGAACAGCAACATTGTGAGGCGAATAAATAAAAATATTTTATTTATTTATTTATCTTGAAAAAAAGATGTTACCTTCTGTCTCGGGACGCTAACGAAACCTCGTGCAAAAACTAGCCATTATTATTCAATTCAATTCAATAAGGGTGACGCCACACGTGGGGTAACGACCTCGGTTTAATGTCCGACTGATGGCACACTGGATTCTTAATATACACATTAAATATGTAAATATATATACTGTTGAGCCGTTTTCCTCAAGTTCATACTTTGAAATATGTTTGAAATAGCAGATACTTCCTCATGGAAGTATCTGCTATTTCAAACTCAAGCTGCGGAAGTAAGGCCAGCGGATTTTTGAAGTGATTCCAGAATTTCTCATATTTGTTTCGATGTATTCTTCTTCTTTCGATGTTTTTATGTGTTTTTTGACGCAATTCAAACACGATTATTTAGCCCCGAGCTAGGCAAAGCCTGGGTACTGAATAACTAATAGACATCTAAAATAAATATTATACACTTGAAGCCAACAGACATGTTCATGCACACAAATGTTGGCCCGGAGCTGGAGTCTAATCCGCGACGAATGTCTACCTACTACAGGGGGTCGATTTTTGAATCTCACCAAGTGACTAATTCTCACCGATGTGAGTGATTTCCGAAAGTTCGTATTTTTAAAACTCATCGGTGACTTACATTTGTCATACCTATGATATCGATTTACGAGTGCCCCTACCCACTCGTAATTGAAATCACCATGTGATTGTTTTTGACAGTTAACGTATGTGACATCTGCCAAAAGTGCCAAAGTATGTTTTTCGGAAGAATTAGCAGCGGGACTCGATTGTGATATTTCGTGATTGCGACGATTTATTGAAAATATAAAAAACCTCTCAATTAAATAAAACAATATCCAAGTTATTAGTAAATACAATTATTAAGTTAAATATACTTGTAAAAGATATGCCACTAACAAATGTACATACCTTTTCTTATAAATTGTAAAATCTGTGTTATGTTCTCTTTATTCGTCCTTTTCTAGTGAAATAAGTGAATTTTTCAATTCAAAACTTTAATTTTCGTTTACATGACACTGACAGATACGTTACGTTTTACGATTGACCAATTTGATGAATCTTTTTTAAGTTATAGTATGAGAAAATGAAAACCGATATCAAGGGCAACACTATAACATCTGCGTAAAAAGGAACGTAACGGGAAGATTGTCTCTGACTGACATTGTAAAATTTCTGCATGTTGGTAAACATCGTGTGACTTTCAAAAATACGGCTTTTGGAAAATGGTGACATAAAAGTCATCGGTGATAATTTTAGTCACCGGTGATTTTGATATCACCAGTGAGATTCAAAAATCGCACTCCAGGTCAAAAGATATAGCCATGTAACAGACGGGTGAACATACAACAGATCCTCAATAATGGCACCCTCTGATAACGGAACCCTAAAGATCTGATATTTGTAGTTTTTTTGGACTCAACATTCACTGAGAAATGAGTTAAAAATTCCCATAAGAAAACAAAGATACAATGGTCAACGTGCAATGGGGCGCTCGCCCCATCACTTTGTAACTGCTCTCAAGTTTTGTAAAACGGCCCTAATTCTTCACATACAGAATTCATCTTACAAATTCAAAGGTTGGTCCAGCGTTTATTGGCTACCGCTACATGATTATAAAGAGTACCCGAAACCGACGAGCATGTATGAACCGATTGATGGATGTAGATGAAGCGCGAGAGGTGTGCCAAAATCGTCTGGAGGTCTATTTTATCTGCCTATCCCGGGGGAAAAAGGCGTGAGCATATGTATGTATGGATAATACTATTGAATATTCCGCGAATTTTAACAATGGATAATTAAGTCTGTAGTCTCATATTGTTTTACTGCATACTACTATACAACGGAAATACAATCAACTGAAATATTAGCTTCTCAATAGTTTTTGCAATCCTACTAATATTATAAACGCGAAAGTTTGTATAATGGATGTTTGTTCCTCTTTCACGCAAAAACTACTGAAAGGATTTTGATGACACTACAGTTATATAGCTTATACATCAGAATAACACATAGGCTATATTTTATCTCCGTATTCCCACAGGAACTAGCGCTGCTAGTAGTATCTAATTTTATTAATACCTGTAGACAAAGTTTTATATCTGTGTAGCAGTGAAAAGTGGATACCTACCTCCGGAAATTGAATAACCCTGGAGGACAGACAAAAATTCCAAGAAATAATTAATATAAAGTTTTCTTAAATATCTATGTACAGGCATTGGCCAGTTACATATTTTTTATTATATGTAGTTAACTATTATCTCAACAGCTCCAAAAGCATACGTTTTCGTTCTATAATCATTATGATGGAATCTTGTCAAGGCGACAGAAGAATTCCCATCGAATCTATTTGCAAAACTCCTGCCATGAAGTCAGTTAAAATATCGTGACTGATGAATCAATAATTACCGCCTTGATTACAATAAAGATTAACATAATTGAACACGGTATAAAACAGTTTAAAACATAATCTGCTTATTTATAGATCACGTTAAAATCTTAATCAGTGTCCTTATTATCTGCTAACTTATGCCCGCGACTTCGCCCGGTATAAAAAGTAGCCTATATGTTTTGCTCTTCCTCAATGCAAGTTATCTCAAGAGCGGAGCGGAGACTAAGACACAGACAGACCCACAAACAAACAGAGTTCTTTTATAATCTATGTTGAATAGAATTAATAAAAAAATCAAGAGATAAAACAGGAATTTTACTTAAATGATCGATATCTTAGCGAAGCTTGAGTAGGTCGCTAATAATATGATACAAAACAATCTACCAACATAATCTGCAACCTTCATAGTCCAACTAGAAAAACAATTGTTTAGAACTTATTTCTTAATCTTATGCCATTTTCAACATAACGACTACACCTTATCTTATAGAAGTAGTCAGAAGGACAAATTAGACTGGGTTTAATTTCCAAAGTAATTTGTAACATTGTCGCCTTAGAGACTCGGGAAATGATGTCAAAGTCGCACTGGAAACAAGTTAAACTACACCTGAGGGTCGCGACACATCTGCGGAACGTACAGCGCCGAAGGTTCGGTGAACAACATACATTAACGTTTCACTTTAAAGATAAATTGATCAGCCATCCGCATCAACCGTAATGTATGTTGTTCACCGAACCTTCGGCGCTGTACGTTCCGCTGATGTGGCGCGACCCTTATACTAAGGCGCTGATAAACCTAAGGAAGTCGCTCGACTAGAACAGTTAACATTAATTCGCTGTTTAAAAACCTTGCGGAGTGGGGTAGTAGACAGTATTGAAATTAAATTGCGAGTAGTCATTAATTAAAAAGATTATCGAAACACCTTTAAACATGTATTTCGATTTTCACTTTACAATTATAGCAAAATTTAAAAATAACAAAACAATCAAAAAGTTTTGCAATTGAGTACTAGAAACTATGACGCCACACCTTGCTATATCAGTACATTTTCCATAGTAAAATTTCGTTTAGACAGATCACAAGTAGTAACTGGTTTGACTAGGCAGGACACACTAAATATACACTGGGATGTCAGAAGTATTTCATTACTGCAAGAACGCACTTTTGACCAGTGTATTTTTCGGACCCATAAACGTGAGTCGTCGGAACTGGATACACATACCTCGGAACCATTTCTGGGACCTTCGGGTTTCCTCATAATATTTGCCTGTACCATCAAGCTAGTCAAGAACTTATGTAGTTAAGTGTTGGTCTATGTCCTGACAAGAGTCGGACCTAATGAAAAAGAGAGGCTTACTGTTCCCCATTCAACAAGACGTTTAGAAACGAAAGCCATCGACTCTACTTATACTGTCGCATTGAACGAAACCATAGCATGCATCAGCAAGAGTGTGAGGTGCCATCTATTGACATCGTATATATTACCCATTTTACGTTACGTGCCTAAACTCTCACTTCCAACTAGGCCACCACCTGTTAGTGAACGGAATGGCGTTAGATGTAGAGTAAGGAAGAATTCGTTAAGCATTCCAGTGAATCGAGCCGAGGCTGTTATCGGTCGTGAATACCAATGCCAACACATCTTTCTCGTCTGACAGTCTAGACTTGGGTGACTAAACGGCAGTTGTATATTCAATGACACATTAAACCTAAACAACATTTGCATACTCTTATTTGACCCTGGCAATTACAGGCTTGTGGCGTTTAGCTTGGGATTCGAGAACTCGTAAAACTAAAAAATAAAATACTTTGCAAAGTAAAACATTCGTGTGTAGGTATTCATGGTTGGTTACATCACACACATCAACTCTGAAAACGATCGTTTTTGCCTCGCCGAGCTCGAGTTGCTGGGAGCGATGCTGTTAAGTGTGCCTTGTAGAAATTATTGTCAAAATAATTTTAAACAAAAAAAAACTACTTCAAAGGGGAAATTAAAAAAGTAATAAAAAAGTCGCCGTGCTACGACTTTCGAAGGTTCCCCTTGATTTCTCTGGGATGCCATAATCAGATCCTGGTTTCCTTATCACGGCAAAACCGTTGGGATATCACCTTTCCAACAAAAAAAGAATCATCAAAAGCTTTTCATAAACGACGAAGTTATCCGCGAACACACAAAAAAAATTGTCGAATTGAGAAAACTCCTTTTGTGAAGTCGGTTTAAATAAACAAGAATACTAAACGGCTCGATTTGAGGCGATATGGTGAGTTGGCGAAGATCCTTCAGTTATCAATTGTTAGACAATTGACCGCCCCTTAAGCGGCTATGAGTTAACCTGGCACACTTCGCGCTTCATTTACATATCAATCGACTCATACATGTTTCGCTGCTGCTGTTTCAGGTAATCTTTATCGGGCTTTTCAGTATCTAATCGATGTAGGTATGTTTAGGTCGCCCTCTACCGACTCAGCCACTCACAATCCCTTTTTATATTTGTCTTTTTAGACGCCATTCTGTACCACTTCAATATGTTCAAAACACCACGTGCAAAATACAAGTTTCAATCATATATTACACTAGCGACCCGCCCCGGCTTCGCACGGATGCAATGCTAACACTAAAACCTTCCTCTCTTGAATCACTCTATCCATTAAAAAAACCGCATCAAAATACGTTGCGTAGTTTTAAAGATTTAAGCATACAAAGGGACATAGGGATATAGGGACAGAGAAAGCGACTTTGTTTTATACTCTGTAGTGATAAACATCAACTAGGTATAACAGTTTAAGAACTACACAGTAGCATTATTACCTATGATAAACGCTTGTACAAGAAGTAAATGCGAGCATTAAAATTTTATCACGTTATTTGATCTTTAGCTAAGTTTTTCACAATAGAATGATGACCAAACAATGACTAGACATTTACATGGAAATCATAAATGTGTTATTTTAGGTTTTTTACCTCTACACCTTAGGCGCTGCGCAAACGTTGACACTTTTGTGTGGGATACAAACTGTCAATGAATATTTTAGTTCCGAAATGTTCAAAGTTTATATAAGAAAAATTTGACAATTTATCTAGTAGGAAAGTGTTTCTAGGTATATCAGCCAGTGAATAGGTAAGTTAGTCTGACTGCCCAGTGACATTATGTCATGAGCTACGTGTTTCAGAAAACCGTTGGTCCCAATTTTCGTCGTGTTCACGCACTTTGAAAGTATCTATACCATGTTAGATGTCTTGGGTGACTTGATAATTACAGTACGGTGACCAAATGTTACTTCAAGTTCAAGCGTACTCTAATCATTTCAGCCAAAACCCTACTAGCCCTCCTACTAAATTAAATTATAATTCTATTTTTAAATCGTTGTGTCACTTATTGCAATGTTTATTAACTGTTCCGCCCGATTTCATTTTGTAAGTCCCGTTCCCGTGGGAAAATTACAGCCCATTTTACTCCCAGAAGAGATTAAATAAGTATTATATTGGGGGCAATCCATAAATTACGTCACACAAGTTTCATGATGTTTTGACCTCCCTCCCGTACTTGTCACAGCTGGTCACATTTGTGAGACCCTAGAGTGACGTCACATATTTTGCAACTTTACATCTAGACATTGAATCAAAACAGCAGTTCCGAAATTTGTTTTATTTTCTTTTATATTATTTTTTAATAAAATCAACAACAAATCAAACATTTGAAATAAAATCTAAATATAAAAATTTAGGGACCCTTCACACACACAATGTCAGAATTCTTCGACCCCCTCCCCTATTAAGGTTTGACGTAATTCATGGATGACCCCTTATTAGTGTAGATTGGTGTACAATAAAGAGTTGTTACTTACTACTACACACTGACTCTGCGTAACGAGATGGCTAACACCCCTGATGTCTCCCAGAAGGCAGTCGATGGAAGGACTGGCTCCTAGCTTCTCTGCTGCTGGGCGCGCTGGTTGGTGGCTGGGCGGCGCTCCGTGCGGGGCGCGCGAGCCGCGACCAGCTCAAGAGGATGCTGCGAGACATGGAACAGCTCCGGAAGGCCGAGATGGCCCTCGACGACATGCAGAAGGAGCTGGAGAAAGCGCGGCTGGAACAGGTGACTGCAATTACAGGGTGAAAACGGAGACAGGTGGTTTGGTGATTCTTGACAGAATTCCAAAAAAAATAATTCAAATAGGGTATTTGACTGCATAGTCAAATGAGGTACTTTTTATGATCTGTCATAATGAAAATTTACTGTGAAAAATTTACTGAAAATCGAAATGCATTTTTAAAGGTTATCCTAATAAAATTTAAGTTCCAATGAAAAATCCAATAATAATAATATTCACGCATTCATTTAGTCGCAAACTAGGCAACACGGTTTTAACTTGCTCCCTCTATTTGGAAGCGTTCCCCTTACACCGTGTATATTTAAATGAGCCCGAATTGGAGTAAAGTACGAGTGGTCGAAGTGTCATGCAAAATGTGAAGGAAAACGGCGTGAGGAAACTCGCAGGCCCAGAATCGATTCTGAGGCATGTGTAAGAGCATACCGGCCCCCGACAATGGATTCACCTGTGATGTTTTGGGATTCGAAGGTACATTGGTGAAAATTTGGTATTTCCAGGACTGGAATACCTCTGCCGACTCCTGGGAGTTTTTTTTTTGGGACACAATTCATACACGATTATTTAGTCCCAAACTCCTGTACTATGGGTACTAAACAACTGATAGACATACTTAAATAAATATTAAACGACCAGACATGAAGCCAACAGACATGTTCATGCACACAAATGTTGGCCTCGAGCGGGGATCGAACCCGCGACCTCCGACTCAGAAGGCAGGGTCACTACCAGCTGCGCCAACAGGCCCGTAAATTTTATTCTTTAATTGGTTCTTGCCTTAGCCGAAAATCGAACCCAAAGCTGATGATGAGAAGCGGGTTCTCTTCCAACAGAACTATCAACAGAAGTACTAGTTCTTATCACTACACACACGTTTTAACATTGTTAAATGGTTGTCGTGTGAAATACATAGTGGTAAAATGTTGTTATCTCGATTTCAATTATATGTTAAAAAGTCGTTTGCTAGAGAATCTTCAAATCTTCGTCTTTTTTAAAGTTATTTAACGAAAGATCAACCTTCACTATGTTAGCAACTCCGAAATCGGGAGAAAAACTTCTGCATTTCAGAACTTATAAGTTGTGAAGGTGTGACTGTTAAGGAAAGCTGGCACGTTCACAGTACTCACATCAATGCAATTTTATTATACAAGGTGAATTTTTCAAGTGGGCGTGGATGGATAAATCAGAAACTATGAGGAATTGCGATAAGTACTCAAAGGAGTCTCGGGCCCGACGTACAGAACTTTTTTTTTCCAAAATGTTCGATTTGACTAGGAATATTAATTTATAAAAATCCAAAAATGCCGTTTTAGTTTTCATCCAAATCAGGCCCGAGACTCCTTTGAGTACTTTTCGCTTTTCCTCATAGTTTCTGATTTAACCATCCACGCCCACTTAAAAAATTCACCCTGTATACCTATAGTATGTTATAAAATGCTTTTTTAATGTAAGCTTTAGTTTTGTTCGCGATTTCTGCCTACAATTAAAGTTGACCAGTTTCAACTAATGAAAATTAATTTTTATTTATTTTTTATTCTCATTTTAAAATAAGAAACTTATATTTACAGGAAAGCGCCACCACGGAAAAGAAGAATTTGGAGAAGAAGCTCAGGGAGGCGGGTGACACGCCCGTCCTCAACTCCACCACTTCCGACTTGGAGGTGACGCAGCTCAAAGCTGAAATTGAAGTGAGTTTACTAGACCGAGAGGTGTGCCAGGATCGTAGCAGGTGGCGGACTATTGTCTCTGCCTACCCTTTAGAGAGAAAGGCGTGAGCATCCATGAGTTTACTAGAATTTTACATCAACATCTTACATAGACTATACAATATGTAACAGAATAAGCGCAATTCCTGAAATTAGTTTGTTCAGTATCGACTACTGAATCGATTTCAGCTATTTTTAATATGTGTTAATTTTTTCCGAAAAATGAATTAGCATAGCTGAATTTAGTGCTACATGTAGAAATCGTACTATTATTGCTCTTTGAGGTGTATGAGGAATTGCGCTTATTCTATTACGCCTTGTATTATAGATTGACGGCAAACGTTGTACCGCGCCAGGTGTCGATAGACGTGGAGACAAACATTTGAGATAGATGTCGCTACATCACTATCGCGGTAGCCATACTGTTTTAGATCAAGAGTACCCTGATGTGTATGAAGAAAAAAGAGTACGTTTTTAAAAACGATACACTGCTAAAATTTGTGTCCTAAAACACCCTAATATTTAAAAAAAAAACATGTTAACTGAACAATAGATAATTATTGTATGATGCATTTGACAGTTCGTGAGACATTTCTTATTTATAATTACTTATTTTATAAAGCATATTGTGTTAAGAATCAAGGTCATCCGTACCGTCACAGTGAGGTCACAATGACAGAGTAACAATAGTATATAATTTTAGATTTTCTATTTTAATTACTCTGTGTTAGTTAGTAATGACACTTCATCGTCATCATCAGGCCCACTGCTAAGGTTTTCCTCACACCTGAAGTTCTAATAATAAAATACGTATGATTAGTGACCTGGGCAGACGTCCTCTCATAGATAACAGCGCCACCTCTCAGGTCCAATCGGGAAACTAAACCATATACAACCCCAATTAGTATATTAATATAAAAAACATATAGTACCTTCGTACTTTAGTTGTCTAGCCAATTTGTAAAATAAAAATCTAAATTTATTTTTGGGGTGTGTTTGTGGATAAGTTTTTTTAACTAGACTAGCGGTTCTGCGCGGTTTCACCTGCGTAGTTCCCGTTCCCGTGGGAATACGGGAATAAAATATAGTCTATGTTACTCATAGATATTCCAGCTATCAGCTAATGAAAGAATTTCTAAAATGGGGCCAGTAGTTTTTGTGAAAGATACCAAAATACAAACATACAAAAATACAAATCTTTCCTCTTTTAATATTAGTATAGTTAAAGAACTCAGACTCAGTGATAGCCCGGACGGTTAAAGAGCCGGCCGAAAATCAGTGAGGCTCGGGTTCAAATCCTGGCATGTACCAATGAGTTTTTCAAAAACTTACGTACATATTTATCACTAGCTCGACGGTGAAGGAAAACATCGTGAGGAAACCCGCAGGTCTCAGAATTAATTCTGAGACATGTGTAAACAGACCCGGTCCGGCGATAGGCTCACCACCTATCACGTTTAGGGGTCCAATATATCTCGTGAAATGTGGGTATATCCAGTAATGGAATACCTCTGCCTACCCCCTCGGGGATAAAAAGGCGTGAGATTATATTATTATAGTTAAAGAAGTATAGATTAATCGCAATTTAATTTCGATATTCACTTCCCTATTCCAGATGTTACGCGCCGAGCTACGTCGTGCAGAAGGCGAGCTGGAAGACAGGTGTTGGGCTCCGCCACCTGGTCTCCAGCAGTGGCTCCAACTCACGCACGAGGTGGAGAACCGCTCGTACCTGCGGAAGAAGCAGCAGGCCGAGATGCAGCTGCAGGTCGCCAGGGAAGCGGTGAGTGCTGGATGCTGTCTAACAGCTGGAATGATTGACAGAGGGGACATGTATTTATACAATTATTGCACGTTTTATTTTGTTTAATAATATCAAAATTTCATTTATTTATTTATTATAGTACAACCACATTATTTCTTTGTTCTATCTGATATTTTGCGTAAATTATATTATTATTCAACCGATCCTTTTTCCAATCCAAATTCCTTTTTTCAATTTAATTCGTGTCCCCGTTTTTACTCGACACTGGCATCAAGCACAAAATGTGCAAACCCCACAAAAAAAAACAGAGAGAACTAAATCCGGCTATTACAGCGAGTGGGTTCGGGATGATTGCGTAGCGGTATTCTACACTAATATTTTAAAGAGGAAAGATTTGTATTTTTGTTATGAATAAACTCAAAAACTAAAGGACCAATTTTAAAAATTCTTTCAGCAATGGCAAGCTACAATATCCCTGAGTAACATAGACAGCAGGATGTAACAACGCAGAACCGCTAGTGTTATATAAATACCTAAGGCTCAAAGGTATTCCATTCCTGGATATACACTTGTCACCAGTATATTTTTTGAACCTAAACGTGAAAGGTGGTAAGCTTACACCGGGTTTGCTGTTACATATACCTCAGAATCTATTCTGAGACCTGCGTTTTTCTTCACAATGTTTTCCTTCACGGTCGAGCTAGTGATAAATATGTAGCTAAGTACATTTAAAAAAAAATCATTGATCCTTACATGCTGGCTCACCTCACGCGTGAGAAACGGGCTGATCCCCCCAATTCCCGTTCACGTTAGAAAATTATGGTCCATGTTACTCTCTGCAAGCAAAGTTTACAAATAGGTAAACCGTCGGTTTAAAATCGGTCCACCGGTAGCTTATTTATTACTAAACAAATCTTCTTAGTGTAGGTTTTTTAAATGGTGTTGCTGAAAACGGCAACTAAAATAAATATCCTGTTCCAGTGCGAAAAGCTGCGCAAGAAGCGAACGAGCCTGGTCGGCGCGTTCGTGTCGACGCACGGCAAGTCCATCGATGATGTAGACCGGTCCATCGTGGAAGCACGCACTGCTCTCAATGAGGTCACACAGGAGTTACAGGTATAGCCTTGGCCATGGGCGTATACAGACAAAGTTTGCTTATGCTGGTGATTCTTGACAAAATTCCATAAAAAAAATAATAAAAATAGTTTAGAATAAAAATAACTACATACCTAGGGAAGTAACATAAGAAATGTCCCAGATCACATGTAATTGTCGAACGAGGCGAAACCGAATTTTATCAAGAATCACCATTATTCTTCTTATTTACTTCCCGAGATGTGTATACTTTTTTCTGTTCGACGGATGTGGAAAGCGGCAACTTCGTTTGGCATAACGGGCCGAAAGTTGACGATTTCCGCCCGGAAAGATGAAAATGGTTTTTTGCAACAATAATTTAATTTTTCTAAATTAAAATTCCAATGAAAAATATAATAATAACATTGTGGGATACAAATAAAAATAAATAAATATAATCTCACGCTTTTTATCCCCAATGGGAAGGCGGATTAGGTCGGTATTCCATTTCTGGAAATACCGACTTTTCAGGAGAATCTTGCTGCCTGTACTCCTTACACTATAATCCAGTGAATTTAAACATGTTATATCAAGTTGGACGTTGGATGAAATATATTACCAAGGTGTAGGGAAACATCCCCTGATTATCATATTAAAATTTTTAAGCTGCACGTAGATGGGTGGGAAAAATCATAAATATTAAAAAACGGATTTGAAAAATTTACATATTGAGCGAAATCGAATGCTTCCTGGTTAGACCCAGTCCAGGCGGCCCAGGACCCCAGCGAGCCCTTTAAAAGATAAACAAAGCCGGACGTCCGCTAGTCTACACTAATATTATAAAGAGGAAAGATTTGTATTTTTGTATGTTTGTAACGAATATACTCATAAACTACTAGACCGATTTTTAAAATTATTTCACCAATGGAAGCTAGAAGATCCCTGAGTGACATAGTCTATGTTATTCCCGCATTCCCACGGAAAAGGGATGAAACTGCAAGAACAGCTAGTATAAAACGTCGTGTCTATCCCAGGAGCGCATGCACCGATGGAAGCAGATCGAGCGACTGTGCGGGTTCAACATCGTCAACAACAACGGGCTCCAGTACCTGGAGAACTCGCTCTACAGGAACGTGAACGGCCGCGCCGGGGGGAGAGGTAATTATAATCCGTTTAATTACAACTAGCGACCCGCCCCGGCTTTGCACGGGTGCAATGCTGATACCAAAACGTTCCTCTTGAAACGCTCTATCTATTAAAAAATACCGCATCAAAATCCGTTGCGTAGTTTTAAAGATCTAAGCATACATAGAAAATGGAAATTTTTATTTTTGCTTCACATCATGAACATCATGAGAATCTTTAGACATCACCGCTGGTTTGACAACACAATGCCGTATTGGAAGTCAGATCGAAACAAGCTCTCGGTTTTGACAAAAATATGCCCGCTTGCATGTGTGGCGCGGAAACTCCACAGTAAAGTCGCAGAAATCCTATACATGGATTACCTATCACCATTTAGTATTTTCCTATTCAAACTACACTACAAAAAATATATTTAGATATTTGAATTTTTATCCATTAATATTTCCTTAGTGCTTGACAAAAAGTATAAAATATCGATATCGATAGATCAATAATTTTATGTCGATAAAATTTGCTATATTTTTATCAAATATAGAACTGAAATTATAAATGATTTTCAGATTTACAAGAGATCCCAACCTAAAAAAATATTTGGTTAAATCTACAGGCAAGGCTGAAAATTTGATTCCATCAACACATTCCACGATTTGAACTAAACATTTTCAGCCTGACTTTATACTTCAATCTTCTTCTACTTGCAAAAATATACCAAACTGACAAAGTCTGCTATTCCTAAGGTTGCAGCATTTATCGATATCGATTGTGTGGTACATGATTACTTCACTAGTCCTTCACTATTGGAGCAAATTCAAAAGTAGAATAATACGTGAGCTTTCTGATTGGCCGAGCGCAAAATGTTCTTTAAATACTATTGGTAAATTGATTGATATTTAGTACGTCATCTCATACTTCGCCCCCCGCGCCCCGATTTTTGGTTGAAGTGGTTTCCATAGTGTTTTTAGAACATTAGCAGTCTATAGGAGAGCGAAACTTTTTCTAACGTCTTTGACTGGCATGTACGAATGAGTTTTTCAAAAACTTACGTACATATTCATCACTAGCTCGACGGTGAAGGAAAACATCGTGAGGAAACCCGCAGGTCTCAGAGTTAATTCGAAGGCATGTGTAAACAGACCCGGTCCGGCGATAGGCTCACCACCTATCACGTTTAGGGGTCGAATATTCTAGTGAAAAGTGTTTATTTCATGAAATGGAATACTTCTGCCTAGTCCGTCGGGATAAAAGGCGTGAGATTTTTTTTTTTTTTTTCAGCAGTGCAGTGATAGCCCGAACGGTTAAAGAGCCGGCCGAAAATCAGTGAGGCTTGGGTTCGAATTCTGGCATGTACCAATGACTTCTTCAAAAACTTACGTACATATTTATCACTAGCTCGACGGTGAAGGAAAACATCGTGAGAAACAGACCCGGTCCGGCGATGGGCTCACCACCTATCACGTTGAGGGGTCCAATATATCTCGTGAAATGTGTGTATATCCAGTAATGGAATACCTCTGCCTACCCCCTCGGGGATAAAAAAGGCGTGAGATTATATAATATTATTTTTTCAGTGCGCATGAGCAGCTCGCAAGACGACTTGAGCGTGGGCGACGACACGTCTCTCTGCGGCTCAGGTAAGGCGCTCGACGACGCGTCCACGTACCACGAGCACGTCGAGTGACCGTCGCACGCGCATCGTGCCTGTTTGAGCATATCCCTATTATTGTGTATCATTTAGGCGCCTTTTGACGTTTTCGCGAGATGTAAAATATTTATTTATTTATTGAGTTTCGACTACTTTGAGCCGAGTTTTTGCGCTGCGGGCGCGCTCGGACGGATTGCGCTCTTATAACAGAACACGGTCCCATTCACTGATTGGTTGCCGGCGTCTAAGTACACGAGTAACCATACGAGTTGCCTCCAAGCAGAGACTGAGGCCACGTTTTTACGGTACTAGCGCGCACTCTTTATTTGGACGCTACTTGTATTGATCTGAGTGTACTCTTACGTCGGCATCCAATTAATGGATGAGACGGTATTCTACTGAAAACGCGGTTTTGCTTGCGATATTTTTGAATTTTTGAGTTAGATGTTCTCAAAACAAATTGAATTTGTTTTGAGAACATCTAACATAATCAGCGAATATATCAAAATGCACCTTATTTTGTATATACACTAATAGCTAATTCTAAAATGATACTGTATCTATATAAAAATACTGTCTACTCGATTTTTTCTCTCTTAAATTACTCGGCTGGCAAATTATTATAGACTTCATTTACCCGGCTGATACTGTCTCGGCAGCTTTACACTATTCATACATATTCTCAAGAGTGTCTTAAGTTTGTAGTTATTTCCTTTCCTACACTTTCTTCGTATATGCATCAAACAGGCTAGATGTTGGAAGTTACATGTTGTTTTTCCCCCACATACATTGCAGACGGAGCGTGTTATACAGAGGTTCTCAAAGAAAAAGCATAATTTAAGCAGTTTTTTGACACCTATTCATCGTGTGAAATCTCAAAAGACATTTATGTGCATTGTAGAAATCATTTTGTTTATTTTGCGTTTTCCTCTTAACAAGTTTTTTAGACATAGTGCCAATCTTAACAGACTTCCAGTTAAATTCACCAGAAACTAAAACTCCCTGATTGGGAGATACAGTTTCAAAACGCAGATTACTAGTTTCAATTGCATCTGTTTGATAAAACAATGGGTAACAATGGTTTATTTAGTGACAAAATAAAGATACCAAAATGACAATAAATTATACTGATCTCGATACGCTAATGAAAATACTTAGGGCCTATCTCACCACTTGCTGATGCAGTGCCGGATATCCTATCAGCAAATTATCTGACGGATAGCATTCGAAAATTTATTGCTGTGGTGTCTTATAAGTTTATCTAGCAGCTAAACTGCGACTAGAATGAATATATCAGAGACATTATCCAGCTGATATTTTATGTCATAAATATCAGCAAGTGGTGAAACAGAGCCTGTCGCCGAGCATGCAAAACGTAATTAAGATGGACAAAGTGTACAGACTGTAACTCTTTGGTTTTATCGTAATAAGTTTACATTTAGTTGAGCTGTGTATTGTTATCTGTTGTTTTCATAAATAAATTTGAATAAAAAAGATAATAAATTATCCGCTGAATTTAACTACTAAAACAGTGCAGTGCAATCAATAATATTATTCTGAAATTTGCACTATTTTGTGATATATTTGTTTTTAATTTAGTTTGAGTTTTATTTTTTTATTTTATTACATTTTTATATCAAAATTAGCAATCATGTGATAATTATGAGCCATTATTTTTATTGTATTCGATCGAAAGTATTAATATTACAATAAATTTTATATTAATTTAGTGCTCAAACTTTCGTTACCTAACATTTTGAAGTATGTACCTATATACACCGTACTTAAGTTTAAATTAATTTTACATAACTTAAATTAATTATTTTAAGATCTTAAAAAGAAAACTAATTTTACATATTTGTTATAAGTTGCCATTGAAATAAACCTATCACCTGTTGACATTTGAATACCATACTATTTTTTTTAGAATTGACCAAAACACTTTAGTTTTATGTCATAAGTTGGAACTATAATTTATTTCAGTAGTTTTTAAGTTTTCTTTTCCTTTGTATTGGTTTATATATTGATTGATTTAATAAATTCTTTTGAAGTTTTATTGTCATATCACAATCGGTAGGAAGCTTTCAGGCATTTCATTTCAGGTATATGTTGTGCAAACGTATTTGTTGGTGTACCCTCAACCTAAAGCATGTATGAAATAATACGATTATTATTTATTACACTTGGTAGGGAATAAAGATAGGTACATTGTGATACAGCTTAACAATTCTCCGACTAATTCACTTCAAACAATGGGTTTATAAACTAATTACTCTGTCAATTGTCTGCCGTCGCATTTTTATGCACATATTACACCATACAAAAATATGATCACGCCTTGGGTCTTTTTGTACTAGCAGCGCCCTGCGGTTTCACCCGCGTAATTCCCGATCCCGTGGGAATACGGGAATAAAATATAGCCTACACATATATTTTATTATTCTGATGTATAGGCTATATAACTGTAAAGTTTCATCAAAATCCGTTTGGTAGGTTTTGCGTGAAAGAGCAACAAACATCCATACTCACACTCACTATACAGAAATATAATACCTCTGCCTACTCCCTGTGGGATAAAAGGCGTGAGTTTTTTCATCACCAGACCGGGATGCTGTTACACATGCCACAGAAGTTGCGCTATTCATAAAATATATGTACTTAGGCTTTTTTGCTCTAACTCATTCTAAAAATTCGCCAGTGCCGTTTGCCATTTTAACTCGACTCGCTTAGATACGTTGCTTTTATCTAAATCACGGTATAGATGTGCTCAGATGATTCGTTGCATGGAATGAATTAGCTGGAGTTATTGACTCCTTTTTTTGGTGTGGGGTTTTATGTATCTTGGTGCATGTATTTAATCTTGTCACATTTGTCTTTTAAGCAGCGTTTTCACGGTCCGAGAGCGCTCTTACGATTCAGCTTGTAGAAATTGTCCTTGTCCGAAGACACTCGGATAGCTTGTTTACATGCTAAAAGTAGCTTACGAGTAGTCATCCGAGCGTCAAAACCCATCATTATACTGAACTAGCGACCCGCATCGGCTTCGCACGGGTGCAATGCTTATAAGATTTTCCCGCTTTTCTGTTGAATTTTTCCCTAAATTTTCTTTGCTATAAACCTCACGGAGCCCGAGACCTTTCCAACGAATGCAAAACCGTGGAAATCGGTTCGTGCGTTCTGGAGTTATAGCGTCAGGAAGGAAAACCCGACTTATTTTTATATAGTAGACTAGTGGCCCTTGCAGACGTCGTTCTGCCACCGTATAAACCATCCCTGGACCCACTCTAACCCACACAAAAAGTTTCATCAAAATCTGTCCAGCCGTTCTGGAGTTTTAATCAGACTAACGAACATCAATTCATTTTTATTTATATAGATAGATATGGGAGGCAATATTTCTATTAAATTTCCGACTAAATTGACAACAGAATATCTATACTAATATTTTCTAATTTTTATTTTATTTATTCGGAGAAAATTCTTATAGAATACCTATGTAAAGAGGAAAATTTGGACACTCAAAAACTACTGGACCGATTTTAAAAATTCTCTTGCCAATGGAAAGCTAGAAGATCCCTAAGTAACATAGACTATATTTTATTCCCGTATTCCACGAACGGGTTATAATAAAATTGTAACTGGTCACTGGTTTGTACGCTAATCACGCATTAACTACTGCACCAAATCGGTTGCGGTTTTTACAGTTGTATTGTTGCCGGCCTAACTTAAAATCTGGTACCTACATGTTTCATCTCGATACTTCTAGAAGCCGAGATATACATACTTGGTGTTTTTTTTTACTGGTACTGGGGGTTACACATTTTTTAAATTGTTGCCTACTCAATGGTATTATAAAAGAATGCTTCGCTATCGCTTTTAACCAACTTCAAAAAACGAGTAGGTTCAATTTATTTCCAAAAATCTATTCCAGGTTCAACAGGTTTTTTTATAATTTACACAATGCACGTTTGAAAGCTTTTGACGATTGTGATTCCGTTTTATTTCCGTTACCCCACTTACCTACCTTGTTTGCGAGTTGTAGATAGCGCTTAGTGGCCAAATTGCAACATTTCCGTTGACACACAACTTGACATTTCAGGTAAGATACTCTGTTTTTAGTATTTAGCTTATATCATTGCTTCCTATGACTTAGTTCTCGAGTTATTTCATACATGCTTGTAGGTTGTAGGGTTCACAAGTTAGGGTTCGAGCAAACTTGTATTATTACACCCAGTTTAATTGATGGTAAAGGACAAAACACTGCATTTCGTTCCGTTCTCAACAGCTCAAGTCATTTTCTTGCAAAAGCAGTAAAGTTGCACCTGTCAAGTACCTATATGTTTATGTGCTTTAGCAGAATGCTAATGTTTCAGAGCAGTGCATTCGGTAGGTTGATATGGTAGGTTTGTTCTAGTAATAATATTTCTGTAGAAATTGTAGTTTGTAGTAACTTATTAACATTTTTTGACGAGATAACGTCTTATAAATCTAAAAAGGCATGACTCATTGTCACTTCCTGAGCTGAGCGTGCAAGCGAGAGCGCGGAACAAGCGATAGAGAGGCACGATCGGCCTAAGCGTTCGGCTTGTGACTCTATCTATCTCTTTCCACTCCAGGGTGCAATTTTACATCAATGTTTTCTTATGACGTTATCACTTAAAATTAGCGTCCGTGAAACGACTGTACAGATAACAAATATTTTTAACACATTTCGTAACTCCAGTGGCAGATAACTTCGGCTGGCGCGATGACTCGTCGGGCAGTGAACCCGATGCTCCACACTACCCCTTAGACCTGCGATTGGCTGAAGCCAGGTGAGTAAACCTACAGCTACATTATCACACTCCCTCTTAACTTGTCATATTGTATTTGTGGGCGGTAAACTGAATCTGGTACATACTAAACGTGATCACTTTGGACTTTGAACCGGCCCTGTATTCTATGGCGCGCAGTATAAATCAGAGCACAGCTTAAACTGGTAGTGTAAAGCTTGACTTGGTCTTGACTATACCTAATAATTGCTTCACTTTTTTTATTTATTGTTAAAATTTTCTTGCAGTAGCACTTGGTGTTTTTTATTATGTTTGAAATCTCTTCAGTGAAAGATTATTCGCAATTTAATTTCGTTGCAGTCAACTACCATTATCATAAAAAGTAGCTCATTTGATTGTGCCGTAAAATACCCTATTTAATAGTATGATTATCAATTTAAGGTTGCAACTAGAAGAGCGGCTGGCGCAAGAAGCGCGCGAGAGGAGGCTGGAGGATAAACGGACCTCCTCGGAGGAACTGCGGCTTAAAGCCTACAACGACCTGCGCAAGAGTCCCGTCGTGGATGACCGGAGGAGGGATCAGGTGCACTTCATACTTGGAGGGGATAAGTGAGTGACCAATTTGTGTTCGTTTATTTTATACTCCGTTGGCGTGAACATCTTCTAGTTTTCATCCTGGAAAAACACATTCCAAATTATTACAAAACGGGGTTTAAAGTTGAACAATGTCAAAAACTGATGCTCTTTCTATACAACATATGTTTTAATCAGTATCGAGGACGCGATAACCGTTCACGCCAAAATTTTTGACATTATTCAACTTTAAACCCCGTTTTGTAATAATTCGGAATGTGTTTTTCCGGGATGAAAACTAGAAGATATCCTTCCGCAACGAAATGTATTTGAATGGCGAATCAATATTATGATGTAACCTCCAATTGACATTTAGTTGTGACATTGTGTCACTCTCCCCGATCTTATACTACTGCTGCTGGTTTTTTAAAGCTATTCATCAACCTTTGACCCGACTACGGCGAAGCCAAAGCTTCAGCGCACGCCGCTGGAAGCGCATTTTGAAGACAACATTTTATTATACGCCTTAACGACTTGGAAATACGGTCAATAATTGCATGAAAAGAATAAACACTTGGCGCTCCGATAGCCTTTCAAGCCAGTAACTATGCTGCACTTTCACCTTGCAGCGTAAACTGGACGGGCGAGGACTTAACACGAGCGGTGCACTCGCAGTCCCAGCCGCAACTGCGCGCCTCAATGCGCAGCATCGCCCCTCTCCCCCCACCCCGGCGTCCCTTCTCCTCGGGGCAGATAGTGCGCTCGCGCAGCACCGACATCGTCCCAACCAATCCCGACGACCCTCGTCCCCCTCCCCGCGCCCCCTTCCCCCGCCAAAAGGCCCTCCCCGAAGCCAACGACGACGGAACTAGAGGTGAGTGATTTCGAAAGAATGAATAATGTATTACACATCTAGGGAAGTAAAATAAAATATCTCAGATCCAGAGATTAAAATATAATAGGGCATAGAGGGGACAAAGCGAGGAAAATTTGAAGCCAAAAGTTATTCCAAGTGGAATAAGTCTAGTACAATTTCGACCGAATGACAGCTCGCGTTCATACTAACTGATATGACGCTTGAGCTTCAAACATGCTTCAAAGTTTTGTATGGAAATATTTCCAATGCCCCCTCTATGTCCTATTAAATTTTAATCTCTTTGCTCAGATCACATGTGATGATCTGAGGCTGAATTTTACGTGATAACGTCTTAAAAAAGCATTCGATCCGAGCCGATCGTGCCTCTCTATCGCTTGTTCCGCGCTCTCGCTTGCACGCTCGGCTCAGGCGGAACATGACAATGAGTCATGCTTTTTCGTGCATGCAGCCGGCGTTCATCGATTTATAAGACGTCATCACTTCAAAAAAGCGTCTAAAAGAACTAATTTCAATATGATTTTAAAGTAGCAATCATTCCCATCGCCAGACGGAACCCCATCCAGCAACACTCCTCCCGAAGAGGAGTCCACGGACTCCTCTCTGATGGAAGACGAGGGGTTACCCAAGCCGAGGAAGAGACGGATCATCCTCCCCTTCGGGAAGAAGGCGAAGACACCGGCGTGACGGCGCGTGTTGTCCGTTCGGAACAAGCGAGGCGCGTTCTCAGACTTTGCACGGCGAATCGGCAGGCTGATCAGCTGAAGGCCGAAGATTAAGATAAGATTATCACACGGAAAGGTATAGATGGGTAATATTTTAAAATGGCGCTTGGTCTACCTACTGTTGGAAAAATCAAAATGGCGGACACGCTTAAAATTTAATTCCTCGATAGAGCTGTTATAAAAAAAAATGTTATTTTAGATTATTATAGTAGCACATATTTTGATAACGTGATACTAAAACAAGAGATATCCGTTTTTATTTTAATTATATCCGTCATTTAACTTAAGTTTAACGCGTGGCCATTTCGATTTTTCTTCCAAGGTAGGCTATAATCTCCAAACCCCTTTTAACATGATCTTTATCAAGTTTCGCGATTATGCGGCTTGATGGGATAGATATATTTACTTAAAAAATTAAATGCCGTCGATACAATTGTCGGAAAAAATTTAGAGAACGTAGTCCTAGATTTGAATTGCTATAGGAATTTTATTTTAATATACTAAAGGTTGTTACAACTGAGGTTAGATCAATTACAGATTCTGCGTTGTATGGTAAGAAAGTAGATAGAGTTGCATAAATGTGAGTTTTGTTGAGATTTTGTACTTAAATGTACTTATTATGCGACTACTAGTACTATGAAAGCGCCACCGCTTTCTAAGTGATTAGCCAATATTACGTACTTACATCCTTGTCGAACCACTAAGCACCTAGTTCTTCCATCTACATTACGTAGATTAGTACTTATTTATTTTGATGTTTAATGTTTATTGTACTACTATCTGCCCTTTTATTTGGAATGAAATGTTTGATACCCTATTTATATTGTTATTTGGAATGTTATATTATATTAGTAAAGATGATCCACTCGTCTATAAATACGGAATTCCTGAATGTCCCAAAACTCTAAATTTTCTTCCTTTCTTGTTTAGTCATAATTTATTTGTAATATTTATTGTGTAACACTGTAAATTTATTTATTTTAATTAACCAAACATATTTCATTTATGTTACACAAAAAATCCTGTAGCAATTTTGTGTTTAGTTAATAAATAGGTTTTATAGATGTTTTGAGATCTTAGTTCCAAGTTACCATAAGGGCCTGCGCAGATGAGGGACTTAAGTCCGCGGAGAACAAAAAGTAATCCCGTTAGTTCTATTTTTTTCGAGGACTCCCTCTACTTTTGTCCAGTCCGTCTCTCGGTGTCCTCGGTTATTCGGGATACTTTTTTAATCCCTCGTGTGCGTTACTCGATGCAGTTGTAAGCGACCTATTTTGGCGGACAAAAAAGTCCGCGAACAAAAGTCCCTCGTCTGCGCAGGCTTTAAGGATTATCGTATTTTAGATATCAATGACCGCAGGAGAAACTATTCAATTGACATATTGCATGTATCTGCTATGTAGTCTTCGTCTTAGACAAAACGAAACGACTCGTAGCTATCTTCTATTAAGAAAAAATAGGTCCATTTCAATAGAATTTTTAAAATTAAGGAACATACTAAGTTTTCGGGATCTTGTTTGTTATTTCTAGAATAATTTACTAATCACTGTATAAGTTATTAACGCCCATATCGCGTCATTCCCTTTGTTTGCATAGTTATGATAGCGATATATAATTGACCCTAGCTGTACGGTAGAATAATTTAAGGCAATTTGGTGCTATAAACATTGTCAGACTGATGACCAAGCGTGGCTCAAATTTTTGTATAAATTCGATGTTTTTTTTATAAATGTTGTAAAGTTATAGACAATATTGCCTGTCCCACATTGTTTAGAGTACTCCAAAAATAAAATCGAGCAATCATTATTAAAAATGGCGTACTTAACGAATTTCGTAGATACATAGTTGAAAATGACTGTTTAGGAATAATCATTGTACAAAACTTTGTAGAGTACAAAGATATCTGAACTCTGCTTTGACCTTTCAACTGAAGAGTGAGAAATAATGGATATATATTTTTCTTTATTTATTCCCGTGTAAGAATTTATCCTGTTAGTAACGTTTTACAATGATATTTTTAATTATACCTCAGATCTGAAAATGTTACAAAAGACAAACGTGATACTGATTACATTGTTACATCATTGAAATAAAGTGAACCTATTAAACGACGTTTTGTATTATTTTTAAGTTTTCCTCTTAGCAGCAATTATGTGGAACTGTTTCATAAACTAACGTTAACTGATAAGGTGTTGTACCGCTTTGGAGCATACCTACTTACAATACAGAAAATGAGGCTCAAAATGTAAACCACGGTCTACACTGGCAATAGAACTAGTGGGGATGAATGGGCATTAGAGATGGTGTTTCGTCCTTTCTTTTCTACCCGCAGCATAATTTAAAAAAATATTCATTTCTTTATGCAGTACGCATGCAAAATGGACGCGTTTTAATCTCTGTGTCGCGCGTCACCGATGTTTGGGCGCAGAATATCCAATTCGCAAAATATCCAAGTTTCATTCCATTGACTCATAATAGGACATTTTGCGACACCTAAAAGCCATAGACTACCAGCTTGTGTAAACGTGGGCCTTGCAAAGTTACACTCTAATAACGCTTTCCCGATGGTCTCGCGAAATCGGACCTTATGTTTTGAAGGTTAAGTAGACCTATTGTTGTTTGCATTCTGCCGGATTTTCCTGCGCTCCACCCTTGATGGCCTTCTTGCCTCGTCTCCTCATCCTCGCTTTCTTCCGTGGAGCATTCCTCGTCCTCCTGAAGCGTGAACATATGATACAAGACTTACAAGGCAGAAGTTTTGGTGAACAGCGTAGCTAATGCTTAGATGTTAGAGAGCTATTTCGACGCCTCCTCTTCAGACAACATCAATTATACCAAAATATACGACAGTAGTACAGTACCTATTCAATTACCTGTTGTTACCAACATCAAGTGTGAATTCTGCAACCATCCGCATTCCGTGGTCAAACGAACGAACGTGCGCCGCGCCGCCGCGCTGGTCAGCGCACCCTTCAAAAAGAGTTCGTCAACATCGAGGCCAAGTTACCAAGTTCTACAGCAAAGTGCACGCTCTCGAGTGCACTTACGAGAAACTGTACAAGTCACGTTTGAGAAGGTATGTTATTGTTGTCTTAGAATAGTACTGAGGAATTTATGTTTGAGTCCAATGTGTCAAGCTCCACGTACTCTTGACTGTAGGTACCACGTTTTCATATCGCTTGATGCCGCTAGTTTCCCGTCACGTGACCTGCCCCTAAGCGGCCCCTAGCGATCATTCGTTCTTGCTTATCGTACCAGTCACTGGTTTATAATTGTTGTGTCGTATTTAAAACCGCGAAATTAATTGCCGTCAGATTTCATTTTCGAGATAGAAGTGAAAAGAATATTATGTTTTGGTTTTCCGTTACGTTAACTTAAAAATCAGTGTATAATGGATGAAAATATACCCGCGTCACGAAGATGGAGGAAGAGATTACGTTCGATATCATCGAGTTCGTCGAATTCGAGCTCCAGTAGCGGCGACTCGACGTCGTTTTATGCGCCGCCTGCGCCATCGCGAACGAAGCGGCGGCGGTACCGGCGAAACTCCGATTTGTGGGACTCCTTGGATCGGAAGTTTGGCTTAGTTACTCAACAATTAGTGAGTCGGTTAAATAATATGTTATGCGCGAGTTTGCTGCCACAGCCACTTCAAATATAATAATAAATTGTGGGACACAATTCACACACGGTTATATTCAGTCCCAAACTAGGCAGAGCCTGTACCTATAGTCCAGTCAGTCAAGACAATTAATTCATTATAATTCCAAAAGTTTTCAAATTTTGATGTAAGGTCGGGAATGGTATTAAAACAAACTATAAAATTTTGCAACCTGTTCTGCGGTCCGGAACATTATTAAAAATGCAATAAATTTGCTCAGTTCTTGACACCAAAATTCCAAAAGTTCTGCAAAGTTGGAGTGGTGTTATATATATTATTTTACATCACGTGTCAAATTTGCAACCAATTTAAGGAACATTTTTTGTTATTAAAAATTAATGTTTTTCTGTATTAAACTGAATGTAAACGTTCCAAAAGTTCTGCAAATAATGTACTTTTCCGATATAATTAAAAGTATAAAAATTAATTTAATTGCAATTTTAACAATGTTCCGGACTGCGGACAAGGTTGCAAAATGAGATTTATTGTCGTCCCAATGTATATAATGACTGGACTAGTACTATGGGTACTAAACAACTGATAAACATAGGTAACTACTTAGATAAATATTAAACGACCAGACACGAAACCAACATACATGTTCATGTACACAAATGTTGGCCCCGAGCGGGGATCGAACCCGCCACCTCCGACTCAGAAGGCAGGGTCACTACCAACTGAGCCAACAGGCCCGTCAAATATGTAAAAGACCAAATATGGCGTGATATATGGTTTTGGCGTCCACCCTCAATAAAAATCGATAATATTGCCAAACTTATGATCTCAAAGCACAGTTGTTCAAGCTATTAGACCGGGAGGTAGTGTTTTACGCTGTCCGATTGCCATCATTTTTCAATAAATCTTAAATGTATCTTAAATGTAATGTAAATCGTAAATAATAAGGGAATCATACACTATACATGGTCCACGCATTTTCGCAGATGAAGGAGACTGAGTTTTTGTTTATCGTGGATTCGGATCTTTTGTTGTAACACAAACCACTCGTAAACAATGTACAAACAGAACAATAAATAAAATACAAGGCAATGAGTACGTAACCTTATTTTGATAAAAAGTCAGATTGTTTTTTTTTGTTTGACAAATTCTTGCGACCATAGGTAAAAAAAACCCAAGGCTTATCAGCACCATCTATTGACACCTTTGAATACTCAAGTGACAGCTGTCACCGAAAACTCCCCAATAAAAGTCAACATTACCAGGCAAACTCTATCTAAAATCAGAGACCAGTTTAAATAAACTGGTCTCTGCTAAAATGACCGAATGGTGCTTGTTGAGAATTGACTTAAAGTTAACAAAATATATTTTTATTTAAAGGAAGTAACTATATAATAGCCTGCGCAGACGATACACTTTTGTCCCCGTAGTTTTTTGTCCGCCAAAATAGATCGCTTACAACTGCATCGAGTAACGCACACGCGGGATTAAAAGTATCGCGTACAAAAAGTCCCCCGAATAATCGCGGACAACAAAAAAAGTACGCGGCAGTCCCCGATAAAATAGAACTAACGTGACTAGGCGCTGCAACGCACACGGCACACTTTATTCTTCGCTGCGCGCTCGATAGGGATGTGACATTGATCGAAAAAAAAATTGATTATTCTTTTTAATAATAATGGATTTTTTTAAATGATTAATTTTCTTAAAAATAATCGATAAATCGATTATACGAAAAATAAATACCAATTTATATGAAAAATTATCATTTAGGGATTTAATGTCGAATTAGGAAAAAACTAAATATGGTATTTTTTGCTTATTTATTATTATTAACCAATTAATAACAACAATTTTTTCTTCTGGACCAATACACATCTTCTTCATTGTCAGAATAACTTTTAGAGGGTTTCATAATTGACAACAACTCCTCAAAAGTTCCAACCGACGTTTTATAATATTTGAAGAATATTTTTGGATATTGTTTCAACCATACAAAAAATTCTAAATCTATGGTTGCAACTGAGCATGCTTCGCATGAAAATATTCATTCATTAATCGATCCGATATAAAGCGATGGACTCAGTATTCTCTTTTAAAACTACTTCTCTTTTTCTTAAACTTCATGTAAATTAGGTACATCACAATGTAATCTCAGAATATTCGCTTCTTCATTCGCTCTTTCTCTAAATTTCTCGGGGGACAAATGATCGAACACCGTGTGCGTTGAGTCCGCGCAAGTCCTCGGTGGACATATTTTTTTTACGATTCGGGGGATTTTGTCCTCCGGGGACAAAGTGCGTCGTCTGCGCAGGCTATAACAGTTAATACTATTTTGTATTTTAAATACAATTCTTAAACTATTTTGTACATCTCTGGAAAACGTGTCATTAGACCTGAAACAAAACTTCTGTACCTACGCAGCGCGCTCTAATCGCTAACGAGGCCACCGATCAGGAGTGCTTGAACCTGGGGCGCGACGATAGCGAAGAGGAGGAACTGGCACGCGCAGTGCAGGGCGCCGCCATCACCGAAGGCGACAACAAGACCGAGGGCGAGGAGAAGCCGACGCTTGCGGAGTTAGTATAACCATATGAATGTGGAAGGTTATAGAAAGAGGGGTAGACCAAAGAAAAGATGGATGGATTGTGTGAAGGATGATATGTGCAAGATGGAAGTGAATGTAGATATGACGTATGATAGATCTAAATGGAAGGAAAAAACATACTGCGCCGACCCCAAATAATGGGAAAAGGCCAAGTAAATGATGATCTGTTGCTCGGGTGGACTAGGAATGTATTTCCAGTACTTTTTTTTAAAACACAATTCACACAGGGCCAGTGCTATGGGTACTAAACAACTGATAAACATACTTATATAAATATTAAACGACCAGACCAAACACGCAGCCGACAGACATGTTCATTCACACAAATGTTAGCCCTGACCAACTGAGATAACAGGCCCGGCCCGTCTGTAATTTATACTGAGTCGGTAATTTTGTCGAGTGTCCGAGTAATTTTGTCAATACAATTAAGAAATGAAAAATACATCAGAAAGTAGCCACTTTTCATCAAGGGGACGTAGGTACGCGAGGTATTTAGAGGGACGGGGCGAGGGGGTCCAGCCGATTCCTACGTCCACTTGAGATTGGGGAGAATCACCGATCCTCGGTAATATCTTTTTTTTTTGTTATTAAAAGTGAAAAATAAAAATTTCATTTCTGGATATAGTTACTCACAATTCACCAGAAATAAATTAAGTAGGTAATCCAATGCAATCGAGCATAGATTAACGGATTTATATTAAAAACATCATTTTATCAAATCTCGTGTGAGATTAGCAGAGGGGAGGGGGCGAAAAAGTCCAAAATCACAATGGAGCCAATGTAGATTTTGGATCCGTAAAGTTGACATGACAGGTACTGGTCAGAATAATTTCTAGGCCGTGCAGGTTTCTTCACGATGTTTTCCGTCACCAACTAAGTAGTTGTGTGGGCTCGTGTCCAACAGGGTTTGAGAAGATTAAAGGCTGATTCATGTTACAACGGGGCGTGCCCCGTCCGGGCCCGGGCGTGCCCCGTCCACGCCAAATGTCGAGGCGTGTTGCAGGATGGTTCGCCCCGGACGGGGCACGCCCGGGCCCGGACGAGGCCCGTCCCGTTGTAACATGAATCAGCCTTAATTAAGTAATATTTTACAGACGGCACCAGTAGGCAAACAGTTGTTTCACTGCTGAAGTGTCATATATTTTCATTGTTCAAAATAAATGAGTAGGTACATTTCAATGTTCCTTTTTTTCTCCAACAATCTTTTTTAAACTTTGACCTTACTATAAATTTAACATGATGACTACCTTTTATAACCAAGATCTATGCCATGATCGTATGCTAAATGAAAACTGAGGCTCTGTCCAAATACTGTAAAATTTTTATAAGCTGTTTGTTTCAGACCACTAATGGACCCCAACGTATTAATATTCCAAGATATGCCGATGCTGTGCAAAATGATGCAAGAGCATGACGAGCCCATCCTCAAATGCTTGCAATTCATCCAACATACATATATATACATGTGTAAATAGACCAGGGTATATCCAGTAATGGAATACCTCTGCCTATACCCCCTCGGGGGTAAAAGGCGTGAGATTTTTTTTTTAAATTTATATATCACTACATAGTATAAAACAAAGTCGCTTTCTCTGTCCCTATATCCCTATGTATGCTTAAATCTTTAAAACTACGCAACGGATTTTGATGCGGTTTTTTTTAATAGATAGAGTGATTCAAGAGGAAGGTTTTAGTGTTAGCATTGCACCCGTACGAAGCCGGGGCGGGTAGCTAGTATATATATATGTGTATATACTTACCTTGCTCAAGGATATCACTAGCTATACAACGTGGCAATGCTGCCGGTATAATGGGTAGGTGCGGTAGGGGAGACCGAGGAGAGTTGTGACAGAGGACAGTTGTGACAAAGACGATTTCTCGGAACCTATGACCGTTAGCAAGTTCGTAAAACCGCACGATTCTTTCTTTAGAGACACGCTACTTGGTGCAGTACGCGCCAGAGGCCTACGGCAAGCGTATGACGTCTGCGGGAAAAAAAAACCTAAAACTAAGTTTTTATCAAAATGTTGATTGCATTTATATCGTGACATATTACATCCACGTGGTTGCGCTTTTTTCTTCTATTGTGTAGTTTTCGAAGTTTCAAAGCGTGGTAGGTAGTATCTTTCTGAGTTTGCATCTTGTTTCGAAATTACGAATTTTTATTCTGACCAAGTCGCGATTTTTGGCACCTAGGAGAGTTGTAACACGCTGTCACAACCCTCCTATTCACTTAACAAACATGGCTTGTTAATACAGATATCTTTGAAGAAGCCTATTTCATGCCTAGTCAAGTCACTGATGGTATGGTTCCCTATCCAGAACCAGATAAATCGTCAAGTGTTCAAAAAACTACGGTCAATGTAGAAAATAATGAAATAAGAGTTCTTAGGCCAAATCTAAGTATCGGACCAGTTGAAAATGATGAAGCTTTTACTCCAGTTATATCCACAGTTGAATCCACGCCATCTTCTAAGAATTTAAGTGCAAATTATGACGAAGAAGATGCAGATGATTATTTTTGCTTGTGCTGCTGTGAATCCTTTGCCAGTAGCAGATCAAATGAGAATTGGGTTCAGTGTCTGGAATGCAAGCTCCAATACGTCTGTCAGAATTGTTTACCAGATTAGATTAAGACTTTTGACTGATTTTAAAACAAATTATCTCGTAATGATGCCATAATTACTCATAAAAGATTTAATACTTGTTACTTTAATGTTTCATGTTATTTTAGTTCCTCCAATTATGCCAAAAAATAATTAAAGTACTTTTATGCAAAAGAAAAACATGTGTTTTGTTTATAATTTATATAATAGTATATTTTATATCGAGGGACTAAACGAAGCCATTATATACCAGAGGTGGTTTGACTACCGAGCTTGCGAGGGAGTCATGAAACCGAGGGTATATTAAGTTGGCGTTTAGTCTCGAGGTGCAAACTGTACTTTTCACTTTGAGTGAGAGAAAAATTGTCAATTTAGTACAAATTTATTTAAAACCCAACAAATTTACACTCGACAAAAATTCAGAAATTTTCGCGGTCAGTTTTACTTTTTTCTTCTAAACCTGTCAGGCTGTCACAGATTAACAAAGAGATTTAAATCTCTTTGCAGGTAAACAATTTAAAACACATGGCGCCACCTTCTTCGCGGAAAAACCATGGAACTAAAACTCTTCACATTTTCGCAATGAAGATGGTCCACACTCTACAGATTTTACTGGCTGCTTGAGGTTGTCTTTTTCTAATTAAGGAAATTAAAAAAAAAATACTTTATACTCCCTAGGGACTAAAGTGGTCACTTTAGTCCCGCTTCGTAGGGCTATATTGGCGTACTTTTAGAGCATGAGAAGTGAAAAAGTATTTTATCTATCAATATGGACTATATTATAGACTATAGATACACATCTGTCACAACATAGTTACCTTGGTAGGTACCTGTCACAATTTACCTCGCTGTTAGGAGTTGTGACAAAAGGAGTAGTTTCAGTTTTCGTGGATTTTCTCAGAATTCTTATAATTTTAATTGACTTTAATGACTGATGAAAGAGTAAGAATTGAGCTACATTGTGGCATAGAGTTTATAATCGTAGTATGTTTCTTTGTTGAGATATGTTCTTTAAAGTAAAAATAGTCACAACTGTCCTCGGTCTCCCCTACCTTTGGGCCAGGTGCGATTCGGGGTGGCCTTTTCGACTGATTTTTGACGAAGCATGTTGCTGATAACATTTGTATTTTTCTTAAATAGGTCCATGAACATGCATAAACACATATTGACGAAGTTTGCTGCGAATCTCAAACTGTAAGTACCTTTTATTTTCTAAAATAATATTTGATGAAACGTGTTGTGGATGTTATAAGTAAGTATCATGTATATTTTATAAATACTTAAAAAAAATCATTCTATACTCGATTATTTTAAGTTAAACGAGATTCGCGTGACACGGCAGAGCTGTTTGTTTCAGACCACCAATGGGCCCCAACGCGGATGGCATTTATGACTCCTGGTACACAGTATTCCGAAACGTGCCGATGCTGTGCAAAATGATACAAGAGCATGACGAGCCCATCCTCAAATGCCTGCAGGACATCAAAGGTATAATTAACTTCTTTTAAGTTTTGCCAATGTCTAAGTAAAGAAAAATACCTAACCATTTAAGTTGAAAATTGAAGTCGGTTTTTTCACTCTTTATTACCTACTCATGGCGAAACCGCTGAACCGATCTTGATGAAATTTGATGTGGCTTGTATATTTAGGTAGAACTACAAATAAGTCGTAAGGAAAACATAACAGTTTAATTTTACGTTTCTTTTTCTTCAGTGCAAGTACACGAGGACCAGATCGGATTCACGCTGGAGTTCCACTTCGCGCCCAACGACTTCTTCACGGACACTATTCTCACCAAGGAGTACTCGATGAAATGCAAACCCGATGACGACAACCCACTTGAGTCTGAGGGGCCCGAGACCTACTCTTACAAGGTTTGGACACTTTTTCACTAATCATCATCAACCCGTAACATCCTACTGCTGAGCTAAGGGTTTTCCTTACAGTATGGGGAATAATCTTGTCAGGCTAGTGGCCACCCATTGTGCGAAAACCGGGATCAACAGTTTAACATTACGAGGCGCTCGTGATATAATGCCACTAGACCGCTCTCAACTTTGCTTAATAAGAGTGATCGTTACAAACACTGGTATCGCAGGCGCTCTCACTTTTCACTTATAGAGCACATTATCCCTGACTTGACATAAACCTATGTCTATATGAAAGAAGAAACTGACTTGGCTGACTGATCGTTCAACGCACAGCCGAAACCGCTGGGTCTGGAAGCATGAGATTTTTCACAAAGGTTCCTTAAAGGACGTAGGTATTAAGTTAGATTTCTGGAAATTACTACAGAAACAGGAAAAAACGGATTCAAAACGTGCAACGCCGCGAGTCACCCGCTACTAAGCTAGGTACCTATGTTCTATTTTGCTAAACAAGTTTTCTGGCCAACATTTCAATATTAGTAAGTACTTACCTAAATCAAGTCCGGGGAAAAACTCATATGAATTGAAGAGAAAGTCAAAGTCAAATGCATTTATTTCAGTAGGTATTGAATATACACTTAGAAAAGTCAATAGTTTATAATAAAGGCACTCTAAACTCGTCCATGAAGATTGGCTAAATGTAAACAGCAGCCCATCTCCACAGACGAGTTGCTGGTTCCAAATGCAGTACCTAAACTGAGAAGAGCCAGCAAGAAACTCAAGGGCAGCTCTTTTTAATCTCATGTCGTACTAGTAAATATGGTTTACAATAATAATTATAATTAATAGCCTTACAGAGCGTCGAGTCGGTTAATCCCATGCATGTTGGTCTACTTATATAAGTAGGTAGGTGGTCTGTAATTTTATAGTAGCGTTTTTTATGTAATTTTTGCTTAAGTATTGTTTTAAATTTGTCAAGAGGCAAATTTTGTAATTAAAGTGGAATCTTATTGTAAAATACTTACCTACATTGATCCTTAAAGGATTTGGTAACTTTAGATACCTAATCGACTAATATAAGCAGCCAGTTCATTCTTATTTTTAGTGTTCTTATTTCTTATGTCTGTCACATTTTTTTTGTATAGTGATATATTCTTTATAACGTGGGTACAATATGTTTTCGTAAATATACTGTGACGCCAGTGTCAATATATTAATTTCCTTGAATTTTTCCCTGAGAGACATATCGTTGACCCCATTTTATAAATTGCACGAATGGCTCGTTTCTGCAAAATAAATATTCTCTGAACATCAGCAGCATTCCCCCACAGTAGAATGCCATACGACATCAAGCTGTGAAAGTAGCTGTAATAGACAAGTCTAGCTGTTTCTACGCTTGACATATAACGTATTTTTTTTACGGCATACGCAGCAGAACTGAGCCTTTTCGACCAACGTATCAATGTGCGGTCCCCACGGCTACTTAGAGTTTAGAGTTATTCCTAAAAATACTGCATGGCTTCATCCCGAAGAGATCCACAGTCACAAATCTTCCCATGTGCCTCGACAAATTGACAGTCCACTGGGACAAAGGCCATCCCACTGATGTCATATACTTAGATTATGAGAAGGCATTTGATGGCGTGCCTATTAACAGGTAAATAGCTAAACTGGATCACTTTGGAATTCGTGGACAGCTTCTCCAATGGATTAAAAACTTCTTAACTAATAGAAAAATTTAAGTAACAGTAGGAGATATGCTGTCAGATGCCAATCACGTTTACAGTGGCGTGCCACAAGGATCTGTGCTTGGCCCTATTTTATTTGGCATCTTTAGAACTGATTTAAAGGGTGTCATACAATCAGATCTAACAATATTTGCAGACGATACTAAAATTATCGGAAATCCGCTTATCTCGCATAACATTATGCAGCAGGACTTGGACCGCATTGTACAGTGGACAAAGGATTGGCTTATTTCACTAAATTCGACAAAGTGCACAGATTTACACATTGGAAGAAAGAACCCTGAACTGAATTATATAATTGATAATGTACCGCTTCAATCCGTAACATCACAAAGAGATCTTGGTATTTCCATAACTCGTAACCTCAAATGGGACGTGCATATTACAAATATAACTAAAAAAAGCGAACTCCATGTTTTATATGATCAGGAAAGCGTTCTACATCGTCACAAAGGAATTATTTATACAAATCTATAAAAGTTATGTACGCCCTCTGTTGGAATATGCTTTTCAGATATGGTCTCCGTACTTCAAAAAAGACATAGTACACACTATCATACTGTGATGGATGACCCTAATGAGGGTCATCCATCACAGTATGATAGAACTAAAAGCTTATTTTCTATCTTATTTCTAAATTGCTCAAGGCGAGTATACGTTACTGGTATGCATTTAATATCTTTCTTTAGTGCATTTTCAGTGCGCATCTGATAAGTTACCACCTGGCCACAAAGATCTGAAGATATTTTTTGTTAATTACGGTCTTATCCATAGGCTCGAGGTTTGTGAATAATATGTTGTCGATACATGTTGCTGTGGTCTTAGTAGTTCTAGAAGGCGCAGATTTTTTTTTATTATTATTTAAAAAATTATACAAGCCTACTACCCATACTGGATGAAGTATCTAAAAGGTTAATGTTAAAATCTCCACAAGCAACAATGTAAGTATTTACTTATTTTTATTGCTGATTTTACATATGGCTTCATCCATGATTTTCTCAAAGTGTTCATAACAGGATGTGGGGGGTCTGATACGCTCATCACAATAAGCCGCTCGAGCTCCGTGCACCTTTAGGTACATAAAGACCACTTCCCAAAATGTCCACAGTTCGCTCAACAGAGAGCCCAACAATATCCGCGCGCTCTTTACACTTCAGACCGTTACGTATTTATAAGTATTATTAGAGAGCCACCGCGTATCGAGGCCTCCCTACTGAACGAGCTGCCAACCTGGGCCCTATTTTATAAAGCTACAGGTTACAATTTACAGGGAAAAAAATCAGCAACACTGATAAATTAAACGTCAATACTAGACCTTTAGGTACATAAAGACCACTTCCCAAAATGTCCACAGTTCGCTCAACAGAGAGCCCAACAATATCCGCGCGCTCTTTACACTTCAGACCGTTACGTATTTATAAGTATTATTAGAGAGCCACCGCGTATCGAGGCCTCCCTACTGAACGAGCTGCCAACCTGGGCCCTATTTTATAAAGCTACAGGTTACAATTTACAGGGAAAAAAATCAGCAACACTGATAAATTAAACGTCAATACTAGACAATACAAGACAATTTCTTTTATAATGGCGGTCCTTTTTGATTTCGCCAAAGTCAAGTTTACAGAGCTTGGTCGGTGGTTTTTGAGGCAACACTAATTAGGTACACCTCGCGTAAAGGAAAAAATTACAGGTACAGGCGTTTTATAAAGTTACAGGTCATTTTATTTATAATCTACAGGAACCCGTGCCTGTAACTTTCCATAGACAATTTAATGCATAGGTAGGTACTCGAGCGTGATTCAACCTATTATTTACCTACAGGGCCCTATTTTATAAAGCTACAGGTTACAATTTACAGGGAAAAACGCAGCAACACTGATTAATTAAACAGCAACACTAGATAAAATTATAGGTACAGGCGTTTTATAAAGCTACAGACCATTTTATTTACAGTCTACAGGAACCCGTGCCTGTAACTTTCCATAGACAATTTAATGCTTAATCGAGCGTGATTCGAGCATAATCGACCTATTATTTACAGGTGTTTACAGAAAAACTTGTAAAATACAGTTGTAAAAAAATTAAAAAAATAAAAACTTGTAAACATTTCTACAGGTGAAGAGACGTATGTAATTTGGTTACAGGAGGAAGTTTGTTAATTCGAATATTATGCTTACGTTTTGTTGTTTGTTAATTCGAATATTTTGAGTGATTTTGCGTGTTTGGAGCTCAAACTCGGACTCTGAGGATGGTGGTCAACATCCAAGAAGACGACTCCAAGATCTTTCGCCGTCAGAACCAATATGAACCCGCAAACGATTTTCACCTTCAATGAGAAATTTAGAATGCGTTCTACTTAAATGCAATATGTTTTGGAGCATATTGGAGGAGATATAATTATTGGCTAGTTATATGATGTTAATTTTAGAGAAAATCATGTGTTTTTTTTCTATTACGTAAATAAACCATAGAAATACAAGTAAGTAAATAAACAAACATCTGTTTTTATTATAAACTAGCGACCCGCCCTCACTTTGCTTCAGTTTATATTATGGTATATAAAAACCTTCCTCTTGAATCACTCTATATATTAAAAAACCGCATCAAAATCCGTTGCGTAGTTTTAAAGATTTAATCATACATAGGGATATAGGGACAGAGAAAGCGACTTTGTTGTATACGTAGTGATAAATATTAATATTTTATGGCGGTAAACTAGACTTAATCCAAAAAACAGATTTCGATTCTGTCATTTTTTAAATTTTTGCGGGGGTTGTCGTCCCCGCTACCACCCCTATTTTATAAAGCTACAGGTTACAATTTACAGGGAAAAAAGCAGCAATACTGATAAATTAAACAGCAACACTAGATAAAATTACAGGTACAGGCGTTTTATAAAGCTACAGTTCATTTTATTTACAATCTACAGGAACCCGTGCCTGTAACTTTCCATAGACAATTTAATGCTTAATCGAGCGTGTTTCGAGCATGATTCGACCAATTTTTACAGGTGTTTACGGAAAAACTTGTAAACATTTCTACAGGTGTTTAGACGTAGGTAATTTAGTTACAGGAGGAAGTTTGTTAAGTATATTGGCTTACGTTTTGTTGTTTGTTAATTTGAATAATTTGAGTGATGTTGCGTATTTGGAGCTCAGACTCGGACTCTGAGGAATATACAGGATGACTTTTTTTACCGTCTGGAAAAAAATGTGGTGTGATAGGTAAGTGTAATAGATTCATTTGGCAATGTTATTTAAAAAAAAAAAAATTTCTAAATTTTTTTTTTCTTGCTTAAACTAATATACATTACTCAATTATAGTCAATAATACACACTGAAATATTTGAAATAGTATTTTAAAAAGAAACAGGCTCGTAGCTTCCATTTATTCGCAATCTACCTACAACCGCCAGCTGCGCGTAGTACTGTGCGTAGTTTTCTAGATTTTGTAAATTGCACTAAACATGACTATATTTAACAATTAATCTCGTGTATAACTTCGTCTCTAGATACCTTATACGTCATATTTTTTTCGAGACGGTAAAAAAAATCATCCAGTATACCTACATATTCTCCTAATCATAAATATGCGTAAAAAATTAGTTTGTAGCATACTTATATAGTTACTCGATCCCTACACTAATTTGTAGCCGGATTTTAGGCTATTGGTCCCCAGGCACGATCACTTCGCCAGACAGAATATTCCACCTCTCCTCCATAGTACTTATTTTTAACATGATGACATTCTACACCTATATCTGAAAATCATGATTGATTTGTTTAACATGCATCACCAACTGAGCAATTCCACAAATAACACATAAAACTCAAACTACCAAATACCTACTATCTGTAAATTAACTACACTCTGTCTGCAGGGCTGCGAAATCAACTGGAAGGAGGGCAAGAACGTGACGGTGAAGACAATAGAAAAGAAACAAAAGCTTATGTCCAGTGAATCGGTCCTCATGGTCACCGAGCCGGTGCATGCGGACTCTTTCTTCAACTTCTTCTCCCCGCCAACCATGCCCGAAGATTCCAACTCCACTCACGCCTCCGTTGTCCAAGTAAGTGTGATAGTGCTATTCGTATTCACAATCGTGCCTAAACAACTCCCTAATAGAACTATATTTCTTACTACGAGTTCGCATTATTCCAGTCCAGTGATTGAAACCAATAGCAGCGCTAACAAGCTACCACGACAGCGTTATTCATCGACATCTAAGTAACTGTAAAACTTTAGTGATATAGCAGCCATACAAACAATATCAACGCGCGCGTGTGAGCGTATATGCTACGGCTGTTAGATTGTAATCTACTATATAAAAATAAGTCGTGTTTTCCTTCCTGACGATTTAACTCCAGAACTGACGAACCGATTTCCACGGTTTTGCATTCGTTGGAAAGGTCTAGGGCTCCGCAAGGTTTATAGCAAAGAAAATTCAGCATTGCACCCGTGCGAAGCCGGGGCGGGTCGCTAGTAGTCTATAATTAATTGTAATAGTTAGGTTTAGGTATATTCCGGTGCAATACAATTAATTGCATTCGATTTTAACTTAATGGATCTAGTGAATGGAATAAATAAATGAATTGTGAACACAATTTACACACGGTTATTCAGTCCCAAACTACTCAAAGCTGTACTATGGGTACCTACTAAACAACTGATAAACATACCTACTTACCTGAATAAATATTAAACACCCAGAAACGAAGCCAACAGACATGTTCATGCACACGAATGTTGGCCCCGAGCGGGGATCGAACCATAATAATTTGAATAATATAGGTATATCAGGGGTTCCCAAAGTGGGCGATAACGCCCCCTTGTGGGCGCTGCAGGCCTAAAGAGGGGCGGTAAGAGACCCAGAAAAATTGGGGGCGTTGGGTAGAGGCTTGGGGGCTGACTTGTAATTGGGTAGGTAGTTGACAGCATCGAAATTAAATTGCGAGTAGTCATACATTAAAAAGATTATCCCAAAAAACCTCAAAATATGTATTTCGATTTTCAATTTACAATTATAGCAAATTTAAAAATAAAAAAAGTGCTGCAATTGAGTACTACAAACTATGACGTCACGGTTTGCTATTTCAGTACATTTTCCATAGTAAAATTTCGTTTTGACAGATCGTAAAAAGTGACTGATTTGACTAGGTAGGACACAACCCTATTTCATTTAGCTAGGCCTCTGAGACAACGACTGTCAAAAGTGGCCACTGAGGGCAAAAATCCAAAGTTTGGTTACTTCTTCGGTAATAAAATACACGACATACATCTCAAAAAATTGCTAATTCCTGTCTCTAGTGTTCTTAAAGATATTTTTTTCAAAAATGTCTTGTATTCACCAAGATTAATAAAAATCATCGGTGTCGCTAGTGGACGCCAGCGCTAACCAGGGCGCACTCTTCATTTGAAGTTGTAGTGGTTTTTAAGTAGGTAGGTGAAAAAAGGGGGCGCTAAAAATAATTTTCACTTCTCATGCTCTAAAAGTACGCCGATATAGCCCTACGAAGCGGGACTAAAGTGACCACTTTAGTCCCAAGGGAGTATAAAGTTTTTTTTTTTAATTTCCTTAATTAGAAAAAGACAACCTCAAACAGCCAGTAAATATCTGTAGAGTGTGGACCATCTTCATTGCGAAAATGTGAAGAGTGTTAGTTCCAAGGTTTTTCCGCGAAGAAGGTGGCGCCATGTGTTTTAAATTGTTTACCTGCAAAGAGATTTAAATCTCTTTGTTAATCTGTGACAGCCTGACAGGTTTAGAAGAAAAAACTGACTAAATTTGTTGGGTTTCAAATAAATTTGTACTAAATTGACAATTTTTCTCGCACTCAAAGTGAAAAGTACAGTTTGCACCTCGAGACTAAACGCCAACTTAATATACCCTCGGTTTCATGACTCATTAAATTTTACACCAATATCTGAAAATAATAATGAGTTCCAACTCCAACTGGAGCAGCGAAAGCGAAAACGACAAAATTTAAATAGATTTCATACGAAATCTCAAATGCACCTTCTGTGCCACAAGATTTCTGATGATAGTTCATCCTCCAAGTAAATTATTAAAGCTAAATCAAGGTCGACCATTTTGTCTCCCGGATGTTTAGTTTGATGTTTGTTAAAAAATAAAGATGACCGACGATAAATACGGCCGTGGAACTTTCCACATGCCGTCACTGTAAAGACGTCCGTCTTTTTGCGTCCGTAATATTACGGCCGCTATATGACGGCACCGACCGCTATCCTAGGAAACCAAAGCTTTACACACAAAATTCTCCGCAGGCTCTACTGACAGCTGACTTCGAGATCGGTCGCAACATCCGCGACCGCGTCGTCTCTCGTGGCGTCTCCATTACATCGGCGATGACCTTGACGAAGATGATGGTGATTAGGTAGCTGATAAATAAATGTCAGTTGTTGTCTAGCATTCACGATGTTTAATTGCCATCATAACATGGTGGCAGCGGAAATTAAAATAATAGCGATTTATTTCAGTAATCTATTACGAAAACGTTGAAAGAACGTGTGTTTTCGAATATTTGCTTAGGTATAATAATTAATTGTGATCTTGTGTATATTGCGTGTAAGGAAAGTGTAAACGGCGCGCCGCGGCAGTCCCGTCAGCCGAGCTGACAATTGGAAGCAGTGGAGACAACAATTTGAGCTCTTTTTAAAAGCTTCAGCAGTAATTCTGTGAATCCAGCCGCGCAAGCGAGCCTTCTTGTTAATCTTAGTCGGATGGGGTATTTTCCATCAGTCGAGTTTACAAAAAACAAAACCAATAAAAATAAAACGACTAGGTACCTACCTAACATCGAGAAATTTTTTCGACTTTTTTTGTTTACGAGAGGTTTTGTTATATTTCTTAGACATATTCCGCCAAAATTCTTGATACAGTGGAAAGTTTAGAGCTTTTACTAGTGTGTTTAAAAAAAAAGAGCCATGGAAAAGCGCGGATAGATATCATTTCAGTACTTTCAAGTTGTATGTAAAAAAGACTAAAAATTATAGTTTTCTTTAAAAACAAAAATTTAGCCGTATTTTCTTGTTTTAGGCTCTCATGGTATATCGGAGGGGTCGAATGGTACCTACATCTGTGACTCAAAAGGAGTTATTTCACCGTATTCAAAGTTTAATTTTCGGAAGTTTTCACGAAAAATTAAAATATTTGAAAGAGTAACTTTTATCGTCGAAAACTTATTCTGAACATCCAAGTTAGCCATTTAAACAAAGGATTCAAAAAATAAAACCGGCCAAGTGAGAGTCGGACTCGCGCACGTATGATTTCGCACCATTAGGTAGGTATCTGTAAAATCGGCAAAAAAAAAATTGTTGTATGTGGGAGCCCCCTTCAATATTTACTTTATTTTGTTTTTTAGTATTTTGTTGTAATAGCGACAATAGAAATACATCATCTGTGAAAATTTCAACTGTCTATCACGGTTCATGAGATACAGCCTGGTGACAGATGGACAGCGGAGTCTGTAATAGGGTCCCGTTTCACCCTTTGGTTACGGAATCCTAAAAATGACGATCAAAATCAAAAAAAGATGGTCAAAAGCACATAAGAATGAAAACGTCTTCCTTAAATAGGTACAATGAAAAATACCTTGGAACTCTAGAAATTATACAATATCGGGCTGGCAGGCCACGTAATGTTTATAGAGCTAAAAAACAAATAGGATAAGGACTGAGATATATTGCCTCTAACCAATATAGAAAATAATAATTTGAAGTTTTGTTACATGCAGCTCAGATGGAATTACACCTGCAAACCCCCATTTTGTTAATATGACTTATCTCAGATAGCGAAAAGGAAAATTAGTCCGATTATAATTATCAATTATATACCTAATTATCACTGGCAGACTAAGGTAGGGGCGGTCCGCCCCGGGTCTCAAGTCCTGGGGGGCCTCCAAATTTGCGAAAAGTTCTCTTAATCAAATCCTAAACAAGGGTAAAAGGCAGTTGGGTGTTGGTTGTGGGCACCATAGATACAAATACGATTAAAGCTGTAGTATATTAAATATAGCGGTGGCAACACAATTCAGAGAAAACACTGGGCTACAGGGACCTGATTGTCACGCACTTCAATCGTGAATTACTGCCAAAATATCGAACTACGAATTATATTCTTTGTTTTTCTGTCTACTACCTAAATATTACAGTAACTTTGTCTAAGAGCAAACGTCCGTTACTGCCCTAATTACACTGAGATCTCGGGGCCACACCGACCTGATGATTTCTAGCTTTCAGGTCGAATAACTCCAGAACTATAGAACTACAAATTCAAAGAGATGTGTTTTTGACTACTACATTTTCACTACAATAATTTAGGCCACTCGCCAGCTCTGTAGCTCCGGGGCTCCAAGGTTCTGATGTCAATAATCTATCTACAACCGCCAGCTGCGCGTAGTACCTACTGTGCGTAGTTTTCTAGATTTTGTAAATTGCACTTAACATGACTATATTTAACAATTAATCTCGTGTATAACTTCGGCTCTCGATACCTACCTTATACGACTCCTTACCCGTGGTACTACTGATGGTACACGTCATATTTTTTTCCAGACGGTAAAAAAAAGCATCCAGTATAGATTTAATTCTTTTATATAGATATATCTTGATTACTTTATATCTTGATGATTATGTACAATATATTGAATTTTTAAGTAAAATATTATGTAGTTACCTATATATCTACTGTTATGAACAAGTTGTGCACGTGATGGGGTGATCGATGACGTCATTCCCCTCCCCGACCGAAACTATATAAACGGAGCGTGCCCTGACAACAGGCTCATTCGTCGCTCATACTTCGTTCTAGACAGTCATAGATACTGTGCAGACGCAATTCTTGCCGCCTGACTCATTTTTTGTTGAGTTGTGTCTGTTGTCAGAGTTTGCTCCACTTCTGATTCTGGTTGAGGCATAGTAATTGTTAACATAATTGATAAAATGGTTTTGAAATATTAAAGTTCTATAAGTTTCATATTTAGTTTGGAATTAAAAGTCGTTATGAATTTGAATATTCTTTTTTTTTATTCTAAAAATACTATCCTCTCTAACATCAGAAGTGGGATAGGACTTGCTTTTGCCCACTTGTCAAGTTTTCTGATTTTGAGGTTTGGTTTCTGAGCTCAATCCAGTGTAGGTAATCAGCGAGCCCAGCGTCAGTATGCGGAATTCTGCCGCATATACGGGTGAGACCTGTGCTATTATCGAGGTATGTTTTCGACATGTACCTACCCTTGCAATCGGAGTGTCTTATTAGATTACTGGGTGAAGTCCGTGCTACTTTCGACGTTATGCATCACAACTGGATGAAGAAACGTTACGGAGTGTTTTATTTGTCTCACTAAGTGATTCCGGTAAGATAAGATTTATTGTATTTGATTTTATCTAAATCTTTTATAATGTTATCACGAGCAGAAACTCATTCCCACCGCACATTCTGGGCACAAGCCCAGGGCCCCAAGATCGATGGGGGCCCCCCTCTTTTTTCCGAGAAAAGAAAAAGCATTAGAATGTTTCAAAACATTAAACTGTATGTAGCTAACGTCAATAGAATTTATTGGATTAAGAATTTGCCCATTTTCAAATTTCAAATCTAGAAGGGTACCTCTTCAACCAGCATAGATTTTAAAGCAGTAACCTGTGAATGCTAAAAGAATTTATGTGACTGTAATGAATTATAAAGATACCTACAACCTTGCTAATCTATTTTCAGTTTATTCTTACAAAATAATGCTGTGTCAAGGTCATAGGGGTCCCAATATCGTTATGTTCCCAGGGGGCCAATTCTACTAAATGACAGCGGTGATAGTTGTATGACTGTGGTCACTCAATGGTGATATTATGTCAAATTTTGACACTTTTCGTATTCTGTTAACTGTCAGTTTTCACAATCATTCAACTATCATTGTTGACCACTTTTGGTATTCTACTATTCCTACCATGGAATGGCGCTGTCCAGTGATTGCTTTTTTCCCCTTATTTTAAGGCATTGGCAATTTAGCCATCAGCCCTAAACACGACACGAAATTCAGATTTTAGCTCTGCTTCAGAGTCTATGCACAAAAATACACAAGTTTCTTCAAAACTTATCGAAATGTCACATGTACCATAAATAAAATCAATCATCTAAAGATTTTAGTGCCGAAAATCCGAAATAAAACTAATGACACGCATGGTAGTAATAGTTATATATGGTAGGCAACACCTAACGTAGTCCATAGTCATTCCATTGTTATGCCACTATGATTTTAGTGGAATACAAATTAGATGTCATAGTTGCCAGTTGCAGCATAATGGAATGATAGTTCGATGACAATGGCTGACATTTAGTGGAATTGGCCCCCAGGGCCTCTAGTGGGTTAAGGAAGGCTATGATCACCCTGATCTGTTTAGGTTGATGTTGCTAAATTACAGTAAATGCAATAAATACAACACGTGACTACTTTTCGACCATTAGCCGTTTGATTCGTGAAATTTATAATTAGTGTTCATTTTGTGTTTGAAGTGTTGTAAACATCAGTGCAGTTTTAGCGAGCAAGGCTAAAGGACCAACGCAAGGGAATGTTCCCTATACACCAGAAAGGAATATTTTCGGGAAAAAGTATCCCTTGTTTTTGTGTGTTAGGGAATTGTGTTGGATTGGTTTCAGAATAGCAAAATACGCACAGTGCATGTGCGAACAGGCTTCTCAACTTTGAGGGTTCACCGAGTGGCTGGACAATCGCTTGAAGTAGCAACTGCTGCCGTACCTGCGACTAGGTACAATGAGGTTGTGGCAGACTGAGGAAGCGCTACAGTATAAAGTCAGTAAACATATTCCATAATTTCATCAAATTTTATGATGTGGGTATTATTTGCAGTGTTATATACGTATAAGGCTAGTAAACTACTTGATGACAATCGTTTTTTTAGCAGTTACCTGCGTATGTTTCTCGAGGTAGTTGCAGATAATTTTCTCTACTACCTACACTAAGTAAATGCTGAGATCATTATTATAAAGCTAGCAATCTTTGGTAGTTACCCACGTATGTGTTTCGAGGTAGTCAGCGACTCAGATAGTTTTCCCTACTACCTACATTAAGTGTACATGCCGAGATCATTGTTGCAATTACGAGCTTATTTTATTTACAAATTAAGGCTGAAGTTGTACAATCCATTAGTCATAGATCTACGATCTATTTACCAAGGACCTACTTATGCGCATCTACTACAGAGATCCGAGTAATTTTCAAAATGCTATGTTTTGTTTTGTACCTACCTATTCTCGTATGAAATTAACACCGATGTGAGTGTTACAATCGAACTGGTTAGCGGGTGTTTGGGTACGGTCAGTCAGTGAAAAGGTGACCGCCTAGTGGCATTATAGTATCACGAGCGCCTCCCGTGTTTCGGAAAGGACGTTAAACCGTTGGTCCCGGTTTTGTGTTTACGCACAAAGGAATTATTTATGCCATGTCAGATACTTATGGGTGGTTTGAAAAATTCTGTCAGTTAGGTGTCCACTAGCCTAACACCATCTCCTAATCCGCGGTAGGCTCGCGTGGGAGACTGTGGCCTATACTTCTTCATGTGTGAGAAAAGACTCTTAGCTTAACAGTGTTCAGTTACGGGTTGATGACGATGTGAGTGTGACACCAGTGACTTTACTTCGTAGGTTTTGTGCTCAGCTACTGTCTGTCACACCAGAGATGTAGTAATAAAATGTTAAGTTTGAATATTTCTGCTTATGGAGGTTAATAAAGGATGACCGAGCGGTTATGTGTTTCACAGGGATAAATATGACTCTGATGATTATGGCACCTAACAAGTTATCTGTGATGTTACTGTGCGGTTACTGAGCTGTCCAATGATGTAAGATAGAATTTTCTTTACTTTTAAATTCTTTCAATGTCTTGGTTGTGTGTTCTGCGAGTTGATTCAGCTATGGCATGTTCCTCTGCCTTAGTAACCGTATGGCACGCTAACCGAGCCTCTGCCATAGTAATCTGTTTGGTGCCTAACCGCACCATAGTAACTCGTATGGTACGCTAACCGCGCCTCTGCCATAGTAATCTGTTTGGTGCTTAACCGCACCATAGTAACTCGTATGGCACGCTAACCGCGCCTCTGCCATAGTAATCTGTTTGGTGCCTAACCGCACCATAGTAACTCGTATGGCACGCTAACCGCGCCTCTGCCATAGTAATCTGTTTGGTGCCTAACCGCACCATAGTAACTCGTATGGCACGCTAACCGCGCCTCTGCCATAGTAATCTGTTTGGTGCCTAACCGCACCATAGTAACTCGTATGGTACGCTAACCGCGCCTCTACCATAGTAATCTGTCTGTATGGTGCCTAATCGCACTATAGTAATCCGTGTGGTACGGTACGCTAACCGTGCCTCTACCATAGTAATCTGTCTGTATGGTGCCTAACTGCACCATAATATCTCGTATGGTACGCTAACCGCGCCTCTACCATAGTAATGTGTATGGTGCCCAACCGCACCATAGAAATCCGTATGGCATGCTAACCGCGCCTCTGTCATAGTTACCAGTATGGTGCGCAAGCCGCGCTTCTGTCATAGTATTTATTTTTATTTATTTAATTTATTTATATACATTTCGGCAACAGACTTACAGTTTACACCAAAGCGCCCGTTGCCTTAACCCTTACTTACAGTACTAAAACACTAAAATTACAGACGGCACAAATACATTCGCAGCTTATTAATAAATACAGCTAAATATTCGTCAAAAATTTCGACATCCTGGACCTGAAGTAAAAAGTGATTGAGCAGAGTGAGCGCTCGAGCCGTGGGCACGTTGGCGGCGTGGAGCGAGCGTAATCTGTATGGCATGCTAACCGCGCCTCTGTCATAGTTATCTGTATGGTGCCTAACCGCACCATAGTAATCTGTGTGGTACGCTAACCGCGCCTCTGCCATAGTAATCGGTATGGTGCGCGAGCCGCGCCTCTGTCATAGTAATCTGTATCGCATGCTTCTGTTGTAGTAATCTGTATGCTATGCTTATCGCGCCTCTGCTCACCTTATGACGGCGCGCCTGACGAGGGCGCCTCTGCGCGCCTACGACGTCGCCTCTGCGTGGCTGACGAGGGCGCCTCTGCGCGCCTACGACGTCGCCTCTGCGTGGCTGACGAGGGCGCCTCTGCGCGCCTACGACGTCGCCTCTGCGTGGCTGACGAAGGCGCCTCTGCGCGCCTACGACGTCGCCTCTGCGTGGCTGACGAGGGTGCCTCTGCGCGCCTACGACGTCGCCTCTGCGTGGCTGACGAGGGTGCCTCTGCGCGCCTACGACGTCGCCTCTGCGTGGCTGACGAGGGTGCCTCTGCGCGCCTACGACGTCGCCTCTGCGTGGCTGACGAGGGCGCCTCCACGCGCTTACAACGTTGCCTCTGTGCTGCTGTCGAAGGCGCTTCTGCACGGCTGGCAATGGTGCCTCTGCACGCCTTACACCGTGGCGCCTCGATGCGCGCCTTACGAGTGTGCTTACCTACTTTGCGTACTTAACAAGGGTGCGCGCCTAACAAAGGTGCCGCTACTGCTTGTGAATGACTGGTCCGAGTGCTGTTACACATTGATGCAGTACTGCTGCGCAGTCGAGAACAAACCAGATGAGTAAAACCTATCAGTTGCTGTCCAGTACACTCATAGTATTATTTACTAAACAGGCTTCCTATTTATTTATTGCATTAGAAGTATATTCAAATGCCCTTAAACACTTAAGCTATTTCATTTTTCTTTGTAATTTATTGGCAAGGAAGGTGCATACGGACACTTGAGTGCACGCTTGCGGCCGTGGCATAGCAGCTTATTTTTGCATAATATTGAATTGTAGAGATAAAACTCTCAATGAAGCTTCAGATTTTAATGCTTACAAGTTGACAAATAGGTAACAGTCTTTTCGGCCGCTTATATAACTGTGTTGCAAACGTTAACCGATGCTCATTGACACTGTGTTGGTGTGCATCAGCCTTATGTTACAGAAAGCGATCAATGCGCGGAGCTAATAAGCCTTGAGAGGGCGCTACTTCGCGCCCTGAAATGGTGATACTGCGCGCTTTGAGAGGGCGCTACTGCGTGCCTTGGAAGTTGTGGCTGAACTCTTCAATGGGCGCGAGGACGCTGCCCTGTCAGGAGAGGCCGTGTTATGAACAAGTTGTGCACGTGATGGGGTGATCGATGACGTCATTCCCCTCCCCGACCGAAACTATATAAACGGAGCGTGCCCTGACAACAGGCTCATTCGTCGCTCATACTTCGTTCTAGACAGTCATAGATACTGTGCAGACGCAATTCTTGCCGCCTGACTCATTTTTTGTTGAGTTGTGTCTGTTGTCAGAGTTTGCTCCACTTCTGATTCTAGTTGAGGCATAGTAATTGTTAACATAATTGATAAAATGGTTTTGAAATATTAAAGTTCTATAAGTTTCATATTTAGTTTGGAATTAAAAGTCGTTATGAATTTGAATATTCTTTTTTTTTATTCTAAAAATACTATCCTCTCTAACACTACTATATAAAAATAAGTCGGGTTTTCCTTCCTGACGATTTAACTCGAGAACGGCCGGACCGATTTTGATGAAACTTTTTGTGTGGGTTCGAGGGGGTCCAGGGATGGTTTATAGCAAAGAAAATTCAGCATTGCACCCGTGCGAAGCCGGGGCGGGTCGCTAGTTGCCTATAAATTCAAAAACGCTGTGGTAAGCGATGCTGGCAGTTGTTGCTAATTGCTATTTAACTTCTTGTTTTGCTTTACTTGGTTTTCATTTATTTTAATTTTATTTCTTGTAAATGTATACGTAACTCGTTCTGATTGTGCCCCTTTGCTTGCTGTGGTTGCTTTTAAGTGAAGCGGCACAAATCTGTTATTGTTATCAGAACTATGTTCCAATGTTTTGTGTCAGCTTTGTTAGCAATCCTAAATAAATATATTTTGGTGTATTTTATTTTCCTATTACACACACCGGCACAATTAGCGGAACAGAAAAAAAAAGGAGAAAAAAGAGGGAATTTAGAACAATGAATGTAATTTTTAAACAATATATTATTTAAAATGAAACAACAATTAAATTAACATGTTTTGACATTCATTTGTAACACCATACTTAAAATTTTATAAAAATAAAAATTAAATTAAACAAAATGCATTTCTCTTCGATTTTTAATTATAGAGAAACAGCAGAAAATTCAAGATTTTCCAAAGTTTAACAACAATTTCAATGACTGTTCAATATCGAGTGTTTCCTCCTTTCGTGCTCTGATGAGGGTTTCCATCCGTCTGGGCATGCTGCGGATGATGTTATCAATGGTTTCTTGGGGCAACCTCTGCCATTCTTCAAGTAATGCGTTTCGCAACTCGTTGAGATTATTGGGAGGGGGCATTCTTGACTTTACACTCCTCTTTAGCAAGTCCCAGACGTGTTCTATAGGGTTCATATCGGGGGACCGTGCTGGCCACTCCATCACCGTTATACCAACATGGTTTAGGTATGTCTGTACTGTGCGAGCACTGTGAGCCCGAGCATTATCCTGCATTAGAATGAAGTTGTTACCAATAAAGGGGGCAAATGGCACAACATGTTCTTCTAAAATCTCCCTGATATACCGATCAGCATTCAGATTCCCGCCATCGACCACTACTAACTCCGTACGAGCTCCTAAACATATTCCTCCCCAGACCATAATTGAACCGCCGCCATATGCAACTGTATTTTCAAAATTAGACTGGATATACCGTTCTCCTTTGCGTCTCCATACTCGCTGCCTTCCATCAATTTGATTTAACATAACTCTGCATTCATCAGTAAAAAGAACCTGTCCCCAGTCGTCGAAGTCCCAATCACGATGTTCACGACCAAAGTGTAGACGGTTTGTGCGATGATGTCTCTCAAGTTTTGGGGCTTTGGCGGGCACATACGAGCCTATACCCACTTCTTCGAATCTTCTACGAACTGTCCGCTCACTCATCCTTACTGCTCGTACCTCTTCCAGTAAATTTCGAGCCTGCACCGCCGTTAGTCTCGTGTTCCGTCGGACTTGAAGTTGGAGAAAACGGTCATCCCTCCTTGAAGTACACCTTTTCCGGCCTTGTCCTCTCCTTCTCACTAGAGCATTCGTCAATCTGTATCGTTGGATGCTACGATAAATCGTTGATAACGATCGACGAAGGCTTCTGGCAATCGATCTGTAGGTTTGACCATTTCTCCTCATTTGATCTGCCCTAATGATTTCTGATGGCGTTAAATCAGGCATAATTAGATGCTCGTAAATTATCAATATGCGAAAAAACTCAAAAGCCTCAAAAACTGCAATTCAAAGCTTTTCAAATGGAATTCACGAACCTTCTAAAAACGGACAAGCGGTGGAAAAAATGAATCAATGAAAATTAAAACAAAAGAATGAAAAAAAGGGCAGTCGCTTAGTATTCCATTTTTAAATTAAAACCCAAATTTAAAAAAAGCTTGTTTAGCCGGCCAGTAACACGCAAAAATGCGTAAATACTCCCTTTTTTTTCTGTTCCGCTAATTGTGCCGGTGTGTATTTCAACAACAAATATTTCATTATTAACGGTAGAAAGCTTGTTTTTATTGAATAACATCGTTTAGAAGCGGAATGTTGGCGAGGACCCACTATGCCGAGCTTTGCTAAATTAAAAATAGGAAAGAGAACGATTTTCTTCCAACCTCTTTGGGGTTAACTAATAGAACTTGGTTGTTTAAGAGTATAAAAAAACTATGTATTACAATAATTAATTTTATTTTAGAAAATGTTACATACGTGTACATTTACATTATAGTGTACGCGATGCAGCTGCAGTTAGCTTAGACTTTAGACCAATGCTATATTTGTTTATTTAGACTATATATTCATGAATATTTCAACAATTTCGCCTAAAATGGACACTCTTCGGATGCACTAGAGCGCAGAAAATAAACTAGAACAATATCCACCGCCTTAAAGACGTTAATCCAAGAGCCATTAATTTACGGACAATGTTTCTGCATCACACTTAAGTCTCGACCTTTCTGGTCTCAAACCTTACAGCTATCTGTGCGCCAAGCACTGCCAACGATTATATTACAAAATAAAAATACTATAATGGATATAATTACAGAATTAACGGACAAATTAAAGGCGGACATTTTATTTCTAAATCCATCACTTGATAAATTGTTACAATGTTCTACGCAACATAAAATTAGGAATGTAATGGGATATTTTCAAGATTGCAAACTATTGCGATTGATAAAATTAAATAATTAAGATTTCAATATTTTTCTGAATGCAGCATTAGATCCTTTACAGATTGTGGTGCAGTAAACGTTTAGTAAAATATTCAGTACAACCATTTTTTATGGTAGTAGCAGCAACAGCATCGAGCCCAAGTAGCAATCAAATGTCTTAAAAAGGGATTGAAGATATCTTGAAGACAATTAGACAAATTCTTGCTGTTGTCTTGGCTAAATCCATTTGTACCTGAAGATATCTTGAAGATATCCCCCCCGACTCAGTTAGGACAAAGTGGGCACAGTATTTAAGACATTTTCAAGAAAGAGTTAGACTTATTTGTAGACATCTTTGAAACTAAATAGTTTTTAAAATACTTAACTAGGTTTTAGGTATTCTTGACTTGCTAAAGTAGCGGTAGCTTAAAACAATTTAGTTTTTAAGATTCAAATTACTAAACTGAGTCTTTTTAAATTTAGCTTATTTTAGATAAAGTTTAGACATGTAAGATTTAATCATTATTCTTGTTTGCTACTTGGGAGAGCTGTCACTATCCCTTTGAGACCTAAAATATCTATTCCGCAGTCTCGACACTTCACTACATTCAAGGTCTCGATTGACAGCACCAATTTGCAATTTTGTTTCACTCCAATAATACACGCTTTCCCGATGGTCTCGCGAAATCGGACCTTATGTTTTGAAGGTTAAGTAGACCTATTGTTGTTTGCATTCTGCCGGATTTTCCTGCGCTCCACCCTTGATGGCCTTTTTGCCTCGTCTCCGCGGAGCTGGGTCCTCATCCTCGCTTTCTTCCGTGGAGCATTCCTCGTCCTCCTGAAGCGTGAACATATGATACAAGACTTACAAGGCAAAGTTTTGGGGAACAGCGTAGCTAATGGTTAGATGTTAGCGAGCTGTGTCAAGGCACCTCTTCAGACAACATCAATTATACCAAAATATACGACAGTATTCAATTACCTGTTGTTATCAACATACGAGTGTGAATTCTGCAACCATCCGCATTCCGTGGTCAAACTTGGCAAACTAATTGCATGCAAACAAGGATAGTAAAAAATAAAACACACTTGAATAAAAAGCATACAATTTTTATGTCATCTTAACGACATGCCAAAAACATAAAAGCCATAACCAGTATAAACTGCCTGTGGAGCTGCACCGTTACGATATTATGCTAACTTCAATAGAAGAATACATACATAAAAATATACTATCTTCCGTCCTAGCTATTGTCAATTGACCCTTTACCGGCCAGTCAACATTAAAATACATCTCTCAGAGACAGATCACAGTTTGCGATGTTTAGTGGTGATGCATTTGGCACTAACAAGAGATTCATCAATTCCATGTCCTATCGGTTCTGAACCAACGGCTGCTTCGAATGAAAGGAATGACAATACTAAAATTTCATCCTTTAGGAAACATCAATAGCCTTAAAGAATAATAATATCACATGAAATTTCCAAGTACACAAACGAATATGTTTAATTCGTACATAAAAATACATAATAAATAAAAACGAGATATTGTATAACTAAACTAGAAATGCAATATAGGTATGGTAATAGACATTTAACAAGTTAACATGCATTTACATTAATTATAATATGAAGACACCTAGCTTCTCGCTCAAGTCCACATTAAAATAAGCTCTTTTTAGAGCACTTTTAATTTCATCATCTAAAACATATTTATCTGGTCACAATGGATAAACCATGCATAGAATAAATACCTAAACTTGAGAATTTTAATATCTAACACCTAGCGTAAATACTTCCAACTTGAAAGACTACTATCCAGTATCGCAGGAGTATTATTTTATCACTCTTTTTTTTTTTGTCGAAACGTATTTGATACAAATTCTAGGATATGAGACAGATATGACCGCGATACAGACTAAAGGTAGCACTTCATAGAAATATAATTCTTGGGAGACTAATGTCAAACTGTTTATATAAAAATGCGCGGTTTTGAGTTTAGCCTCTATTCAGATGGCCGTACGGCTGCTATCTAACGCTAGGGCCGGTGGAACATAAGTTTTGCATCAATCCTCCGCGTCTGACACTTCCTCCGTTCCCGAGTCCTCATCGGAGTATGAATCCTCCTGAAACCAAATATTCCGCTTTTGGTGGGCAGCCACGAGTCGCTCTTCACCAGACGTAGATACTGTATGGTCCCATATCGCGTCCCGTGGAAGATTTATGCACACGCAAAACAATAAATACATAAGGACTGGAGCTCTATTTTTTACTGGGGACTACGACATTGAGTCGTCGTATACGCGCTAAGTTACATTCGACTTTCGAGTCTGTATATAAGATGTATTTTTGAATGGTGACTTGCCAGTGTTGCCAAATTCAAACTGGTTATTACAACAATGAAAACAGTATGGAAATGTATCATCCTATTTGAAAATATCTATGTTTATAAAAAAGGAGTTAATACTGTATATGTCAATCAATTTTATGTTTGACGTTTATTCTACAATTTGTCTCCAGCGCGCGACCGGCATCGAGTTGTCCTGTTTCAAAAATACGGAATTTTCTGTCATCGTCTTAGCCATGAGTAAAAAATAGAGGTCCTTGGGGAATATGAATACATACTGTACCTTCGTCTGATATAAACGGGAGAGGGTGGGTATAACACACTTTCTGATTGTACTAAGCAAGCAAAATCTACCATGCATAAGTTGAAAGCTAACCTCGAAGGAATGCTAGATGGCTGTAGAATTCACTTGTAGAATTTATTATCTGTAAAGCGAGTGCTTGAAAATATGCCTAACTGCGAAGTGAATGTACTTAAACTAGCAACGATATCGACACGGCGATATTAAACGTCAGTGGTGATTAACTGTTGAAACAAAAGAACATTTTTTTAAAATTGTTGGGTAGTGTTCGCAGGGTGAAAAGATTATTTATAGGCAACTGCGGACTTAGCACTTCGTCACTATCCTTGTATATCTCAGGAAGGTCGGCATAGATTACACTGATTATATTAAAAAAAAAAAACAATTTTTATCAACGAGGGGGTAGGCAGAGGTATTAAATTTCGGGAAATATCCACATTTCACCAGTATAATCTTTGGACGTCTTAACGTGATAAGAGGTGATCCCATCGCCGGACCGAGTTAGTTACACATGCCTCAGAATTAATTCTGGGACCTGATTGGTTTTCTCAGGATGTTTTTCCTCACCGTCGAGCTAGTGATACATACGTAAGATTTTGAAAAACCCGCAGGTAAATGCCAGGACAGCTTTTTCGCCACTTTCCGAGGTATATGCACATAAATTATTGCAATAGATAAACGGTATTCTTCGTACCACAACATAAGATGCTATAAAAAAAAACCATATATTTTTGACAGATATTCAACTTCTAACACTGTTCAGCGGTAAGATTTTGTTGTTCACGCCTTTGGGGGCGCGTCCATTAATCACGTGAGGTTCGAAAGAGGGAGAGGATTCAAGAGGAAGGTTTTAGTATTAGCGTTGCACCCAGGGTTCGAAATTATCAAGATAATAACGAGCCGTGATAATTATCCGATAATTATTAGATATTATCACCATTATTAAAATATCATTTGTTAAATTGTTTCATAAAAAATATCGATGGTTTATTGTCTCAAAGCAAACAAAAAATATATGTTTTTTTTTTTATATAACTTAATACAATACAAATCAACATTAATGTCATTAATTAAAGATGAAATCGGTGTTCGTCAGATTTGACAGATTTGCAACTAAACTACTTGACCAAATAAGCCAAAGGAATATCTTCATCAGATGATGATTCTATTTCCATTGGCATTTTTGCTGCTATAGCTTCTGTTATCTTTACTTGCGGCTGACATACTTTTACGTGAGATTTTATTCTATTTAGTATTCCTTGCATCTCTTTGTTACATTTTGTGCACCGAGCCCATAACCCAGTATTTTTTGTCTTAGTGCAACTAAAGTATGACCACACTGCATCTTTCTCGTGCGGCATTGTTGAAATTCAATACAATAAACAATATTTAACTTAGTAAAACAATAACATTCGAGTTCACTTGGCTTTACGTAACAGCAACTGAATTTTTTTGTGAATTGGGGGAATTCCCGTGTCGCGGCTAGACGTGCGTTCGGATACACGCAACAAATGCGGAAATACACGTTTGGATTCTTAGAATATAGTTCTATTTCACGGGCGCAATTTTTTTGTTATTATCAATTGATAATTATCAACCTGTGATTATCATGATAATTATCATTGATAATTATCCTTTCGAACCCTGGTTGCACCCGTGCGAAGCTGGGGCGAGGCAAACATTTGGGTGCATGAACACATCTGTTTTAAGTGCCCACAGGCTTTGCCTAGTTTAGGACTAAATACCCTATGTTCTATGTTAAGGGTTTGGTTTCCGCACTTAGTCCCTAAAGTCCATTGTACGTGAGCCATGGCGCCCGGTACTACTAAATTCCCTAATAATCTATGTATTCAGTTTCTAGTGCTAGGTCCACAGCAGCCGCAATTCTAGGTCCTTTCCCCATTAATGTCTCTGCACACTTATCAACTCGCGTTGCAGTTGGGAGTTTCATACAAAGAATACTGAACGGGTCGAGTTGATACGGTGACGATACCTTTCCGAGTTGATAAGTGTGCTGAGACATTTAGACAAACAATAAAATTCTGACTGTTGGTTACCTCTTCCTCGTAGTCATCATCATCGTCATCATCCAGGCCCTCGCCGGTGTAAAGGAGGACGGCACGAGAGACGACGCGCTCGCGGATGTAGTGGCCGATCTCGAAGTCAGCTGTCAGTAGTGCCTGCGGAGAATTTAGTATGTAAAAAAAGTTTTGTAGATATTTAGACAGTTTAGACATGTCTTTGGGCCTCAGTTGGTGATGCATGTTAGAAATCAATCATGATTTTCAGATATTGGTGTAAAATTTCATCATATCATAAATTATTCGAATTTTTATGGTTCCATGTCTGTTCGCTACGTTTCTGGGTGTTTAATATTTAAGTATGTTTATCAGTTGTTAACTAGGCAGAGCCTGTACTATGGGTACTAACCCATAGTACAGTAGACCTATGGGTTAGTACCCATAGTACAGGCTCTGCCTAGTTTGGGACTGAATAACCATGTGTAGATTATGTCCCACAATTTATTTACATCTTTAATTATTTATCTATATTCAAACACTTGCTGGGTGATAAATTCTAGTTTAATATTTAGTATTTACATATTTTTAAGGGGTTTCGGAACATTTTCAATTTTGTATATGTATATTCCTTGGTTAACATTATTCCATTCACCGGATCCAGTAAGTTCCAATCTAATGCAATTAATTGTATTGCACTGCAATATAAGCCAGTTCAGACTATTACAATTTAGCAGCCGTAATATGACGCTGACACTTACTTGGACATCAGAGGCGAGAGTGGAGTTGGGATCTTCGGGCATGGTCGGCGGGGAGAAGAAGTTGAAGAAAGAGTCCGCTTGCACCGACTTTGTCACCGTGCGGACCGATCCACGGGACTTATGCTTCTGTTTCTTTTTTATTGTCTTCACCGTCACATTCTTGCCCTTCTTCCAGTTGATTTCGCAGCCCTGCAGACAGCGTTTGTGGTTAATTTACAGACATTTGGTAGTTTGAGGTTTTATGTGTTATTTGTGCAATTGCTCAGTTGGTGATGCATGTTAAACAAATCAATCATGATTTTCAGATATTGGTGTAGAATGTCATCATGTTATAACTAGTATGGAGGAGAGGTGGAATATTCTGTCTGGCGAAGTAATTGGGCCTGGGGACCGCGATCAAACAATTGATGTTGGACAGTTGCATTTATACAAAATCTAATGACAACTTCGATAGCACGGTGCGTCATGTGCTTGCAGTTTGTAGAACCGATAGATAGACACCAGCTTACTGCCCTCGCTTCTCTTCGATTTATATAAGTTGTTCCCCTGACTTGATTTACTCATAATGAAATGTTTAACAGAAAACTTATTTAAAAAAAAAAAAACAGCCTAGAAGCGGGTGACCAGCGGCGTTGCACAAGTCATCAGATCAGTCAGCCAAGTCTGTTCCCAATTAGTGATGTGAGAGTGCCTTACGATACCAGAGTTTGTAACGATCACATTATATTATTAAGCAAAGTTGGGCGCGGTCTATTGGCATTATATCACGAGCGCCTCCTTGTTTCGGAAGTCATGTTAAACCGTCAACGTTTTCGCACAATGGGTGGCCAATAATGTATGAAGAAATACCCTTAGCTCAGCAGTGGGCTGTTACGGGTTGATGATAATTAGTAAAATAGTGTCCAAACCTTGCAAGAGTAGATCTCGGGCCCCTCGAACTCAAGTGGGTTGTCGTCATCGGGTTTGCATTTCATCGAGTACTCCTTGGTGAGAATAGTGTCTGTGAAGTAGTCGTTGGGTGCGAAGTGGAACTCCAGTGTGAATCCGATCGGGTCCTCGTGCATTTGCACTGAAGAAAAAGAAACGTGAAATTAAAAACTATTATGTTTTTCCTCCGAGTTTCAGGACGAAAAGTGTGTTCTACCTACATATACAAGACATGTCCACATCAAATTTCATCAAGATCCGTTCAGCGGTTAAGACGTGAGTAAAAAAAGTAAAAATGCATTTATTCTTGTAAAGAGAATTACACATAGAAATTTCAATAGTCTTAAAAACAAGGCACACTGAACACGACCATGAAGATTGGCTAAGTGTAATATTAATTTTATTGTAATCTAAAGGGAAACGATTTGTAGGTATTGCGTTTCACAGACATATGTCATGTTGAGTGCAATAATTCGAGAGTTTATTTCTCGTAAAATATATTATATTATCTTCTATTTATTAATAAAGATCAACAAGTTAATTATAGGGGTGCACGGTAGTCTCCTCGACGCACTCTGGGCAACGTGGAATCTTGCAGTTACGGGTAAGACTACCACAGGGATTAGGCGCCCAATACCACATTCTCAAAATGCCACACTAAAGTGCCATGCCATGTTCAACTCCCTTTCTTGCAGTATGTTCGAGTGTGTCATTATGCGAAAATGGCATTTTGCGATGTGGCGTTTTGAGAATGTGGCATTGTGCGCCCAATCCTACCACAGGTCTCTCCGCGTGTCCCTCTGATTAGCAGAGGGCAAAGTGTAGAAGATATACTACTTGACGCAATACTGCCGACCATAATTTTCTTTACAAACATTGGCAAAACTCACGAAACCCAGTGGAAAGCCACTATTACTTCTATGTTAGGGGGTTTGGTTTCCGCACTTAGTCCTGAAGTGGACCATTGTACGTGACCACTATTACTTAAAAGAAGTTAATTATACCTTTGATATCCTGCAGGCATTTGAGGATGGGTTCGTCGTGCTCTTGCATCATTTCGCAAAGCATCGACACATTTCGGAATATTGTGTACCAGAAGTCTGGAATGCCCTTCACATTGGGGTCCATTGGTGGCCTGAAAGAAACAGCTGGATATAACAACAAGTTTATGGTGTAGTGATCGACTTATGGTTGGACAGAGCCTCAGTTTTCATTTAGCATACGATCATGGCATTCAGATCTTGGTGATAAAAGGTAGTCATCATGTTCAATCTAATATTATACAGAGCGTAACAAGAAAAAGCGCAATTCCTCATACACCCCAATTAGTATATTAACATAAAAAATATGATGCAATTAAACTTTAGTTGTGTCGAACTAATTTTCTTAAATATCGATCAATGATAGATCGATTTCCATACATATCTCTGAATTCAGCTATGCTAATTCATTTATTGGAAAAATTTAACACATTTTAAAAATAGCTGAAATCGATTAAGTATTCGATACTGAACAAACTAATTTCAGGAATTGCGCTTATTATGTTACATAGTGTATTTACGTAAAGTTCATAGTGGAGTCAAATAAAGATACATCTCATATGACGATATATTCTAAACTAGTTGAAAAAAGCTTGTTGGAGAAAAAAGTTACATTGAAGTGTATTTATTTTTAACAATGAAAACATTCCCTATGTTTGTGGTGTTGCCCTAATACGGCCGAATGCTCGGTTGAAAAATCCGCCGAAGACGAACTTCGGCCGAAATTCGCCACACCCGCCACGCCACTATTTTCGGACTAACTCTCCCTCGCCCGCCTTAACACCTCACGTATATTAATGTCCCCTTGATGAAGTGGCTACTTTCTGATGTATTTTTAATTTCTCAATTGTAGTGACAAAATTACTCGGACACTCGACAAAATTACCGACTCAGTATAAATTAGTTGGTCGGGGCTAACATTTGTGTGAATGAACATGTCTGTTGGCTTCGTGTCTGGTCGTTTAATATTTATTTAAGTATGTTTATCAGTTGTTTAGTACCCACAGCACAGGCCCTTTGTGAATTGTGTTTTAAAAAAAAGTACTGAGAGTACATTCTAGAGCTGTAACGAACCGTATGTATTCGTTACTGAGTAACGGGTACTCCATAAAGTAACGAGTAACGAATCGTTACTCACGAATTCATATCGTTACTCGCATCTTTTTCGTTACTTCCATCTTTCGTCGTATAGGTGGGTACCCACACTATTTCAGTTCATGCAAGGACCGTTGTTGCGTGTGATTTATCGTTAAAATGTTGTTTAAATTTTATTGTCAATAAATAATGTTGGATACACAGGTTGGATACCTATTTGTTGGGACTTTTCGCCAAAGGGCCAAAAACTGGTTGCAACCTGATTTTTTAAAAATTACTTTATTAAATGTGAAATTTCTGTTACGATACCAATTATTGCCTTATTGACTTACTTTTTATAAGATTGTCTTTCAAACAACTCATTTAAATTGAAAGTAATACTGGACTGAAACAAAAAAATCGGGGTGTAACGTGTGCTGCATTTCTACTTTTAAAACTTTGACTCGGTGTACAAAAAAATTACTAGCAAATTTACACTAACTTATGATTTTATACATTAGAATATAGTTTTAGCATTAAGTAAAAATAGAAAATAAATTTGTAGGTGCCTCATAAACATGTTATTTACAACGTTACAACTTCTGGTAGCAATTTTTGTCCTTACCGGTTTTCGTAACAAAATGTTAAAGCTTATGTAAACTATGCACCGCACACATACAGGCGCATCACTGTGCATAGGCAAGCTCGTCATTCGTCCGTTGAGCGTAGAAATGTTAGATTGCGCGCCTTTGTTTTTGCTGTACAAGCGTTCCTTCTAAAAATTTGAAAATATGTCCACACCGGCACCACATCCAGATTTAAGGTAAGTACTATTTATATATGTCTGAGTCCTAGATATATTATAAAAACAGCTTTTTTGTGCGTAATACGTCTAAAAAACCGGTGTAATATTGGAAAGTTTTAGAATGAAGTCACAAAAACCGTCGAATGTCCTTACCACGACTGTCCTCGCCGGGTCCTGTTAAGTAGAGCGGTAAGGACAGTTTTGGGATGGTAATGACATTTAATTTTTTTATAGAAAGAACTATCCTAATAGCCTAGTCATATTAGGTAAAAAAGGGACCTCAACCTCTGAATGAAAGAAAATAAGCTGTAAATCGGTATAAAACTTTGTTTTGTCGTCCTAAATATTGTCTCAAAAGTCACAAATGCTATTATGTTCGCGTCTTAAGATATTGAAGGTCAAAGGTAATAAAAATCGGTTTTTCGTTAATATATCGGTTCTTATTGCTTAAATGAGATTTGCACCTATTATAAAAGTTGTAAAGTATAAAATTTCAAACAAAAGTTGTAAAAAATTGTATACTCTACAACTTTTATAATAAGTGTAAATCTCATTTAAGCAATAGGAACAAAGATATTTGCGAAAAACCTATTTTTACCCCTAATATGACTGGGCTATAAAGGATATCAAGTTATAATATGAATATTAAAGTACTGAATGAACATTATTTATTTATTTATTTTTAAGGGTATCATTTAAAACTAAAAACTAAAGAATTATTGTTTGTTATTTAGAACATAAATATACTTAAGCATTAAATGTTATAAAAAACTATTAGCATTTGAAGCAAGAGTGTTTTTGTTTTATATCTTTCTTTTACATTTTGGAGAAAAAACAAAAAAGTCTTTTATTATTTCTTATTTCTTATGAATGTTCAAATTATATTATTTGTTTTTGACTGTTGTATAAAATAAAGTGCTTACCTAAGTTACGACAGATTTACAGTTTGGCAAAAAGTTATTTGTTTTTTTTTAAATGTTTTTTAAAAAGTTTTGTTATTTTAAATTTGATACTAACCTAATCATATAAATTGTGGAGAGTTTATATGTTTTTAGTTATTTACAGAAATCTTTAGTATAAAGACTGATTCTATAACACTATACAATGTGACTGGAAAATCAAGGGAATTCTTCAAGAGGGTAAATAAAAAGCCGATACCTTTAGCATTTGTATAAAAAAACACCACCTTAATGTATGCGGAATGTTGATGGCTACCAAAATTTTACTAATTTTATTTTCGAATGTTCTTAAAATGTATATGTAGTATGTATTCAGACTAGCCCAACTCATACAACTCGTCGTTATCCGTGGCTAATATCCGTGGATACAAACCCTTCAAAACATCTTCAGAGTTTTTAAAAGTTGTCATTACCGGTCCAAAAATGTCCTTACCAAAACTTTATTGCTAAATATCTCGTAAATTAAGATACAGATTCGGTGCAATCCAACATATTTTTGATGTTCAAATGATCCTTTATGCACTTTGACCCTTTTTACTTCTAATTTTGAACTTTTTTTCTCGTTCTCCCAAAACAGTGAAGTTGGCGAAAATGCCCTGTTGCTTTTTCATTATAATCGATAGGTACCTATTAAGATAATAGATCGCGATGTTTCTGTGATATAATGTAAGGTCATGGTTAAAAAAAATATAGTAAATCCATTGCAAATTTTAGTTGATTTTGTCGAACAGTTCACTTGTATCAGAAGTAACGAGTAACGATACGAAAGTAACGAGTACTAATTGATAAAGTAACGAATACATACGGGTACTGATTTTCTCGTTACTTTTACAGCTCTAGTACATTCCTAGTCCCCGCGAGCAACAGAGATGGTTATACTAACTCTGCAGGCTTCGGCTTCTCCTCGCCCTCGGTCTTGTTGTCGCCTTCGGTGATGGCGGCGCCCTGCACTGCGCGTGCCAGCTCCTCCTCCTCGTTTTCGTCGCGCCACGGGTTCAAGCACTCCTGGTCGGTGGGCTCGTAACCGCCGTTCACGATTAGAGCGCGCTGCGTAAAAAAGTTTTCAGGTCTAATGACACGTTTTCCAGAGATGTACAAAATAGTTTAAGAATTGTATTTAAATACAAATACCTTTTGTTAAACTCAATTTTCTTTATTTATTACTCTTTTTAATAATACTAGTTCTTCAAACATATCACTTATTTTCCTTCTGTGAGGTGGCATTATCATATGGTCACCATATAAAAAGGTATTTCGTACAACTTAACAAACACCATTCGTTAATTTTATATGAAGTTTGACTGGTAAAGTTGACTAAATTTATTCACAAAGTATTGTAAAGTATCACAAAGTATTAATGGAAAATATATAATGAAAAGCATTTTTCAAATCTAAATGAAATTTATTTATTGCACTGTACGTATAAAAGGTGCAATTTTAAAAATAGTTCACTGTAACGTACCATGGCTGGCATGCAATGTTGTACCTTAACCTCTTAAGCCAATAAATAAAACACAATGAGGATCAGTAAAGTTATAGAAAATCCATTAGAAATAGTATCCACGTTATTCTTTATGATATAAGAGTGATATATCTTTTTGAATTATCCAAATCGGACCATTACTTACGGAGATATTAAATAATAAACATATGCCGCTCCTGTCGCAAAACTCAATGAGCGCGGGAGCATGGTGACGTCACTGTGACGGAACCGAGCTCGGCCGGCCGGCCGGCACTCACGATTTGAGGAAGCGGCGCGTAATATTTGTGTTGTTAGAGTGTAATTTTGTGATATTTAAGTATAAAATAAAAGTACTTACATAATATGAGTAAGTACTAATAAAGTAGAAGCAGGTTTTGTGCAAACTCAATTCTATAACCTTCCAAAAGTGGATTCTTTCATGGTATTTGATTACCTAGGTAATCATTCTAAGTTGGTTGGTCGTTGGAAACTAGAAAGGTAAGGGTGCTGCTTATTTATCTACGATTACGTACATATGTACTTATTAGTACTCTTAAATTTGGTAGTGGTTGGTAGGTGTAAGAAAGAATGAATATAAAGTGTAGGTACAGAGACGTATTTAGAACTTATAAATTTTGTTTACAGTATCTTGATAAACGAAAGTTGTTTTTTGTTTATTCATACGTAGGTACATCATTACGCGGATGGCTTTTTAACCTATGTACTTGCACTTTATTTAGTGATCTACACTTGTTGATCAAGGTATGACAGAAACCTGAATATTTGTTGACAACAGCTGGTTTTTTTGCCATCTCGCTTTTTGTTACAAGTCAGTCGCTCAGTATGTACTTAGGAAGGATGACTTGGTATAAAGCAATTTTTTAGCATTTCTTACCTCAAAAATAAAAACGGAACCCTTATAGGATCGTTTTCTTGTCCGTCTGTCTGTTAAGAAAATCTACTTCCCATTGGTCTAGCTAGAGCTATGAAATTTGATAAGAAGCAGGGCCATATGACACAAGTAATGGAATAACATGAATGCACCCCTGTTGAGTAAAGGATGCTAGGTGCGGACTCACGCACGAAGGGTTCCGTACCATTTATCTATAAAAACGGTAAAAAAACATGTTGGTTTTGTGGAAGCAATTATTTAAGATCTGTGAAAAAGTACAAGGAATCGTATTTAAAAAAATATATGGGAGTACCCCCTTAAATATTTGTTTTATTTTAAATGAATTATTTATTTAAAGTGTATTATAACTAAATATTCTGTGAATATTTGAAGCAGGTAGATACCTGTTGCCGTTATCAATATCGAGCAAACATAAGCAAAAAATATTTGTTGTATGGGAGCCCCCTTAAATATTTATTTTATTCTGTCTTTTAGTATTTTTTGTTATAGCGGCCAGAGAAATACATCATCTGTGAAAAATTTAACTGTGTAACTATCAGGGTACATGAGCTACAGCTTTGTGACAGTCGGACGGACAGCGGAGTCTTAATAATAGGGTCGAGGTTTTTTACACTTTGGGTACGGAACCCTATAAATTCACTTCGCTTCGATTCAGCTATTCACATAATATGCTTTTAGAACTTTTCTAGCTGCTCCGGTAGACACCGCACATACATACATACATACATACACATACACACGTAAATTTCGTTGGCAACAGACCTTTCGTAGAATACGAATTTGCGCTAAAAATATTATTCACTCTTGATTTTTACCCGAGTACGTCCCTGTGTCATCGTATTATCCTTAGAATATTACACAGAAATGGGAACGAGCAAATAGATAGGTACCTACGTAGGTTTATCCACAATACTCAGGAAAAGTAAGGTATGTTTCTATAAATACAGCAGGATTAAAAGAAGAGAAGGTACACTACACGTACCACCTTATTTAAATGAATATCAACTAAATAATAGGTATATTATAGTTAGGTAGGTACGTACTTCGAAATGATCTTCAAAGTAATGTCTTGTAGCCTGGGCAGAGGGTGGAGTTTTAACATCTCTTTTTACAACGGAATACCATTTTTTACGAAGTTTTGGATCTTTCGGCACCTTAAAAATAGTTTTTCTGGCGTTTTTATAGAAGTGTTTGTACATTTCGGTACTATACAATATTTGCACATAGTTAAAAACTTGAATTAGATATAAATCAGACACTTAATTTCTTTTAAAAGTCCCAATTAAAGGAACAAAACACTTCGCGCCTTATCGCTGCCTACGGCTGACTCGCGGCTTCCGTCACAATGACGTCACCGCTACCGCGGCGGCTACTCGGTGAACTTCGCTAGGAATTCGGTCATAACTTTGTCAATTTTTGTCGTAGAACAAAAATTTTTGTACTGTATGTTAAGGATTTCTTAGCTCTATAAATCTGCATTCTCAACTAAAAACGTTACGGATCCTCATTGATTTTTAATTGTTACGGTGCGCATTGGAACCGCTCGGTGCACGACAAATTAACAATAATACTAAAATACAAAATAATATGTCCTTTTTTTAAAAGGTATTTAAATGCAATATGATACAAGTTTTTCAAATAAATCTGATGTTTTACATGGTTACATTTCGTCATCGGCGCTTAGGACCTCTGCAGCAATAGCATGAGATAGGTGAGAGCGATAGTACATCACATCTAAACGTCAAATTTATGTGTTATAAAAAAGTTTCAGCCGGCGTACTCTTGTACCTAATTTTTTTTTAGTGTGGGTGGACGCCAAAACCATATACCATGTTGAACTGTGGACCACCGTAGTTGAAATATGTGACGGGGGAGATAAGGTAGTCGGTGCCATATTTAGTCTTATATTTCCTCCATACTATTCTAAGACAACAATAACATACCTTCTCAAACAGTGGCTTGTACAGTTTCTCGTACTTGCACTCGAGAGCGTGCACTTCGCTGTAGAACTTGGCCTCGATGTCGACGAACTCTTTTTGAAGGGTGCGCAGACCACGGACGCGGCGGCGCACGTTCGGCGGCAGGGAAGCCATGGCCTCCGCGTGGAGGCGGGAAGTGATCGCCGCCAGCATCTCATTGCGGGTGATGCCGCTATGGAAGAACGTACAAGTCAATGAAGGGTATATAATGGCAAATCCTGAATTATTGCTATCGTAAATGCGAAAGTAACTATACACCTAAGTAGGTCTGCCACTAACGGATGACGTAACTCGTACTGATTAGGAAATTATGCAAAAATGTTTTCACTACAAAGCTTAGTAGTCGTATATTACACACCTAGGGAAGTAAAATAAGAAATGTCTCAGATTACAAATGTAATTGTCGACCGAATGTGATCTGAGGCTTAATGTAACAAACACACTGGTAACACAGGGCTACAAGCTCCTCCGATTCAATCCAATTAATCAGTATCAAAAGCTCATCCACTAAACTGAGTACATTAAACACACCAGACCTTTGACCTTTAAACGCAATTGTGTACAAAAGAAAATCATTGTGTATACAGTGTAGTTAACCTCACTCTTTAGAACTTCGATCCATTTGTTAGAAATATTAGTTTTTTTTACTCAAGCGAAATTCAAATGCCAATTTTAACTTAAAGACCTAAATTGAGTACTGTCGAATGTAGAAAACTAGTAGGCTTTTGTCGTTAATAGTGTAGGTAACAATACTTTTTTTCTCGTTTGTTATATTATAACGGTAAGGTTGTGAGTACAAAGTTAATGCGCTTATTACACCCGTATCGATAGCTAATATAATAATTCTATTGAGTTTAATTTCAGAAATGTAATTACGCTTACAATCCTCAGTAGGGATTTAGGAGTCTATATCATAAGGAGGTGCTATCTACCAAGATTGAAAAAGAAGAACACATGTCATTCATATCTATTTAAAAATAGTACATTATGATACAAGTGTGCTAAGTTGACTAGGCTACAAGGGGCAAACGAGCAGACGGGTCACCTGATGGTAAGTGCTTTGCCGGCCTTTGAGGTGGAAGTACGCTCTCTTCGTAAAGGTCGTATCGTATATTACTTTTATTATCAACTAGCAGTTCTGCGCGGTTTCACCTGCGTAGTTCCCGTTCCTACGAGGAATACGGGAATAAAATATAGCCTATGTTACTCAGGGATAGTGTAGCTTTCCATTGGCAAAATAATTTTTAAAATCAGCCCAGTAGTTTTTGAGTTTATTCGTTAGAAACATACAAGATCCTCTTTATAATAATATTAGTGTCGACTGTAGACAATAACGGCCATGCATCGAAGTTCTGTGCGTTTTGATTGAATATTTTAAGTAAAAGTAATTATTTTATATTTTTGGGATTTAATAACTAAGATACGCTCACCACCTATCACGTTTAGGGGTCCAATATATCTCGTGAAATGTGGGTATATCCAGTAATGGAATACCTCTGCCTAGCGTGAGATTATTGCAAACTTTGTAGATGAGGGAATGGTATTTATAGACATTTCTCATCATAACTCAAAAACAATGCGGCATAAAAAATCAAACATATATTTCGTGAAACGTAAATGAAACCATTTCATATGATTCCCCACTTGCCCTAATGCCCAGTAACACGTAAAAAAAACCTTAATCAAGTTGGCAATATTTAAAACTAGCGACCTGCTCCGGCTTCGTACGGGTGCAATGCTGATACTAAAACCTTGATAGGGAATCCCAAATGAGAAAAATTTAATCATTTTGTAAAACTCCAACACTTTAATATGCTTAACACAGCCGTAAAACGAATAAACAAAAAACACTATATTTTAATGATAATTCTAGTACTCATTCATTTTCATCAAAGATGTTTTCAATTAAAAAAGAATTAATTATAAAGTCTACACTCAACAGCATGTAGTTCCACGGTTAAGTGAGTGCTAAATAGCATTAAAATGCAAGTCATATTTAGAGCATTCTACAAGAATGGTCGAGCTTTATTGAGCAAGTAGGCAGACTGAGTCATTAGTTCATTGAACTGTAATCTTGAGTTACAATCAATTTTTTTACTTACATCAGTGTACCCACCAATCAGTGGTTTAGTCAAGACCAATCAACTTTTTTGTGCAGCCAAGAAAGCCCGAAAGGCATCAAGTATTTTCTAGGATACAAAATAGTTTAATGCTTCTTTGCACATAATAGATTCATAAATAAAGGCAATATGTGCACATCTAATCAAGATGCAGATTCACTGTAATTTCAGGCACTGCTATAACTATTATTTTGGTAATGGGTTTTTCATTGTTACAAATCAATTATTCCAACAATCTTAAGTACCAGATAACAATATCATAATTCCTCTTGATTGGTCAATTAAATTACCAATTTGTCTGCTAAGACATAGGCTCCAAACAAAACCACCACCAGGCATGTGGCCTGGCCTCTGCTTATCTCGTCGGGAAAAGGGCTTGAGCATATATAATCCTCGAACTGTTTGAATTTGAGTGGCACAATTTTCTCAATGAAATATTTATTTAATTAAATTGTTTTGATATACTCAGTTCTTCCTACCAAAACCATTAAGTCAACATGAAATCTCCGAAAGGTAGATAAGATGGTGGCACCTGCTAACAGATAATTTTTAGAAATTTCCACCCACTAGTTAAGGTTTAGGGCAAACCCATTTTCAGCAGTAGATCAAATTTATTATTTTTATTTAACTATTAGCTGTTCCTCGCGATTTCACAAGCGTAAGTACCGTTCCCGTGGGAAAATTATAGCCTATATTACGCCCAGAAAAGTAAGCTTTCCATTGGTAAAAGAATTTTTTATATCAGTAGGTACCAAACTGTCCTCTTTATAATATTAGTGTAGAAGTGTATATAAATAGTACATAATATGTCCAATTCACATATTCAAGATCCTACTACCACAAGTTCCAGAAGAAAGCTTGTGTGCGAGACAATGAGAACAATTTCCTATGTGAACAATACAGTGCAACCAGGATCGTTAAGAAAATGTTGTATTGTTCCAAGATAAACCAGTTTTATCTGGACACTATTTCTAGGCGGACGATATAGGAATGACTCATCTTTTCATGTGGGAGGTATCTCAATTCTTTGAACTATAACTATTTTATGGTTTTAGTAACACAGCCATACTACATTTCTTTTATAGCAACTGGATATTTAGTTAAATTGTCTCTTGATAACAAAAATATATGTTCTTGTCTCAGAAAAAGTCAAGAAACTGTTTGCTGAAGTATGTTTCGATGTAAAAACCAAGTTACAAGCATACAGTGACGGAATTAAAATCATCCAAATCAGCTTAAAGTCTGAAGACTAACAGATGAACTTCTCAACTACTCTCAAGACTTACTGATACAAAACAGGAGCAAAGATATTATGGATTCATCGCCGGACATGCGCCATGCAAGCCAGCTAGCAATAGCTAGACCTACTCAACCTAAAGCTATAAATGTCAATTCAAGAAATGAAATGGCAGAAATGAAAAAAAAAAAGCAAGTAGGTACCTACTACACTTCCGGACGTTTCCTGTCAAACATTGGTGACTCACAGACGGTTCATGAAAATTATTGCAAAATATTGTTTCTGGAATCTGTTGTAAAGCAGGTTAAAAATCATCATCCCAACTTAAGTGCATCACAGATGGCAAATTATAATGTATTTACATACAATACAATAACATTCTCTCCTGTTTTATTCAATTAATATAATTTATGGAATGTGCTAAAAAAAGGCATATTACATTTTGACTTACATTAATGTAATACATTGGGTTCAATTCTACAACACCGTCTAAACCTCTTAATTTTATTTGACAGCTGCTAAAGCATTTTGCTATTCTAGGCAGTACTGTCAAAATCAAATGACAGGACTAAAAATGAATCTGACGTACCTAATTTATCTGGTCAATTCAATTTAGGTTTAGCGACCATATGGCTATTCTTTCGACGCCATTTTAAGCATTTTAGAAATGTCAGCGGCGATTAAAATGGTGTCGCTTAAATTAGATTATAGGAAAAATTCCAAAATATTTGTGTTTGTGTTATTTTTCAAGATATGTTCCATATTTTTAGAAATAGTCAAGAGGGTTTTTGGTGGAAATACGAAAAGGGGATCATGTTTTTTTGTAAAATTTATATTTTGCTGCATATTTTGGGTTTTGACTAAATCCCTACATATTTGTGTTTGTGTTATTTTCCAAAATATGTTTTCAATATTTTTAGAAATAGTCAAGAGGGTTTTTGGTGGGAATACGAAAAGGGGGATCATGTTTTTTTGTAAAATTTATATTTTGCTGTATATTTTGGGTTTTGACTAATAATATTTTGTGTGGCAGGTGTCTGTGAAGGTGTGCAGTGAATGGAAATTTCGATAAAATGCATGGGATCGACGTTGTTAGATTGCCAAAGTCATTTAATGGAGTCTTCAGTAAAAGTACTATAATTTTATTGGCGATAATCCAAAAAGGGGTGTTGATGACTCAGTATTTTTGTACATGGACTCCAAAGCAGAGCCGTTTAACTAAGAAATTTGAAGATTGCTGGAGATGTTATTGAATTAACAAGAAAACAAAGACTGAGGACGAGGCACATATCCATTTAAAGATACACTTAACTGAAGACGAGGCAGTACGGTCTATGACTCTAGCCTGTCCAAAGAAAAAAATCTATTTGATAATACCTTTTCAGTGTTGCCCGAATAATAGTGACTTTAATATTTGAAGTAAAACAAGAAAACATAAATTAAACCTATGTTAAAATGAAAAAAATGGCATCGAAAGTAATCATTGAGAACTTTATTTACATATTAATAAATATATACACATTTATGATTGTATTTTTTTTAGGTTTCATTCATTCGTTCACTCAGCTCTTTTTTTATTTGTAATTGCAACACTATTCAACTTAGGCATTTTACGCTGTGGTTATAGACTATCTAAATTTAGTAACCATGGCGTTCTAGAATTGCATTTGGCTTAGCGGCTGCGTAAAACTAAATATAATTTAAGAAATTTAGTTTTAAGCTATTTAGGCAGTGGACGCGTAGAATTGAACCCATTACCTACCTGAGCCATGTATGATATACTTTATTAGTATTTCTTTTGTTTTTAATCTTTGTGGAATTGATTTAGAAATTTGTTCACTAAGTAAGCGCACCACATGAGAGTGGTTGGACTCATTTGGAATCTATTTTATCATCTATAAATTAATCTGATTTTGGTTTTTAGGGAAAAAAAAAATTATAAATTCAATAAAATGAAAAGGATTTAGACAAGACAATGCTAGTTGCTAATTCATGAATAAAAATTACTTACATATGAACATGTGACATAAACATGGTCAATAAAAAAATTAATCTTGAAACATATGGGCATCACACAACCTGAAAATACTTTTATTATTTCAACAGTTTATTTACATAATCAGAGATGCTGGATCATCAGTTTTCAGAATCGAAATGGTACCTATATAGTAAATGTTAATTGATTGAGCTCACACCAGTTTCCAAAGTCAACTTCATAAAATTAAGTCATGTGGCCCATGTGCTGTTGTTAGACATCCGGTAGCTGTCACATTGACGTCCTGATGCTATAATGTAGAAACAAAGGATGTAACCTATAACTAGACTCACCTTTTCATCAGGTGCTGGGCCAGCTCTCCGCCGCCGACCATCTCCTCTTCTTCGCCGGACTCCACCTCGGAGGTAGCGTCTCCAGCTCGCTCTACGGAACCCATTGTGTTATCTAGAACAACAGCTCTATGTTAGTCTAGCCACGTTGGTAACTTACCGGCTTTTCACCACAAATGTGCTCTTTCTCCCCAACAACGCCTAAACTAAACAGATGATCGACTAAACACCCTAAAATTCAAGTAAAAAGCACAAATTTCACAACTTTATTTCTAAAACATAATGCGCAGTAATTCGGAAAACCCTTTCGGTAACTGACCACATGGTCGATATGCATACTCCCGAAACTGGTAGTTATCTAACACTTACAAATAAATATTCTTCGCACAAAAGAAAAGCACCCGCAATTGATCAGTTTTTCGAAAACGATATTGATTTATTTAGCGAGATATACGGAATTTTCTAACGTACCTCACTGCCGACAAAATTGGTAAGAAAAGAAAGATGGCGACGATTAAAACGGCGGTGGACGGCGAGTGAATGATAGAAGGCAATGGATGATGGATGGAGCTAGGCGACTGGCAAGGTGAATGAATGAAACGGAAAAAAAGTTCCCATTTCCGGATTTTTATGGCAACATGAAGTATGTAGGTAAAAGAATCCAAAGGCCAATGATGAAAATAAAAGAAGACTTGCTCAAACAAAGTTACGTTAGGTGGGTAAACAAAGCGCATGCTTTTCTTAGATGCATTTCGAAAAAATTCCGTTTAAAAAAAATACTACATAATATTTACGTGAGTAAAATAATAATCAAATAATATTTACTTGGTTTGTGTCTTAAATCATTTAATATTAAATTTTTTAGAAGAATGTAAAGTGTATGTTAACATTAATAAGAACAAAAGACGTGTTTTTAAATTTGACTTGACACGCTGCCCAGTGGTGTTTATTCTTCTTGGAAATTCTTCATCTTCTTGGATTCTTGGAAAAATGTAACCACTAATATTAATGTTTATGAAAGCTAAGCTAGTCTCCAGGATCCCGCTCTTAGAGGAAAGCAATAGGTAGGTACCCCGCTACAACACCGTGAACATCGGGGTGTTGATAGTATTGTACACATGCCTCAGAATCAATGTTGGATCCTGCTGGTTTCCACTTTCCCCATGATGTCTTCCTCCACTGTCATAATATGCTGGAATAGAAAAGGCGGGCCAGGCGGTAGAAATCAACTAGCATAGCTCTGTGGAATCTTGCAAAAAAAAAAACAAAGCAAAGGTACATAGAAGGAGTGAGTTAATGAACTGATGATTGATTGAATCACAAACAATAAAGAGTTGACAATTCGAACAAATGATATGTCAGTGTCACCTTGTCTGTCATGTCACTCGGTTTACTTACGAAAGGTTCGTAATTGTTTTGGTGCCAAATATATAAACGAGCGAACTATTGTAATTTTACAATTCTCCGGGGTGTGTGATTCACAATGTTTTTGAAGAAGTAATACCCTAATTTTCAAAATGCCACCAACAGTCCAAACTAATGAGCCGGAGCGGGAGAAGCGTCCCCAACGAACTGGGGAGAGGAGGTTAGTTTTCTTTTCTATATTAATTTCCAAATAAACGAATTTAGCTGATTTTTCTATATTTAAATTGCAGATCAGAGTTAGTTACTCGTGTGAAATACTGCAACACTCTCCCAGACATACCTTTTGACCTCAAATTCATCACATACCCATTTCCCTCTACTCGTTTCATCCAATACAATCCGACGTCGTTGGAGAAGAACTATCGGTACGAAGTTCTCACTGAACATGATCTGGGCGTGCACATAGATTTGATAAACCGGGATATCTACCAGGGAGATGGGAATGCGGTGTTAGATCCGGCCGATGAGAAATTGCTTGAAGATGACGTTCTCACGCCTCAAGATTCGAAGAGGTCACGTCATCACGCCAAAAATGTGTCGTGGTTGCGACGCTCCGAGTATATTTCTACTGAACAGACTCGGTTCCAGCCACAGTCGATGGAGAAGGTAAGGTTGAGGTTTTCAGGTTTTGTAATATCCACAAAGATGTCATTTTGACTATAACACATCTGTAGATTACTAGATTGATTTGCCTCCAGGAAGTAAATTATTGGTTAAAAGTTTGAAGCACATACACTAAAATGTGAAGCGCACTTTGTAATTCGAAACATGTTATTGTAGAATCCTATCACTTCCTGTCTGAAAATACTTTTCCAAGTAGAAACAATGATGTTCTGTTAATGAAAAATCTTAGTTGTAAATTCAGTTTGTGGGTATATATTCTCTTCCAAAATTGTCTGGTACCAAAAAACTTGATAAATAGTGTTCCCAATATGCAAAATAATAATGCTACAGGTGGAAGCTAAAGTTGGATACAATGTCAAGAAGATCTTCAGTGAAGAAACACTGTACATGGATCGTGAAAGCCAGATCAAAGCCATTGAGAAGACGTTTGAAGACAACAAAATCGCAATTGAGAAGCACTACAGCAAGCCTGGAGTCACGCCTGTGGAGATCATGCCCATGTTTCCTGACTTCGACATGTGGAAATACCCGTGTGCTCAGGTCATATTTGACACGGATCCTGCACCTGTGGACAAGAATATTGCTGGGCAGATCGAAGCTATGTCTCAAGCTATGATTCGGTGAGACATTCTAATCTAGTAATGAAATTTTTTTACCCTTATCATCATCATCCGCCTATACTAGTCCACTGCTGGACATAGGCCCTGTGCCCTGTGCCCTGTCTTTATCGTTTTACCATACGGCACTAATAAAGAGGACAATATTTTTCAGGTGTTATTGTTTGTAAATATGTGTGTCTATTTTCTTGGTGCATCTTTAGGTTACATAGTTTGATTGATTTTGTTCTGCTGTTCATCTGCTGATGACACTCAAATTCCAGTTCCATTCCCAGATCACATTTTTACCCAACTGCACCAAAAAGATTCAAAACATTCCCAGTTTTCATCTTTCAGATGCCTTTGCATACAGGCAGGTTTATTGAGTTTAATAATTAATGTTCTTGTTATTAGAAAATTATTCTATTAGTCTAAGAACCGTAAAATCAAGAAATAAAAGTACAATTTCATTTTGTCCTAATTAGATTATGTATCAAAGCATATTATCTGGTTTAATTTTCAATTTATCATCTCTTTCTTTTCCTTTAAGAGGTGTGATGGATGAGAGTGGAGAACAGTTCGTAGCTTACTGTCTACCTACCGAAGAAACAATACAAAAACGTCGCCGTGATGTCACTGAGAACGTACCATACTTGGATGGTGACACATATGAGTACAAGATGGCCAGGGAATACAATTGGAACGTCAAGAGCAAAGCCTCTAAGGGTTACGAAGAGAACTACTTCTTGGTGAGTGTTGTATTATTGACATTTGCGGTTTTTTGCTGATATTTTATACTGCAATTTTGAGATGTTACACTGATAATTCGTAGTCCGCATTGGGCAAGCATAGGAGAATTATATGTGAGAAAATAACTTTAGCCCAGTAGTGGCCAACTAAGGGTGGATAATGACACTCATAATTTAAGAAGGTGCAAGTAAAACCTACAAAAAGATTACAAAATAATCTGTAATACCTAACTTCCTGCTAATACTCGTATTATAAATTGAAAAGTATAAATAAATAAAAATATATATAAATACAATTTTATATTGTATTTTTAATTATATTCCCCTTATAATAAATCGATTAATTAAAAAAAAAAAAAATTGAAAAGCCAATCTCTCTGTAAATTTATCTTAGTTAAATTATCAATCGATCTTGATAACATTTCACAGGAAGGTAGCTTGCATCTTAACAAAAGACACCAGTTTTTCCCCCCAACCCTCGTTTAAGCACCACATGATGAAACCCAACCAATTATTATTACTGAGAGAAAATACATATAAGAAATATGTACACCTTTGTGATGAGAGAAATAAAGATTTATTTGTGTTAGTAACGATCACACTGGTTAAGCAAAGTTGGGTGCGGTCAGTCAGTGGATGGGTGACCGCCTATTGGCATTTATATTACGAGCGCTTCCATTTTTCGGAAGGCACGTTAAATTGTTGGTCCCGGTTTTCGTTGCGCTTACGCACAATGGAAGTCTTTAAGCCATGCCAGATACCCATGGGTGGCTTGAAAAATTCTGACTGTTAAGTGGCCACTAGCTTAACACCATCTCCCAATCTGCGGTGGGCTCGCGTGGGAGATTATAGCCCATACTTCCTCATGTGTGAGGAAAGACCCTTAGCTCAGTAGTGGGCTGTAACGGGTTGATGATGATGATTATTAATTTTCAGGTGGTCCGAAACCACACGGTTTACTACAACGAGCTGGAGACCCGAGTACGGCTGTCCAAGCGCCGGGCTCGTGCCGGCGTCGCAGCCCAGGCCCTTACCAGGCTGGTCGTCACTCACAGACCGCTCAGTGGCCCCGAGCATCGCATGCTGAGGCTGAGGGAGAAGCAGCTTGAGCCTGCACAGGTATTCGTTGGTTGGGGTCATTACGCTCAATTCTCAAAATGTCCAAATCTTAAATTGTCCAATTAGCAATTGGTCCAATTCGCACATTGTCCAAATCTCAAATTGTCCAATCTTATACAGAAAAAAACACTTCAATAAATATATTTTCTTGTAGGAAGAAGATGAAGAAGAAGAGGAGGAGGATGATGACGAGGAAGAAGAGAAACAAGAACAGAATGGAGATAAAGAAAGGTTTTTTAAATTGAATAATTAGCCAACCACCACTTCCTAAAACTTAAAGAAATAACGTATTACACATACAAATTATAGCCATTTTGTATCGGGAGATGTTTTTTTTTCACATTTGACGCGTTTTTTTAAGTTGCAATGATAAATTTACCTTTATTTAGGACTGCTATTTTCGCAGATACCTTCTAACAATCTTAAATAGCTAATTTTAAACCCTTATTTCAAATTCAATTACTTCCATGATTTCAGGTCTCGTTCCCGTTCGAAATCTGCGTCCAAAACTCCACAATCGAATAGGTCAAGGTCAGGATCTCGGGAGCGGTCGCGGTCGAGATCCAAATCTCGGTCCAAGTCGAGATCCAAGTCCAAATCTCGGAGCCGGTCGCGCTCTGCTTCCGGTTCCAGGAAGTCGAGATCTAGATCTGCGTCTGCGCGGTCTGGGTCTGCAAGGTAAATGCTGCAAGGGCGTGAAATTATGTAAATAATAATTAGCAGCACACATTCTTTACCTAAATCTCGCACCTTTTATCTCCGAGGGGGTAGGCAGAGGATTCCATATCTGGATATACCCATATTTCACCAGTATATATTCTTTGGACCCCTTAACGTGATAGAGAGCGCATGGCCGGACCGGGTGTGTTGCACATGCCTCAGAATTAATTTTGGACCTGCAGCTTTCCTCACGATGTTTCCCTTCAGCGTCAAGCTAGTAATAAATATGTACATGCCAGGTTTCGAACCCAGACTCACGAATGAGAATTTTTATTATTGGTTTCGAACCCAGACTCACGAATGAGAATATTTATTATTGTTATTGTATATTTACACTTACAAACACAAGTACAATAGTATACACGTATCAGCACCAAGTGCTGCTAGTGTATTATAAATTTTAATAAATATAAAACGCCGGCAGGTAGTTCCACTCCTTGGCGGTGCGCATAATAAAAGAACTTGAAAAGCGCTTTGTGCGTATAGATGGGATATCCACCAAGTAGGGATGAAGCCCAGCCGTGCGTCTGGAAGTCCGATTGTAAAAAGGGGAAGGCGGGATGAGCTCGTGCAGCTCTTGGGCACACTCCCCGAAATGCAATCTATAGAATACTGACAGACTGGCAACTTTGCGCCGATGGGCTAAAGATTGCAGCTTAGTCACCATCATCTCGTCACCAATCATTCTCCTGGGGTCAAGAGCAAGCCCATTTTTAGGGTTCCGTACCTCAAAAGGAAAAAACGGTACCCTTATAGGATCACTTTGTTGTCCGTCTGTCCGTCCGTCCGTCTGTCTGTCAAGACCCTTTTTCTCAGGAACGCGTGGAGGTATGAAGCTGAAATTTATATCAATTACTCAGGTCTACTGTCCCTTGAAGCTGTGAAAAAATCAAACTTCTAAGCCAACGCAATCAAAAGATACAGCCGTTTATGCCGCAAATTTTCGACACTTGCAAGGGAATCAAAACCTACAGGGTGCTTCCCGTGAACTCAGAATCTTGAAATTTGGTACGAAGCAACGTCTTATAGCATAGATAAAGGAAAAATTACGAAAACCATAAATTTGCAAGGCTGTACGGAACCCTCGGTGCGCGAGTCCGACTCGCACTTGGCCGGTTTTTTAGTAAAAAAAAAAATTATAATAATAATATTTATTTTACCCATAAATAAACACAGTTACTGCTAGCTTGACGGAATATTAATTTTTTGAAACATTCATTGTTACCAGTCCTCACCCAGTATGAAGGACTAACACCGCAAAATACTTCGTAATGAATAGTGACATAAATTCCAACCAATGAGCCTACTACAGTAAATTGCTAGGACTTCCATTTTCTCTTTGTTGGCCACTCTTATTCTAAAGAATTAAAAAACTTATTTATAGTATAACTAGCGACCCGCCCCGGTCTCGCACGGGTGCAATGCTGATACTGAAACCTTCCTCTTGAATCACTCTATCTATTAAAAAAACCGCATCAAAATCCGTTGCGTATAGTTTTAAATATTTAAGCATACAAAGGGACATAGGGATATAGGGACAGAGAAGGCGACTTCGTTTTATACTATGTAGTGATGACAGCAGTTTTTAGTTACAAACCAATTCTTGTTTTAGGTCCGGCTCAGGTCGTTCTCAATCTCGTTCCCGTTCCCGGTCTCGTTCGCGCTCTAAGTCCGGGTCACGTGCATCGTCAAGAGCGAGCTCCAAGAGCGGAAAGGCGTCCCGAGCGAGCTCAGCGAGTGGGCGAGCATCTCGAGCGAGTTCTAAGGGCAGTGGAAAGGTATTCTCCGTTTTAACTTATCACGCTTTGGCTGTCACAGATGCAACAGTGTCTTTTTGCTACCATTTAAAAAATATATATGCTTACGCCTTTATCCTCGAGAGGTCGCCACAGAATCAATTCTGGCGCACGCATTACATGAAAATTTACATAAATGTAGCCTATTTAACATCAAAATAAAACACCATACAGCGTGCTGTGTGCAGTAGGAGCGTATGGGTTTCATACATTAAGTATGGTAAGATCTAGAGGTGGGCGATTTCATGAGTAGCATGTGAAAAATCATATGAAATGACTTGACCATGACCAGGGATATAAGTCCTTCCGTCCTCTATGTTTTGGATTGACGGACTTGTATCCATGGTCATCGCAGACCTCTAGTAAGAACTTCACTTGACCCGCGCAAAAGTGTGTTTCTCTCTTCTCAATGTAGTTCTATATTAACCCCTACATTACTTTGAATCCACGAATCGGATTCGTGGACAATAGTATATTACAAATCTAGGGAAGTAAAATAAGAAATGTCTCGTATCTCATATAATCTAAGACTTTCTTATTTACTTCCCGGCGTGTGTATAAGTTTTTCTTTTCGACGGAGGCGGAAAGCAACTTCGTTTAGCACAGCGGGCCGAAATTTGCTGATTTCCGCCCGGAGAAATGAAAAAGATAGTCTTACCATAATCCTGACTTTTTCAGTCAAAGGCGAGTTCCAGGGCGAGTTCCCGGGCCTCCCGGGGTAGTAAACGCTCATCCCGCGGGAGTAAGCGGTCGTCCCGTGCGTCTTCGAAGGCGTCGTCAAGGGCCAGTTCCAGACGGAATTCCGCGTCTGGGAGCGGGTCTGACCGGTCGAGGAGTAGGTCGGGAAGCGGGTCGCGAAAGGTGAGCGATGTGGAATAGGGTATTGCCTAGCTAGTGAAATGAGTTACCTTTTTTGATCTGTCAAAACGAAAATTTACTATTAAAAATGTACTGAGTACTGACTTACTATTTGTCTTCCTATTTAAAATTCCTACTAATATTATAAACGCAAAAGTTTGTATGTATAGATGTATAGACGTTTGTTCCTCTTTCAAGCAAAAACTACTGAACGGATTTTGATGAAACTTTCCAGGAATAACACAGGCTATATTTTATCCCCGTATTCCGAAGGGAACAGGAACTACGCGGGTGAAACCGACTGGCGCTGCTAGTTTGCTATAATTGTAAAGTGAAAATCGAAGTACATGTTTAGAAGCGTTTTGGGATAATCTTTTTAATTAATGATTACTTGCAATTTAATTTCGATACGGTAAAATACCATATTGTTTTCATGTTGTTAGGGTTCCAAACCCAAAGAGTGCCTACGGGACCTATTACTAAGTCCCTTGTCCGTCCGCCTGACTGTCTGTCAGTGAGCTGTATATCAAGTACCGTAAGAGTTTTTACAGAATGTGTATTTTTACGACTTTCCAGATAACCAATTTTTGTTCATTGATAATTGATACATTGATAAATCCTCTTCTTTTTACTTAATAATTACTTACAAGTTAATTTCGATATTGTTGACCTTTGATAATCCTTTGATCATAGCGATTCTAGTAGAGCTAAAAGAAAAAAAAACTAAGCTCCACCTTTCATATTATACTCTATTCAATTGGGTAGTTGACAGCATCGAAATTAAATTGCGAGTAGTCATTAATTAAAAAGATTATCCCAAAACACCTCTAAACATGTATTTCGGTTTTTAATTTACAATTATAGAAAATTTAAAAATAATAAAACAATCAAAAAAAGTGTTGCAATTGAGTACTTACTAGAAACTATGACGTCACACCGTGCTATTTCAAGTACATTTTCTATAGTAAAATTTTGTTTTGACAGTACAAAAAAACTAACTGATTTGACTAGGCAGGACACAACCCCATTCTGAAATCTGTTCCAGGGCTCCCGCAGTGGGTCGGCGTCGAGCGCGTCTTCGCGTCACAGCGGCTCGGACTAACTTTTGCTTATTAAGTTATGTAAAGCGATTTAAATAAATACTGAGACGACATTTCTGTTAATTTAATTGTCATCGTCAACCGTAACAGCCCACTACTGAGCTAAGGGTCTTTCCTCACACATGATGTCGTAAAATATAAGGGTGTGGTCAGAGACGGATTAAGCGTTGAGAGCGCCGTACGCAAGCATCTCATCGGCGCCCATATATTGAAAATAACTCGTACTATAGTTTGACCGAAACAGATGTACCGCGACTTAGGAAAACGCTTTGAGATGGGGGCCACGGAAAAATAACTAGGTATATATTATTCTTTATTATACAATTCCGCCCGCGCGCCCCTTTGTACCCTCGCGCCCCTAGGCACATGCCTAGTTTGCCTTAAGGGTAATCCGCCACTGGGTGTGGTAGTAGCCGAGGACTCGAGCGATTTCCTACTAAGAACGGTAGAGTAAAAGTTACTATGTATCGAAAGTCGTTGTAAGTGGACCGAAAACGCCCAACCTAAAGCTGTGTGACCAGGGCCTAAGGAGATCATGACTACACTATTATTAAGATTTTATGAAATATACTCATAAAAAGTGCAGTTGTTTATGTGTACTGAGATGAGTCTGCTATCTTGACGTCACGATAGCAGACTCAGTGAATGACTAGAATATCTCCGAAAGTATGATATCACTATTTATTTGCTTCGGGCGCTATTTAAGACGACGAGTTGTTTTATTAAAACAGCTCAATTGTATAATCAGGCTTCTAACTTCACGGTCACATTTTTTGGGACTTAATTTTTTGCAGTGGCCTCTAGTTAGGTGTAAGCAAAAATTGACATCAGAAAAAATAAAAGTCGTATATTGTTACAGCAATATTTTATTAGTGCTTCACTTGATTACATACAACAAACAACATTGGAAATGTAAAACCAATTGTTCCCGTTTTATTTAAATAAATACAACATTCTATAAATATTACATCTTATTTCGTTATTTCTCGGTAGACTTCAAGTCTTATTACGTTAAATAGTTTACAACTTCGTAATAGATACTCAAGTCGTCAAAAAATGGATAGGTAGATATGTAACAGTGATTTTGTGTAATTTTAAAAGCCGCAACTTAAACATTAATAAGCAAAATCGCACTCACGCACACTAAAATTATCATAATTTTTATCAAATAAGAACTGCAAAAAAATACATCCAATTCATTTTATTTTCATTACAAAAAAATATTTTTCATTTCTTTTAGATTGGCGTTTCATGATACATTTGACATAAGATTACAAAAATACAGTCTGATAACATTTGACATAAGATTACAAAAATACAGTCTGATATCACGATTTAATTAATATTCCGCACAGCCTACTTGTAACTATTATTTTAATCTGTGACACAGCCAAATTTATCGAATACACGACATATATATTTTTAGACTGTTATTTTATGTACTATGTCGAGGTTAATTCATTTAGGTGTATAGTGGTCATAATTGCAGGAAAATAAATCATTATTTTGAGTCCATATTTCATAATATATCTTGAAAATTATTTGTTATTGGCAGTTTTTGATTAAGGCAAATCACAACAGCCACTCATTACACGGTGTGTAAATGAGATAAAGTTACACCATTAATTTCGTTTTTTTTTTTATCTTATCTGCCCCCCTAGCCAAGTGGCATTGCACAATCTAATCGAATGTTCTTTTAGATTGACATGTATGGGATTGACATTAGCATTAGCGCTCGTTAGCAAGTGCTTTTGTCAATCCCATACATGTCAATCTAAAAGAACATTCGATTAGATTGTACAATGCCACTTGGCTAGGGGGGCTGATGACCTTACGACGTACGATAAATAAAAATTATCTAATACAATTTCTACTCAGTAAAAAGCACCGTCACTTTGACTAGGCCATTTAATAGTCATGGAAATTATTTTTAATAGAGGTTAGGTACAGTACGGCTGTTTCAACTTGGCAGCTCTGCGGTTTTGCAAATGGCTGTGCAATAACATTTTACGAGGGAGTTTGCGCAGGCGAAGTCTATGTTCAGAGAAGCCAAGTTAAAACGGCCGTACTGTAATTATTTAATACCGACACCAAAATATTCGATAAATTAATTAGTAAGTGACAATCACAATAAATGCTTACTGCTATGAGTAAAGGTTAGTCATTAGTTCTTAAAATTAATTCTGTATTTGAATGTAGAAAAAACATTGTGTAAAATATCATGTTTTTAGGAATTAAGGTAAAAAAATATATTGTCTATGACTGTGGAATAATCGGAATCCACTCTAAATATTTATACAATACATATTTAAATGGTAGTAAAAAAAACAAAGTTTTTGCATTGGTTTAGTCGCAGAATTTACGCTTCAATGAGCTGTTAGGCTATTTGAATATTATGTGATTTTTATCTCTTTATTTTTTTTGTGATAAACTTATATTTACAAGTCTACTAGAGGTACCTGCGGCAGATGTGACAGATGGTGTAACAGCACTGCCAATTTTAATCAATTCGTATGATTATGAAATTCGTATTCGTGTTGTGACGACATCCGTTACCCCTCCCGCCCAGAAATCTACTTCAAGCACCGTCGGGTTAAACGATATTTAACCAATATCTCTTTATTTTCCCATAATTCGGTATGTAAAGCTTTTTGCCATTGTATATAATAATATAAGTATTTTAAAGATCAGGCTATTTGAAGCAATTAATAAAAAAATACCAACATAATATTTTATAGTTGCCACTTGACCTCTAAACATCCTCTAAATGACGTCACGTCGCCGGATGTATCTAAACTTGACGTTGGCTTTGACACTTCAATTTTCCAAAGATGCCGAATCCGTTGTTACGACGTCATTTAGAGGTGAAGTGGTATAGATATTCTTTACCAGCTATATATATATATATATATCGTGCCCAGATCATAGAATTGATCACTTCATGATTTGGTTAGGTTAGACTATTTCATGAAATTGTATACAACCATTTCATGAAATGGTCGACTATTTCAATAATATTCAATTCAATCATCTGGGCACGACATTTATATTCAAATGGTTACGGAAGAAGATTACCAATTTTATTCTTTACGTGCTGAATTTAAGATAGAAAATTAAACTTATGCTTTACTCAGCTCCTCTTCAATGATATCCATGTAGTGTTTGGTGAAGACGGCTTTGTTGTGCATTACGTAACGGAGTAGGGTGCCGGAAACGGAAGTCAGTTCCCGCGCAAGCGCAGACAGCCCGACCGGGATCTGGCGGGAGCCGCCCGCACACACCAGGATCATTTTCAAAAACTCCAGGACTCTTTGACCTGGTGATTAAATTCGATTTTTAAACTCATGTGCGTAATCGGCTTTCGTAAAGTCCATGCGCAATGGAAGTCGTTAAGCCATGTCAGATACCCTTGGGTGGCTTGAAATATTTAGGCAGGTAGCCATTGGTCTCACAACATTTGCCAATCCCTGGTGGGCTCGAGTCGGAAATTATGGCTGATTACTGACCGTTTGGTAGGCCAACATCAGTATAGTCAATAAGAACTTTATACTTCTGATGTAAATCGATTTCTCTATAATCCTCAGGTCTATGATTTTCCAAGAGTTCAAATAATAATAATTTATTTTAAGTAACAAATGACTCATTTGTGTTAGTAAAGACTTATCCTATTTCAAACAGGATTATGTAAATGTTGCCTGAAATAAAGATTTATTATTATAATTATTTTGTGACCCACAAGTTAAAGGATGAATTCGTCTAACGAAGAGATGTCAACCACGGAGGAGATGGAGATAAATTTATTTTGACATAATGCTAGGCAAAGACACTTACGGACTATCTGCCTAACCCTATGATCAGGGTCTCTGAGGGACAGGATTTGGGTCTTGATCAGCTCCTTGGTATCAGCGCTAAGGGGGTCCTGGTTCAAACTCTCCAGGAGTTGCTCGGTTACTTGGATCACCTCTTCAGCTACAGATGGCAGAACTTCTTTCAGTTCGCTGCAAATTCAAAGTACGGTTATGTTTACTTAAAAACAATAACAGTAGATGGCAGTAGTAAGAGTATAGCTGGCATTAGTGTCAAAATATAACGTACATATTTATCACAGGCTCGAGGGTGAAGGAAAAACATCGTGAGGAAACCCGCAGGTCCCAGAATTAGTTCTGAGACATGTGTAAACAGACGCGGTCCGGCGATGGGCTCACCACCTATCACGATTAGTGGTCGAATATTCTCGTGAAAAGTGGGTATATCCAGAATGGAATACCTCTGCCATACCCCTCGGGGATAAAAGGCGTGAGATTATTATTTATTTTATTTATTTATTTATAGTGTCAAAACATCTAAGGGTGGATTCGACATACTTTAAGCGTAATCCTGAGGTAGAATTTTAAAACGAATCTTGATTTAAGGACTGAGTAACGCCTTATTGATACAAACATGTCACTACGCAAGGGTAACTAACACTAGGACAGTGTTGTCTATTTAAATTTTTGAAAATGACTAAGGGAATATTGTCCATATTATTTACCTTAAATGTTACGTAACTTAATTTAACTAGAAAATAGTATTAAAAAAAACTAACTTTTTTTTTCTTTTATATCATTCTAATAACTTCTTTATTTAGCCAATTTTGATGGTACAGTGACATGGTCTGAGAAACAGTAATTTAATTTGGTCGCTAACCTGATATCCAATACTTGTAGTTAATAGTTAATGCAGAATACACAGTTATTTTTCCACCTACATCTTTATATTTATGGAGGAGCGGAGGTGGAATGCTCCTCCACCGTGAAAAAGGAAGATCTTTCTTGAGGCGAGGTGATCGTGCCTGGGGACCGCGGTCTAACGGTTGATGTTGGACAGTTGTATTTATTAAAACACTTTGATGGCACGGTTTAGAACTCGGCCGTCTATCGGCGCGTTCTATGTAGTGTCGCTACATATCCAATGCAAAACATACCTTAAAGAAAGCGCAAAGGTGTCAAAATCCAAAAGCCACTCACATATCATTAGAAGTGCCGTCGAGTATGATAAACAGCTTGTCTTTGAGCGTCTGCTTGTGCTGCGCGGCCGAGGGATCGTTTCCACATGAAGGGCTGACCAGCATCAGCGAAGCTACGGCCACGAGTCTGTACACCTGGGTGCCTAATTCTGAGAACCGCGGCGCGTCTAGTGTCACCGTCTGGGGAATGTTTTAAAAACAATAATATAACCTCCAAAAAGCTGTCATTTTAAATAGTTGCAAAATTGATCGCAAGTTTCTTTCATTAGATTATAATATTTAATCCATCTTAAACACACATCCACCGTCCCTCATTCTCAGCACCAAAAACTCATCCATCACGGATCATCCATTTTTAAAATTGTTTTTTTTTTAATTGTACAAATTAATCAACCATAACTATTTGCTAGTTTATAAACAGATTGTTGGCGGTATTAGTACTCTCTAATAATTTCATTAAAATAAATATGTTCACGCCTTGTATCCCCAAGGGCAAAAAAAATAAATTGGACAGAGGTATTTCTGGAAATACCTACGACAGATACCGACCCGGTCCGGTGATGAGCTTACTGCCTATCATGTTAGGTGTTACACATTTTTTATTTTTGTATATATATCATGCGATCAGCTTTTCTAGCTATTAGCAGATGCAGTGTGAGCAAGTTTTTGGCATGTGAGATTCTGCCTCTCTGTGTTTATTTTTAAGTCCTCATTGGTGAGGTCCCAAATATATCGGTGTTTAAGTCGTCTAGTTTGTAATGTTTCGCCCAGAGCCGTGGCCAGGCTGTTTCTATGTGAGGTGATACGATCTTTGTATCTATGTTACACATGCCTCAGAATTAATGTCGTTCGCGTATTTCTTTGCCATCATAAAAAGTATTTATTTTATTAAATTTATAAATGAAATAAAAAGACCGATATGACATGTAGTTGACCTAGACCCAGCTCAGCCGTCTCTCCTTGCTCACCTCTGGGTATTCCTTAGACCCGTCCCACTCCAGCAGTTCGAGGTACGCTTTGGCCAGCGTCTGCGCTGTGACGTTCCTGATGATGTTCTGGTCCGTCACTGGAAGGCTTAAGTCAGTCTTGTCAATGTTCCTCTTCAGCCATTCCCTGGTGTATCGAAGACCATCTACACATATACATAAAAAAATGTAGTTGAGTCTGGAAGTCTTTTTATCAGTTTATTTTCGTACTGGACTTAGTTTCAAAAACAATTCGGAGATCTGTAGAAGAAATAGAAATATGTAATTTCTTTTCTTTAAAAAAACTCATTGGTAAATATCCCAAGCTGATTATCCTCAGGGCTATAAGGTTATTTCAAAAACACAGCTAACTCTTTTTCACCTTCAGAAACTTTGAGTATCTCGTCGAATTTGGCCCTCTCGTAAATCACGCTCTCCTTCTGCACGTGAGGTCGGATCATAGCGATCAGGGTGTTCGCCAGATCCAGCTTCAGAACTTCCAGGGTTTCTAATATCGTTCGGAATACATCCACCTGTGAATTGAAGCAGATGGAAGGAAATAAGTGTTACCTTATTGTTAGTGTTACTCGGAAGACTTCTTTTTTAGCTAAAGCAAAAGAGCTGCCCTTGAGTTTCTTGTTGGTTTCTGGTTGGTCGTCGGTGGAGATGGGCTGCTGTTTACATTAAGCCAATCTTCATGGCCGAGTTTAGAGTGCCTTGTTATTAGACTATTGACTTGTCTAAGTGTAATTTTCAATTACCTAAGGAAAAACGTTTTCATTTTCGTACCCCAAGGGTAAAACGGGACCCTATTACTAAAACTACGCTGTCCGTCCGTCCATCTGTCTGTCCGTCGGTCACCAGACTGTATCTCATGAACCGTGATACTTAGTCAGTTGAAATTTTCACAGATGATGTATTTCTGTTGCCGCTATAACAACAAATACTAAAAAAACTGAATAAAATGAATATTTAAGGGGGCTATCATACAACAAACTTGATTTTGGTACGGAACTCTTTGTGAGCGAGTCCGACTCGTACTTGGCCGTTTTTTTTTGTTCCAGACCGATTTAAGAAAAGAAGTTCTTGTAAGTGTTACCTACGCTACGCGTTAAACGTGTTTATATGCGGTCTCAATATAAATTGGGACCACTTTGTTCCGCCGACGATGTACTCACGATGTAAGATAACAATAGCGTGGGATATTCGAAATTGGTTGTACATATTTAGCAAATTACCAATTTACGCTAGATTGTATCGCAGAAAAAAGTATATAATCGTTTTCAGAATAGTCATAACAATTCATCAGAGAGGCTTTATTCGCGAGCATTGTCAGTGTAGAATTAGATACTCAGACAATATTGGATTTAATATACAGGGAATTAAGGTCTCACTTTATTTTACTACAGACACTTGTACTACAGACTTGTTTTTTATATGGTGTTACCTTAATTATGCATAAGTATGCCCTGCTTTTACAATAGAGTTATCTCCAGATATTCGAGTGTAACATTGCAAACTGTGTCATTCAATTTTGTATATAGTGATTTTATAATTGATTGTGACTGTCAGTGATGTAATAGCTGTGATTATAGTGATTGTATAACTAATTAAATGTGCAAAAAAAAGGGTAAACTTACAGTATCGGTGAGATTACTAATATTCTGTATCATCTCATCTCGGGCCGGGGCTGCTAACTTGGCCATCAGGTCGACGACGAAGGTGGCGTACTTGTGGAAGTCAAGGCTATTGTTCTCCGCTTGCTGCTTGATAAAGTCTGAGTCTAGGACCTCTTCTATCATCTCGCGGATGCGCGTATGGCGTGGGAGCAGGATGGAGAATAGACCCTATGAGTAGAGGAATATTAAACAATAAATTGGTTATACATACAATACATAAAACTATGGCAGCTACAGCCTTATTGGAAGTGAGCCTGCATCTCATGATTCGAGTCTGGGCATGTAATGAGTTTTACAAAAACATATGAACATCACTATTTTTAGATCAACTGTTAATTAAAAAGTTGTAAGGAAACTAGCAGGCCAAGCTCTGATGCTAGGCTAACTACTTATTTCCGCCTGCGAGCCGTCCGAAAAGTACACTGGTGAAAATTGGATTCTTCTTCCAGGAATCGAAATTTCAGGTAGGAGAAGTATGTCACACAGCCGAGCGTATGTTTTTCTATATACCTACTTGCACTTATAGGAAAACACTAATAATAATAGGAAATTTCTTGAACAACAGAGTGGTCAGATCATGGAACAAGCTACCAGAAGATGTCAGTTGTAAACTGTTTATTATCAGTTATAAAAAAATAATCTCACCTTTTATCCCCAAGGGGTAGGTAGAGGTATTTCATTTCTGGATATACCCACTTTTCATGAGATGTTCTATGGACCACTAAACGTAATAGGTGGTGAGCCCATAACCAGACCGGGTCTTTGACACATGCCTCAGAATTAATTCTGGGACCTGCGGGTTTCCTCACAATGTTTTCTTTCACCGTTGAGCTAGTGATGAATATGTATGTAAGTTTTTAAAAACCTCATTGGTACATGCCAGGTTCGAACCCGAGCCTCAATGATTATCATCATGTGAAGCAGGCTCTTTAACTGTCAGGCTATTATCGATAATAATAAATACTTGTTTAAATTCACAGTACCTGCTTAACATCCTCAAGCAACACAAGAGCCTGTTTGTATTCCGGAGGATCAGAACTCAGCTGTTCCTTCAGTATATCAAAGTATGCCTTGTGCATGGTTTCCTTCACTAGTTTCTGGTAGCTGTAATTTGAAGACAGGTAAATTGGGATTTTATTCATAATTTCAATAGGAAAAAACGGATTTTTTATGTGATATTTTGCTTAAGTAAGGTGACTCCTAGATTTGGGAAGTGTAATTTTTTTTTAATTCTATTATGTGGAAGTTTGAATAGTATTTTTTGTTTATGGGTTTGTTAATCAGTTAAAACTCAAAAGACAAATCATTATGGAAAATGTGATGGTTGAAAGATTGAAATGATAAATATATTTTTTTATAGAGTAAACTAAGAGGAGTTGGGAAGGGGTATTAGTAAGGCCTAACAAATGGAGCAAGCAAGTCACCCTCTGGCAACCAAGAGACGGCGAAAGAAGTAGGGGTCGTCAAATCAGGAGATGGGAAGATGACTTGAAACAGACAGTGGGACCATTCTGGTTGAGAGTGGCAAGGGCAGGACCCATTGGAAGGAATTGGAAGACTATGCCAAAAGGCACACCGAACTTAGGGCCTTGTTGTAACTTGTAACCCTATGTTTTGGAACAAAAGGCTATTATTGTTATTAGGAAGGGCTATGTCCTGGGCGTCTGGGGCTGATATGATGACTGTAAATTACCCTATATACGTACCTATTATCTGGAGGCTCAAAAGGCTCCAACTTGAAGTCTGTGTCCATAGCTATCTCATGTGCTAACGCCATGTTCTGCATGCCATGCGCTGCCTTCATAATGTCCTCCAACGTGACAAAGTTTGGAGGCGATGCTCCAGTGATAGTGGAACCTCTTACTCGGAACTGGATTGGTTCATTGGCATAGTAACTGCTGGCTCTGGAACTTGAATGTTACAAATCTGTCAGTCAGTAAAAAATTGCCAAAAGATTTAATCAGGGGTCTATAATATTAATGTCAGGTCTGTCAGTAAAAGATTATCAAATTTAAATGCTGGCTCTGATATTTTGATGTCAGTCAATAAAAAAGTGTGAAAGGATTTAAATGCTTCTGGAACTTTATTGTTATAAATCCATTGTCAGTCTGTAAAAAAAACTGCCAAATCTTTTGTCAGTGTGGACGGATAATATACAGGCAGCAGGATGATGGCTCTCTGTAAGTTTATCATTAATTTATAGAATCAAATTTTAAATAAATAAAATTATCCCCTAGTCAGTGCAGCACCTGTTGCTCGTCAGTAAAATGTCATTCATTTGCTCGCTTTTTGCGATTCGCTTAAAAAATAAAAGCTATTTTCGAGACTCCACTTACATGAACATTTTTGGGTTTTTGACAATTTGACAAGACCATTGTTGACATCCTGACTTCAAGATGTAAACAATCGTCTAAGATAAACATTTTTGTGGAATATTCAGTAGGTACATATTGATTGCAGTAAGAATTAAATATGAATACCCGATTTATTTTTGAGACGAAAGCTTTTTTTTTTCAATTTGATGTAAGACAAAGGCGTAACAAACCTTGATCCAGTAGGCATAGGTTGTGACGCAGTGCGCGATATTCCATCTTCTTTGTCCGATGTTTGCGACCCCGAACCACTGGGCACATCTCGTTCGCTCATGGTGAAATCTCACTCAAAACTAACCGAGGTAACTTGTACAACCCTCGTCAACCCATATAAGGCTTCAACCTTAAAGCTAGGACGCAGAAAACCTCATATCATCTCAAACAATTACTTGAGTCATACACATAACCTAACTTTTAAATAAAAATTTGGACACACCGTAGATTTTTCAATAACTAATCTCAAATTAGACATACACATTGGAACTTGCGTTTTACATGCGATATATTTTTTATGATTTTTGTGTATTTTTACACTATAATTCCCAGCTGTTTTATATCACTTGTCAATTTCAATTTAGGTAAACCACAGAGGTAAACTGTCAAAAAACTTTTTAATTTTTCGAAGAAGAGAAGAGACGCTCTACGACAATCAAATCATACAGCCAAGCTCAGAAACCTTAGACTTCCAAAATCAAAATAGCATGTATCTGGGGGCCAATTCTACTAAAAGAGAAGAATAATAGTGGTATTTTATTCCTCGTATTTTATTACCAGAACCATATATACCATTAAGTTGTATATCACTGTAAAGCTAATTTACTGGGCTATTTGATAACACAATGAAATATTTTAAAATGCCTCATTAAGTTTGAAAAATTTAGTAATACATGAGGGTTCAGGTCACGAACGTCACCCTTTTGGTACCTATAGGAACCCAAAATGATTTAAAATAATTATTTAGTTACGTGTTCAATTAGGATAACCGAATTCTTGTGATTATTTAGTATTCCCTGAATTACTAAATATTTTTTTTGTTAGTCAAATATATAGTGGTATGTGGTGGTATGTTCGTTTCGTTGTGAGGAGTCTTCTGTGCTCCATGAAGATGAAATGTCATATTGACATTGGCAGAGTGACAGACCGACAACCTAATAAAAATAACTGTTTTATTTCGCTTCCGCATAAACGCTAATTACAGATAAGAGTGAGAAAAAAAGTAGAGCGCTATCTCTTTTATGTGCAAAAAATATTTATTTATTTTAAATATTTCTTTTTCCGCCTCTAGATTCAAGTTTTTTTGATTCCTTGTACAAAATATACAAGTATGTTAGAAGGGTTACTAGTATTTTTATAATGTTGCAAGCAGATTTTTCTACTTTGAAGAATTTTACAAAACAAGGGGCATTCTGGGGGGTGTTTTGTAGGACATATTTGTATACAATAATATCTTCTTACCGCTCTACTAACTCAGATCTCTATAGTATTTTTCATTTAATAATATACCACCCTCTATAGATTTTCTGAACATCACCTTTCAACGGTTACAGTTGGATGACAATGACAATGACATAGTCAGTCGATGGTGTTATTTGCTTTGAAAAGTGTCAAAATTGTCTCACCATTGATATGTCATAGTCATCCAATTATGACCGTTGACATTTAGTAGAATTGTCCCCCTGATTCGTTACATATATAACTAGCGACCCGCCCCGGCTTCGCACGGGTGCAATGCTGAATTTTCTTTGCTATAAACCTTGCGGAGCCCTAGACCTTTCCAACGAATGCAAAACCGTGGAAATCGGTTCGTGCGTTCTTGAGTTATATCGTCAGGAAGGAAAACCCGACTTATTTTTATATAGTAGATAGTACGAGATCCGGCCGCAAAAAAAGTGGAGGGATCGAGTATAAGCTACAAACCAAATTTTTACGCATATTTATGATTAGGAGAATATAAGTATCAATAAGGGTATAAGTATATCTATCGAAAAATAGCCGCAAGTATTTTTAATAATCAATTTTATATTATAGTAGGAAGATATACTCGTACGTACAGTCAAAAGCACGCTAAGCTTGACACTTAGGACTTTGACACGGCCCTTTATTCTATAAATATAGCAGTATAAATCAGAGCTCAGTTTATACTGGTAGTGTAAAGCTTGACTTGCTCTTGACCAAAGAGATTTAAATATACGAGTAATATGGCATAGAGGGGACAAAGCGAGGAAAATTTGAAGTCAAAAGTTATTCCAAGTGGAATAATAAGTCTAGTACAATTTCGACCGAATGACAGCTCGCGTTCATACTAACTGACATGACAAGGACATGACGCTTAGGCTTCAAAGTTTTGTATGAAAATATTCCCAATGCCCCCTCTATGCCCTATTATATTTAAATCTTTTGCTCTTGACTGTACCAAAGAAAACATAACCAATTCCAAAGGAAAATTAAAGAAACGGGGATTCAAGCAAGAGGCAATCTAACTTCTTCACAGACAGAACTAGCAACTAATTTACCTACGCAAACACCGCTATCCTTGCGAGGCGAATTGCTTGTTCTGAACTATATGCACTTTCATTTTAAAACTTAAGATTTACTTACCTTTTAACTATTTGGTAGGTATTCTGCTAGCTAATGAAATTTAGTTCTAAATGAAAAACCCAAAAAAAAAAGCAGTGATAGCCTTTACGGTTAAAGAGCCGGCCGAAAATCAGTCAAGCTCGGGTTCGAATCCTGGCATGTACCAATGAGTTTTTCAAAAACTTAAGGAAACCCGCAGGTCTCAGAACTTCTGAGAAGGTTCTGAGACATGTGTAAATAGACCCGGTCCGGCGATGGGCTCACCACCTATCACGTTTAGGTATCCAATATATTTCGTGAAGCGTGGGTATATCCAGTAATGGAATACTTCTGCCTACCCCATTGGGGATAAAAGTCGTGAGATTATTTATTTTATTTATTTATTTAACTACTGGCCGTTGACGCCGAGGCAGACCCCGAAGGAGATAGCGGGATGAACTTGACGCCTTCTCGAAGACATGGCAGGAGGAGGCACAGGATAGAGCTAAGTGGAGGGAGGGAGGAGAGGCCTTTGCTCAGCAGTGGGATAGCGTATGGGCTAAAAAAAATTATATGATGAAAAACCCGTTTTTTTAGACGACGTACTTACCTAAGCCATATAAGATTTTTTTTATATCTAGCGTATTTTCTTCTAGTTTCCATTTCTTTTCTTCCAGATCTGTGCTCGGCTCGCCGAAATATTCAAATATTTCCTTCCTTCCAGGTACCTACATCCTTCCTACAGATCTAAGTGTGGAAAGCTAATTGACTACCTATCTGAACTTTCTTGGAACTGCGTTCTAAAGTAAACAGTCAGTCCCATTAAACATTTTCGCAAGTTTCCTTTTCTGCGCCGTCATAGTTTAAATTAAAATCTTAATTTGAAAAAGGCTCAGAAAGAAGGTGACTTTTCCAGTGGACATAAATAGGTAGATACCTACTTATTTACCGACACCTAAGGGCTCAGGCGATTTATAAAAAGAAAAAAATACTAGGTAGGTAGGTACCAAAGAAATTAAGTAGGTACTTATTTCTGCAACTGACACTCAAAGTAAGAACCTATTTAAGTACCTAATAACTATTACTTATTCTGTGGTAATAAGCATAATCTTCCCTGTTCCAAATTTAAATTTATGAGCAATTTCCTCGTAGGAGGACGATTAGAAATGTAGATTCACTCGAGTCAGGCAAAAACTATAACGTAAGGAACCCCGTCGGAGTAGCGCTTAGCATAGCAATTTAGTAGGTAGGTTTGCAATATGATCCGAGCCAAATTGTTGTACCTACCTACAATGACCTACCTACCTCAGAATTCCGTAAGTAGGTACCTATACTACGACTCACCTCCCATTTTCGAAAGGCAACTCAAACCAAAATTAGCTGACGGACTGTTAAATCTCATGTAGCTGTTTTGATTGGTTGAATAAAATTATTAGGCATTTTAACAACCAATTAGAACAGTTAACATGAGATTTAACAGTCTGTTACTAAATTTTTGTTTGATTTTCCTTTCGGAAACCGGGAATGAATGAGGCACAATTATCTGTACTTACTAGTAGGTGCTAGGTACCTAAAACTTTTACTTACTAGGCAACGATGTAGGGACTAATATTATAAACGCGAAAGTTACTGGGTATGGATGTATGTATGTTTGGTGCTCTTTCACACAAAAACTATTGAACTGATTCTAATGAAACTGTACAGTTATATAGCTTATATATATATTATTAATACATCAGAATAACACATAGGCTACATATATTTTATCCCCGTATTCCCACAGGATCGGGAACTACGCGGGTAACGCGGGGCGCTGCTAGTATGAGATATATAAGAAAACTCTTGAGTCTTTATGAAATCAATAGAAGTCAATCAATTATTTTTAGAATTTTTGCCTGTTTGTCTGTCCGTATGTTAGTTATATTAGTGACGATGTAACTTTTTGGTAAAAGGATCTTGATACGCCCGCAAGACGGGAATTTTCGTAAACATAATTTTTTGTAAAATATTGCAACATTTTTCATCCGTGCTTGTTAATATTATGTTATTATAATTTGATCGATTCTATTGGAGCTTAAACAGTTCTTTCTGTTTATGGCGAGAAGACACGTACCTATATAAACTAGTTTACCTTTTGTGGGAGAATATACCTACTTAGGTAAAAGCTAGAGCTGCTATGCTTGTGTAGGTAGGTACCTACTCGTAATTCAAGTGTTTTAAACTCCTTCAAAGTACCTAAATTCCGGAGGCGATAGACTTCGTACTTAGCGAAGTAAGCCAGAAAGTTGCAGCTCAACTTAAGCTGCCAATACTAAGCTGTTTGCGGGAAATCTTTTCATTTTTAATGAACGTTGCCGACTGCTTGGGAAGCTGAGAAATTGTTTCTAGAGCGTGTTTTGCCGAGCGAGTATAAAGCTGCAGTTTAATCTTTTAAGAAATGACTTCGAGAATGTAGATGTTGGAATGCAATTGCTGTGTTTTTTAGGTAATGTTGGACTTTTTTTAACTGTCGCCAGTTGCGGACTTAAAATGTTTTTTCAATGCAATGCTATTAGAGTAGGTAGGTAGGTACCTATTTAAAGTGGGGGAATTGGGATGTCACAGGTTTAAGGAGATTAATTACCTACACAAGTTCCTGTTAGAGGCGTACAAATAAATTGAAAAAGTGTGTGCCTGGACGGGCTACGCAAACACAAGATAGGTAAATACAATACAACAAACAAAGAAAAAAGTGTCATTACCAAATTACTTTATGTTAAAACCGAGGTTCCTCAATCAACAGCAAAAATACCTACTTAGTATATAACTACAAATAAAACTATATGTATCTACTAGTTCTACTACCTACAATGGGTACCTACTTATTTAGAAAAACTAAGACGCGACTGAGAGTAACAGGTACGTTAGGAAAAGGAGAGAGTAAAATGCAAGAAAGGAATTTAATAAACATTCGTCTTTTTTATTTTTAAATATTTTATTATTATTAGGTACATGGTGAATTACATTTTTCAAATTCTATTCGTGCAATACATATATATATATATATATGTAATAGGTTTAACCCTACAATGCATGATTTTTTATTTTCGTCTCAAAAAATTATAATAGGTTTTATATAGGGTCAAAACAAATAAAAAAAGAATAAAAAAAAATTCAAATCCATTAAAGTAGTAGATATTTCTTTTTTAAATTCTGTTCCATATTTGGTACTGTATGCAATTAGGGACAGTCAACAAAATCAAAAATTTAGTTTTACATTAAAATACCACTACATACTGATGAAATTTTTAAAAACAATTGTTGTCACAACACAATTGTTGTTAAAACACAACTCAACATGAAGCTTTTCGCAAGATATATGTCATATATCTATAATAAAATCCAATCAAAACAAAATTCTAATACATAGTGTACCATATCTGGAACAATTAAATAAATTGAAATTATAGTAGGTATATAAAACAGTAATATTTAAAAAAGAAACTTAACTTCATTTGATATGCACTATATACAATGTAAATACATTTCTTTCCACTTCCAAATGTTCAAAAAAATTTTTTTTTAAATAATTTTACGTAAACAATGATTTCGTGTCAATCGTTCAAATTGTGTAGGATTCACGATATCAGTCGATAGCAAACATCATCTGGTGACTTTTGCCAGTACTAAACCGTTGCTAGGTGTGTAAAGACTTATCCAAAAGCCGACAGATGACGCTAGGAGTCTTTAAACGAACGCTAGACGTAATTATTTTATCTGTACCAGATATGGCACAGTATGCAATGTAGGGAAAATGTAGCAACTTTGATAATTAAACATGATCAAAACAATTTGGTAGTTTAATCTCTTTCGAATTACGTCCCTATCATTGTTTATCACAATGTGTTAACTCCACTAGCATGTAGGAGCGAGGATTTAAAGTTAAATTAACATCGGACCGTAGTGCCGACAGTATCCACAGTCTCTTTATCATACGTTTTAATCTGTTAAAATAATTTAAACTTTTAATCCTTGTTTGCGGAATGGACGTGATTTTGTTGAACACTCCCACTTGCCGCGTACGACGTAATTATGCTTTCAGTGGAAATAAACGGACTCTTTGGATGTTTTTTGTTGTTGTTTGTGGTCAGTGAGTTGTAGGTAAAACGACATTTTGCGTTCGCGCCATTACATACCTTTAACTTTTTGTTTTTTTGGCTTTCAATCAAGATGGAAGTTTATAAATTCTTTATCGATTATATTTTTTATTTGAGAAATAAATAGAGAGAGTAATACTTGAAACAAAGGAAGGAGATTTGAAACTCATTTTGCTTTATGACGTTTCAATATTATATTTATGTATTTAATCTTTTTATAACATAAATAAATTATTTGAAGCACATCGCCGGTGATATTCAGGGTTCCACCAAATTCTAAAATTATTGCTAATAATTCTGTGAGTCAACGCTGAAGGCGTATTTAGAATGGTGCATAACGAACAAGCATCTAATATAGATGACTCTTTGACAATATAGTGGTTTTTCCACCGGAAAAACTGGTAGTAGCGTTGTCGGTTATGCATTATGTCATTTATGTCTTTTGCTAACACATCTATTGGCGTGTGCATTGCGTTGATATAGGATTTTGGCGGTAGAAAGCTGGAAAAAAGTAATTAATTATAAATTATAGCTTAAAACTTGGAATGGTTATGGAACAGACTAAAGGGACAGACAAACGTGTAGTAACTAAACTAGCAGATTTCAAAGAGCTGGGCTTGTGAGCTTTTCAGTAGTAGGTACCTACATACCTAACTATTTAGTAGACACATCATTCGAATGTGCTTGTATTGTGAAATCCCGGCTTTACTATAGGGTGCGTCACTTTTTGGCCCCATTGGTCCGTAGTAACGGATGAAATATCGAGAAACATTTTTAAGCTATCAAAATAGGTAGGTACCTACTGCCATTTTAAAAGACAATTTGGTAAGCACTACATACTTTTTATAGTTAGCACCACCAAAGACAATGGGTACTACATGATTTTTGAAGGCTTGTACAACAGAATCTGTGATGTAATCCGGTGAAATAGAATCTTCTAGAGCGAGGTAGAAAAAGTACATCTTCCTGAGGCGCCAGTGGCATGGAGCCATCGTTTTTCTCTTGCACTTCATCGGTCCACAATGTCCATAAACATCGACAGTTAAATTGTACGGCGTCAAGTGTTTCTGTAGGTGTTGGTAACTACGTTAGTTGCAATTAAACGATTATTTAAATTATAATAGATTAGCATTCATAAAACATACCCTATGTTACTCGGGAATGGTGTAGCTTTCAATTGGTGAAACAATTTTCAGAGATTATCTCATAATACAAACAGGCATACTAACTAACTAACTTACGTACCTACATATTTATCACTAGCTCGACGGTGAAGGAAAACATCGTGAGGAAACCCGCATTTCACAGAATTAATTCTGAGGCATGTGTAACAGACACACTCCGGCGATGGGCTCACTACCTATCACGTTTAGGGGTCCAAAGAATATCTTGTGAAGAGTGGGTATATCCAGTAATGGAATACCTCTGCCTACCCCCTTGGGGATAAAAGGCGTGAGACTTACAATCAAGTTTTCCAAGAAAACTTCTCTCAAACTTCTGCTGGTGCATTTGTCAAGGAATATGGCCGCTGCCTTGTGTTTAGAGACCAGCTGATTTGCCAGGAAACTGTCAATTGGTCGCATGCTCTGCCACGGTGTCCACTTGAAGTCCATTCCTAGAGGCTCGTCGTAGATATTGTGGATTGCTATGGACCGGTATGCCAGCGTGGAATCACTCCTAGATGATGTAAGTCAATAAAAAAAAAATGGTTAAAAAATATAATAAAATTCATTTTAGAGACAAAGTAAGTCTAAGTACCTACTCAAAAAAACTATAATAAAGTAAATAATTATTTACACAAACATCGTATATTTTTTATATATTTATTTGTTCCGTTTTTAAAACTCATACAGTCATACATGAATATTAAATATTATACTTTAAAATATTCATACTGGTATACACAAAGATTTGGAGGATTATTAACTGAATTTAAGAAAAAAAATATTTTGAACTCAAAGTCGTTAGAAAGAAAATGGTTTAGATAAATGGATACGACAAATATTTTTTTCTAAATACTATAGAGCTTATAGACTTTATAAAAGTTTTTAAAGATTAACGGGAAAATAATTCCTACAACTTTTTTATATGTACGCTATTAATAAAAATTAAGTACTTACCTGTAAGTCCAAGTCCAATTAAAGAAGTTATCATAAACCGCATTACATACAGGATAATTGTCAGCGGAGTTGTTGGCTGCGAAAATGTATCTTTGATTCCAGCTCCTATCTTTCGGTAGCACTAGGTCATTTTTGTTCAGATCTTGTACATTGAAAACGATAGCATCAAAGTACCCTAAATGGCTGAATAAACTCCTGTTTGTAGTGAAATAACAATTGTGCTTCTCACATTTTCTATCAACAAAATATTTTTGGCCTTCACCGTTCAGTTCGTGTATCTTTGTCCACAGCAAAATGTGTTTTAAGTCTGCTAAAAAGCGGGTAATGTTTTTAACAGATACATTCACGAGAGATCTCTGAGTGATTAAATAGCTTAGAAATGATAGGTAACAAATGTGCGACATCAATTTCATGTATTTTGTCAGTCGAGCCATGATACACTTCTTAAAGTTACAATTTGCAAATAGTTTTAATATTTTTCTTTTTTTAAATTGTACACTGCGTCTGTGTACAAAGATTTTATCTGGCTAGACGACACTTATTTATTTTTCCATGTTCTGTGTTTTTGGAATAATTAACTTTTAATCTTGTTTTGTAGCATGACAAAAGTGATTGAAGTTGAAATGAGATTCAGACTAGCTATCTCATCAGGATATTTCTCAATATGTACTGTCAATAGTCATTGTCTTTTGAGGAGGAGGAGTTTTTGTTTACAAACACATAGGTACCTCCACTTAGTTAATTGACGTCTGTAAAAATTCTTTTGAACTTCCTTTTTAAGACGAGTGTCAGATGACTGTTGACGCCAAATACCAATCGTCATCATGATTTTATTCGCAGGACCTCTACAGCTGAACATAGGCCCTTTCTCTTCTAGCTAGATCGACCTATCGAAAATTACCTTGGTTGGTCCAGCGGTTTCCTACAACCTTTACCAGGTCGTCTGTACCTCAGTACGTTTTTTGTTGCTAATATGATTTGTTTAAGTAGGTACGAATTTACGTAAACCTTTTATTCCATTACACAATAAACTTCGCACAATTTCTGTACCAATTCGAATGAATAAATAAAACGAAATATCAAAGAAAAAATCAATTTGATTTGTCACAATGAGATTTCGCGCGCTTTTTATAAAAATGCCGGCGTTTTGTACCGTTTCGAGTATTGTGCACATGATGTGGGTCGCGGGCGGACAGCTCCGGGACGAAATTGTCCGAATTGTCCGCGTTTTTTGAAAAGACACCCGATTACAGTTGTTACACGGAAATCATTTTGATGGACGCTTTAGAAAGTAATTTTTTGCTGTGAATGTGATGTATGAATCTTTAACGCCGGAATAGAAGGGAAACGTATAAAATAAAAAAATAACGTCGTATTCAGATTGATAAAATGAACATATAATTCAGAAAGTATGTGCTGAGTGAATCCATTGAAAATTTTAGGCAGAGAAGATGACTAGTAGGTTTTCATAATGCAGCGTTACCGTGCTGAAGTCACATAAGATAATAAAAAAGATAATATTATATGGCTTCTAATATAAATTACACGACTTTAAAAGCCAATTACAGAAGAAAAATCATAAGCAATTTAACTTTATGTTCAAAGCTAGCCATTTTAAAATCCAATACAAGAAGTAAACCGGTGTTATTTGCACGGCAGTCGATTCGGTTCAGATTTAATGCGGAGATACAGAGCATTGTGCCGTGCCGGCTGCTCAGTATTCAAGGGGCGGCAGTGATTTTCCAATGAGCGCGGACTGGTACGAATGCGGAGCCGGGATGTCTTCACTACCGCGGGCTATGCGGGCCGATTCTGGTTTTTTGACATGTTGAGACGTGTAATTATTAGGTTACATTCCTAAAGATAACAAAATGAAATAGTAGTAGGTACTCGTTATTTTATTTTAGTCGCTGCAAGCTAAGATAATCAAGCTTAGTATTGGCGTGAAGCACACATGTTACTAAGACTAGATTCTCCGAACAATTAGTTACTTACTTACTCGGAGGTTAAATTGGGAAATAATTTTTGGTAGTTATTTTGGGATATTCTAACTATACTCAGCCACTATCTTTTTACTGACTACTGACTTTTCGTTGCTTAAGTACCTACTGCATACGTTATATTTTTCATAAATTTTGCTCCCTCTACGTCTCTGTGGCTTACTGCAATAATAGCAGATAATATATTTCCCGAAAAATAAACTCTCGAATTATTGCACTATACAACATGACATATGTCTGTGAAACGCAATACCTACAAATCGTTTCCTTTTTTAGATTGCAATGAATATTACACTTAGCCAATCTTTACGGATTTTTCTAAAGGTATTTTATATACCTACAGAAAATAAATGATTTTGTATTTGTATTATATATATTTCTTTGTATCACCAGAATTTTCGCATTCGACAAACCATCTCAAGTCAGAATAGTACTTCTAGCGAAGGTAGTGGGGGTCTCGTCTCGTTAATGAGATTCTTTGGCTCGCGGTTTGCATTTTAGATCAGATTCGCTGTCTCTGCCTCCTCGGTGTACTACTGAACTCGTTCCCTTACTAATGAGATTTTCGAATACCTTTTGAGGGGCTCATAGTTGTTATCCTTTGCGTTGATGAAGAACTGCGTTTACTTTGTCTTGGCTTTTTTAAGCTTAATATGTGTAATATACAATTTTCGAAATATCAAATTTAAAGTTTTTTGAAATGGTTATTGAATTTTCTTTATCTTGTTAGTGAAACGATAAACGTAAGTTAGAATACTGCCAATGTAATCATTTTACACAAATGGCATTTAAAAAGCGATTTCTGAAAAGGAACAAAGTTGCAGGACGTTACAATATCGCGCGGCACATAAAGGGAACATGCAAAAAATTCTTTTATTGAAACTAGCCGGGTCGTTTCCATTATGTATTAGCCTCTTGAGGCTCTGTAGCCGTTGTACCACGGTTTTTGCCACTCGGCCAGTAATGGGGACCTGAATTTGGTGAAGTGGTCGTGTTACTTTCATTAAGATTAATGACTTCCATTTTATGGTCGTCATTTTCGGAACTGCTCTAAAAAGTCTTGGTATTGTATATTTTTTTCTCCATAGCACAATTTGATGGTAATAATGTAGTGTTTTTATTAAACTTTAATTAGTTACTTAATTTGGTGAATCCACCTCAAACTTAATGAATAATGTCTCGTTGATACAATTGAAAGTTCGCTTGGACAAAAAAGTTTTTACAAAGATTTTTATAAAAGTTTGAAAAAGTTAAGCGCGGGCAAGTCCACATTGATTTGAGTGCAACGCGTAAGTTCACTTTAATCACTGTTGCCACGATCACAATCTTGTTGTGGACTTTAAATGGACTTTGATTGTATCAACACCCATAAGCAGTACTTTTGTTTTAGTCCTTGATGTTTCAATATAAAAAAGTCATAGATTTACCGTACCGCGTTCAACGTTGGGACCTCGCTCCAATAATGTGAGCATATCTGCAATATTCAGTTTTTGCCCGTCTACCTCGTCCCTCGGGGGCCACTGTCTATGACACATGCGTGGGGCAGAATCCGAAATGGGCCCCTTGAATACATTTGCTCATCCGATATGAGATGTAGGCTTTTTGTCACCATATTGTGAGATGTGATAGTTTTTTACAGGGACGTCTGTATAAGGGTGTTCGAACGGGTCATGCATATGATATTAAAATTTATTTAGTCGGTATGCTGTTATTTTCAGTCATCGTTCCCGCCAATGCTCCAGATTTATACTCTTTTGACATATTTAGAGGCAATGATCTCGTTGTTTTAGAGTGCTCCGTAACTCGTATTCAAAAATAAATGAAGGAGAAATAAAATCAATAGCTTTCGTTCGTTTACCCCGATACAGAGCACGGTATGTACCATCCATCAGACCGTAAGAGTAGAACTAACTTGTCAGATTGGAGCGTGATCACTCAATCCCCCCATTACACGGAGACTATCAGTCAATCGGGGGTCTATCGCCATTATTGTACACGATACGACGAAAAGCTGTAACATTCGTTTGCAAAAGGGTGCCAAAAATTTAATACTTTACAATCCTGAAACACCTATAATGGCTTGTAAATTTGGAGAGTCAGATTACTAATTTGTATTCTGGAATATTAAACAAGAAAAGATATATTTAACTTCTATTTCTTAATAAAATCACGCTTTAATTGGATATAATTAATTGTATTTAATAGAAACCTTCCTCTCTATTATATTAACTCTCTAATCTATACTAATATTATAAAGAGGAAAGATTTGTATGTTTGTATCTTTGCTTTTTTACGAATAAACTCAAAAACTACAGAACCGATTTTAAAAATTCTTTCACCAATGGAAAGCTAGAATATCCCTGAGTAAAAATAGTAACATAAGGTATATTTTTTTTCCGTATTCCTACGGGAACGGGAACTACGCGGGTGAAATAGCGCAGAACCGCTAGTTTTCTATAAAAAGAGGGTTGTCATTTTTCAACAACTACAAATAAGCTGCAATAGATCATTATTGCAAACGGAACAACGGAAAACCGTATTTTAGATTAGTGATACTAGTATTGTCTAGTATGTACCTAAAATAAATACGAAACTAATTATTACCAAATTTCCAACGCAGCAGTTTCAGGTGTAGGCAATATATCACGTGACGAACAATGGGAATGCGCACGTCACACAAGGCAATGCAGAGATGAAGACAGATCGCCCTGGGCCCGGGACGCGTGGTCACCCTGTCCGCGATCGAGTGATCGATCTCTCGCTAGTCATGTGAGCCTAGTACTTTTAGTTCACAGTTTGTACTATTGATAATAAGTGGCGCTTTTAATAATGGTCTATCGGGCTACACATTTAGTAAGCCTGTCACTGCTGTCTTTTAAAGGATTTATAAAAAAGTTTTTCACTTCTCATGCTCTAAAAGTACGCCAATATAGCCCTACGAAGCGGGACTAAAGTGACCACTTTAGTCCCTAGGGAGTATAAAGTATTTTTTTTTTTAATTGCCTTAATTAGAAAAAGACAACCTCAAACAGCCAGTAAATATCTGTAGAGTGTGGACCATCTTCATTGCGAAAATGTGAAGAGTTTTAGTTCCATGGTTTTTCCGCGAAGAAGGTGGCGCCATGTGTTTTAAATTGTTTACCTGCAAAGAGATTTAAATCTCTTTGTTAATCTGTGACAGCCTGAAAGGTTTAGAAGAAAAAACTGACCGCGAAAATTTCTGAATTTTTGTCGAGTGTAAATTTGTTGGGTTTTAAATAAATTTGTACTAAATTGACAATTTTTCTCGCACTCAAAGTGAAAAGTACAGTTTGCACCTCGAGACTAAACGCCAACTTAATATACCCTCGGTTTCAAACCACCTCTGGTATATAATGGCTTCGTTTAGTCCCTCGATATAAAATATGCTATTATTAAAACTTCAAAGTTTTCATTTTCTTTTCGACTCTGCAGCTGCACTACCGTTGAATTGGGCCGGAAGGGTGGCTTTTGAATCACGCTGTATAGTTCCAATGGGCTCTTGTATTTTGAATTCCTGCAATAGGTACCTACTAAAAAAAATATTATGTACCTATGTATAAACACATTTTCATTTATTTTATTGTTTGTTTCCTTTATGTAATAATATTATCTATTGTAACAGCGCTGCTTTTTCCGTTACTTTGGAAATATCTAAAAACCCTTTCTTCCTAGTTTCTAGGTGATTTACTCGTCTTTTCGGAGATTTCGTGATACGTGAGTCAGCCAATCAGTGGTAAGTATATAATTTGACTTTTTTTACCGTCTGGAAAAAAATGTCGTGTACCTATGTATAAACACATTTTCATTTATTTTATTGTTTGTTTCCTTTATGTAATAATATTATCTATTGTAACAGCGCTGCTTTTTCCGTTACTTTGGAAATATCTAAAAACCCTTTCTTCCTAGTTTCTAGGTGATTTACTCGTCTTTTCGGAGATTTCGTGATACGTGAGTCAGCCAATCAGTGGTAAGTATATAATTTGACTTTTTTTACCGTCTGGAAAAAAATGTCGTGTAATAGGTAAGTGTAATAGATTCATTTGGCAATGTTACTAAAAAATTATTATTTTTCTCAAAATTTTTTTTTCTAGCTTTAACTAATATACATTACTCAATTGTAGTCAATAATTCACACTGAAATATTTGAAATAGTATTTTAAAAAGAAACACGCTCGTAGCTTCCATTTATGCGCAATCTACCTACAACCGCCAGCTGTGCGTAGTACTGTGTGTAGTTTTCTAGATTTTGTAAATTGCATTAAATATGAATATATTTAACAATTAATCTCGTGTATAACTTCGGCTCTAGATACCTTATACGTCATATTTTTTTCCATACGGTAAAAAAAATCATCCAATATATACATTATACATAATCGTGTATGACTCAAGATTAAAAAAAATATATCTCTATATCATGTTTCTATCTATTCTGTATTACGATCCAATTTCAAACCAAGTATATTTTAGGTATATCTCATACAAACTTACACAGATTGGTTAGGTAGTACCTACTCTCGACGAGGAAATATGCAATAACGCGAGCGCTTCGCGGACGCTCCGTTATTCCAGTGTTATATTTCGTTAGATACTCGCTTCAGCCTGTAGGTTTGCTTCAGCTTGAATATTGCCTTACCTTTTACTTGTTTACATTTTTTATTTCCGGGTCTGAAATCCCTATTCCCCTTTTTAGGGTTCCGTACCTCAAAAGGAAAAAACGGAACCCTTATAGGATCACTTTGTTGTCCGTCTGTCCGTCCGTCCGTCCGTCTGTCAAGACCCTTTTTCTCAGGAACGCGTGGAGGTATGAAGCTGAAATTTATATCAATTACTCAGGTCTACTGTCACTTGAAGCTGTGAAAAAATCAAACTTCTAAGCCAACGCAATCAAAAGATACAGCCGTTTATGCCGCAAATTTTCGACACTTGCAAGGGAATCAAAACCTACAGGGTGCTTCCCGTGAACTCAGAATCTTGAAATTTGGTACGAAGCAACGTCTTATAGCATAGATAAAGGAAAAATTACGAAAACCATAAATTTGCAAGGTTGTACGGAACCCTCGGTGCGCGAGTCCGACTCGCACTTGGCCGTTTTTTTTTACTTCGTTCAAGTTATTCTGCTGATTAGGATTAGTTATGTTTTTAAGGAATATAACATTATATTTTTATAGCTGTTTATAAATAAAACCTACGTCATAAATCATAGTCACGGATATAGTCGGAGGTCATAAAGAAAACAATTGAGATTCTGGCCTTGAGGTCAGATAGTTCATTTTTGTTTTAAAAAATAAAAAATATATTTTTTAATGAAACCATTTTCTGTATTTGTTACAGGTAAAAAAATCATGTAATGTATCTCTATCCTTACTAATATTATAAATGCAAATGTAACTTTATCTATTTGTCTGTTAGGTATATTTTCACGGTTAAACCGGCAGATGATCTTGATGACTACATCTTGAGGATATATTGTGTTACAATACAATACAATAACTCTTTATTGTACACCATAAACAACACAATATGGATACCAACATTAACTAAAGTATAATGGGCGGTCTTATCGCTTTTAGCGATCTCTTCCAGACAACCTTAGGATGGATGAAACTACTTTCATTCTGGAAAAAGACTCGATTTTTAGGGGACTCGCGACTAATAGCTAGTCGCTTTAAAAATAATCTCAACGCTTTTATGTATATTTATACCTACTTCTATACTAATATTATAAAGAGGAAAGATATGTATTTTTGTATGTTTGTTACGAATCAACTCAAAAACTGCTGGACCGATTTTAAAAATTATTTCCCCAATGGAAAGCTAGAATATCCCTAAGTAATATAGGATACATTTTATTCCCGTATTCCCACGGGAACGGGAACTAATCAGCTAGTATCCAATATAGAAATAAAACGACACAGACAGAAATATTCTCATCAATATTGCCAGTGAAAACCATGTTATAATTTCCTCACATAGTTGGCCGGTATCGCAAACTATTTAACGTTGCGTTTCGTAATAGATTTATGTTCAGCTTGCACGGGATGCACCGAACTTCGGTAGCGGTTAATGTTGGAGAATTTAATGGGTTAAAAATTGTTTTTCTTTTAATTAACAACATGAAGTATCTACCAATAGATTTGACTATATTAGCCGCAACTGATAATTACTAAATTCTACATTAGAAGTACCTAAAACTTGATCTATGATAAAGTTCTTCAGAAGAGATAGGTCGCCTAATCCAAAGGATCCAAAGAAAAGAAAACAAATAATATTGTGTACTTTTTATGAAACTTTTCCACCTTCTAGTAACTAAATTACCTAGTGCGTCTTGTAAAGTAAAAACTACCTACTTATTAGATTGCAATATACCTATACTCTGTATAGGTCTATAGTAGGTATAGCAAACAATTTTATTGAAAATATCACCCTCAATAGCTTAGCGACTTCGTGCGTTATAAGGCCCTCAGGGCCTGTACGCATCTAATGGAAGAATGTATTTCAGAATGGAGGTAAACAAAATTGTGTGAGAATTGTGGGATTTTGCACTAAAAAAATCAGGATAACGTATTTTAACATATTCTGTGTTGGCTTCGTGTCTGGGTGTTTAATATTTCTTTTATTACTTATTTAGTACAGTCAACAAAGTTGTTAGGGTTACATGGCCAGTAACTAAGAACAAATTTTTCTGGGATAGTCACAAATAAATCTTATTGATTAATGTTTATTTCGAAAGGTGTCTTTGATCCCTATAATTTACCAAAACAAAAAACTATAAATACATTTAAGGCTTTAAGAGAAAACTGAATCTTAGTTTCTGGTCATGTAACCCTAACAACTTTGTTGACTGTACCTACTATGGAGGTTCAGGGTTTTGGAACTAAATAGCCCTGTGTGAATTGTGTCCCACAATTTTTTTATATTTTATTTATCCTCCTACGGCAGACTTCTCATTTTTTGGTACCGAAACTCCTTTCCCAATTCAATTTGATAAAGATTCGTAGCTCTGTGACGACAGCCAATACAAAGAGGAGGTAAGTAGATTTGTTGGCTCCTACATCGAGTTCCGCTTCACTCAATTACTGAGTCTCATGAGCCTTCACTACTGAAGGCGACAGTATTGTAATAGGTGCTCTGTATACGGGTGAATTTCAGACGTAGCATTATTGGAAGCACATTAAATATCATAATAACTTGATAAACCCACATGAATTTACCTTGTGTAATTGATTGTTGTTGAATAATATGCAACAAAAGTTTCCTTACTTTATACCTACCTACTACAACATAGGTATACAATATGTAACAGAATAAGCGCAATTCCTGAAAGTAGTTTGTTCAGTATCGACTACTTAATCGATTTCAGCTATTTTTAATAGGTAAGTATGTGTTAATTTTCCCCCAAAAATGAATTAGCGTAGCTGAATTTAGTGCTTTCAATGGAAATCGTGCTATTATTAATCGATTTTTAAGAAAATTGGTTAGACACAACTAAAATTCGATTGCAACATATTTTTTATACTAATATACTAATTGGGGCGTAGGTATGAGGAATTGCGCTTTTTCTGTTACGCGTTGTATATACTTTGATCATTTTTGAATTTGTTGTTATAGCGGCCATACACACTTTGTGAAATTTTCATAGTGTCGCACAGATTAAGGGTTATTACGATTTAAAAGATACTACAGCCTTGTGACAGGCGAACTGACGGACGGGCAGACATCGCAGCCTTATTAAGGTCCCGTTGGCATCGGATACGAAACCCTAAAAACTAATGAATGAGGATTGTTGTTTTTAACATTTTTACTACTTCCATAAAATAATTATAAAACTTTAATTGCTAATTGGAATTTTTAATAGACTGAAATTGTTGCTGGCTACTACCAAAGAAGATATTTTTAAATCAGCATAAAATTGGTACCTACGTACGAGTACCTTTATTAAAATGTTCACTGATCCTAAAAATTACAACTATTACTACTTTCAGAAATGTTAGTACGAAACGGCATTTCAATAATTATAAGCGTATAGCTCAAAATTTGTACTTTTATCTTATTTTATTATTAACATTTGGCATTGCCTTGTGGTTTTTGATGCACTTCAGACGCGATCTATCAAATTTTAATAGAAAGAATTCACTGAAAACCATCGTATACTCATATAATCGGCAAATAAGCGAACTTATCAAGGATAGTGAAGTAAATCTAAACATACCGTACAAAAAGGATACTTCGATAATAAATAACGTAAAGAATGACGATAAACAGTTTGGAAATGTTACATATATTGATGATGATTTGCCAATTATAAACAGTTATAATAAATTGAATGTAACATATAAATCCAAATCTACATCAAGAAACAATGAAAATAAAGAATACAATGTGACATACAGAAAGGATTTGTCGGTTATAAATAGTGATGTTGAACAGAAAAATGCCACATACAGAAATGACTCAAAATCAATAAACAGTAAAAATGCACGAAACAAAGTTACAGACAAAATGCGTCAATTATCAACAGTAAAGATGAGAGTGAATATGTCGCATACAGAAAACGATTGGAAAAAGATTGCTAACAATTGACGCTGTGATCTTAAACACGAAAATGTCACTTACAAATACATTTTGTCACCAATAAACAGTGATAAACACGGAAAAACGAATTCTCAACAAGTAACATAATAGATATTGAGAATAATCAAAAACATTACAGGCACTACAGGCAGAAAATTTCTAGCAATTTGTTCCATGATTCTTGAAACTTTGATTAAATATTAGTCTAAAGTTACTAAATATTTTGTAATACTTACTGATAACATAAAATTTCATTGATATTTATATGAAATCGACTAAGTAATTATTTTAATTCCGCGGTAGATAAAATCTTTTGAAATTACAGTGCTTGATTAAAATGAAGCTCTGATTGTATTACCAACTTTAGGTCTATCCTATGGGCGTGAAACAGGAATAATAGGATGCGTTGCATTTTAGACTCGCGCACTATGTCCGGGGAATTCCCACAATTTGAACAATTTGCGCTGTACTTACTGCGCATTTGATTTAACAGTATTGTTTTTGTAATCAGTGAATAAGGTAATTAATTTTTATTTTGTTTATAATATAATAGTTGGTAGTCTATTTTCTCTGCTCTGTCTATTCCAATGAAAAATATGCGTGAGCTTATGTATGTATATAGAAGATTTTTATTGGTGTCTAGTTTCTTGTTTGCAGTGGAGTCGACATCAAGTACATTTATTTCTTATCCACAAGCACTCCACCTAAAACTGTATAACATAAAACGAGAAATCTGCGTCCAAAAACCTTATTCCTATACGCGTTCAAGTAGTTAGTGTCGAAGCGCGGTATTAAGTATGCTAGTGGGTTCACGGCTCGCAATTTTTCCTCATAAAACGTAAATTCCGCCAAGTTTGAGTGATCTTCTCGGGTTATACCTAATTTTATGTCCGAAGTTTCCGCTAGATCGTCCAAATTCAGCTATTTTTGTGGTCACACATTTTTTGATGCACCATGAATTTTTTTATGATATAAAAATTAAAGTTGTTGAAATGAATCTGCAAGTTTTTGCGATTGTTTGATTTAATAAAAATCCTCTGGTGTGGTATTGATATTTTTTTACATTAGTATGGGGAATTTACATGCGGACTCACTGCTAAAATTGGGAAATGCTGTCAACCCATTTCCTGATATTTCAAACCTGAGCAAATCTTTTAAAACATCAAAACGTGGCTGTTTTAGTGAAAGTCAAAAGTAGTTAGTTTAAAAAATTACAAATTGGTGACGTTGTACACAACATCCTCAGTATACCAATATGAACGTTAGCAAGTTGAGCTCCCTCACGATAATAAAGCATACTTATTGGAGCTCCAATGGGTTACTTCATAACTTGTGATTTGGTTCCGTTAATGGGGTTTGTTCGAGATATACGCAGTGCCGCCAACTTGACGGACGTTATGGAGTACCTACAGAGTTGCAAGACCCTTTAGGGATCGGGACTTTAAATTTGAAATCTGTGATTTAGTGAGAAAATTAACAAGACATTTTTAGGCCAAACACAGAAATTACCTAGTTAGGGGTGCAGGGGATTATTATTGTTATAGTCTGCAAAATGGACAGCCATGTAGCATTTTAATTTATGTAGCATTATTGTAGAAAGTTATAATATAAATAAATTATTATTATAATTTTGTCAGAAATACGGAGAGAAATGATTTTGGAAAAAAAAGCTTGTTTTTTTCGGGTTTTAGCTACATTTGATAGTGTTCTAAATGTATGCAGTGAACATAAAAATTCGGCGAAAGACATAAGATGGATGTTTTGCGCCTTTAATTTTCACGGTAGGTTATGTACCAATGAGTTTACCAAAATACTTACTTTCATATACAACACCAGCTGTTTCTTGAACTAAAACATCGTGACAGTCGCTATATTAATGTATGCTCATAGTATATCTCTAAATTCCTCGAAAAATCGCTTTAGCGTCCTCGCATACTATACCTTCAAAAACACCTCCATACTTCCATACCTACATACTATCGGATCCCTTTACAGATCCGGGCAGTGGATTAACTTACAGATACTTGTACAGACAGAAAATCAGATCGATAGCGAACAACTGTCGTATTTAGATGAGAGCTCGTTGTCGCCGCATCCAATAACAAGAGTCGGCGATTTGCATCCGGCCCGGGCCCATTTACATGTCAAAACACCGACTTGAGACAACCCGGGACAGGCCGGCACAATAGCTCCCAAACGGGTTAAGATACTATGAATAATTGAAATGTTTTACGATCTAAGACAAGTACATTAATGATTAAAACACCCAAAAACCTGACTGTGTGACGAAAAAGATTTGAAACATAACCCTTCTAAGACGAATCTAAGGACAACTTGCACTTCAGAATCTGTGAAACGAAATAGACTTATATACACTCACCGACTCATAGATGGTCGTCATTTTCGGATACTGTTTATCTGGCTTTCCTTCACAACTCACGCTTGTTGATAAAGATACAAGTACGTAGATACTTAGTTTATTAGCCTTTGTTATGTCAAGGTCTCAATGTGTTACAGACCCGTCCGGCGATGTTCTCACCACTCACGTTTAGGGGTCGAATATTCTCGTGAAAAGTGGGTATTTCCATAAATCGGTGATAAAAGGCTTGAGATTATTTACTTTAATTTTATTTTAATGTTATGTCAAGTTAACTCTCAAAACATTGTCGAGTAGTATACAAAATTTCTTTCAACTTTTACCTATCGCATAAGTTCCAGGGACGTGATTTCGAAAATAAAACGTTAAAAACCTCTCCAAGTTCCGAGGATTCTACTTACAGACTTGAACCAGGCTTAGTGTGGAAACTTCAAAAGCGTTTTGAAAGCTAAACTTCATTGAATAGTCTTTTAGTGACTACCTATTTACCTCAATCGGTCTAGGTTGAACTTTGGAATGCCTTTTGTCGAATGGTAATGGTATCAACAACTTTTTATTTTTTATACCACTATTTTCACGTGGCTTTTAGTGAGTATTTTTAAAGGATTGTTTTATATCAAATACTGCAACGCTTGAGGTTCCGGTTCGAAATCTGGTGCGGCATTGTACCTACAATTAGTTTTCCCATATTTATTACTAGCGCAACGGAAAACGTAGTGAGTAAATCGTCCTTAAAACATACTGTTGGAAAGTGAGTGTTTCCAAAAACGGAATATCTCTGCGGGAGCCCCTTGGAAGGCGAAAGTATTAAAAAAAATTAAACGAACATATTTTGAAAATGTTATTGGAAAAATTGAATTACCCGAGTCAGTTAAAAGTATTCCAATACATTTTCGAAAATGCAGTCCATCAGAATGAAAATAAATTATTTACAAAGAAAGGATACCATTGGCTCGTCTGTAACGGGTAGGGTTCTATAACCGATTGTATCCTTTTGCGTATTTTTCTGTATCAAATGCCTATGTTAGTTCCATTTGCGTTTTTTCTCTTGCGCATCCGGGACTGTCTGTTGTGAACGTGACAGTTACTATCTCACTCCGGTGTGGTCACCTAGCCTGTCATTTTTAACAAGGATCGACTCTTTTCTAGATTTCCAGTTGAAAATATGCCAACTATTACTTGTTTAGGAAGGTATAAAACTTTTGGTTTGGTCTTAGGCCCAACCTACAAATAAACAAATCAATGGTCGCCAGTCCTGGATTAGCCTTTAGGCTATTTAAGTGATTGCTTAGGGCATTCCGTCTAGGGGTTCACCAGATACAACCGAGAAAAAGAATCGAGCGCACTAAAGTTAAAGTAATTTCAAAATCCGGGCGTTTTAAATTGTCGTTGAGGTTCGGTTCGGTCCCAGTCATGACCTCACTTCATACAGTATTAAAAAAAATTCTATTTATCTTTCTAGTTCATTTATGGATAGGAAGACAGGGGAAGATTGCTTAGGGTATCCAGTTACATTAATCCGGCACTGATCGTCGCCGACACTAATGTATTTATGCGCACTGAGAAGCATCTCAGCGGGCCTAGCTTAGTGACTTTTTAAAACGTTTATAAAATATAATAATATATAATCTCACGCCTTTTATCCCCGAGGGGGTAGGCAGAGGTAGGTATTCCATTACTGGATATACCCACATTTCACGAGATATAATTATTGGACCCCTAAACGTGATAGGTGGTGAGCCCATCGCCGGACCGGGTCTGTTTACACATGTCTCAGAATTAATTCTAAGACCTGCGGGTTTCCTCACGATGTTTTCCTTCACCGTCGAGCTAGTGATAAATATGTACGTAAGTTTTTGAAAAACTCATTGGTACATGCCAGGATTCGAACCCGAGCCTCACTGACTTTCGGCCGGCTCTTTAACCGTCTGGGCTATCACTGCTCTTTTAAAATTTTTTAAAACGTTTATATTAGTCGAATAGTTTGACAAATAATTATATAGAATTAACATTAGCACCAGACTTGTCATGAGAGCGGCTTTATAGTGCGTCGCGACTCGCGACTAAGTAAAATTGAAGCAACACTCTAAAGAAGTAGAGTTACTGACACGCGGCTCTTTAACAAAGTGATTGAAAACTTTGTTTTCCAGTTCCGCTGAAGATCTTATAGCTATGTTACTTAACTCTCATTGCCAATAGGTAGTATGATAGGTTTATCAACTTCAGTGACAACGCACCTGAGACTCATCCACTGCCGGCTGCTGCAGATAATTTTGTGTCTTTTACTACTTTTTATAAAAATAAAACAACAGAAAGATTACATACTATTGTCTTCAAACCAACTATGCAATTTGTACATGTGGATCCACGCGGGCAACGCCTCCGGGCATCCGCTATTTGAAATATGGTATTAGGAGTCTTATATGTCGTAGGCTACCACTATGAATTGATTTTCCGAAATTACCACGGGAATTCGAATAAACTGGATCCGCGCGGGCAACGCCGCTGGGCGGGCACCCGCTAGTTATTATATAGTAGATTGTTATACAAGGGTCGGAAGGAATCAATTCCCATACGAGGTATTTAGACGCCCGAGCGTAGCGAGGGCGGATATAGTCTGAGTAGGAATTGATAACTTCCACCCGCGTTGAACACTCTACTTTTCATTTCGAATTCAAGGAAAGTAAACAAAAAAAAAATACTATTTTACAAAAATTCAAACATGCAAAAACGCAATAACACCTACAAATAAAAACAAAATTGTCAACAATACAACCAAAGAGGTTGGAAGAAAGAGAAACTTTTTCTTTTAAACGTCTTTGAATACTACATCATCGAGTACCTAACCTAAATAACATTACAAAAATAATAAACAAATCCTTCGTCTTTATAATAATATGTAGTTACCTACTTTTAGCCGAGTAGGAATAGTGTTCTGTGCTTATTAATGTCGATGAAAAACAAGATTTTGAATTTCGTAACAGCTTCCCAAATTATTAATCTTTTTTTAATTTTAAATTTATGGAACGCGTACCGCCCCGCGCGCTGACTATTTTCTGTTGTTTTACTACACCACACAAGGCCGCACCTTTTTTTCTTATTCTAATTGATGTAAAAAGTTTCGTATCCCTACTAAGTACCCAAAGAGGATGGAAGAAAGTTATTCTCTTTCCTAGAGAAACTTTTTCTTTAAGCGTGTTTGCCAAATGTAGTACTATTTTTTTAAATTCATTCCCGCCCTAAGGCCGGAAGCAATTACTATGAGTCTTTCCCGACCGAGGGCGGGAATCACAGCCCTGAATCTTTCTGTGGTGGGAATCATCGCTTCCGACCCGGTACTCAGATCAAACATACACTACTTTCCGAGTATGAGATATGAAAAACACGTTTGTTTGACAACATCTCGGTGAAGCTAGGATTTAATATATCTACTTAATTCCATTGATACCATTAACAGTACGGGTCACATCCCATGATGTCAATAAGACGCAGTGCACGCAGTGGCCATACATTGCATTGCACGTCCTATTTCCATGTTTGCGGAGCCTCGGGATGGCAATTACAATAATTCAGGGAACAGCGCCTGGCCTATCGCAGTTCCATTAGCTCTATGACTATTTGGTATTGGTGTAGTATTTTGACAATAATAGGGCAAAACAGGTGTGGAAAACACAAAGGATTTTGAAAAAACCCGTTATAAAGCCAAGAAAATGAGACACAATTGGTTTTTAATTGTTCTGGTGAGCATTCGAACCGCACGGTGCTTGTCTCATAAAAGTTGTATTTCTTAATATTAAGTTTTTTTTTATCATTGTAAAAGAGTAACATTATCTACTCGTACTATCTGATTGGCTCATGATGAAATCTCTTAGAAACATGAAATATTTCTGGCAGATAGGTACATTTTTACGATCGTTTTGTGTTTCATAGCGAAAGGATTTTGAGAAATTTTCCGGAAAAACACGGGTTTCCCACTAGCAACGCCGCTGGTCTCTTAGTGTAAGGTACGTGCCTGTTTAAAAAATTGAAAACGAACGACTGTTCAAAAATACCGCATTGACAAAAGAAATTTAAAAAACAAAATAGGATTTCGTTGAATGCAATTCATAAACGAAAATGTCTTGAAAATTCATGACGCAACTACTTCTCTGAACAATGTCCATTATTGTCTTTCTGGGAAAATTTCAGAAAATGTTTCCATTGTGCAGTAAGTATAAATCCATTTGAAATATTCGTTGTAGGTTCAGAATTGATCACTAAAGTGTCAAGAATGATAACATTGAAAAGCTTTAAACTTGCTATCAAGTTATTTTTGATTCTAATCGTAATATTAATTGTGGTATCATACTTTAAAACTAACTCAAAAAAGTTAAGAATACGATACTTCCAGACGTGGAGAAGAAATTACAATTATTATGTTAAAAAGAAGGACAGAATCAATACCAAATATATATTGATTTGGTCCAAAGGCGAGAAAGAATGGGCGATTTTAGAAGAAAAATCTGTGGCGTTTAAGAAAAATAAATGTCTGCATGATAATTGTTTTGTTTCATCCAACAAAGATTACTTGGACAACGATTATAGAAACTTTGACGCGATCATAATGAATGGAAAAAGTATTAGTAGTGATGTAGTACCCAAATTGCCAGAGAAAAGATATGAAAATCAAATATATGTTTTTGCAAGCGCAGAATCAGCGGATAATTATCCAGTTTGTAAGGAAATGTATGATCATTATTTTAATTTAACTTGGACTTACAGATTAGATTCCGATGTTCCATGGCCTTACTTCCTGGTTTACAATACGAACCATGAAGTGGTTGGTCCTAGGATTAATATGAATTGGGAAAGAGACTATAAACCTGTAAATAATTCAGTGAAGAAAAGCTTAAAGCAAAAGGACAAACTTGCAGCGTGGTTCGTATCTCATTGCTACACGAAAAGTAGAAGAGAATCATTGGCTTATGGGATAATAAGCGAACTAAAGAAATACTACAACCATACTGTCCATGTTGTAGGCTCATGTACTAATATTGACTGTCCTTTCGATTTTGTTGAGAACTGTGTAGCGATTTTGAAGAGATTTTACTTTTATTTCGCTTTTGAAAACTCTTTGTCAGACGATTATGTGAGTGAAAAGGTTTTGAAGGCTCTGTCTTATAACACTGTGCCCGTCGTGTTTGGTGGCGCAAATTACTCCAGGTAATATCCTAATCCATACATATAAATAATAAAAGTCAATTGCCGCATGTATGAAAGATGCGGCAGATGCCAAACAGCTAGACCGCTAAGGCAGATTTTTCTTGTTGTATTCGTCTTTGCCGGGAAAAGGTTGTAGATGTGGTTTGTATGCTAGGGATTTAGCAAAATTCCTACGGGATCGGAAAGAAACGGGAATTCCGCAGGACAATAAACAAACTTTTTGGGGGAATTACATTCTCGAGTAGTTTAAATGGTAAAGCTGCATGGCAAAAGTTGCCTCCATTTTTAGGTCTTTGCACCTACTTCTCTCACCACGCCTCACCTAGAGAAATCGCTTAAACCGATAGGACCGCCCATTGTACTTTTTTTATCATTGTGTCACTTGTTGCATATTTTTACTGGTGTACAAAAAAGAGATGTTACTTACTTGCTTATTTACCTACCTCTACCCATGGTGTTCGGAGTATTTCCCCCCCTAGTGAAAGAAGTTTTGTATCCACCAGTCAGGTTAATGACTTTCAGATTCCTACCACCCAACTCTTACATAGATGCTGGGAAACTAGGTGCGGTGAAGACGGCAGCGAGATTAGTATACTTAAGACGAAATAAAACAGCCTATGCCGATTACTTTCGATGGCAAAACCACTACTACTTCAGAGAATCCAGTAATTCTGTGTGTGGATTGTGCGAAGCATTGAATACAAACGGGAAGAAAGTCTACAAGAATTTCAGACAATGGTGGAATATGGAAGACGTTGCAAATAAAACTTGTAGTATAAAGTAGGGTTTCAAAATCGCATCAGCTCAAAAGTGTGTTACCTACAATTCTTGAAAATCATGAAGGCGAGTAGACTACTCGTATACTTTTGTGTTTGTAACGTGAACAGGCTCATTGCATTAGTGTTCGTGCCTAAAATATAAATTATTAAAACATTTATTTTAATTTTTTATTCTAACCATGCCCCCTTTCGCTCTCACGCGCACATTGATAATAAGTATATTATTGCATACAGATGCGTGTTTACCACAAATAATGGTTTAATTTCTTTCTTTAGTTTTTAATTATATTATGGTGTGAGGTGTGGTTGTATACATAAAACCACGCCCACGAATTAATATATTTTGTAAACTTTATTTATTACTTAAATATTATTTTTCGCAAAAGAGCCCAATAGCAACTCCTAAACGCGAACGAAGGCAATAGCTAATACCACATAAGTACGCACAGTGATTCAACAAATCCGCATGTGTACCAGGGAAATCACTTAGCATATGACAAATAGTGGTGGAGTGACATGCTTTTAAGATACATAATCATACAAGGGTGGGGCGAGAGAGTGTGTCGGGAAAACGCTTTTTTGTGAAATGAATTTGGGATTTTCAAGATTTATTATTTATTACATATGCTTGCGAATGCTTGCTTCTGTACTCGTTTTGGTTAAAAATATATATATTTTTTGTAACACTTCTCGGGAAGTGATTGAGTAACTTTTATAATAAGTAAGTAATCTAGTAAGTGAGAGTGATATTGAAAGAAGAGTGAATGCAGGAAACATGGTGAATGGAGCTTTGCACTCCTTTATGAGCAGCCGGAAGGTGTCTAACAAGGCTCGTTTGGCTGTGCATAGGGGGGTGTTGGCTCCGACACTCATGTACGGAAGTGAAAGTTGGGTATGGCAGAAGAAACATGAAAGCAGAATAAATGCAGTTGAGATGAGAGCGTTAAGAAGTATGATAGGAGTTAAACTGAGTGACAGGATAAGAAATAGTGAGATAAGGAAACGATGTGGTCTGAAAGAAGATGTAGTGACAAAAATTGAGAAAGGTATGCTGAGATGGTTTGGCCATGTCGAGAGAATGAATGACGAACGATTGACGAAAAAAGTGTATAAGGCGAGTGTGAATGCAAGTGTGGGAAGGGGTAGACCTAGGCGGACGTTTCGAGACCAAATTGGGGACGTCTTGAAAAAAGGCCAGGTCAAGAGTACCCTAAACCGAAGAGCATGTATGAAAGGAATAATGAAAGTGGACGAAGCGAAAGAAGTATGTAAGGATCGTAGCAAGTGGAAAGAAGTGGTCTCTGCCTACCCCTACGGGAAAGAGGCGTGATTATATGTATGTATGTAAGTAATCTAATCTAGCAATAAAATATGCGAGCCCTTTTGTAATATACCGCACGTGCAGCTTTAGTAGCCTAGTTTTTCCCCGAAAATAAAAAACTTTTAATAAGATTGGGCAAATATTATATTAAAACTATTCCAAATTTGAAGTCTATTGCAATAATATGCAGCTGTGGTAGATAGACCGACAGAGCGGTACCACCAGACAAGTAGCGGACGAAGACATAGAGAATCCTATCAACAAGTCATCACTTGACCTGATGAATACATATACCCGTTAACCAGAATTTTCACCCTAACTGCAGACTGGCCTATACTACAGAGATAGTATGTACAAGTAAAAAGATCAACACAACCCGAGGTGATCGATAGAGTCAGAGACTTAACGGAAGTTCGTGGGGATTCAAAAAGTTCATTCATTTAGCGACCCGCTGACGGGAGCGCTAACCAGAGACCACAGATTATATTGCACTGGAATGAAAAAATGTGCACCCTCGCGTAACCAAGTAAGTTACGAACACCCTCACAGGCGGTGCAGGGCGGGAAAGAGGTCGCGATCCGAAACGAGATTTTTCTGTAGGTAATGTTCTAGTCTAGTTGGTAGGCTACCTGTGTCACAAAAGAGAGGTCGTAAAGAAGCCTTATTGTTTAATAATAATCGCAATCGTATTCATTTTGACGTACGTTGCTTCTTCCCTACATCTGTCTATACAGCCAGTAAAAGAAGAGGAAGCACTGATCTCGTAACAAATGTCAAATAAAGACGATTACAGTTATAAATAGACAATAGGCCCCAGGTGGATGGCGCCCGCTTTCTTTTCAAGAAAATAAAAAATTCATAGACTATACATTGTATTGTTGTCAAATCTTTACAAATAAATTGTTTACTTAGATAATATAATATATATTTTTTTATAATTTGCGAAAAGAGTTCAAGTATTCGACTAGGACAATCTATCTACCCAGTTATTTACCAACTGCCATTCTATTTCGGTGTAATTCCCTGGAAATGACCGCGAGAGGATTAAGTAGATACGTGGATAAGTATAGGAGAGCGATTTAGGTGTTCTTACTTCTTATTACCCATTTACTTCTATTTTAACAGCCGATTCTTTATCAGTAAAAAAACAGAATAAGTTAAAAGGGTGCTTGATTTGAAGAGTAAGATATTGTTAGATTTTATAATAACTCTGATATTAATCTAATAGTCTTCGTTTGAGGTGGTCTTCAAGGTTTTTAAGAGATTTTTCTAAAATATAAAAATACAAGTTATAAATTATAACCTATATTTTATTGTGATGTATTAACGTTCATCAAAAGCCTTTCGGTATAGGTAGATTTTGCGTGAAAAAGTAACAGATACAAACATTAGCACTTAATTAACATAAAATTAGCAGGAAGAAGATTATGTTCATAAACTACGCAATACTGCAAACTTAATTGTAATCGATAACATTTCTGTAACTCTAATTTTGGCCAAAAGAAATCTAATTCACTATAATATCACTAGCTCGACGGTGAAGGAAAACATCGTGAGGAAACCCGCAGGTTCCAGGACCCAGAATTAATTCTGACACATGTCTAAAAGACCCGGTCCGGCGATGGGCTCACCACCTATCACGTTTAGGGGTCCAAAGAATATGTCGTGAAAAGTGGTTATATACAGAAATGGAATACCTCTGCCTACCCCTTCGGGGATAAAAAACGTGAGACTATTGTTTATTAAATCTAATTTTGACTTTGAGAACCGCATTTAAAAAATCTAAATACGAAAATATATAACATTGCAATTATCACCTAATTTCAGCGTTAAAATAGTTAGATTTGCTCGCAAACGCGCGGAGTCCAACTAGAATTAGATAAATAACAAGTTGTAACAACTTCGCCGGGGTATAGTTGTCTGGGCTGGTCAGCGGACCCCTATTTTGGTAACCGCGTGCCTCCTAACTAGCCAACTTTTACTCCCTACTTCTGTTTATTTTCTTTGTACTAAAACTTTCCTTTTGTTGATTTTGAGCTCCGCCCTATTGTGGCGACTGCTTTTCTTTTGATCTGCCGGGAGAGTTCGTTTATAGACGAATGTGGTGAGTAGTAGGTTTCATTAAACTTCTGTAATTAATTAATTATTAGTTGTACTAGTTGTACCTACTTACAGAATTATCCAACTACATTGTGAATGTGTTATGATGAGGATTTTGTCAAATATATCGGTCTTAGGAAGTTAGAGTGTTAGTAGTACCGCCCGTACCGTCACGCTATGTTCAAAAGAGTGAGCAGAACCAGAAGACGAAACTAGAGGTACCTATAGGTAAATAAATAATGTTGAATTTGAATCCGATCAAACAAAATATCAATTTTAGGTACAACTGATAAAAGAGGTATATCGTTTTACATCATATCATATTATAAGTGGTATTCGCTACAGGGTATTAAGTCCCAATTAGCGGGAACGAGCCTGTGATCCGGTTCAAAGCAGATAAAACCGGACGAAACCGGCTGCGGATTAGGCCCAGTACCGTTGTAAAGTTTTAACACCGACACCATCGGCTCTAAATCCGGGCGGCACCAGTTTTTCATTCCATTTGCATAGTTGGTATACCGATAGACCTAACTATAGTTGTTTGTTATCAAAGAGATTTAAATAGGTATACAGGGTGGAATACTCTAAATAACGGAGATACAAAATTTTACCCAAAGGAAACATTCATTTATTTTTAATAACAAATAAAAGTGCCTTCAAAGTTTTGCGAAAATTCGCTTGCCACACCCGGAAATCGAACCGGCTAAAATCTGAAACAATAATACCCTGTACTTTTATGGCATCGATTGATAGAGACAATCATAAGGATCGAATATCTCTTTATAAATCATCATGGTAACTTAAATAGAGCGACCAAAGCGAACCAAGTCCAGTGCGATAATACGAACGACAGCTCACGTTCATACTAGCTGAACCAAATTTGGTAAAACGTAAATATTAGTCAAATACACAAACCTAGAATCGCTTGTCAAATAGAATGGCAAATGTACGGAATATGAAAAAAGAGCAGTGATAGCCCGAACGGTTAAAGAGCCGGCCGAAAATCAGTGAGGCTCGGGTTCGAATCCTGGCATGTACCAATGAGTTTTTAAAAAACTTATGTACATATTTATCACTAGCTCGACGGTGAAGAAAAACATCGTGAGGAAACCCGCAGGTCTCAGAATTAATTCTGAGACATGTGTAAATAGGGTCCGGCGATGGGCTAACCGCCTATCACGTTTAGGGGCCGAAAGAATATACTGGTGAAACGTGGGTATTTACAGAAATGGAATACCTCTACCTAACCCTCTCGGGGATAAAAGACGTGAGATCATTTCTTTTTAATGTACTTGTTTAAACGGAAAATTTTAGACTCGATTTCACAAATTGGTAGTCTGGAATCGGAACCTAACGGACATTTAGGCTGTCTAAATATTGGAAAGTGTTGGCCTTATCAGCTGGCAGGGAGCCAGCTCTAACGACGTCAAAATCTTACTAGTGCCAGTAAGTAGGTACATATTGCTACAATTTCTAGGTAAATTATTCCATACCACATAGATAGGTTTTTGTAAATATTTCTTTATTTTTTAAGCGTCCCACCCCGCCAGATAAGTAGCAAACGTAGGTTTAATTCGCTTTAAAGTGTGGCGTCAATTTACTTATATGATATAATCTCACGCCTTTTATCTCCGAGGGGGTAGGCAGAGGTATTCCATTACTGGATATACCCACATTTCACGAGATATATTGGACCCCTAACCGTGATAGGTGGTGAGCCCATCGCCGGACCGGGTCTATTTACACATGTCTCAGAATTAATTCTGAGACCTGCGTGTTTCCTCACGATGTTTTCCTTCACCGTCTAGTGATAAATATGTAGGTACGTAAGCTTTTGAACTCATTTGTACATGCCAGGATTCGAACCCAAGCCTCACCATCACCACGAGAAGCGGGCTCTATAACCACTGGGCTAGGATTCAGATTGTAGGGTCTAAGAGTAAAAAAAAAATACTATAGTATTCAGCATCAGCCCCTTAATATGTACATGTAAGATTTATGCTTAGGGAAAGCCTGAAAAAATATATTATAGAGCTTTGAATTTAGTTTATTGCTAAGTTTGCTATAGAATGCGAGCGAGGCCGCGGGTAGAAGCTAGTGAAATATGAATATAAGGGCAGCAGACGGTATGAGATGCTCGCATGTTCAGAATGGCGCCACAGATAAGATAGCGGAGTTAAGTGAAAAATAACCGTTTTCGAGCGCGAACGAGCGTTATGCACATTTGCGTGCTCTGGTTAATGCCAGATAAATATTGCGGTTACACAAACTTTACTTCTGGGGCCTTGATAGCTGAAGTTATAGCTCGTATCATGGCTAAGCTATAATATATTATGATTCTACAAGAAAGCATAGCTTTACGAGCTCTTAGGAGATACTAGCGGGTGCCCAGCGGGCGTTGCCTGCGCGGATCCCGTGGGAATTTCCAAAAATCCTTTCGTCGCAGTTGCCTATACCATATATAAGACACCTACATACCATATTTTGTAATTTTCTATATTTTATCGTTTCGGAGTAGTATATATTTAAATTTTTAACCAGTTTTTATATTTCACCGTGGGAATGAGATATTTTCCTGTACTAAAAAGTACTCTAAATGTTGACCCAGTTGACTCTACACAGAATTTACACAGACAGACATTAAAACAATGGTGTTGATATCTAAATCTTTAACCTACCGCAAAATTTTTCAAATATGTTTTATGTAGTACAGACACGATCCCGTTATAGTTCTCATATAATATATGAGATAGTATAGATAATTCACGCAACTTCATACCTCATTGCTCTATATGGAAATTTAATTAACATCAAAACTTATAAGTTACGAATAATATTCCACCTGCAGTTCCACAATACATTATGCCGCAGAAGCTTGCCAAACCAAAACTTCTGGATGTGACTATGTGAAACAGAACCAGTTTTTTGTCTAATATTATTAAGTACTCGTATTTAACCCGTCAGGCTATAATAATGTCTGTTAAAAAACTATTTTTTTATTTCATTTATTATACATAATATATGAAACGGAAATCCTGAAATTATGATAAGATCCTCTCAATAGTCTCAGTGTACGTAGGTACGTTACTTTAGTATAATTTTTGCCTTTTTAATCAAATACTTATCAAGTGTACCTACAAGACTTGTACTGTAAGACCGTAATCTATCAAAAATAGTTTTATATTCTTTAGGGCAACACAACCTTGACAAAAATAATTTAAATTTTACTTTATAGGCAGTACGCTTATTGAATTATCAATTGCATTAACACTGAAACAGCCGAAGTGTTTTAGACCGTTAATAAAGTAGCCACATAAACCAAGAAATCTGGGACAAAGACGTTGAGATTTGAGTCTGAAATTGAATATTATGCGGTAGATCATCTTCATTGTCATATCTTAAAAACAGGACTGCGTGTAGAAAGTACAAAAGTTTAAAAAATCCCCCAAGTAGGAGCCGCGCACACGAAGGGTTTCGGAGTACCGTACAAGATTTATACCGTGAAAATTACGGTTTAAAAGAAACAGGCTTGTAAGAGACTTTTAGTTGTAAGGCTATAACAAAAGAAAAGATTTACATACTTACATACACGTAACATGTATCTGTAACATGCATGTATATGTAACATGCATGTTACAACGAACTACTGCGAGGTCCTTTACAACTATAAAATAACTAAAACTAAATTACCTTATAAACCACAGTGAAATAACCCCTAACACTAACATACAGTTTTCAGTTAAACCTATACAGGAAATAGTCAATTTATTTCCAAATATTAGTAAGATATTGAAAAAAAAAGTTGCAAATTATTTGATTTTATTCAGTCAACATGACATTTCTAGACGCTTGCTTTTTTTTAAAGGAAATGCCAATTGTTCTTTCCGAAAAAAATCAAAATTTGTGGCGGCTCTACACCGGAGGTCAGTAAGTTACGAGTTCATGTTACAATAATTACGGGCGGTAATGACGGCAGTTCAGAACCGTACCCCGCGTAATTAGAATCCGAATCCTTGTAATTTCTGGTACAGATAGCAGCTGCTGTGAAATTGTAGGATGTATCTTATACCTACATTATCATTTTATTTATACTAGTAATGCATCTAAGCCCTCGTCGTAATTCAGAGGACAAGTTTCATGAATGTATGGACAGGACATAGTATCGAGAAATCAAAATAATTATCTATTGTTGATTTATCTGTAGAAATTTGTGGTCATCTTACTTTCAAGCAGCAGTTACCTACAGGCGGACGAGGATATAGTTAGTGCCGTTGTGTCTGCATCTTGTAATTTGACATAGAAAATGAAGCACCAAATTAAAAATACATTTATAAGATTTCTATCCCAATAAAGATGATGCTATAGAATCGGCACTATTAGAGAAAAACCCAAAAAAATTGTTAGCTGCGTCCACGGTGCCGTCAGCAAAATCCTTAGCTCTCCTCCAGGTCTTCAAAATACTTTTCTTTACATGGTCACGTGATGCTGTAACATAAGTTTTAGGTTAAGCATAACTATAGTATTATTTGGCTAGGATATGTTTCGTTTGTTTTCATTTACACATTTTTCGAATATACGTATTTCATTCAGAATACAAACACTCTCTGCAATTTCTATCACTAGTTTTTTATATCTGACCGCAGACCGCAGGCGACTACTACTGGTTTCTATGTATTTTTATGTGATTCTTCAGTAGATGGATTAAAAATGTGTATAAATAATCGAAACTTACAGTTTACTCCTGAAAGTATATTTATTGGCTGCAACACATCTTCAAAATAATTTTTTGATGATTTTGTAACTGCGGATGTTTTAAAAGTAGGTGGTTTTGAAACTGTAGATGTTTTTATTTCAAAATTAGAATTGGGAGCTTTAGAAGTTATCATACTACTGGATTGAACAGAATTTGGAACAGAAGTTTGATTACGTTTTTCTAAAGTATTTTCCAACTTTAAATTCTGATCATTTTGTGGTTCTGACAAATCAGACGTACGATGTGATGACGTAGTTATGGACTCTATTCCTACTGTTTTTAAAGAAACTCCTTTAGTAGATGCATTCTTATAAATTGTTACCCCAACATCACTAAGATTTCGTGTTTCAGAATTATTTTCTGTTCTTCTGTTCTGCGTACTCTCTGGATCTAGCGATGCGGATGTAGAAGTTACGTTTATATTAGATTTATCTTTGTTCGTTGATGATGCTTCAGTTTTAAAAAAAACAATCGTATTTTCTTTAATAGAAGAATTTTTGTTCTCCGTCATAGTGTTGTCTGCCTCATTCATTTGACTAGGTTCATCCACATTTCTACGTAACCGACGCTGATTGATTCCTATACTGGGTATATCAAAAGCATCCAGTTCAATAGCATCTGCAAAGATGACATTTTTAGGTTCAAATTCTATTTCTCGTTGACTATTCATTACCGAAAATGTTAATTCATCATCTTTATTAGATTGAACTTTTAAATATTTTGGTATGAAAATTTTCTTAGTGTCTAAGTTCAAATCTTTTAATTCTGGTAGAGTATGAACTAGTCTTTTTAATATATTATTTGGTTTTGGGTGTTCTTCCCAGGTAGTTGGAAGCATTGATTCAATTTTTAATGTTTTACAAGGTCTCGGGAACTTATCATTTTTTGAACTCATACTTTCCTCAAACACTGGTCTTCTTCTGCTATTTATATTATTAAGTAGTCTTACTCTATGATTTTTATGCTCATTTTGGTTATTATTTAAAGTTATTTGCTTGGACTTCTTAGATTCCATGACAACATATTCTGATTTATCATTGTTTATATTGTCCAGTTCTGATTCTGCAGATTTTATGTCAGATATTTTTGGTGCCTTTGGTTTTATTTCAGTATCAATTGAACTAACTTCTGTGTTATCAAATATTCTATCTTTATGATTTTTTAGGTATTTTTGTATTTTATCTTTTGGATCATCTACCTTTGGGATGATGGGATCAGTATTTGGAACACCAATTGGCTTAGATTTGAATATTATTTTCAATAGCTCTTCAGGGAAATCTAGACCACTTTCTGTATTTTTTATCTCGGGATTTGTTGCTTCAACTTCAATTTCAGTTGGAATGTCATATTTTTCTGAAGACCCCGCGACATATTCTGATGTAACATATTTCATATCAATCTAGAAATAAATATTTTTATGCTTGAGTGTGTCTCACATATCACATTCTATTTAATCTGGTTAGCTACAGTTAGAGTCTTAATAGAGCTTAATCAAGGACAATTGAAAGTATAGTGCGTTTCCAATTTGTTGGTCCACCGGTTAAATATATCCGTCAATTTCAATAAGATTTATAGAAGCAGCATTAATATTATGTAGAACTTATAACTTTGAGCTGTTTTTTCCAAACTCACCCACAACTGTTTGACTTTTATTTGAGTTGCGGTGGAGATTATTGAGAAATAAATTTGAATTTGCAGGCTAAGAATCTTACCAAAATGAAGATGAAGTAGAATTTTACAAGCATCATAGTCGCTAGCTAATTCAAAAGTGCGTTATAATTGTGAATACAATCATTAGCAATAAACTCTTTATGACCTTTTCGAGTTTATTAGCCAACCAATTTTACGTTGTAGTTGGGATTTTGTTATATCATATTTCACGGGTCTATCAGTTTTAACTGTTTTACAATATTATTTTATGTTTTGCAGTGTAACACACAAACAAACTCATCGGGTCGAAACGAATATTTTTCACATTTATAACAAACTCGATGCAGTGTTTTTCTGATGTCAATCAAAAATTGGTAACTGGCGTTATTCAATTAAATTTCTTTTAAAACCTTGTCGTAACTAATTGATTAGTACACTGAGTTTGGCAATAGGCATGATGACTGATTTTTAAAAACCACTCCACGAAGTTTTTACGCATCTACATTAACATATACAAATTATATTTTTGCAAAAAGTACAAGTTTTGACGGAAAATATTAACATAAAAAACATTCATTTAAATTTCGCACCAAAACGCCATATGCATCATGGCCGCTGCTTGTGACGTCACCCTTTCGTAGTCACTTGACAGCTCTCATAGTATTTGATTGTTTTCGTTCGTATTTTTGTTTTTCTTAATACATAATGTTAAATGCAAATGTGTATCGTTGGTGTGGAGTCCCTCTATGTAGTAATACATCCAAACAAACACCGAATAAACTATTTATTAACGTTCCAATGAAGAAAAACATTAGAAAAACGTGGCTAAAACTATTTGCCTTTATAAATCCGGGTTCCATAACTAACGTTTCTTCGTTGTACTTCTGATAGCACAAAAGTGAGACACTTGATGGTTTAGACCGAGAAAATATCAAAATAAATTTAGTAAACAAGAAAATCTGTTGTAAATTCGGGAGAATGCAATGACATTACGAAAGCGTGACGTCACGCGTCTCTGATTGGCGTTCAGATTAAAATGGCGAACTGTTGTGTTTGGACTGTTTATTTTCATAAAATTAAATGTAATCGTATTGTAATTTAAATTATAATGTTGTTTTTTACATTTTATCTATCCTATAGAATCATATAAAATCAAGATCGTGGTGTTTTTTAGTTACAGTCATCATCCCTATTATATTTCGAAATTCTGTTTAGAAATTATTTTATTTGTTCATATAATTCCAGTGTGGATACGTTTTGGTATTAAAACAGCTGTGTGCACTCATTTAAAAAAATCTTTAAATTCATTGAGATACCTACTTACATACTTATTCGTTTGCTTTTTAAATTGTACCTATATAAAGTCAGTTGATGTTATATAATTTGCTACTAGTATCTACATATTGCCTATGTGTATTGTATATTTCATAAATTTTACTTTAATTACAATCATAGACATATCAATCAGTTTTTCAAAAACTTTCGTTCATACTTGTCGATCGTGAGGAAACCAGCAGATCCCAGAATTGATTCTGAGGCATGTGTAACAGTTTCCGGTCCGGCGATGGGCTCACCAGTTGCGTATTTCTTGGAGCGGAGTACCTCTGCCGACCCTCTTGGGGATAAAGGCATGAGATTTTTTTATAGGTAACAAAAAAGTTATATGGGCGCGCCAGATACCACGTTTTCCCACTAAACCAACCACGCGCGCCAGTGCGGGCGGCCGCTCAAATGTAAATTAAATGATGAATAGATACCCGCCCGACTGCGCTTTTGCGGTGTGAAAAAAACGACCACTCGACCATTAATTTGGAGATACGTGGCCGTTGTAGCCCCGTTTTTGCTGTTTACTCAGTTACTGCGTTTTGCTCGTGGGCGGTGTCGATTGGATTTATGGTTTATGTTCTACCCCTTTGTGTAATTACAGACTGTAGGAATATAATTGGAAATTACAGTGTAATTAAAATGCAATTTATTCTGTGTGAATTAAATTAATTTTGCAGCCATAATACGTTACCTATTTTATCGATGGAGAAATGGAAATTAAATAGTTAATGCTTAGTAACGTACTCTTATTGGGTGAAATTGGCATTATTATTATCCCTATTTCTATAGGTCAGTTATTCTAGGAACACATATAGGAAGATGTAGCGACACTACATAGAACGCGCCAATAGAAGACCGAGTTACATAGAACGCGCCAATAGACGGCCGAGTTCTAAACCGCGCTATCGGAGTTTTCTAATGAGTTTGTATAAATACAACTGTCCATCATCAACCGTTGGACCGCGGTCCCCAGGCACGATCACCTCGCCCGGCGGAAGATCTTCCCTTTTCACGATGGAGGAGCATTCCACCTCCGTTCCTCCATAAAGATAATAATATGAGACATTTAAAAAAATATACTTTTTTATTTTATTTCGGAGCCGTCGAAACTATTCCATGACAGTCCTGTAATAGTTCCGTTTTGACACTGCAGTATACTTTCACACAATCAGGTAGTAGAACTCGTTGGTGAAGGAAGACCATCGGACCATCAAAAAGATAGGGAAGTAAGACCAGGAAACCCGTAGGCCATAATAATTGATTGGTTAACACCCCGGACGCCGCACCCACTCACCACATCACGTTAAGCCCCTTTTCACACATACCGGTTGCCGGGTAGCCGGCGGGCGGCGAAGTATATGGCCATCAGTACGTTCGCTTTCATACGTACCGGCGGGCAACCGGGCTATCGGCCATTATACATTTCGCCGCCGCGCCGGGTAGCCGGCGCCGGCCCGGCGGAAACCGGTACGTGTGAAAAGGGGCTTAGTGTCCGAAAAATATACCTACTATTGAAAAGTGGAATGCGGGGATTAGGTATGACTATATTTTTTAAAATTTTGTGTTTAGGAAATTGGTCAGGAAAAGGCTACCTTTTCCTGACCAATTTCCTGATTCAAGTAGGTACTTACAGGCCAAATTATAACGGGAGCTATAAATATGAAACACCGATATAAAGCCGCACCCATATCAAAGTGGATGTCAAACGAATTTAATCCACGATGTTTACGCTTTTATTTATTATTTTACACCTGTCGATTCAAAATATATATTCAGAGCAATAAAATATTGAAGCCTTTTCCACGGCAATGTCCGAGTGGTATAAACAAACGATATTTATAAAAGCAAAATATCACTGTCAGACTCATTCACTCATTCATTCATCACAAAATCTCCGTTAGGGCAGGTAGTTTTCTTGTACGATGTAGGCATCTGCTAAGAAATTGTTTTATAAATTCCCACGGGAATGGGGAAAAACCTGCCTCTTTTTCAGAGGAGGAATAGATGCAAAATTGTAAATATTTTGCAATAAATTTACCAATAAAAATGGTAAAAACTCAATTGTAATTATTAAATCACAAATGACTTATGTCATTACTAACACTAGCCTTAAGTTTTTTTTGTTTCTTTAAATAAGTACTAACACATTATGGATTTTGAATCTGAAATAAAACTTTTTTATTTTTTTATTTAAATATTTAAGCAGAGTCAATCGACCACAATAGACACTTGCTACGACCTGATAAAACAATTTATAAGTTTCAGTTTTTTAACTAAATCCGTTCCATCCTAATAATCCTCGTAGTCGGTCTTCGTAACAAACTAATATAGGAGACAAAATTGGTTTTTTTTCTAGTCCCAACTAAATGCACCGTTGGAAAGTTGAGAATCATTCGGTGAGGGACACGGAAAGGGCGGGCCCATGAACCGATGAGTCAGTAAATCGAACGCTTCGAAAAGGAGCGGTCTAACAAATTGTCAAGGAGCGGGGTAGTTCAGAAACTATGTGGCCGTTTGGCGACTATCGGTAGATGCAGGCCGCAAAACTTTAACCTACTGAGCCAGAACTGGGTTAATATTGTTTGGGTGCATAATATGTACATTGTACTAACGAAAAGTCAGATAAAAAATATGTACCTGAAACCGACGAGCATGTCTACATTCAAGAGTACGCGGAGCTTGATCCATTGGACTTCGTAATATTCTTATTACAATTTCCTTAGAGGTCTGACTCGCACTAAAAGTGTAAAGCTTCATGTGCCCTTGACTGTACGACGATTATTGCATGTGGATGAAACGCGAGCGGTGTGCTAGGTTCGTAGCAGTTGGCGCTGTATTATCTTAGCCTACCCCGTCGGAATAAAGGCTTGAACCTATGTATCTAACATTTAACAATTCTTGTATATACCTCTGTATAAATATATTTCGTGTATCTTGAAATTTTCTGATTAGATAAGGGTTTGCTCTTATTAAGTTTATCTATATATGTGTCATTTCTGAAAAAACATGATTTTATACGAAAAAAGAAACGCTAAGTGTAATGTAATGTGCAATAATGTGAGACTTTCTTTCTTTCTTTGGCGCAGTCTGCCTTGCCTTGCCTTTATATACTGGATGATTTTTTTTACCGTCTGGAAAAAAATATGACGTATAAGATATCTAGAACCGAAGTTATACACGAAATTAATTGTTAAATATAGTCATGTTTAGTGCAATTTACAAAATCTAGAAAACTATACGCACAGTACTGAGCGAGTTAAGGAAGCTACTACATCGGCGGCCTTGAAGAAGACCGATGTCAGCTTTACTTAACACATGTTTAATTGTACTAGTTTTAAGGAGGTTGCTACATCAGCAACCTAGTAAAATAGTAACCTCAACTTTAATCTGTGTTTGGTTTAGTGTTATGTTAGCATTTAATTAGATATAAATACTATTGTAATTAGGATTTAAGTGTTCTTACTCATCGGAGTTATCTCTAATAAACATTACTCCCATAAGTCTGCCTTTCACTTGTTCTTAAGTGGCGCAGCCGGTTGAGCCGTTCCAGTAGGCACCGTCGTAACGCTGTACGCGAGGCAGAATGGAGGACCTCCGAAGACGCTGTCCTGACGACCGTATAGCCTCCGACGGACCAGCTCTACGTGTGTTTCGACGCTTTGGGGACGGACCACGAACCAAACAAATTCTTAGAACCAAGAAGAGGCGGCTTGAGGAATGTTAATTACAAGATACACTCTCCTGAGAAGATCCACGGAGGGGAAAACAAGAATGAAGGTTATGTGAGTAAATACTTGTCACTATCCTTTCCCATTCCTTTCCGTTTATTTAGGGAACTATATTTTTTTTCTATGTTAAATATTTGCTTTTTTTTTAGTAATAATGATCATAAAACTTAAAATAAATAAAAAAATATATATCAAATTTATTAAACGACAATTTTGTAAGTTAAAATAAAACGCGACTGTAACAAATTAAGTCTATGTAGGGATCCGTATAGGTACATCTTCGTAAAAAACCAAGGGACCGTATTATACTGATTTAAAAGACACCTCGCTTTTATTCTTTATAATACCCAAAATAAATCTATTTCTTTGTCACGAAAGACACCTCGCTCGACTGGCAATTTAATAAATACATTAGTAATAATAAATAAAATATTTAGGGATAGGTATTATATATAATTAAGGACACCTCGCCTTGGTATTATATAATACACAAAATAAAATTATTTCCTTGTCACGAAAGACACCTCGCTCGACTGGCAAGTTAATAAATACATAGGTAATAAGTAAAAAATATTTAGGGATAGGTATTATATATAATTAAGGACACCTCGCCTTGGTATTATATAATACACAAAATAAAATTATTTCCTTGTCACGAAAGACACCTCGCTCGACTGGCAATTTAATAAATACATAGGTAATAATAAATATTTAGGGATAGGTGTTATATATAATTACGGACACCTCGCTTTGGTTTTATATAACACACAAAATAACAATTATTTCCTTGTCACGAAAGACACCTCGCTCGACTGGCAATTTAATAAATACATAGGTAATAATAAATATTTAGGGATAGGTGTTATATATAATTACGGACACCTCGCTTTGGTTTTATATAACACACAAAATAACAATTATTTCCTTGTCACGAAAGACACCTCGCTCGACTGGCAATTTAATAAATACTTAGTATAAGATAACAAAACTGAATAAATAGCTAAGATAAATAAATATTAAAGAATGGACGAGACATTAAATCAATTATTAAAATTATACCAATACCTAGGTATACAAGATCCCTTATCTCTAAGAACCCTATTTCCTAAGTACCCATATATAAGTGACAGGTACGAAATACATACCTGTTATACGAAAATGTATGGACATAGTTGAGCAGCTGTTTTTGTGCGAAGATGACAACCCTACGGAGACATATATGGAGCAACTCATGCTTTTGACGAACGAGCTAACTGAATATATGTATATACCTCTACAGACATTACTTTAAATTTCAAGATAAGTTATGGACAGTAATTTTATATGTAGGTTTTTTTTTTATGTTTGTTATACTCATAGTATATATATATGTATATATTTTTTAATTCACTTCGGTTTTTTCTGAAACCTATTCTAGATTCTGAAAAAACCTGTATTAGGGATGGAGAAGTTAAGGAAGCTACTACATCGGCGGCCTTGAAGAAGACCGATGTCAGCTTTACTTAACACATGTTTAATTGTACTAGTTTTAAGGAGGTTGCTACATCAGCAACCTAGTAAAATAGTAACCTCAACTTTAATCTGTGTTTGGTTTAGTGTTATGTTAGCATTTAATTAGATATAAATACTATTGTAATTAGGATTTAAGTGTTCTTACTCATCGGAGTTATCTCTAATAAACATTACTCCCATAAGTCTGCCTTTCACTTGTTCTTAAGTAGCGCAGCTGGCGGTTGTAGGTAGATTGCGCATAATTGGAAGCTACGAGCCTGTTTCTTTTTAAAATACTATTTCAAATATCTCAGTGTGTATTATTGACTACAATTGAGTAATCTATATTAGTTTAAGCAAGAAAAAACATTTTTGAGAAAAAAAATGTTTTTTAAGTAACATTGCCAAATGAATCTATTACACTTACCTATCACACCACATTTTTTTCCATACGGTAAAAAAAGTCACTCTGTATTATAATAATGAATAACGTGTTGTCACATTTACCTAGTTATGCGAGTGACACTAAGCGCAACTTTGCTTAACTAGTGTGATCGTTACAAACACACTGATATCTGGCTACGAGAGCCTACGAGGTGTCGTAAACACAGTTAAATACGTCACGTAGTTTACGGAAGGGAGCAACGCCCATTTTTATTGCATCCGTAGCTAAAGTTTCCTTTGAGGATCACTCAGTAGTGGAAAACTGATGCACTTCCCTTAGCGAAGCCAATCTACACCGACTTGACAGTCTTTGGACTTGGAAATACAAAGACGATTTTTATTTTAAATAAACTTTGGAAGAGTGTTTGAGAGATTTGTCTTAAAGAATCATTTTTCTTCTTGTTATTTTTAATTACTGGTTCACTGTGAAAAGGTAAGAAGTCATTTGGTTAGCTGATTTTTTTTCTTGTCATACTTAGTTCGAAATATAAATAAGTTTTATATCAAAACTATTTTTAGATTTTTTTGTGTTTTATTTAATAATTTTAGAAAATATTTTTTTTAACACAGTATACAGAAAACACGTCGACAGTTTCCGAACAAACTTTATACGAGTGATGAGTAGAAATTGACATTGTGACGTCACACGAGCTCGGCTTAGTTCGGGTACTGTCGGAGTGTTTTCGGTACGGATAAAATTACTTATTTGTTACTAAGAAAACTTTTATTTTTTAGATGAAAAATCACACTTCTCCATGTACGGCTGCAGTAAATCTTCGGTCTTTAGTCTTGAAAGTTTAAAAAAAAAACAGACTTTTAGAAAATAGTTCAAGAGTACCTAGGTAATAGTAGCATCTGTATAAGTTGTATATATATTTTTAAAGCAGTCTGTCAGTCCTTCGGCCTTCAAATGGAAAGGTGGTGCTATTTCTGGAAGTTGGAAGCTGTAGCTTATCTTCTTATCGCTTCAGCACTAACTTGTTGGGAGTATAGTTTGTGCTCGTACACAGTACCAGATCATTTGGCAATAGTTGCGTCGTGCGGTTTCGCGCAGCAATATGAAAACAGCTGATGTCCCTTTTGATTAGTGTAGCTTTATTTAGGTAAAAAATTTCATAATCGGTTCAGTAGTTCCAGAGAATTATCTTATCTTCTTATATTATAAATGCAACCGTTTGTGAGGATGGGTGGACGGTTGTTACTCTTTGACTCAAAAACTACGGAACGGATTTTTTGTAACTTTAAACCTTATACTTAGCTAATACATCACAATATTAACACTCCTACTTTTTACTCCGGAACTCCGACAAAATCACGGACAGAAAGTACCAAGTATATTATAAATACATACGTTCACGCTTTTTTCACAGTAGGTACAGACAATAGACCACCACCTGCTACGATCTTGGCACACTTCTTGCGCTTCATCCACATCCATTAATCGGTTCATAAATGCGTAGGTACAGAGAAAAAATAGGTAAGGAAGCTGTAGGCTGTACAAGCAGAAAGTAGTGGCACCGAAACTAATTAACAAGTAGAACTCCGTCGGAGATTTCGTTAGCGAAACGGTTATTTTTGCTAACTTTGCACTACCACTGCCGTCTACTGCTAATACACACTTTATTAGCTGACTTGGAAAACAAGGGTGCCAGTATACCTATAGTAACAACACCGAAACTTCTAATTGTACCCAAATATTCCGTGTGAAGTACTATTAATTAAAGTCCGCCTTGTGGGAGGCCTATTACAACTCTTTATTGTACACCATAAGTGCTGGCCATATCTCGCGAAGAACCGACAACCGTTGGGGTAAACGTGTTCTGGAGTGGAGACCGCGACTCGGCAAACGTAGCGTAGGACGCCCTCCGGCCAGAGGGGATGACGATCTACGAAAGGCTGCAGGCAGATGCTGGATGCGTCGAGCTGAAGACAGGGCGCTATGGCGCTCATTAGGGGAGGCCTGTGTCCAGCAGTGGACAAATGTAGGCTGATGATGATGATTGTACATCAAAACCAATATGCAATGCGTGACACGATGATTTAAAAAGTAAGTAAGTAAATTGGCGGCCGGTACGCGGTCGCCACTCCTAAAGTTTTGTCACCGTCGGCCATCCGTTCTACGAGCAATGTGCCCCTCCCACTGCCACTTCAGTTTGCCGATTCCTTATCAGTGCCGTCGGTAAACATCTCTGGTGGTCATCGAACACTTTTAAATAATTCAACACCAACTTGACTCAAAGCAAACACGTGATTTCTCAATTAGGGTTGGCCACGCACTTTACTTAAAAAATTATGTGTTTGTAACACGATTTGAAGCCCACATTTCTATGCTTCGCATTTAGCAAGTCGATGAAATTAAGATACAATATAATTTTTAAGCTTGTAATTAAGAAGTTTACACGGACTTTAAATCGGCAACAATATAACCCGTATCTTTGGGTACAAAATAGTTTCCACTTGCAAGAAAACATTTTATACCACTTTTTAGACAACTTTTCATACGGCTGTAAAGATCTTTGGTCCCTTGTATTGTTTTACCGCCGAAACCTTTTGTACCTGCCCATGTCTTTGAAACACCATTCTTCATTTTATCTGTAACGAATAGTGGCTTGTTACATGTGACACACTAAAGCCACGTGTTCATGGTACGAGAGGGCTATTATAAGTTAATAGAACCCCGTCCGATCCACAGATTGCTGGCGTCCGAGTACACTCTGGTCACGTATATTCATGATGCGAGTAGCGTCAAAGTCGATACTTGGTCGGAGCGCGCTCGTACCTACCGTAAAAACGTGACTTTCAAATTTAAAATAACCTAGAATAACTTTCTTCACCTCTTTGGATACATTAGGAAAAAACAACCAAACTGTTTAAATATACATAAATGTGTCTCTTTTTGAAAATTAAACACACTCTGTATTTTACAGACAGATACCTGTTATTGGCATAGTTCAATGTATAATGCTTGCATGGTAAGATTTGGTTCTTTAATACACACACCGGCACAATTAGCGGAACAGAAAAAAAAGGGAGTATTTACGCATTTTTGCGTGTTACTGGCCGGCTAAACAAGCTTTTTTTAAATTTGGGTTTTAATTTAAAAATGGAATACTAAGCGACTGCCCTTTTTTTCATTCTTTTGTTTTAATTTTCATTGATTCATTTTTTCCACCGCTTGTCCGTTTTTAGAAGGTTCGTGAATTCCATTTGAAAAGCTTTGAATTGCAGTTTTTGAGGCTTTTGAGTTTTTTCGCATATTGATAATTTACGAGCATCTAATTATGCCTGATTTAACGCCATCAGAAATCATTAGGGCAGATCAAATGAGGAGAAATGGTCAAACCTACAGATCGATTGCCAGAAGCCTTCGTCGATCGTTATCAACGATTTATCGTAGCATCCAACGATACAGATTGACGAATGCTCTAGTGAGAAGGAGAGGACAAGGCCGGAAAAGGTGTACTTCAAGGAGGGATGACCGTTTTCTCCAACTTCAAGTCCGACGGAACACGAGACTAACGGCGGTGCAGGCTCGAAATTTACTGGAAGAGGTACGAGCAGTAAGGATGAGTGAGCGGACAGTTCGTAGAAGATTCGAAGAAGTGGGTATAGGCTCGTATGTGCCCGCCAAAGCCCCAAAACTTGAGAGACATCATCGCACAAACCGTCTACACTTTGGTCGTGAACATCGTGATTGGGACTTCGACGACTGGGGACAGGTTCTTTTTACTGATGAATGCAGAGTTATGTTAAATCAAATTGATGGAAGGCAGCGAGTATGGAGACGCAAAGGAGAACGGTATATCCAGTCTAATTTTGAAAATACAGTTGCATATGGCGGCGGTTCAATTATGGTCTGGGGAGGAATATGTTTAGGAGCTCGTACGGAGTTAGTAGTGGTCGATGGCGGGAATCTGAATGCTGATCGGTATATCAGGGAGATTTTAGAAGAACATGTTGTGCCATTTGCCCCCTTTATTGGTAACAACTTCATTCTAATGCAGGATAATGCTCGGGCTCACAGTGCTCGCACAGTACAGACATACCTAAACCATGTTGGTATAACGGTGATGGAGTGGCCAGCACGGTCCCCCGATATGAACCCTATAGAACACGTCTGGGACTTGCTAAAGAGGAGTGTAAAGTCAAGAATGCCCCCTCCCAATAATCTCAACGAGTTGCGAAACGCATTACTTGAAGAATGGCAGAGGTTGCCCCAAGAAACCATTGATAACATCATCCGCAGCATGCCCAGACGGATGGAAACCCTCATCAGAGCACGAGGAGGAAACACTCGATATTGAACAGTCATTGAAATTGTTGTTAAACTTTGGAAAATCTTGAATTTTCTGCTGTTTCTCTATAATTAAAAATCGAAGAAAAATGCATTTTGTTTAATTTAATTTTTATTTTTATAAAATTTTAAGTATGGTGTTACAAATGAATGTCAAAACATGTTAATTTAATTGTTGTTTCATTTTAAATAATATATTGTTTAAAAATTACATTCATTGTTCTAAATTCCCTCTTTTTTTTCCTTTTTTTTTCTGTTCCGCTAATTGTGCCGGTGTGTGTAGTTTTTGAGTTTATTCGTAACAAACATACAAAAATACAAATCTTTCCTGTTAATAATATTAGTATAGATAAAACATGAAATGCTATCAAAGTCATCTTTTTGTGTTTTTTTCTATTTTCCTAAATAAGAATCGCGACATAAAATTGAACAAATAATATATTTGGTATTTTATTTATAGGAAACACAACAACTAAAGTTAGATAATACGCGACGTGACGTATTATATGACATATTATACTATGCACTTTCAATTGACGATGATGTTGTCAACCCAGAAGTTGAACCTCCACAAACAGTAAAAAACTTAGACTTGGATAACCTACACACGTCGCAAAAGAGTAAATTGGAATCTGAATCAGAATATGAATCAAGTGAAGAAAATTATAGTAATGAACCACTTGAAAGAAAACGTAACCTCGACAAATTATTTGACATAGGTCGTCCTCGACCAGATGGAAGTACAAAAAAATTTGCGTACGCTGGCTCTGATGTCACAACAGCAGACAAAAGTATCATTAAAAACACACTAATGTTTCCACCGCCAATTAGCGGAACAGAAAAAAAAAGGAAAAAAAAGAGGGAATTTAGAACAATGAATGTAATTTTTAAACAATATATTATTTAAAATGAAACAACAATTAAATTAACATGTTTTGACATTCATTTGTAACACCATACTTAAAATTTTATAAAAATAAAAATTAAATTAAACAAAATGCATTTTTCTTCGATTTTTAATTATAGAGAAACAGCAGAAAATTCAAGATTTTCCAAAGTTTAACAACAATTTCAATGACTGTTCAATATCGAGTGTTTCCTCCTCGTGCTCTGATGAGGGTTTCCATCCGTCTGGGCATGCTGCGGATGATGTTATCAATGGTTTCTTGGGGCAACCTCTGCCATTCTTCAAGTAATGCGTTTCGCAACTCGTTGAGATTATTGGGAGGGGGCATTCTTGACTTTACACTCCTCTTTAGCAAGTCCCAGACGTGTTCTATAGGGTTCATATCGGGGGACCGTGCTGGCCACTCCATCACCGTTATACCAACATGGTTTAGGTATGTCTGTACTGTGCGAGCACTGTGAGCCCGAGCATTATCCTGCATTAGAATGAAGTTGTTACGAATAAAGGGGGCAAATGGCACAACATGTTCTTCTAAAATCTCCCTGATATACCGATCAGCATTCAGATTCCCGCCATCGACCACTACTAACTCCGTACGAGCTCCTAAACATATTCCTCCCCAGACCATAATTGAACCGCCGCCATATGCAACTGTATTTTCAAAATTAGACTGGATATACCGTTCTCCTTTGCGTCTCCATACTCGCTGCCTTCCATCAATTTGATTTAACATAACTCTGCATTCATCAGTAAAAAGAACCTGTCCCCAGTCGTCGAAGTCCCAATCACGATGTTCACGACCAAAGTGTAGACGGTTTGTGCGATGATGTCTCTCAAGTTTTGGGGCTTTGGCGGGCACATACGAGCCTATACCCACTTCTTCGAATCTTCTACGAACTGTCCGCTCACTCATCCTTACTGCTCGTACCTCTTCCAGTAAATTTCGAGCCTGCACCGCCGTTAGTCTCGTGTTCCGTCGGACTTGAAGTTGGAGAAAACGGTCATCCCTCCTTGAAGTACACCTTTTCCGGCCTTGTCCTCTCCTTCTCACTAGAGCATTCGTCAATCTGTATCGTTGGATGCTACGATAAATCGTTGATAACGATCGACGAAGGCTTCTGGCAATCGATCTGTAGGTTTGACCATTTCTCCTCATTTGATCTGCCCTAATGATTTCTGATGGCGTTAAATCAGGCATAATTAGATGCTCGTAAATTATCAATATGCGAAAAAACTCAAAAGCCTCAAAAACTGCAATTCAAAGCTTTTCAAATGGAATTCACGAACCTTCTAAAAACGGACAAGCGGTGGAAAAAATGAATCAATGAAAATTAAAACAAAAGAATGAAAAAAAGGGCAGTCGCTTAGTATTCCATTTTTAAATTAAAACCCAAATTTAAAAAAAGCTTGTTTAGCCGGCCAGTAACACGCAAAAATGCGTAAATACTCCCTTTTTTTTCTGTTCCGCTAATTGTGCCGGTGTGTGTACTTGACCGATTTTAAAAATTCTTTGGCCAATGGAAAGCTCGAAGATTGCTGAGTAACATAGACTATATTTTATTCCCGTATTCCCACAGGAACGGCAACAATTTTATAAGCAAGTCTCACATGTGCGGCATATCACAGTGACTTTTGACCCAATGACTCACGGTCCTGCGACACAGTATGTGTGTCCCTTGTACATTACTGATCTTCCAAGCTATCCAACTGTGTATATCTTTAATTTTATTATAATTCTTAACCTATTTTCTTACAAAAATAAATAAATAAAATATCCCGCCTTTGATCCCCGAGAATTTACTTGCAAAACTATAGATGTAATTAATTTGGCGATTTTCGGACCACTACCTATAATCATATTAATTATCATTGATTGCATTCTACAATCAATCAATAATCTCACGCCTTTTATCCCCGAAGAGGTAGGCAGAGGTGAACCCATCGCCGAGGTGCTGTTACATAATGTGTATCCTTACCATGTTTTCTTTCGCCGTCGAGCAAGTGATAAATATACCTAGGTTTTTAAAAAAAACTCATTGGTACATGCTAGGATTCGAACCAGAGCCTCACGAATGAGAAGCGGTCTCTTTAACCACTGCGCTTACAATGCTCTACGCACATTATACAATTATTATTATGCTTTAATCTTCTATAAATGTACAAAATATAATGTTTCTTACCGCTATTAAAATGAGGCATAATATACTGAACATTTTTAAGAGCAAAATCATTTACAAAAAGCAGCTGCAATTCAATTTATTCGTTATGAGACTAAATAAACACATTTCAATTCAAAAAAGCGTGTTTTCTATATTAATAGCTATTTATAAACATTATTATTTACTTATACTGAGTTGCATAGTTACAAAATCAATGGTGTGTTTTTAATTAAACATGTGTGTATTTTATAATAATACCAATGAACGTGGAATTAATTTATTAAATTGTTACAGTTTAATTAATACATGCTTAAATTTGTTCGATTTATTACGTTCTTAAAAATTGCTGATTCATTGTTTTTAAGACATACAAGAACTGTTTGTAACTTGCAGTTAGTGCGTAGAGGAAGCAATATAACACCCAAACTATTTTCTTGTCATCAGCTGTGTCGGTTGTACCTACTCATTGCTGTAGTGAATACCTACATATAAGTTCGGTATGACACAATGGAGTTCTTAGTCGGTAGTAAATACTTTGAAATGATAATGTTAGTTGTTGGAAGCACGGAAAGTCAGAGAAAATTTTCCTGAACAAATTTTTAGATAAATTGTCAAATTTTCCTTTAGGATGCTATGTTATTTAGGAAAAAAATAACCCTTATGATTAACCCTTCCAACCGTTATCATAAAATGCATATGTTCTATTTTTGGTAGTTCTACTTATTATCCATACGTATAATAAATTTCTAACGGGACCATGTCTGTACATAAAATATTTTTGGAAAATTTTAGTGGTAGGTAGTGTAGATAGTTATCGATATAGATACCAAAACACGAATTTTTGAAATTTTTTTCTGTCTCTCTGTGCACGCATCACGCACAAACTACTGGACGGGTTCAATGAAATTTGGAAATTAGATAAATGAGTACCCGAGTCAATATCTAGGGTATTTTATATTCCAGAAAAATATATCATTCCCACGGGATAATATAAAAACTGGTACTTCTTAAGCCAATAAAATAAAACACAATTGATTTTTAATTGTTATTGGGCGGTGTCCACCGCGCGGTGCTCGACGAATTAAAAAGAGAAATACGTAGTATTCCGAAACGATTATACCTAAGAAACTTGAAATATGGTAAGTAGGTCTTGAAATATGTATTAGGAAACCGCTATGAATGAATTTAGAATAAAATCCTACGGGAACGGGAATAACAGGATCTTTTGGAACCTATATATAAATTGGGTGTGCCAATTGTCTTGTCATATCCATACTCTTTTCTGCTTTACTGCTATTTTCTTTTTTAATAATGTCTTGGTGACGTTTTTGATATTTATTCAATACAAAGGGCAATATAATTTTGTATTATTATTGGAAGGATGAAAGAATTAACAGTTACTAAAATGAAGTACCTAGTTGATAAATAGTAGATTGTTATACAAGGGTCGGAAGGAATCAATTCCCATACAAGGTATTTAGACGCCCGAGCGCAGCGAGGGCGGATATAGTCCGAGTAGGAATTGATAACTTCCACCCGCGTTAAACACTCTACTTTTCATTTCGAATTCAAGGAAAGTAAACAAAAAAAAATTACAATTTTACAAAAATTCAAACATGCAAAAACGCAATAACACCTACAAAAAATAATATACAACCAGAGGTTGGAAAAAAGAGATTTTTTTTCTTTTAAACGTCTTTGAATACTACATCATAGAGTACCTAACCTAAATAACATTACAAAAATAATATACAAATCCTTCCTCTTTATATTATTATGTACTTTTAGCCGAGTAATAGTGTTCTGTGCTTATTAGTGTCTATGAAAAACAAGATTTTGAATTTCGGAACAGCTTATCAAATTATTACTCTTTTTTGAATTTTAAATATGGAACGCGTACCGCCCCGCGTGTGGGCTATTTTCTGTTGTTTATACTTACACTCACAAGGCCGCACCTTTTTTTCTTATTCTAATTGATGTAAAAAGTTTCGTATCCCTACTAAGAACCCAAAGAGGTTGGAAGAAAGTCATTCTCTTTCATAGAGAAACTTTTTCTTTAAACATCTTTGCCAAATGTAGTACTATTTTTTTTTAATTCATTCCCGCCCTAAGGCCGGAAGCAATTACTATGAGTCTTTCCCGACCAAGGGCGGGAATCACAGCCCTGAATCTCTCTGTGGTGGGAATCATCGCTTCCGACCCGGTACTCAGATCAAACATACACTACTTTCCGAGTATGAGATATGAAAAAATACTTTCAGAAGATCATGCTGAAACTGACATTACAAAGCTTGAAATCTAATACATAATACAGAACAATACTCGTACCAACGTCATAAAAACAGAAGGAATCCACGTACCAAGGTCAGACATCCTTCACACATTCTGTTACACCAATGTTCACGCATCACGCAAAAACATGGAGATAACTGAGTAACTGGGTCAACATGAGTACTTTTTACACCGGAAGAATGTCTCATTCCATAAAAATTTAAAAACTGGTTAAAAAGAGAAATACGTACCTACTAAGCCGAAACGATGACACCTAGAAACTTGAAATATGGTATTTATTTTTGTATGTAGTACTATCACGTCCCGTGACAGAATGCAGACACAATATGCTTCTATTACCTATTGTCTTCGTCTTAGCTTTGGCATCTGATGCTTGAGTTTACTGAACTCCCCTCTAGCCAAGTGGCAGTGCACAATCTAATCGAATGTTCTTTTGATTGACATGTATGGGATTGACAGTAGCCTTAGCGCTCGTTGGCAAGTGCTTATGTCAATCCCATACTTGACAATCTATAAGAACATTCGATTAGATTGTGCTATACCACTTGGCTAGGGGGGCTGGTATACACAGCATTTTTGTAGAAGCTAAACAAGCCATATACAAAACTTTTCGCTTTATAATGTTAGCGTAGATGAAATAGTAGAAAATATGACGGAAATATTTCAGTGGAATTCCCAAAGTATGTTGAACTTAGAGTTTATTTTAGAGGAACGGCGGAGGAGAGCGCTCAAGTTATGATTGGGAGATCCTTACCTTACCCGGTGAAAGAATTAAGTGGATACGACAGATCAAATTATTTATTAAGAACTCATAATACTTAATAATAATGTGTGAGACGTCATTTACACACGGTTATTTAAATTAGACGCAACTGATAAAACTACTTAAAAACAATGTAAACACCAGTACACGAAACCAAATGACATGAACTCGCACACAAATGTTGTTACACATAAAACACTATTTATTTGGGTAGCCAAAGGTATATAATTATATTTATTAGTGCTCCGTTCGTGGAGACAGGATACTCATCTATCTTAACGAGTATATTCATTATAATATAAATAACAAAATTAAATTCAATATATAAATGTAAAATTTCTTCCATCAACTGCTTCCGCCAACGTTTTAGTTAAAAATAACATCATGTACCTATTATTTTCTGAATTGACAATATTTGGTCTGGGATTGGCATGACATGATTATCAATTGTTGGTACGCTTTTTAATTTAACTTTAATGTTGGTGTGTTAGTCTAGGTCAAATCTAGCAACATTATTTTAGACCGCATACTAACGTCCCATTGATCTAAATTTTTTCTTACTTATGTAAATTCGGTGACAGTACGATCTGATACCGAGCTGTACTAATTAAATGGCTCGTAAATCCCTCGAGTTTATACTAAATTGAGTTGTTTGATGAGTGTCACAAATACATAAGTGTTATTTAGTTTTCATGAGCTATAATTACTTATTATATTACTTACTCTGACGGCATGTCCACGACATTCTTCATGAAATTTATTCGGAGTGCAGTCCAAGTTGTTTCGAGTTAAATAAAGTTTTCTTTAGTCGTATGTAGTTGTATTTGCGACTAATGATGTATGTCATCAACGGACTTGTGTGTACTACAATTTAAACACGGTCTGTGAATGAGGAACTTGGCATTAAGTTTGTTTTATGAATATACGAGATTGCGTTCCGTATTCGCTGCAGTTTCTCGACTAACTCTTACACTTTTGGTTTGACCTTTTAGTACAGGGAGTTATATTTTAAGGTGAGAATAGGATGTAAAACTGTCTTACTATAGTACTTTACATTACTTGACCCTGTAAAAAATAAAGAATTAGTGATTATTGCGACCGCATATTACTGGACTGGTTCTTTTACACATGTCTCAGAATTAATTCTGGGACCTGCGGGTTTCCTCACGATGTTTTCCTTCACCGTCGAGCTAGCGATAAATATTGGAAGGAATTTATTACAATAATTCTATTTTCTAAACCGTAATTATATTAGGTTTCACTGATAAACACTGTTATAAAATGAAAATTTAATAACAAAGTTTAGAAATCTAACGGTGTTTAAATCGGATAATTTTTTTTTTCTTTACATTCCGAAATCATGTAGTCAAAACCAATGCATTGGCTGTAATGTCAAAATCACTTTTGTACCTTATGTAAAAAAACAGTATATTAAATAAGAATTAACTGAAAATTAGATGATGGCAGTCAAAATATTTTAAGAATCGCCGTCTCTTGTCATCGAAATATAATGACTTTAATCTTTTCACGGAGTCAGCGGAAATTTTAATTATATTCCTCGGAAAAAGCCTCTAAAAAGTATAAATTTATATCAGTTTGCGGGTTCCGTGGTTACATTATTATTAAATATGCTCTTACGTTTAGCGCCAAGGGTGTCAGAAGTATTTAATTTCTGGATACATACATAATCTCAGGCCTATTTCCAATTGGGGTAGGCAGAGACAGGATATACCCCCTAAAAAGACTGGGATTTTGGGACCTAGCGGGTTTCCTCACGATGTTTTCTTCCACCGTTAAGCTAATCTATATATATAAAACGATAAACTGACCGACTGATTGGTGATGTATACCACTGGGTATAGAGACTTGAAATTTTGCACATAGATAGCTTATACAGTGTAGGCATCCACTAAGAAAGGATTTTACAAAATTCAACCCCTAATGGGGTGAAATAAATGTGCGCGAGCGAAGCCGCCGGTAAAAGCTATGAGAAATATTAAAGTAAGTTTTTGAAACATACCAGTACCTGCTTATGCCTGCTACTGTAACATTTTTTTAATAGTGCAAATATGCGACAAATGCACATTTTTTGATTGAAATTTTTTAAGCACAAACTTTTAAAGTGGAAATTTGTAATTAGTCTCACTTAATAATTATACTCATAAACTTTCGCACGTTATGTACGCCGTAGATTTATTAATAAATAAATAAATATACTCGTATTAGTTACACAGGATTGAACCCGAGCCACACGTATGAAAAGCGGGATCACTACCAACTGGACTTGAATGTCATTATATTCAACTGACTCTAAAACGGAACCATTCAGAGCAGTTTCTGGACGCAAATTCGAAAATTCGTCGTCCGTCTACTAAATTATGATCCAATTTCTAGCGGAACCCTAGAAACTGCCGGCGATGATGACTCCCACGTAATTGGAATTATCTCGGCGCAAATTCGAGGTTTTGAATAATGAGTCCGTAAACGAGGGAGGTAAGAGGATTGGGGTTTTATTAAAATGTACTTTTGGGGGACAGTTGGACACCACGTCCATTTGAATTTGGAATAGTAGGTATGTCACAGGGTTATTGTAAAAGCCGTGATGTTATAATTTCACTACAGGTATGTGTAGGTAATAATAATAATAATAAATTGTGGAACACAATTTACACACCGCTATTCAGTCCCAAACTAGGCAGAGCCTGTGCTATGGGTACTAAACAAGTGATAAACATACTTAAATAAATATTAAACACCCAGACACGTAGCCAGCAGACATGTTCATGCGCACAAATGGTGTGCATCTGGATTGAGGGCCCACTTTTTAAATTATTGCGAAACGAAATGATAGTTACAGGGCATTTACTTAAAATTTTGTAAAACCTAAAGCAAAGATTCTTAAATTTCTTAAACGTGAATCAAAAGAGTTATGGTCAAATAGCTTGGGCCCTCAATCCTGACGCCTGCATAAAACGGCATAGTCGAATCTCAGAAAGTACTATCCCTGGGATAATAATTTTTATTCGAGTATTTAGTTAGGAATTTCTTAAATACATTAAGAAATTGTCAAGTCTTAAGAATGCGACAATACAGATTTATGGCGGTTTAGCTTGGGCCCTCAATTCATCAATTTTGATATTGTAGAATCAGCAAAAAATATGAGTTTTTCTAAGGAAAGATATTAATACGACTATAATATATTTGAGTTCCATATCTCGGAAAATTTGTTAAAAAGAAATAACGACACAAAAGTTAATTGTTAAAAAGTTATTGAAATTCGTATTTTTTCAAAACGTCTGAACTGAGGGCCCAAGGTTTTTGTCAGTATTGACTAGGCTAAGCCTTCTACACTACCGCACTTTAGGCTAAGTATTTTAACAAATTTTTAACTAAAAGGCTACAAAGCGTCCATTCTTCTAAGTGCCGTACTTTAGGAGAAAATTGATTTTCGATGTTTTATATGAGAAAATTCAGTAGGGTGTATATGATTTTGTTACTTTTTTGAGACAAATCAGCATGTACCCTCATACAAGATATTTCATAAGTTGTTGTCGGAAGCGATTACGTTTTGTGTGATCCAATAATTACTATAGGGTGTTATTTAAATGGTTATCATAGTATTCGTATTTTTGACGCCAGACGTACGCGCGTCCCCGTCATGTTTTTTGTTTAATTTTCATTTTGCTGTGTATTTCGGGTTTTGACTCATATTAGTGATAGTATAATATAATTATATACATACTATTTCATATGTTTTGGCAGATTATAATGTAAAAGAATAAAGATTTTGTCAGGGTTTCATATTATTTTTATTTTCTTGTTAAAAACAAATTAAGGTTACCCTTATTTGTAAGCTAAGTATGTAAAAATGTTATACATAAAACAACTCTAACGGGGCCGTGGCTGTATATGAAATGTTTTTTGAAAATTTTAACGAGTCTATTTTATCTAGTCTATATAATTATCGATATAGATACCAAAACAACATTTTTTTAAATTTGTGTCTGTCTGTCTGTCTGTCTATATCTGTCTGTCTGGTTGTGCACGCATCACGCAAAAACTACTAGACGGATTTGATGAAATTTGGTATGGATATAACTGAATACCCGGGTCAACATCTAGGGTACTTTTTATTCCAGAAAAATATCTCATTCGCACGGGAAAATATAAAAACAGGTGGAAAAAGAAATCGTAGTCGACCGCTATGAAGAGATTTTTGGAAATTCCCACGGGAACGGGAATAAACCGGATCCGCGCAGGCAACGCCGATGGGCACCCGCAATTTCTAATATGTTATGTAGGCGTCTTCTATGTCGTAAACAACCGCTATGAAGGATTTTTTTGATATTCCCAAGGGAACTGGAATATACTGGATTGAGGAATGTTTTGATTTTTTGTATTAAAAAGGCTCCGATACTATCGGTTTTACCGATTTAAAAAAATCTTTTGCCAGTGGAAAGCGTACTTTTCTGGGAGTAACATGTGCTATAATTTTCCCACGGGAACAGGCCTAGACCACGTAACCGATTTAAAAAGTTCTTTTACCAATGGAAATATACATTATCAGGGAGTAACAAAGGCTATATTTTATTCCCGTATTTTCACGGGAACGGGAACTACGCGGATGAAACCGCAAGGCACTGCTAGTTGTTAATATACAGGGTCATAATTTTAATACGTCCAATACATAATTTCATTGACTATTGGCACTTTCTTATTTTATTTTTCCACGCATACGTAGGTGAAGGCACAGCACAGCTAATCGTATATAATTATATCGAGCTTTATATATTATATACAATATGTAACAGAATAAGTGCAATTCCTGAAATTAGTTTGTTCAGTATCGACTACATATTCGATTTCATCTATTTTTAATATGTGTTAAATTTTTCCGAAAAATGAATTAGCATGGCTGAATTTAATGCTATCTTTTGAAATCGTACTATTATAGAACGATATTTAAGAAAATTGGACAACTAAAGTTCGATTGCATCTTTTTTTATATTAATTTACTAACCGGGGTGTATGAGGAATTGCGCTTTTTCTGTTACGCGTTGTATAATTATATATATTGTATCTGCGCTTTACAAAATACTACTTACATGATCACAACGAATACTTGTTTATACTTACGATAAACATTATGGTCACCCTACTGAATTTTCTCATATAAAACATCGAAAATCAATTTTCTCCTAAAGTACGGCATTTAGAAGAATGGACGCTTTGTAGCCTTTTAGTTAAAAATTTGTTAAAATACTTAGCCTAAAGTGCGGTAGTGTAGAAGGCTTAGCCTAGTCAATACTGACAAAAACCTTGGGCCCTCAGTTCAGACGTTTTGAAAAAATACGAATTTCAATAACTTTTTAACAATTAACTTTTGTGTCGTTATTTCTTTTTAACAAATTTTCCGAGATATGGAACTCAAATATATTATAGTCGTATTAATATCTTTCCTTAGAAAAACTCATATTTTTTGCTGATTCTACAATATCAAAATTGATGAATTGAGGGCCCAAGCTAAACCGCCATAAATCTGTATTGTCGCATTCTTAAGACTTGACAATTTCTTAATGTATTTAAGAAATTCCTAACTAAATACTCGAATAAAAATTATTATCCCAGGGATAGTACTTTCTGAGATTCGACTATGCCGTTTTATGCAGGCGTCAGGATTGAGGGCCCAAGCTATTTGACCATAACTCTTTTGATTCACGTTTAAGAAATTTAAGAATCTTTGCTTTAGGTTTTACAAAATTTTAAGTAAATGCCCTGTAAGTATCATTTCGTTTCGCAATAATTTAAAAAGTGGGCCCTCAATCCAGATGCACACGCACAAATGTTGATCGGACCCGCGACCTCCGACTCAGAAGGCAAGGTGAATACAAACTGAGCCAACAGGTCCGTCTAATCGTATTTGCGTATCGAACGGACTTATGTCTTCCTCTCCATTTGATAAAATATCACGAGACAATCAATACAGTTTGTTTTAGTTTTTTATTTTGCTTTATTTTCTTTGTTGGTTTTGAGTAATCAAATAAAATAGTTTCTTTCTATATATAAGAAGACACTATTAAGTTAAAGAAGTTCTACGATTTTCTCTGTGGGTCCAATCTTACAGATCCTCTCGTAGTCAGGGTTCCACCATTTTCTGAAGTTCTGTACTATCGTTACTTCATCCCGTTTCTCGTTCATCAATTTGCACAGTGTGCAAACGTCCGGAACTTTTGGGCTTTCTTTGTATTCGTAATGGTTATGCCACCTGGAAGTTGGAATAAATCTTATATTCGGTTGAGGTTAGGTTAGGTTAGTAAGTTACCTATGGTTTTGTATAATTTTTGTGTCTTGTTGTGTCCCTGATGGGTGCTATGTACGGTCTCGCGATCACTAACTGCATCGTTTTCCTTATGCATAGCTGATATACAAAATCGTGAATTGACTATGCCCTTATTAGATTTGTTCAAGAAAATAGTAGGTATACCCAAAGATCACAAGACCGTAGGGAGGAAGAGATTTTATTCGGTGACTGTTAAGATGACACTTCGCAGCCTCTCATGTGATCGAGCGTGGACTGTATTTTTGTATCTTCTGGTTGTGGTTGATGGCGGATTAAATGATAAATCAATATTAAAGAATTGGACATGCACTATATTTCATGTTACACATTTGAAGGCAGAATGTTGCCACATTCTAAATTATATACAAACATTTCAGTGTTGCCATATTTGCAACATGCTACGGCCCACAAGGAAACTAAGGTCTTTATTATGAGCCTATAAAATGATTAACAATAAAATAACACATGAACCAAACCCTGCATGAAATACATGTTTAAAAATTAATTATCAATCGGCAATAAACAAATCTTATGTATAGAACGGGTATGAGTATGCTTATTTGGAGTAATTACCTCTACAGCTCTTACTCTACCGTCTTGGCCGGGAAATAACTTTACAATTCTTGCCATTGGCCACATCATAGAAGGTATGTTATCATCTTTGAGAACAACTAAACTACCTAGTTTTACATTACATTTGTCAAACATCCATTTTGGCCTGTTTTGTAAAACATTTAGATAATATTTGTGCCAGGATTTCCAGAAAGACTGCTTTAACTTTGTACACAATTGCCAAAATTTAAGTCTATTTTGTGGTATATCACATACATCTTTCTCTGGGTACATTGTTAGTGAGCTACCTATAATAAAATGTCCGGGCGTTAAATAACAAAAATCGTCATCATGAGGATTTGACGAAAGTGGTAACAATGGCCTGGAGTTAAGTATTGCTTCAATTTCGGTAAGTACAGTATTGAGTTGTTCATAAGTTAATACAGTCTTTTGTAGCACTCGTTTTAAGTGATATTTAGTGCTCTTTACGGCCGCTTCCCAGAGACCACCAAACGTGGGTGAGTAACTAGGTATAAAATGAAAGTTTATGCCCCGCTGCGAGGCAAATTCGTAAACCTGCGCTTGGTGACTCCGTGAAGACTGCAGCGAGTGAAGCTCAACTAATCGGGTCCTCGCACATTTGAAAGTACTTGCATTATCGCAGTGAATTTCCGTGGGCAGCCCTCGTCTCGAAATGAGCCTCCTAAAGCACGCTAGAAATGTGTCGGTGGTTAAATCCGAAGCCAGCTCTAAATGCACGGCTTTCGTAGCAAAGCAAACGAACACGCAGATATAACCTTTTCCTATTACAGATCGTCTAACGCGAGAGAGCTTGATGTCAATTGGCCCAGCGAAATCCACTCCGATTTTCTCGAAAGGACGACTGGCCACTGTTACACGGCTAGCCGGCAAGGACCCCATCAGCTGTTTGGCCACTGTGGCCTTTTGCCTGAAACATACAATACACTTATGAATTACTTTTTTAACTTCTAATAAACCATTTATTATCCAAAACCTTTGGTTTAAGTTTGCAAGCAGAAGTTTTGGTCCTGCATGCAATAACCTTTCATGCTCACTTCTGATTAACAAGCTAGTAATAAGAGAGCCCCTGGGCAGTATCACTGGATGCTTTCGATTGTAAACAATTTCGGCGTTATGCAACCTACCACCCACACGCAAAAGCCCTTGTTCATCAAGAAAAGGATGCAAATTAGCTATATTGCCCTTCATATTGTTTCCCTTATTAATGTTTTCAATTTCAGAATGAAAATATTTACATTGCTCATACTTAATTAACAACATAAGCGCATTATTCAATTCAGAACTGCGTAAAAAACCTGTGTTCGACCTTTCATTCTTTTTATTTACGTTATTTAAAAATCTTAATATGTAGGCGAAGGGTCTGACAATCTTGTGAATATCTGAATAGTTATACAAGCGCGTGAAAATGTACTCTAGTGGATTTATGTTTTGACATACCAGGTTGCTGGAGAGCACAATGAAAGGCTTCATCTCTGGTACGTCATGAGGGACGTTAACTCGACAGGAAGCAAAATCATACTCACTGTTTTGGAGAAATTGTGGCCCCTGCCACCATAAGTCACAACCTCGCAACTCGTGGGGTCTGACTCCTCTACTTATGAGATCAGCAGGATTGTCCTTTGTATTAACGTATAGCCAAGTCCACTCCGAGGTACTTTGACGAATCACATTTACTCTGTTTCCTACATATGCCTGAAGTTTTGTTAGTTCAGTATTTAGCCATGCAAGAACTATTTTTGAATCGCTAAACAAATACACATTTGCTATATTGACCTTTAGCTTTATAATATCATACGTTTTGACTATCAACTTTGAAAGCAAAAGTGCAGCATTCAATTCAAGCCTGGGTACTGTCAAACCCTTCTTTTGTACGGGATTGATGCGTGATTTTGAACAAAGCAAATGTGAACTAGTTTTACCTGAAGTATTGGTGAGACGCAGATATACACAGCACCCGTAGGCTGTCGTGCTAGATGCGTCTGCGAAACCGATCAGCTGTGTTGTGTCTTTATCTGAAAAACTTATGTTCCTCTGTAATAAGATAGGTTCCATTGCAGACAAATCAGCTGTAAATTGTAGCCACTCCTGTACTATATTTGGAGGTGGACTAGCATTCCAATCAATGTTCAGTAACCATAACTTCTGCATTATGGCCTTCGCAGTCACTACAATAGGGCTTACAAAACCCATTGGGTCGTAAAATTTCCCTATGTGACTTAATATATTCCTTTTTGTAACCTTTTCGGGTTTGAATTTTTCTGGAGACGAAATAATGAAATAATCATCCTTTGTATTGACCTGCATCCCTAACGCTTTCATATTGTAGTTATCTTTTTCAAGGTCTAAATTATCAAAATACTGCTCGTTCGGCTGTATCCCAGACAATACTCGTTCATCATTGGAAGCCCATTTGTGAGTGTTGAAACTACCTAGTTTAAGTAAACCGCAGAGCTGGTCTCTGGCTTCTATGGTTGTCTTTAGCTCGTTATTACAGTAGATCACATCGTCAACATAACTATTATTTTTAATTATAGATGAAGCTAGAGGATAATTGTTTTCAAACCTCATGGCTAACTCAAGTAAGCAACGTGTTGACAAAAAGCTAGAGCTTTTTAGACCATACGTGACAGTATCTAATCTTATGCACCGAATGGCTTCCGTGGGATTGTCCCTCCACAGTATATTTTGTAGGGATGAGTATGCAGGATCAACCCTAATGTTACGGAACATACGTCTTATATCGGTAGTGAATGTATATCTTCCTAAGCGAAAAAGCATAATTATATCAAATAAGTTTCTTTGAACCTGTGGTCCATTAAGTTGTAAATCGTTTAAAGATATTTTCTTGTTAGTTTTCATTGAACCATCAAAGACCGTACGTAACTTTGTGGTTTTTCTATTCTCATCAATAACTGCATGATGCGGGAGAAAATAAACCGCTTGTTTATTTAATTCATATGACTCAATGTCAACATAGTGACCGTGATTGAGTGACAGATATTCATGTACGAAGGATTGATACCTTATGAATAATTCTGTATTTGCATGGAGTTTTTTCTCCAAATTAAAAAATCTTTTTAGAGCGAAATGAAATGACTCTCCTAGGACCTCATTTACTTTTGATAAGGGCAATTTCAATGGCAAAGCCACTTCGAATTGATTATTATTCAATTTTACAGTACTTTGAAAAATATTTTCACAGAGTTCCTGTTCCGAAGTATTTTCAGGGAATATTTCAGGGACCTTTTCATTTGTCCAAAATTGGGAAATCGTGTCGTTGAGACTTAGTTCGCATTTCAATACTACTTTATTACAGCTTTGTTGACACAAGTAATATGGCAACGTACCTCCCACCACATATCCAAAGAGAGTATTAAATAAATGCAAACTGGGCTGTTGTTGGGCTGAGCACTCGTCGACAGGCTTAGAGCCCGGTAAAGATGCACAATTTGCAGGCAGTATCAGGCTTGTTGTCTCGCTTGGCAGCAGCACCTGACAAAATACATCAGCTCCTATTAACATATGCACCTCTCCTGGTATGTTAAATTTTTCATCTGCTAATTTAATATGAGGTGGTATTATGACCTTGGAGATGTCAAATTTATTTTGTGGGAGATCACAAGTGATTTTATCCACCACATGGCATGTAATAGTAGTTTTGAATGGAGTTCTCAATGAGTATATTTCTAAAGGTGTGCAATATTTTATTTTACTTTTTGCATTAGATATGCCAATAATGTTTATGTCGCTTTGCTTGGGAGATAAACCTAATAAATTTATAATTTTGGAAGTCACAAACGAAACCTGAGAACCACTGTCCAGTAATGCCTTAATATGATATTCAGTTCCATCACTGCCAATTAACTTTACACGTGCTGTGGGAAGTAAAACATTATTATTAGCATTACTTGTTAAAGTAACAGGTGGTTCAGTTGCAGGAGTATCGCAGTGCAAGAGAGTGTTATGTGCACCCTTGCACTCTGAGCACTTGAAGTGGAACCTGCACCGACCAGAATGTGTGCCTTAACAAACATTGCACAATTTATTGTCTTTTGTGAAAGTTAGTCTGTCCTTCGCAGCTAACATTTGAAACTTTTTGCACAAAAATAGTCTATGTTCTTTGGACTTACAGTAACTGCATGCTGGTACGGTGGCGACATGTGCTGCTATTTTGTTGGTGCTGGTTCCCGAATAAGATTGTTGATGGGTCCGACCCTGGTCGGCGTTCTCCAGTGCTAGAGCTCGCTTGTCCATAAACGCAAGAAAATCCTCGAGACGAGGCTCTGTGTCCTGGTCACGCTCAAGGTGGTACGCTCGTGCTGTATACCCATCTAGTTTCCGGGAAAGAATACACACCAGTATAGAGTCCCAATACTTCACATTTGGCTCATGATTTTTGATTGCAGCAATTTGTTGCCTGACAAATGAAACAAATTCCCTCAAATTACTAGCTGTTGACTTGTTGATACTTCTTAAATCCAAAATGTTACAAATGTGGTCGTTGACGATTTTAAATTTATTATCATATCGATCGTCTAACAATTTTAGTGCCTCACTGTAACTTTCTGCAATGATTGGCAAGTTTTTAATCAAATTGTAGGGTTCATCTTTGAGGAATGAACGCAAGAAATAAAATTTTTGAATTAAGTCAAGACTGTTATCGTTGTGGATCAATGACTCGAACAGATTAATGAACGGCATGTAATCGGTGAACTTACCGTCGAATGTTTTAATGGAAATTGGTGGTAGAGACATTCTAGTGGATGTGGTTGGTGGATTTGACGGAGTTAGCGCGGCACCCGAATGATTAATGGCTACTTTCATTTGACTATCGATGTATGTCAATACTTTAAAGTAATCCGTTTCTACCAAATCGACATTTTCGTCGTCGTCAGGGTCTAAGTATAGAATCTCCTGGCAACGACTTTCGTAATCCCGGAAAACGGACACAATACGTTCTCTTTTGGCCACCAATTCGCACATAGGAACTTCGGTTAAATCACCCTTGGCAAAGGAAAGTAATCTTGTGATCGAACCTTTTAAGTAACCGCGACTAGCCCTTTTCTTTTTCAAATCTTCCTCCATTTTCAATCGACCACAATACAATTCGTAAACCACTTATAAATTGCACAACTGGTAGACGTAAGTTTATAAACTAAATATTCTAAAAAGATATATAGATTGTAATATTAAAAATAAATTACAAGAAAGAAAAAAAACAATGAAATTACAAAAGTAAGACAAAATGGCCGTGCCGATAGAAATCCGGTAATTTTGTCACGTCCTATTTATTGTCTTTCTTTTTTCGCACAGTCGCACTCCGCACCGATGATGTCAAAATATTTTGCCTCAGTTACTCAAATGCAATCTGGAATACGTATGAAAGAGATTGCAGACTAGTGAAGAATGACTGAAGGATGACAGAGTGATGTGTTGAATGGTAGTAGTTCTCTTCGTTCTTCTTGTATATGTTGTTGTTCGGTCACTCTTGTGGATTGCTCGCTATATTTTTGCTCATCACTCGTAGTCACGAAGACTTTCGCGAGCGCGAAGAACGAATCAATCCGATGGCTTCCGAAGTACAAATTTAAATGGCCACGTCTCTACCGTTTATACTAACGAAACGATGCGATGAAACAAAATGGCGTGCTCTTCTTGGTGAAATTTCGTAGCGATGCAATTTTCTTGAATATCAATTGTCACACCAAACCAATTTTTTATTATCCTCGAAGGACCATGATCGAGCGTGGACTGTATTTTTGTATCTTCTGGTTGTGGTTGATGGCGGATTAAATGATAAATCAATATTAAAGAATTGGACATGCACTATATTTCATGTTACACATTTGAAGGCAGAATGTTGCCACATTCTAAATTATATACAAACATTTCAGTGTTGCCATATTTGCAACATCATGCCAGCCACAAAGGAATAATAAAAGTTGTAAATCACCTGAAATAGTTGTAGTATGTTTCCTTATTATGAATAGCATCTACCATCAGCCCTGCTACTGTTTTTGCGTCCAGTTTTCCGGCGTCGATATATGAATCTGGTGGTAAGAACCTGGAATAACATCTTATCATCATCAGAATATCAGGAAAAATTTAAGGATCTCAAAAACTTTTGGTCCTGTGTCGACCGCTTCCCAGATCTTCACCAGGTGGTCGGGTCAACTTAGGGGAGGACTTTCATACTCTTAGTAAAGAAGAAGAATACATAAAAAAAAAAGACATAATCTGTGATTCGAAAAACACGATAAGCTGTGGTAATTGATATAAATTTCTTGTGTTATGCTGAAAGTTAAAAATGGATCACTCTCATTGTTCATATATTCATATTGTATTGTTCATAAATATGACTTTACTATTGCATAAATCTGTATGTAAGCAAGCAAAATACTATTTACTCTCTTAAACCCACAACTATGACACTCAGAAACTTGGAATTTGCCGTATACGAGTACATTCTTTATTAAGATGTAGGCAATCGCTGTGATATTTTTGACTCTCAGAGGAACGGCAAAAACGGTTTAGCGAGAGCAATGTCGCTGGGCACCTGCTAGTAACGAATAACACTTAGCACATCACGATAGTTATTACCTTGTGTAATCAGCTCCCCCGTACACAATAGGCACTGCAAAGTTCTGCAAAGGGTACAGAAGTTTCTCGGTAACGTAATCCTGGCACAAAGAATTCTCAAACACGAGATAAAAATAATAGTCTTCTTGAACTATTTCCATGCAGTCCTTCATACGATCTCTGGAACAAGTCAAATTACCACAAGCGCCATATACGTCTACACCTAAATTGTATTTCGCTAAAGCTGCCTGAATATTATTTGCTATATTCTCTCTGTCACTTTTCACTCGATAACAATTTGACACGAACCACGCAGCTGCCTTCTTCTTGGTTTCCAGTTTCTTCTTTACGTCTTCTGTAATAGGGTTCATGAATTGCAACCATTTCATGTTTATATTTGGACCGACTACATTGCCAAATTTGTCGGTGATCGTGATATAGGACCATCGGATGTCGGAGTCCAGTCTGTACGACCAAGTCCAATTGTAATAGTCATCGATGTGTTCGTCGCATATAGGGAACATGTCAGCTGATTCCGACGCCGTGAATATGTACTTCTGGTGCAAAGACCTTAGTTCAGGATGAGTATCCCAGTTGTTCTCGACGTCAAACAAAATGGCGTCGAAGTTTCGGATGTCTATTAACATGTCATGATTATTAGTCAAGAAGCAGTTGTAATACGTACAGTTACTTTCAATGAACGCTAATTGTCCGTTCTTGAAGATCGAAGAACTGTAATGAGCGAAGGCCTTGGTATACTTCAATATGAACCTCAAGTCTGTATGCAATCTCTCCGGCTTTTTATAACTGGATAGAATAGCTGAAACATTTCCCTTTGCCTTTCTTAACGCCCTTTGCATCCTCTTAAAATCCCTTGGCGTTTGAAATTGGTAATTTAATTCTACGATTTCGTGATTCTTGTCCTTAATGGCCGATGTGATTAGGTGGATTATGACGGTGCAGTATGCACAAATAAGTGCTGCTTTTAGTATCTTGGACATGATTCTGATGACACGATTGACGACTCGTTGATTATTTGTTTATGAATCGGGAATGGTCGGTAAGAGATCTTTCGAGGAACTGTCTTTGTTGTCAGGCTCTTGTTTAGTCAACAAATAATACGAATGGCATTTGAATTGTGGCATAATATGGTTGCACTTTTCAAAACTGCAAGAAAATCTTTCTCGTCACACTGACTGCAATATGGGCCTTCAAACCGTGGTATTGCGGTGCAGTAAAATTAAATTTTAAATTAAATTCCTAGTTAGGGAACATAGAGATTCCGCGTATGCAAATAAAGTTTAAACACGGACAGAAAACGAAATATGTCGGCAATTATACTAAACAGAGAATTAAATATGAAATCTCTTTGTCCGTTGCAGCCGCCTCGCTCTACGGTTCGTATGTAAATGACTAAAATGCGACCAAATAGGAATGTTCCCCACCTACGATCCTGGGGCTACTGGTGGCACGATGTTAAGGCAAAACACAAAACATTGCGTGCTCCTATAAATTTGTAGTTTACACTCCGAATTTTTTCAAGAAGAGTCTAGACATGGCTTGTCTTTAGCTATAAGTACAGGATAAAATTTTACAATAGATATCTCTATAGAAGTTTAGACTCATGAATTGTCATATTCACACAGTACCTATATGACCGTGAAAGTTTAAAACAATATTTCTGTCAGATTCTGAAATTGCCAACATTCAAGAATGGAATTTTAACGAAATGGATACCTTTGAAGCTCTATTTTATGATTCCTTTAATTTAAGATACTAAGTATGTAGGTCAGAGATTTATGCTTATTGCTATATTATTATTATTAAGTTGTGTTTTCACATTAGTAATGGTTCAATTCCCGGGTGTAGCAAGTGTAGTCTCAAAACGATTGAGTGCAGTTTTTATTTTATTTTTGGAAATAAAGGAAGGTTACCTTTGAGTAAAAATTGCTATATTTTATTATTTAGAGTAAGTATAGTTAACGGCTTTGTGTCTCGAAACCTCACGACTCGATATTTTTAGTTAGTTTTGTTCATAAGTTAAATATCGTTTACCAGAGAGGCGATAGTAAATAGCACACAATATACTTTGTTATACGAGTGTGTGAGGGGAACTCCCTAAACTTTTCTAATTAACTTGCGGCAACTTTTTTCGTTAACGTCGCTGGGGGTGGCTTTTATTGTACTTCTAATGTTATCCTCACTTTATCAGTTCTCCACGGGTTTTTCAGATAAGTAGTTCTGTCATGACGTCACAGTAGGTACAATCCTAATAATATTAATATACATGCAGCGCCCCGCAGTTTCACCGCGTAGTTCCCGTTCCCGTGGGAATACGGTGATAAAATATATCCTTTGTGGTATTCTGATGTATAAGCTATAGGTATAACTGTAAAGTTTCATCAAAATCCGTTTATTAGTTTTTGCGTGAAAGAGGAACACATCCATACATACAAACTTGCGCGTTTATAATATTAGTAGGATGTTAAAGTTTGGGAGGATGGATGGATAGACAGATTGAAACTAAATAATTACAGCATTGCCATTTTAACTTGGCAGCTCTGGAGTTGCGCAAACGGCTGTCAATAACATTTTAGCGACCATTTGGTTAGGTTTGCGCAGGCTATGTTCAGAGCAGCCAAGGTAAAACGGCCGTACTGTACATAGCATAGCATATACACAAGAATAACACAGGAATGCGGGAGAGAAAGTCATGTTCGGAGCAAGGACTGTAGAACCTATAAATAAGAGTAGTGATAGCCCTGTAGTTAGTGACCCCGCTTCGCTTGGGTTCGAATACTGTTGAGGGTACCAATAAGTTTTTATAAAACTTTTATTTGACGAAGACGTACTGCCACAACACATGCATACATAACAGCGCTATTTGTCGGGTCTAGGCAAAAGCTAATTTAATATACTTATAACTAACTTAGGTGCTGCTTGCGTGGATCGAGTTTATTCCCGTTCCCGTGGGAATTACCAAAAATCCCTTCATAACGGTTGGCTTTGACGTATAAGACAACCTCATATCATATTTCAAGTTTATAGGTGTTATCGGTTCGGAGTAGTATACGTATTTCTGTTTTTAGCCAGTTTTTATATTTTCCCGAGGAATGAAATTGTTGACCCGGTTATTCAGTTACCTCCACACCAATTTTCATTAAAATCCGTATCGTAGTTTTTGCTTAGTGCGTGCACAGACAGACAGAAGGACAAAAAATATTTCATGGACAAATATGGTCTCGTTACAGTTTTATTATATGTATAGACGAAAATTTTATCTGTATCTAGTCCTGTTAACACTATCTTACCGCATAAACAGCTGTTGGCGGCGGGCGCGTGTCAACTTGTCCCGCAATTTGCATAACCGTCCTATTTGTCCCGGTCGGGACACCTCGTCGGGACCCGAGTTTACATTACAATGCAGCCGAACTGATGCTAACCAGTTGTATAACATTTTGACAAGTATCGACAAGTTGGGGATCCACGATGGTTGCTTTGGTATGTGGATTAACTATTTATTTCGATTCTTACATTGTAGTGCGACTCAATATCTAGCCCATCCAGAAAAATTAAAATTATCTATTGACCTTGAACGTAGGTGTATTTTTTTATTCTTGCACTTTTTTTTATTTTTTTTTTATTATTATTTTATTTAGCTTTGTTGATAGATAGTCTGCCTGTCATTGTTCGTTCGATTCCTAGTGATGTCATTAATGGTTTTTTTAGGGTTTTTCAAAAAAGTTGCGTCAATGACCGCCCATTGTACTCTTTTTGTATCACTGTGTCACTTGTTGCATATTTTTATTGGTGTACCTACAATAAAGAGTTGTTACTTAGGTACTTACAATGTTTACTAGCCCAACCAGCCCAACAACATGTTCGGGTGTTATTTCTCGTAAAATATCGTTTCTCGTAAAAAAAATCCCTACACAGATCTCTAAATTGGCAGGTTACATACTTAAAAACTTCTACAAACCAACCTAAATGCAAGTGATGAGTGCAATACAAGTACCTAAGCACAAATCTGGGTCTCATACGGCGATCTTACCCATGACTTCTTATTGTTTTACCAGCTAACCCTGTCTTAGAAAAATATCCCAATCTAGCCAAAGAGTTTGCTTATTAGACAAACCTTTCAGCTAATAAAAAAAGTAAAGTCTCCGACACGGTCCACAGTAAATAAGCGTAACTTGAACTTTTAAAAATCGAACCCTCTATATTCACGCCGCGAAACTTTTTCGAGCCGAAAAGCGAAGCGTTGAATATTAGCAAAAAGTCATTAAAAGTGAGAGGGCTGTTCATCATAGCGAACCTCAAAGTCCGTATTAAAAGACCAAGTAAGGGCCTCAAGTTATAAAAGTTCATTCATTTAACGCTTGCTCGCGTACGCGGGCGAAGAGAGAATTTGAAATTTATATCATAGACACTGTATCTTCGTTACGTCTTAACTGCATTAACGGAAAGGTTGTGTAGTGAATACATCTTATACGTTTGGAATTATTAGGAAATTTGCAGTAAACTCATAAGGCCTCGTTGAGGCCATAATAGCCGTGTTTAAGAAGCCCGCTTTTCATGCCTGAGGCTCGGATCGAATCCTGACGATGTACACTCGCGGTCTGAAAATGTCTATCAGTTTTCAAATTAGATTCTTTAGCACACTGTGTGTAGTAAAGTCTAAAATGCTATATCTAGGTACATATTACTTTTTAATATTTGTAGCATCGATTGTAACAAAAAGAGTATTCATGACGTTTTGATGATGAAACTCTTTTCTTTATTTAAAAGAAGAGAGTGTACAGTCAAGAGCACGTGGAGTTTGACACATTGGACTTTGTAACGTTCTTATTACAAACGCTTTAGAGATCAGACTCGCTACAAGTGTAAAGCTTCATGTACCAATGAGTTTTTTATAAACTTACGTAGGTACATATTTATCACTACCTCGACGGTAAAGGAAACATCGTGAGGAAACCTGCAGATCCCAGAATTGATTTACTGACTGACAGCTAACGCAGCTTGAATCGGTCGGAATTGAAGCATACAATTTTGCATTGGAGATTCTTACGTGTAGTAGTAGTTTTTTGTAAGTTCTACGATATACCTACCTATATCGCAATTACGCGTTAGAAAAAGGTTTTAGAAAATTCATCCCGTTAGACGCTTAATAAGTATTTAAAGTTGGAATAGAATTTCCTAATTTTTCCAAATGCCACTTAACACTATTAAAATACATTACTCGATGGTATTGTACTCGTATATCACATGCCTTAGAATCAAGTTTCCTCACTATGTTTGCCTTCACCGTCGAGTTAGTGATGAATAATACCTACGTAAGTTTTTGAAAAACTCACTGGTGCATGCCCTCACTAGGATTCGAACCCAAGCACTGCATGAGAGGCGAACTCACTCCCTACAGAGCTATTAGTGCTAACTCATTATAATCCTTAATTAATCCTCCATTTCGTAATACAACCGCTTTCAGAAGGCAATCTTATCTGGTACAAATCCAACTTTGCAACTCTTTAATTCGACCAACTTTTGTTTCGGCCGTTTCCACGCCATCGGGCGACTTTATCCTATTAGCGATAATTAAATCGAATCGGGTCTGCATTCAGCGGGTTAAATTTCATTTTCGTGTTAACCCCTTAAACTTTTTAACGTTTTTGTAAGCTGGGTTCATCAACGGGTATTATTTCAAATTGTTCGCTGGTTTTTTGTGGTACCTAACTAAATTACCATTTTCTATGAGGTTTATTCTGTTTAAGCTACTTAATACTTTAGCTAGGTACTGTTTTGGTAAGTTTTTATAATATTAAAAAAGAAACCTTTGTCAAAAGGTCGGTCTAGTTATCCAGAGGGAAAGGCAGCAAATCTGATGATATTTCTTTTCTTTATATATTGTATTTAATCTGGGTAAATTAATGTAATCCTACTACATAGAAATGTGAAACTGTGTTAGTTGGTTTGTCATTTCTCACGGAGCAACGGAGCAACCGATCGACATGGATTTTTTGCATAGCCATGTAGGACAGGAAAGTGATTTAGTTTTTAGTCCGGAATGAGGACGAAGTTACTGATAACAGACAAAAACCTTTGATTACTGAATGCACCCGTAATTTTGCTTATCATACACATAATTATTCTTCTTATGCGGCCAGTCTTCTGGGCACTGTCCCACGGGGTACCTTTCTTTGGAGGACATTTTTTATCTGGAAATATTTTAAATGAATGTATATTTTCTTTAAATAAATATTATCTATATAATATTCTTCTTTTTAAGTGATAATGCCTTTTAACAGTAGGTTTGATGATTTTGGCTAATGTCTAAATAAAAAAAAACGTGTCAAAATATAATTACCTGAAAAAAAAAGTACACGACGTGACAAATCGTACCCTCAGTTGAACTCTTTTTTCCTTTCAAAGCTTAATACTACAGCTTTCAGAGTATGAAATTATTACCTCGCGCCGTCAGCTTTAACTTGATTTTAATAAAAGAGCCAAAAAACACGCTTCAAACTCGCCAATGCCGAGTTGAACAAGATTTGCCTGTCGCTGCAAATCTTGCTGGTTTATTGGATTCACGCCCGTTTATGCAATCAAAGATCTTTTTTTGCAGAAGAGAAATATTTTTATTGAATACTTGATTCGCAATTTAAACGTTCTGAGTCGTTCTTGTTTAATTTTAAATACCGAATTGTGAAGCAATGGGGACGTTTACGTTTTCGAAACAATTTCGTTAGGCCCTCTGTCCTATCCCTTCAAATGGGACATGTTCTATCACTTGGGTACAGTCAATAGCACATAAAGCTTTACACACGTAGTGCGAGTCTGACTTCGAAGGCGATTGTAATAAGAACGTTACAAACTCCAATGTGTCAAGCTTCACGTGCTTAGACCAGACCGATTGCAGATTAATAACCACAGATTAAAATTAAATTCCTAATTACAGTAACAACTTAAAAGTGAGTTGTCAAGTTTCCATATTTGGCCGTAATCCAGAAAATAATTGGAACAAGCCTCTCAGCGAGTGTTCAAGCACTCAGGCGGCCAAGTGCTGAGCACTAAGCGTAGGCGTTCCCGTGTTAAGTGTAATTAGTGCAATCAGCGTGAATCACGTTCAGTCAAGTGCACGGTGTCGAGAGCTGCTAGTACCATTGGATTTTTGTTGCAAATCTAGATTTTTGAAGTGTATTCGAGTTCTTTCTGCATTTTTGTGATGTGAGAGCTTGATCGATGGTCAGTCATGTCGACTGTTGGTGTATAGTATCTTGAAATTGTAATAAAAACTTACTCAGAAATAGTACGAGAAACACATAACTGTATAGCAAACTCGTGTGTTAAAACTTATGGATCCGACATTAAAAATTAATAAATAAAAATCGGGAACATAAATAAAATAAACAGAAAAATATGGCATTTTTATATTCAAAACTGAAATCACACAATAAACTTTTACAATACCTAAATTTATGTACCTACCAACGTATAAATAATTAACATACTAATTTAAATTTAACGAGAACTTGGCTAACGCTCCACTGTGCGCTTACCGTACAACATTTGGTTACTTACGGAATGTATACGACAGAATGCGTCTGAAAGTATCAAAAACATTTTTAAAAGTTTTCACCCTTGTAGCGGGGAACAGAAGGTCCAAAACACCTCGCTGAAAGTTTTTAATAGGTAGCACTTCCACTGAAATGACCTCGGACTTTTCCGTCGTCGTAGTCGATGTTGTAGTGGTAGTGGATGTTGATGAAGAAGTAGTCGTTGCCTTCGTCAAATACGCTGCTTTCAGGTACCTATAGTTGAACGGAAAACAATTGAAATTGTATTACTATTTATATTACCCGCAATAAAATTGCACTATCTTTTGTAAAGATGACATTCATGTTGTAAGAAGAAACCTTAATATGAAGGTGGAAAATTACAGGAAGAGGGGAAAATTAAAGAAAATATTGGATGGTGGTAAAGGAACTGAATGTAGATACGATACATTTAAATAATGGGAGAGGTACAAGAACATTTTGATGACAGTTAAAGGGATCAATATCTTGACGCAATTGCTATTATCTACTCAGCAACATGTTTATATACTCAAATGTTCGTCCCTGGTAAGGTTATCCTATGACTCTGTGATATTGTGATATGCAAAAATCTGAACCAAATGGAACCTCGGAGGAGATGGTAAGATTAACTGGACGCCTTTTGAGGACATAACCAGAGAAGGCAGAGGATAGGAATAAGAGGAAGCAATGACGAGAAGTTTTTAGTAAAGAAAATAACAAAAAAAATGCTATATTTTATACGTTTTTCTCAGTGTTCTTTGCACTTAGTGTCGAATTAACGACAAAGCAAAAGTAACAAAAGCCCCGTAAATGGGCATAAAAAATCTTACATGTGCCATAGGTTTTGTCTAGCACCGTGGTGTCCAAATGTTGTTACAATGGTTGTTAATAATTAAGCAGGCAGCGAGATTATTATTCAGAATTGGACCGGACCAAACACATGTAAGCCCACCCTTATTCTGCACTGCTTGCCTAAGAAACATACCTTGGCTTGGGCGTAGTGGTGGGTTCCGTGGAAGGCTGCGGCGGTGGCTGATGGTGGAACTCCACGAACTGATTTGGTAGGTTGTTGAGGTGGAAGTAATCGTCCTTGGTAACGGTGGTGATGGAGTCATCGTTCAGCATTGAGAGACTGTTCGAAAAAATCTCGTTGAAATTCACGTTCGATGGCATGTATATGTCATCTGATGACTCGGTTCTGACATTGGTCTGTAAAAAAACAAAGTCATGAATCATCCACTTACATTCACATTATAATTTACAGATACCTAACATAAATGAATTTACAAATAAAACAAAAATCGATAGCGTGTAAAATGCATTGACAATATTTAAAACACTTTCCTTTTATTGAAGTACCTACACTCTGGAGATAAAGGCGAACCTAACGACACGTTACATTAAAAAATGTATGAAAACTTTTAGGTTACAGGCTGCGTCAACGAAATAGACTCACAAGCCTACTTATTTATGTGTAGGTGAAGTCAGGTAAAAATGATCCCTAATGTGCATGATGTTCTGAAGTATGTCAGAAGTCAGTACTTAACTAAACACATCAACGGTAGTGAAACTAGAATTATCAAAAAAGGAAAAAGAAACCCTTACTGCTCACTATAAAAAATATAAAACTACTCACAAAATATAACACTGCGATGAGTAGGATGCTGCGCCTCATATTGGATTAACTGTGCTGACCTTCACGTTAACACTGAAACACAAAGTCATTGTCCGTCTGTTAATCCCTAACTGTCAGCTCCAGCTGCCGATTGTATTAAATATGACAATATATGTTTACAAAAAGTAATAGAATAGATGAAAACATACCATTGTCTAATAAATGTTGTAGAAACTATTAACAATGCTAATGTCAAATAGGTTTACTATCTCCGGGCTTTGTTCGCATAGTTCACGATTACTATCTCACAGGACAATGATATTCTTGCGAATGATCCGGCAGTAGAAGTAGTGGAAATCAATTAATATACCGTAATTGGAACACATAGTTTTAAAACAGGAAATGAAGACAGAAACTTGAGGTTACGAGAGTAATTAAAATGAAAGACTCCTCTCTGAAGAACCTTCATCAATAAATTAACTAAATGGCAAGACGTGATTGTAAGATTGTGTTGTGTTTAATAATAATTTGTGTGATTTACGAAGCTGTTTAATAACCATACTCAAAATTTTTACCTACGTCCGTGGAAACGCCGAATGTTTGGAGAAACATTTTGATCAATGGATTTTAATCACGATATTTTTAATACACGCATTTGTTTTCAAAAGAAACCAGAATTTATAAGTTCTGCTGCGAGAGGACAAACCGATTATAGTAGGTAAGTACCAAAAAAGGTTAAATATTGAAAATAATAATATAAGTAGGTATGAAAATTTCAAGAACTAGAAAACAAGTCAGAAGTGCTTTAAATGCTTAAGAAAGTGCAAAACCGCAGCTTGCAATTATCGTTAGCGTACACGTGAATATTGCGGATGCAAACTGTACTTAACTGTCATGTTAGTAGTCCAAAGTTTGAAGTGCAACTGTATAACTCATAAACGAACATTGTTGACTATACTGATGAATGAGTACTATAAAGTAGTACGTCACCTAAATTATGATCGTTCTTTGAAGTAGTTATATTGAAAATAATTTTACATTACCTACTTCTTCTTACAGTATTTAAAAATACTTCAATGTTACTTTTTACTTTAACACAATATCTTGACATTATAAGAAAAAGGTCGTTATTTAAGTGACTATTTATTTTTTCTAGCCAGTTGGTTCAAAAATTTATATTATTGTAGAAATTTGCAGAAAGCTGAGGGTGTTTGTGACGTGACTTGGGGATAGTTGTGGTCAGCAGATGAAGTGACGCTAGATAATTTGATTAAAGTTTTTTTTTTGTATTTTATTTTGGTAGCATTTCTTCCCAGACAACATTACTTCTTCTCAGCCATAAGACGTCCACTGCAGTGCTCAACATGCCCCCCATTGCCTTATAGAGCAACCGATCGGAAGCCATTTTCATCCGGCTCTTCCGGCGACCTTTACCTGGTTGTAAGTTTGTAAAAACTAGTTTTTGGGATTTGTGCGTGGCTTGTTTATCTCCTAACAAAATGGCTCGGTAGCCAGAGAATGTAGGTGAGCTAAAATCGTATTTGCCTGCAAATAAAAGGAAACCAACACAACCGCGCGGAGCCTCCCGTACATTGCGATATGAGACGTACGTTTCCATTGTTAAGAGCGATACAGAATGCGTAAAGTACTCTAACATTTCCAACATTTTTTAAGTATTGTTACTTTTTGGTAAAAATACAATAGTTATTGAACAAATCGGTAAATAAGAAAACTTAAAGTAAAACTAAAACTAAGGACCAAACTAATTTGGATGGCAATGGTATCTAATGGCGATGGGATCACCACCTATCACGTTTAGGGGTCCAATATATCTCGTGAAATGTGGGTATATCCAGTAATAGAATACCTCTGCCTACCCCCTCGGGGATAAAAGGCGTGAGATTATATTATTATTATTATTTATTTATTTTAGATCTTATGTTAGGTTTTTTACAATATGTATATAAAAGTAAAATGTATAAAAACATTTACAAAACAATATAAAAATTACACATTATAAAAAACCTAACCTAGGGTGCCGCCGGCAGCGGGGCAGAGGCCCACCGCCCAAGCTGCCGGTGGTCAGGGCTGCAGAGAGAGGAACCGGCAGACTATCCGCGCCGTGTCCAAGATCACCGCCTTCTGTATCTGACCCTTGATCCAACCACCTAGCGAGAGTCTCTCAAGATGTTGGTCGAGACTCTTTGCTATTATTATTATTTATTTATTTATTTTATATCTTATGTTAGGTTTTTTACAATATGTATATAAAAGTAAAATATATAAAAACATTTACAAAACAATATAAAAATTACACATTATAAAAAACCTAACCTAGGGTGCCGCCGGCAGCGGGGCAGAGGCAAAAGCTGCCGGTGGTCAGGGCTGCAGAGATAGGAACCAGCGGACTTTCCGCGCCCGTGTCCAAGATCACCGCCTTCTGTATCTGACCCTTGATCCAACCACCTAGCGAGAGTCTCTCAAGATGTTGGGAGAATCTTTGCTATTAGACTGTTCGCTGAAACAACTATCGGGACAATGATCGTCGAATCAACATCCCACATGGCGGTAATCTCATGGGCCAAGTCTAAGTACTTACTGGACTTGTCCTTCTCGGCTTTCACGAGATTCTTATCATGGGGAATGGTGATGTCAATTTATTATTATTATGGTATCTAAATTATAAGTATATTTGTCCACCACCTCTCCCCTTGAGTGGGAAATGAAACATAGGTGGCATGTATTTGTTTTAATTCAATGAATTAATTCTAAAAAATTAAAGCAATACCAATAGCTGAAACGTTGCAAATTGTAACCTTCTTCGCTTGGCTCAGTCTTTTCTTCTGTTAATAAAAATATGGAATTAAAAACCCAATATCTACAGAATCGATGAATTTTTTTGTAACTAGCGGGCGACCACCGGCAATGCCCTCTAGTTAGTTACGATCCTTTCTTAGCTGTCATCTACATCGTCTCCTAAGGGACTTCTAAGTGTTATAGTTTCAAATATTGTAATGAATGGGTCAGGCAGTCAGTGGTATTTTACTGTATACCTATATTGTGGTGGAAGATCTTAATAGTCATGGTACAGGAGCTCCACAATATTATGGTATCTTAGGACGACATGGTAACGTGTGTCAATGGGAACGCGCGCGTGCTCGCTACGCCCCGCAAGGATGCTTATGATGCGGTGTTGCAGTTTATTTAATTTCCTCAAAGGCATTACGTGGAAAAAGCATGTTTTCAAGTGCCTCGCTTCCCTCTGCGCCGTGCTAGAACGCTCTAGAGGGAGGCTTTTTGTCTGCCTTTTATGCGGGAAAATTTATTTAGACGCGGGCGTCCCGTGTGACGGAATAGGCGGAGTATAATACGAGGAGAGGAAAGTGAAAATGTATTTGGAGTTTGTTTTTTTGGGTGAGATTTTTGGGAGATGTTGTTGGGGTGCTTTTAAAATATTTGGAAGAAGTGCTTATTTAGTACCTACTTGGAATATACTTTAACTAAGTATACGGAAGAGGAAAAAATGTAGGCACTTACTTATAAATGACTACATCATTATAAATATAAAACATGCTCACGCCTCGAGATAGTCAAAAAATTCAAAAATTCAAAATCGTTTATTTTCTATTGGTATAAGATATACACTTAGAAACGTCAATATTTTATAGTAACAAGGCACTCTAAACTCGTCCATGAGCATTGCAGTCAGCAGAAGTATTCCATTCCCGGAAGTACCCATTTGTCACCAGTAATTTTTTTGGATCTCTAAACGTGACATGTGGGGAGATAATCGCCAGTAAGGGTGTTGACACATGTCCCGGAATTAATTTTCCGACCAGATTTCCTTTTTCTTTCTTTCATTCTTTCAAATACCTACATAATTCTTCGATATACTTATTGGTACATACCCTCTCCAGGATTCAAACCCGAGCCTTCACTAATATCACTGATTTATTTTCTTGGGCATGAATTGTGTAGGCTAGAAGACGCGTATTGCGTAGTCACTTCGAGTATTTTTGTGTATAACCTAAAAGGATATACTTCTATGCACTTACCTCTTTCGTTTTCGGTTTACAGAGCCCTGCTTTCAGTTGGAGCTACGTCTGAATCAATTGCCTCTTCTGAATGGGATGGCCGCCTGGGACCACCCTTGAGTGGTTGTGAAGACGTGTATTTTGAGGCTTCCAGAGAGCTCTTCATCTGACACAAATAGAATTACAGGAAACACGTTACAAGAATTCGTGTAATTCATGAGTGACACGAAGATCTAGGTTTCTTCACTTCCCGTGGACATACTGCGAAGATGTTTCTATAATATATATTATGTAGGTATATATTTATACCAATATATTTATTTATGTGATAGTATGTAAGAGTATGTTCAATAATATATAGTGCACCGTCTACCCTAGTTCTAATCTCTCAGTTTCATCCACCACCCATTGTACTTTAGTTAATGTTGGTATCCATATTGTGTTGTTTTTGGTGTACAATAAAGAGTTATTGTATTGTATTTTATGTTTCCCCTTTCTTGTGGGAATTTAAAAAACCCATACCTTCGGCTATACGTGCATCCAACAACTCACCAAAGCTTCATTGGAATTAGATTAATTGTTTATGAGCGCATAAAGGGTAAAACAACCAATCATTAGTTAGAATAGAATAGAAGTATCGACTGGTAGTTGACACGGGCAATTTGGCCCAAAAATCCATGACGTCAGTATGTCGACACGGGCAATTTGACCAAAAAATCCATGACGTCAGTATGTCGACACGGGCGACGGAGCGGGAAGTGCAAGACATAATCTGCCACATTGGATGGCGTGGAAATCCTAATTTTAACATAAACGAAACAAATAAAAACTACATAAAGGTTTCAAGATTAAACAAGTACCTACATTGATCATGTATTCATTAACAGAGTAATAACATTTATTTAGCAAGAATACATGTAAACGTTTTTTTAGACATATTTGGTAAATGTTTTTGGTTGTAGTTAGGTTTTAACATTATGCATAAAGTAAATGGGATTTTATAACACATTTGCTCGTAAAAGGCCTCTTATTTCACCAATTTCAATATCGTATAGTATCTCATTACGCCCAAGTGCGGTAATGTAATGTAAAACCCACGGTTTATCAAGATGCTCCGTCTAAAAACGAACGGTACTTTTTCAAATCTTAGCAGAGTTTTTATGTCAAAAAAGTTGTCAACATTTTATGATTAAAATTAACTTTGGGAGATAAAATATAATAAAGAAACATTTAAGTACATAATTATTTAATTTAATTAATTTTGACAGTAAATTACAACCAATTAATGTGTAGTGGTTCTTCATTTATGCGTTGCGAAGCGCGTACCGGGCCGCTAGTTATTTATAAACTATTTTTTATTAACCAATTTTGTTTACTTTTCTACACTTTGGTAATGATATGCATTTGCTACAGTATGTTTGCGTCGTGCATCGACAGCTTATAATCAACTACCCGCCGTAACACCTCAATAATGGACCGTCGACTCAGATTGATATGCTCATGCAGCCCGACACCCTCTTAGTTGAATCACCCTGTATTGAAAACATACGGCACGGCATTCGGTCGAGCATGTTTGCAGGTACCTTTATAAATACACTGATGCGCAAAAATAACTTGTCACCTACCCACAGGAGCGAACCCAGGATTTTGGTTTGGGAGGTTAGGTTATATCTAAGGGGATTTTTTTCAACGTAAACACTAAAAGTAATAGGTAAATCACACTTATTAAACTTCTAATTAATTAATTTAACGAATAACGAAAAGTGCCCGGCGGGCGTATTTAGGGAAATTCTATACTCGATATCGGAAAATCTGTCGAATCCTTATGTCAAATATGACATCTGTGTCTAACCCATCTCGAAACCTTTCGACAGATTTTCCGATTCCGAGTCGAATATCGAGTATCGAATCTCCGTGAATACGCCCGCTGGTTAGTGATGCCCCCTCACTTGTGTGAAGCTCAAATTCGAATTCAGATGAGGTCATGTACCAATTAGTTTTTCTAAATTATATGTACAGCTTGTTTATGTAACTATCGCATCGGTGAAGGAATACATAATGAAGAAACTCGCAGGCCCCAGAATTCATTCTAAGGCATGTATATACATCCCAGTCAGACAATTAAAGTGATAATTATTCATTAATCACAATTAAGTTATCTTGTGTGTTATGTAACATAATATACTTATTTTTAAATTGCTCGACGGAATTGCATCCTGTGTGCGCCCAAAGGTCACAGACTCGGACAATCTAGCCTCCCGTTTAGTTAGCTCTGAGGTAATCTATGGACACCTTTGTTCGGGGCCCCATGCGTCGATTCGCGGCACAATGCAGGCAATGCATCAGGCTGATAGCTTGTGGTAATCCCCGGATCTGTTTACCTATATCACGCTATACGATTACGTACTAATCTGGGATTCACGGCGCTTTGATTGTGATACTATGTTGTTTAGGTATGCATACAGTTTCGTACATAGGTATATTATGGTTATAGGATGTAAGTTGTAAAAAACAATGATTTATAGAAGGACGTATTGTATTCTCACATATTGCACTAAATAAATAAAAACATGCATCTATCTAAACTCGGGAAACACGCATAAGACGCTGGATCACTGATTTTAAAAAAAATCTTGGGAAAGTCGGCAAAAAGGTCCGTACTCAGGGCGCTATCACTGCTTTTTTAAAAAATTAGAAAACCGTTTCAGCTGTTTAGGAGCTACGATGCCACAGGCAGACACACAGATACACACGTTAAACTTATAAGATCCTACCGTTTTTGCTTCGGTAATATAAAACAGAAACTAAAAGATAGATAATGGAAAGAGCTATGTAAACACTTTCGTTTTTAAAGATCCTTAAATCATATTAATTACTGCAAAAGTAATTAACGCTTTCACGGCATTCGTTAAAAACTACAGCCTCGCCGCGACTACGGCGGCGGGACGGGGCTATGCATATAATGAACCAGAATTTCAATTATTTTATTTAATAACCAACAGTTTTGTAGGATATGAATACAGCTGTTTAGGAGCTACGATGCCACAGGCAGACACACAGATACACACGTTAAACTTATAAGATCCTACCGTTTTTGCTTCGGTAATATAAAACAGAAACTAAAAGATAGATAATGGAAAGAGCTATGTAAACACTTTCGTTTTTAAAGATCCTTAAATCATATTAATTACTGCAAAAGTAATTAACGCTTTCACGGCATTCGTTAAAAACTACAGCCTCGCCACATGAGTAAAGAAACGGAACAGAGACAAAGCTTCATACAACCGCGCTGTCGTAGGTACACTACTACAAGCATGCAATGCTTGTGTGCGTTTCTACTAGCGCTGCGTCACATACGCGCCGCAACTGGATAAAACCGGCTCGGTCAGTAGAAATGCCGAGGGCCGCGCAATGGTTGCCGTATTTGTTTCGCGCTCCTGCTTAGTGAGAAATGGTTATTTTAAATTGTTTATGGTAGAATAAAGTATTAAACTAAAAAGTCAAGAAAGTGTAAATAATTAGATTCGGAGGTGTAAAATGGTTACCTACTGTACAGTTTGCATGAATGTCTCGAAAATCACATATGTGACGAAATAAAATTGTTTGTTAATAGACCTGAACAACCTATAAATATGGGCAAAGATTCTTTAATTACTCATTACAAAGAACTCGACGTAAACATTGTAAATATTGGTACCTAATGATATTCTGAATCGAGTGTAAGATTGTAAAAATATTATGCCATGTGGAAGCGTCCTTAATGATTATTTGAAAAAACTTTATATCCATTAGATTTAGAATTCATCATTAGATTAAAAGATTTAATAATTTATTAAAAATAAAAAGTTATAAAAAAATATTTAGAGTAGGTAATTTGTAAATAATCTAATGTACAAATAAAAGTCTAATAAACGTTTTGTTTATTTTATTCTCCTTTGCCAACCCTACTAAAATAGGTAAGAATTTTGCACGCTCCTTAGAAGCTTTGTCTCTGTTCCGTTTCTTTACTCATGTGGCCTCGCCGCGACTACGGCGGCGGGACGGGGCTATGCATATAATGAACCAGAATTTCAATTATTTTATTTAATAACCAACAGTTTTGTAGGATATGAATACTGTTGTTCTCAAATAGAATGAGTGTTGTTTGTGTCATAAAGAGCATTAATATTATCCAACATTCATATAAGCTGTTTTCGTTTTTGTTTAGCAAGATGTTATTAAAAGAAAAGGCAAACTGCTTGTTGTTTTTGGTAGGGGTTGGTGTATGGGATATAAATTTACATACTTTGCAATACATACACACCTACAGACGATAGACCGCCACCTCATGTAAACCTCACTCACTCACTCAGTAATGTAAATTTCTTAGAGCTCCCTTACGTCCTAAAGTAACCTTTAAATTTGTGCAAAATTTCTTGCTTAAGGTCGACTTCCGTGGGTCGCGGCTGATCACAAGCGGGCTGCTGATGCGACAATAGTCAATGTATGAAAATGTATGGCGCCATTTCCGAAGTCTGCGACAGTCGCGACGTCTATCGTAGGCCGTACATTTTCATACATTAACTTGTCGCATCAGCAGCGCATGTCAGTCGCACGCGGCTGCGATCAGCGACCCGCGGAAGTTTACCTTTATAGACCCCCCGCCGGTGTCTGCTGTGCGGTGGTTGATCAGTCAGTTAGCCAATCAGCCAAGCAGTGAGACGGCCAATTAGACAGTTTTTTTTTATAGCTTTTCAGATTTGTTTGTAAGACATTTAATGTTACATCATACTGAAAAATATGCTTCATTTGAAGTTCATTTGTGATGTAATAGATTTATTTTTAATGTTGTGTAATTTTCAACCGACGAATAAAACGAAGGAGGTTCTCAAGTCATTCTTTTTTCCCCGAAGTGGGACCACCATTTAAATTTTGAAAACATAATCCAACCCTAAGTATGAGAAAATAGGGGTGACTTAGTTGTGTATCATAAAAACTATAAATTAAAACATTTTAACAAAAAAAAACGCCGAAACAAATAAAAAGCAAAAAATAATAAACCTTTTTTATTTAACCTTAATAACTAAGTTCTTAAACTAATGTAGTAGTATAGGTTATTAGTAGTTATATACAGTGGTCTACTAAAATATATGTTACTAGCCCAGAAGAATATATTCTGAGGCATGTGTAAACAGACCCGGTCCGGCGATGGGCTCACCACCTATCACGCTTAGGGGTCCAATGTATCTCGTGAAATGTGGGTATATCCAGTAATGGAATACCTCTGCCTACCCCCTCGGGGATGAAAGGCGTGAGATTATATTATTATTATTATTATATTATAGCCCAGAAGACAATTACATTGCCAACATACCCTCTTTAACTACGAAGCACTGGACTAAAGCTTACCAGTGGGCAAAAAAAAAAAAATGGTGACTGTGCTAAGAAAAGACGACAAATACAATCATTACCAAATTTCTGCTGGTTAAGCAACTAATTGTGAAGTTTTCAACGTACAATTGGAAAGTTTTGACGATTTCAAGAAACAAAATTTCAGCAAGTGGCTCGTCTTATTGCCAATTGAAAGAAACGATTGGATAAAAGGGAGATGTGATTGTCCATTTTTTTTTTAAATTGTATATATGCAAGCACGTGATTGGTTTGGCGATTCGCATAAAGTGTGTGGTTCCTCCACTTGAAGCTAAAAATATTTCCATAGGGGAAAAAAGCAAACGTGGCCGTCCGTCAAAAGCTAAAGGGGCATTAATAATATGACCAGACAGTAAATATGGGCAATATGGCCCCTTTTATAGAACTCCAATATAACGAAACCTAAATAACAGATGTCGCTGTCACTGTGAACTACCTTCTTAGTTAAAAAATAATAATAAAAAAATATTCAGTAACAAATCGTAACAACAAACAATAAGGGGGTTGAAATCATCTTTTAAGTATAACAATACTTGTGTCAGATGATTTCGCTCCTCATTAACTAGAAAGACAACACTTAGTTACTTGAATAAGACTTAAATCTTAAGAATTAATTCTACTAATGGAATGAAAAAATCGGTTGTCTGTAAAGTCGGTTTACTGACGATAGTTGAACGTGACAACGTCATAAGAAAATACTGATGGAATGGATTGTGCCTTTTTGTCGCTCGTTGCGCGCTCTCGCTTGCACTGGAACGCCGCATACGTTATACTTTTTCGTGCCTGCAGCCGGCTCCATCGAATTATAAGACGTTGTCACGTCAAAAAAATAAAATAAAAAATAGTAGTGCGATGTATGGGGGTGTTTGTGAGTGAGGGGTGAAGGTGCATGTGTGTAAGGGTGTGTGTGTATGTGGGGGGAGGTGTATGTGTATGGGGGAGTGTGCGGGTGTCATTGGGGCGGTTACGTCAACTAGCCCTACGATGCCGTTAATGTGTCTTGGGATTGGATAGCTGACTATATAGCAATAGTCAGCTATATCCACTAGTTGGTGTGAGCCTGTAAGTAAGAGTATGTGGGGGTGCGAATGTATGAACCAGATCTAATCATTGAAACGCAAAAGTGATTCGGTGTTGTCATAATCATGGGTAAGTAGCCAATCCTTAAGAAGTTTTTTGCAATCGTAGCCACTGAGTGGGTATGTATATATTTTTGTAATTATGTAAGATTTTTTATTAAATTTAATAACTAAATTCTTAAAAACCTTAAATTATTAGACAAATATATACTTAAGTACCTACCTATAATTCCATTAGTTTAAGAACTTAGTTATTAAGGTTAAATAAAAAAGAATAATTATTTTTTGCTTTTCAGTGTTTTCGGCGGTTAAATTTTTTGTTATAAGGTTTTTATCATTTGCCTGGATTTTTTATCGTTTGTATGGATTTAAGTATGTACATATAAAAAAGATATTAAAAAATGCTCCCTCTACCTTATTTGACGAATGTGTGTCAAACAGATACCTCTCGACTAAAGAAACTGCCCTAAAGACTAAAAACTGCAACAAAACTCTCTAATAACATATTATGAGGCTGGTTCCGTCCCGCACAAGTCGTCCCGCGAGCGCAGCGTGGCAACATCTTGTACTAATTGGTCCACGGAGCGAAGATGTTCACGATTTATGGTGCGCCACCTACTGGCATTTCCATGGTGCTTCTATGGGGTCTTAAAAAATTGTGTAATGTAATTTTTTGTCAGACTTAGTTACATTTTATCCGGCTGCCCCAGAAGGATGGTAATGTTTGATCGGGTGTATGTTCTCAGCATAGCATATTTTCTTTCTGAACCTGTGGTCTCAATGTGGATTGACGGATTTTTAAATGACATTTACTAGATTTTCACCCGATTTTACCAGAAGGATAAAGGATTCACATCTTGTCAGGTCTTAAATGCGGTTAGGTTTTTTGGTGGTAATTTATATACATTAAGATAAGATTTATATATTTTACATCAAGGTCCCTAATTAAGGTGAATAAATAAAAATTATAATTGAAGCCTACTAATGGTTTGGAGTTTTTAAAAATAAATATGTGTAGGTACCTCCTCGATAAACTAAGTATAATATAGAACAAAGTGGTTGGAAGAAAATCATTCTCTGAGAATTATATTATGATATACAAGGGCAGATTTCATTGGTTTTACATCTTGATGTAACTTCATTTTGAGGGTTGTAACCTACGCGGTAGGGCGACAGTGTCACTTTTAGGGGTCCGAAAAATATGATGGTGTAATGTGAGTATTAATAGAAATATCTCTAATGAAACTTGATCAATTTTATGTTCAGTCGTATGTAAACGAATAAAAATTCAACCTATATAAAATACGAGATGCAATTCCAGTGCAGTTTCCTTTTTCTCTGCAACTTATGATTGGGAGAAATCTCACTAGTGCGATCAGCAACTTCGCCTTATTACATTATACATAGCATAGTCTGTTGCGACGGCTAGCCTGTGGGAATAGTATGGATATGACATATCCTAGCAAGAAAAAAAAAACATTTTGGGATACTTTTTCTTGATAAAATGACCTAATGCAAAAGTCGAATCTGTGACCTTTTTCATTAAGTGTATTCTGAAACAACAGAGACAAGAGCCGTGATCACAAAAACAAAAAAAGATATATGGATAACTGTTAGGTAGATAGTTTCTAAACTAAAAAAACATGAAAAATGAATCCGAAAAGTAAAACCTGAGAGCGACTCTACACGAAACGTTTCATACTACTTCTTGTTATGCTATAACATATGTAGAACTCTAAAGGTTAAAAAAACCACTTTAACTTATATGGTTTTTTCATTGATACGTACCATTATCAGAACTGAACAAAATTAAAATGGGACCACGTGGGAATCACCAGCTTTCAAATAAAAAAAGAATCATCAAAATCGGGTAACCCAGTCAAAAGTTCTGAGGCAACAAACAAAAAAAAGCATACAGTCGAATTGATAACCTCCTCCTTTTTTGAAGTCGGTTGAAAAGTGTTCAGACTCGGTCTGATTTTGTGTGTGAATTGCTTTAAAATGTATTATTTTCAAAAATCCAGGGAAGCAGCCAATTTTTTGAGCATGTCTGTCATACCGTTTGATGTCTTTTTTACAGATTAATTATTCTACAAAAAAAGTATTTTTCTTTTTAAAAAAGTATATCCACCAATTTCTTTCACCACAGTTTCCAAAGCCGGCTGTACTCAAGTCGCGTATGGAGGAAAATTAGACTTTTTAAACTTGCCGAGGAACTTCGATTTTACCTCATTTCGGCCAACTTTGAAGTTATTCCCGGCTCAGGTGGGCGGCATGCTTATTACCGCTTTTTATGGAGCCCTACCTCGTAAAGTAATAGAGTGTCTCTGAGAATATCAACTTTGTAATCATAGCTATACTTTCGTTAGTTCGAAATCAATGATATATTATTATAAGGTAGGTATTATCACAACTTTTGACAGGTGCAGCGATAGCCCAGCGGTTAAAGAGCCCGCTTTTAATGCGTGGGGCTCGGGTTCTATTTTTGGCATGTGAAAAGAAGTTTTTCAAAAAGCTTACGTACATATTTATCACTAGCTCCACGGTGAGGAAAGACATCGTGAGGAAACCTGCAGGTCCCAGAATTAATTCTGGTGAACATATACTGGTGAAACGTGGGTATTTCCATAAATGGAATACCTCGGTCTACCCCCTCGGCGATAAAAGGAGATATATTATTTATTTATTTATATTTTTATGGTTTTGCAAAGCATAAACTCTATGCAGTGATAGCCCGGACGGTTAAAGAGCCGGCCGAAAATCAGTGAGGCTCGGGTTCGAATCCTGGCATGTACCAATGAGTTTTTCAAAAACTTACGTACATATTTATCACTAGCTCGACGGTGAAGGAAAACATCGTGAGGAAACCCGCAGGTCTCAGAATTAATTCTGAGACATGTGTAAACAGACCCGGTCCGGCGATGGGCTCACCACCTATCACGTTTAGGGGTCCAATATATCTCGTGAAATGTGGGTATATCCAGTAATGGAATGCCTCTGCCTACCCCCTCGGGGATAAAAGGCGTGAGATTATATTATATTATTATTATTAAACTCTATGAATAAAAAACGGTTTTAAATTTTCAAACTAGCCATCGACAACAATGATCGTGCAATTCACAATTTATCACCGACCAACAAAAAAGGTAAATTCGGCAATGTATGACAACAGTGGCGTCATTCATAACTTCCTATCGGCTGTTTCCGAAACAATGTTCGCGGATGAAATACGGACGTGGGAACCAGCAATGAATATATAAAATGAATGTAACGCGAAGGGCCGAATTGGATCGGATGTCAATAATTGGAAGCTGAATTAAAAATCGATGTATATTTTCAACTTTGAACGATTCCGATGCTTCGACGCGTCAAACTGTGTCAGCTCAAAATCGTCTGACAGTTCTATCGGCGGCGAGTTGTTGGTTCTGTCAAGTTTTGGTTTGTCAAGAGAAAAAAATGTTGATAGAGTTCATGTTCAACACTCATACATATAGTTTTATCTTATTTCCATCCTTTGACACGATTGGTAAATATACACATCAAAGGTCTGAGGTTGGGATGGGGATGGGGGTGAGTTTTTAAGGGTAAAAAACGGTTTATCTCAATTTCCGGCAAAACTAAAAATCCTATCGAAAAAATTTAAATGGCAAAGTTGTAGGTAATAAAAAGATCAAAAACTTTTGTATTTACACTTTTTTCACATAACCTTAAAATTTATGTAAAAAATTCAAAAAACCAAGTTTTTGGTTTTTTATTTTTATCTTTTACAAAAAAAAATTTTTTTGTAACAAAATTTTGTGAAAACTTACCTTTTTATGTCCTAAATACGCTGTAATTTATTTGATTAAAAATAATTATTTTTTCACCTTATTTTGAATTAATATCGAAAAAACACCCTAATTTTCAATCGAAAACTCACCCGTCAAAATATCAGCTTTTTTCAAAAAGTTGGTATGTTTTCTGTTCGTTGAAATCTCTACTTTCCGATGGTGAAAAAATGAAAAAATATATGATACTATAGTAAATCTTCTCAGAAAATGCAAAAAATCTTGTACTAAAATATAATTTAATTTCAATCTTTAGGTTATGTTACGTTAAGCATACTATTTTTTAAAGGAAATATTACGATTTTTATGTTTGAGTTGATTGATACAGATAGAAACAAATAAAAATCGTAATATTTTCTTTAAAAAATAGTATGCTTAACGTAACATAACCTAAAGATTGAAATTAAATTATATTTTAGTACAAGATTTTTTGCATTTTCTGAGAAGATTTACTAAAAAAAGCTGATATTTTGACGGGTGAGTTTTCGATTGAAAATTAGGGTGTTTTTTCGATATTAATTCAAAATAAGGTGAAAAAATAAATATTTTTAATCAAATAAATTACAGCGTATTTGGGACATAAAAAGGTAAGTTTTCACCAAATTTCGTTAAAAAAAAATTTTTGTAGAAGATAAAAACAAAAAACCAATAACTTGGTTTTTTGAATTTTTTACATAAATTTTGAGGTTATGTGAAAAAAGTGTAAACACAAAAGTTTTAGATCTTTTTATTACCTACAACTTTGCCATTTGACTTTTTTCGATAGGACTTTTAGTTTTGCCGGAAATCGAGAAAAACCGTTTCTTACCCTTAAAAACTCACCCCCATCCCCTTCCCGACCTCAGATCGCCCGTAATTTATTTTTCCTTTCATTTTTAGGGTTCCGTACCTCAAAAGGAAAAAACGGAACCCTTATAGGATCACTTTGTTGTCCGTCTGTCCGTCCGTCTGTCAAGACCCTTTTTCTCAGGAACGCGTGGAGGTATGAAGCTGAAATTTATATCAATTACTCAGGTCTACTGTCCCTTGAAGCTGTGAAAAAATCAAACTTCTAAGCCAACGCAATCAAAAGATACAGCCGTTTATGCCGCAAATTTTCGACACTTGCAAGGGAATCAAAACCTACAGGGTGCTTCCCGTGAACTCAGAATCTTGAAATTTGGTACGAAGCAACGTCTTATAGCATAGATAAAGGAAAAATTACGAAAACCATAAATTTGCAAGGTTGTACGGAACCCTCGGTGCGCGAGTCCGACTCGCACTTGGCCGGTTTTATAATATTCCCCTCCTTTTCTAATGGGTTTCATCCTACTACTATTTTTTTTGGTTTTAAAAATTATCGACACTGGTCTAAAGACGTTTATAGAAAAAGTTTCTCTCTCCTAAATGATTTTCTTCCAACCTCTTTGACCTTGTCACTCCATTCATCTAGGTAACTCTTGAAATCACGTGAATCTAAAATAGCTAGTATATAACGCGTCACAGAATCAGCGCAATTCCTAATACACGTCAATTAGTATATTAATAAAAAACTTTAGTTTTGTCCAGCCAAATTTCTTAAATAAAATAGCAATAGTACGGTTTCCATAGGTGTAGGTAGCCCTAAATTTAGTTATGCTAATTCCTTTTTCGGAAAAAGAATACACATTTTAAAAATATCTGCAGTAAAAGCAAATTGCAGCTGGACAAACTATTTTCAGAAACTGGGCTTATTCTATTACATATTGTATGCATACCTATCTACCTACAATTGTAAGAATGCACTGATGTAATATATCTTTTATTAGTTATAAGCACCTCTCTGAAAATAATACTGACGGCGCTCATGCCTTTATGTTTTGCTTTACCTACCTACACCAAAGAGTAATACGAATAAGCTTATCTGGGATTCCTGCGACGACTATTCACTCTGGAGAATATTTCAAAAGTTTTCCGACGTAAACGAGACATGAAATAAATCTGACTTCATGTTTATTAAAAGTTTTACAAGTTTGAGATCTCTGCAGCTCAGAGCTAATTACAAGAGTAGTTCTGTTTTGGTCACGTGGATGCACTAAAGTCATCGACCTTTTGACTGCAGTGCATGCATGTATTATTATTAATATTTTGTATATTATGTAGGTATACCTACCTAATCGACTATTAATTTTAATTAAAGATATTCTTTGGACCCCTTAACGTTTGATCTATCATGACATAATATTTATTATTGTGTTTTTTTTATTAATAAATAAATAAATTGCTGGACACAATTCACACTCGGCTATTTAGTCCCAAACTAGGCAGGGCCTGTACAATGAGTACTAAACAACTGATAAACATACTTAAATAAATATTAAACGACCAGACACAAAGCCAACAGACATGTTCATGCACACAAATGTTGGCCCTGAGCGGGGATCGAACCCACGACCTCCGACTCAGAAGGTAGGGTCACTACCAACTGAGCCAAATTTGTAAATTACTTAACTTAACAATAATGTATATAATATGCAGAATGCCACTTTAAAAATGGTTCCTAAAGTTGAAGAAACTGGTACTTATAGATACTGTAGCACTTTTTGAAATAATGCTAAACAGAGAAATACAAGTATTTCACTTTAAACAAAATTTTATAATAAGTGTAGTAGCAAGTCTTCAACATAGAAGTTTCTATTTAAAAAATCGAAACTCAATAGTCCAGCTTCAATACTGACCTATGGCAGTGTTAATAGACTTCCTTCATCCAGTTGTTCTAGGAATGCCGTCGGGAACGCGCGGGAATTTCCAGCCAGCTTCCTGGAATGCTGCGCGAAGGCACGCAGATTGCGGATGAAGCAAATCGGTGACGTACCATTGAGGTGACGTCTATCTGTTAGGGGACGTCCACTGATTATGTAAGGTGATTTCTCGATAATTCGACCTTCTAGATAATTCGACACTTGGTGAGATGACGAGAGATTTTGGCTCGACCACCTTTCCCACCGCCCTAAGATGTGAGATTTTTCAAAATGCGTATTTTGTGTTAAACTGTGCTTTTTTGCGATTTATTGTAAGTTGATTTAACATAAAAACATAAACAAACAAAAACATAACTAGCTTATTTCTATTTTACGAGTACACTGTTTCCTTCGGGAAAAAATAACGTGATATTTTTCGAGACCATTCTTTCCCCCTACGTGAGATTGGGTGAAATTCGGCTCGACACCAATCCCACATCACGTGGTGAGATAATCGCACAATCAGGTTGCTGTTACACATGTCTCAGAGTAAAAAATAGGAATATTATATAGCCCATAAACTCCCAGGATAGTAAGCTTTCCATTGGTGAATGCAATTTTAAAATCGGTCAAGTAGTTTTTGAGTTTATTCGTTACAAACATACAAAAATACAAATATTTGGTTTTTATTTAATACTAGCGACCCGCCCCGACTTCGCACGGGTGCAATGCTTATACTAAACCTTCCTCTTGAATCACTCTATCTATCAAAGAGAACCGCATCAAAATCCGTTGCGTACTTTTAAAGATTTAAGCATACATATGGACATAAGGATATAGGGACAGAGAAAGCGACTTTGTTTTAATTATGTAGTGATTTACTTTATTGATACTAGTATGTAGAAAATACATTGGTTTATTAAGCTGGTATCAGACTGAGATCAAGCTTCTTTTCAAAACCGCCGTGTAATCGCAGCTTTATCCGGATTAACCCAAATCAAGTCTCAGGCAAGTCTGCCTCAGGTGTGGTCCAGACATAATAATCTCGTATGACTAATGGAAGCGAAATCTGGGTTAAATACATATTATATTATTTATTACACTTAATACTTAAATAAACAATACGATCATGCCGTATTATGATGAGGTTGGCAGAGGCATTCAATTCCTGGAAGTACATATTAAGTACAGCCTATCTGATATTTCACAGCTTGGACCTATTTTGTGGCCTGTGTGTTTCCTCACGAACGTTTTTTTTTTAACAAAATTGTGAATTTTCTCCAGCTCAGCAAAGCACTTAAACCATGTAACTTGTACTTTCTATTAGGTATATTGATTGTTTAAAAAAATAATGTTTTGAGGAGTTTCTTGCCCCGCTTCTTCTCCTCAACTATAGATACCGAAGCGGTGGAGTCGCAATGACTTTCAATAAGAGGACTTATAAGCCCCTACATTGAATGAAAAGTTTTGACTTTGACTCGACTTTCGACATCGAGCTGAAATACAATTCTATTGTGTCTGCATTCCGTTAGATGGGAGAACAAAACAAATAAATAATCCCACTTCTTCATCACCGAGGGGGTAGGGAGAGGTATTCCATTTCTAGAAATACCCACTTTTCCCGAGAATATATTCGACCCCTAAACGTGATAGGTGGTGAGCCCAACGGACCGGGTCTGTTACACATGCCTCCGAATTAATTCTAAGACCTGCGGGTTTTCTCACGATAACATATTAATAACTTATATTTAATGAACATAGTTAAAAAGTGAACTTTAAAAAATGTGGAAATAAGATTATTTATTCGTAAAGTAGTAAGTAAGTAAGTACTGCACAATCGTATGCAGTTGGAGTGATCTTAAATTAACAATAAATTCACTTCGTTACGTAATTTTTAAAGGTAGTGTTTTAGATTTTAAAATTGACTTGTTCGAAAGTGTGAATGGCTAATTAAAATAGCATAGGCGAATTCGCGCGTCGTCGGTGACGCGTGCAATGTCGAAATTGAAAATAATATCAGTTTGCTACCGAATATTGAAATCCCAGTCCGATGCTTCGGTGTAAATTCAATGAATACTATAAATGCGATAGTTTGGATGTTTATTAATCTAAATGGTTCCCGTAATAGAACGTGTAACAGAATTAACTAGAATACCGAGAAACCACATCTAAGTAATATTTTGGTTGGTATCAAAATCGGTGACGGAAAACATTGGGAGAAAGAATTAACTAGATAACTGAGAAACCGCGTCTAAGTAATATATTAGTATCAAAGTCGGTGACAGAAAACATTGGGAGGAAGCCCGCAGGTCTCAGAATTGAATCTGAGGCATGTATAACAGCACCCCGGTCTGGCGATGGGCTCAACACCTGTCACGTTTATTTCGATGAATGGAATACATCTGCCGATCCCTAGGGGGTTAAGGCTTCAGCATAGACTTATTTACTTATTTTTATCAAAAGAAAATATAACTTCACATCGCCCGAGTTATTCGTTTGGATAGTCCATCGGAACAAGGAAGCGCTCTATCGTGGACTGCATTCGGTTCATTTCACAATTAAGCCAATTTCTGTAACAATTATTATATTAATATTTTAATCAATTTATGCATTAAGAAAAAAAACACAAATTTAACAAAAAAACGTGTCGATTTGCAGTCCATTTTGTGAGGCAAGATGAAAATTATTTTGGATATAAAAGTTTTTGCTAATATTGTTTATTTTTATAATGATTGTCTAAATAAGTTTAAATTCTTTCATTATTCGGAAAATATCTAGACTTAGCAAGCAAGAAGCCAATAGCAAAGCGAGTCTCAAAGACAAAGGTAAAAGTCGAATATTACGCCAAAAATCGTAGAAAATGATGTACAAATAACTCTTGCGCCTTGCCCGTTGTCACGTGCGCGAAAAGGGTATATTTTTATGGAATACGTAATTCTGTTTGACTTCATACGCGATGTCCATATTTGCCGAAGACTTCACGTCCTACATGCAAAGAGCGGAGCGTCTCCATTCTATAACGTCAAAGACTTACTAGTTTAAGTATGATCGCACCAAAGAGATTAAAATATAATAGGGCATAGACGGGGCATTGGGAATATTTTCATACAAAACTTTGAAGCATGTTTGAAGCTCAAGCGTCATGCCAGTTAGTATGAACGCGAGCTGTGATTCGGTCGAAATTGTACTAGACTTGTTCCACTTGGAATAAATTTTGGCTTAAAATTTTTCTCGCTTTGTCCCCTCTATGCACTATTATATTTTAATCTCATTGGATCGCACACTGCTCCTCGCCGCAGCTTATTTATATTTTTATTAGCTAAAGCTGGAGATAATCATCTACGCTCTCTTAGTTAGGGTATCATACTTAATGTTATTGTTTTGCAAAATTGTAAGGTTTTCATTATATTTCTATGGTGGGTTCTTGAATGCTGAAATAATCGAATGAAATCAAGTAAGTAGTTAAAAAAATATAGGTACATTTACTTTTAGAGATGTCTTTTATTTTTAGGTAGGTATTATAAATTATTGTTTGAAAAATACTTTTGTCTTTTACGAGACATACAGAAAGCTTTGTTATAAAATTTTATTGAGCATTTTATAACCAGATTGTGAGCACCTAAGCCATTTTTTTAGGAAACAAAACGCCGTGGTACAATGGAAACGCGAGGCGCCTCTAACGAAACAGGTCTTAGCAAATAGAGGGAGACATCGACTGATAGAAAAATTTTCTGAAGAGCTTTTTGGCGGCGAATAGACAGACAGACGGACTCCTTTGAGAGGCTCGGAGGGAGTATTTGAAACGTTAGATGAAAGTAGGACAGTCGATATTAAAGGCACTTGATATTGTTAACAACTGAAAAACTTATTTAAATTGAACCAGTCTTTAATCAAGTTGCATTGGATTGCACCTTTTATATTAGTACAATAACGTTGACAAAAAACTGGATTTGTGTAAGAGACAAGACTTTGTTGATGTAGGTTTCTTAAACACTTTTTCGTCTCTTATGATATGTTGCGATAAATATGTGGTCACCCAACGACGTCGACGCGTTACTTCGTCGTTATTCTGATTATAGTTCGAATCCCTACTAGTATTATAAATGCGATAGTAATTGTGTCTGTTACTTTCACAGATAAACCCCTAAAGCATATAACATTTATGTTGTTAAAGGATTTAAGCAACTTTTAATTTAGGAGCGGACGAAGTCAAGAGCAAAAGCTTGTATCTGATTGTTTTGATAAAGCGTGTACTCTCTACTTATGGATAACCATTAATTCTGAGAATTAATATTTGGAATACTGCATCTTTCCCCGTAAAAAGTTTAACGATGTATCACATTACGAATGTTCTTGAAAACATTTCTAACCACTTACGCACATGAATTGTTTGTGCTAAAAGAATGTTTTGTTTACTATCATGCAGATCGTTGTACACAATCGTGTCTATTTATCGAGATGCATCTGTCAGTGCCGTCCATTCTTCCCCGAGATTATAAAGCACTACGATGTATCTAGTGTCAAAAGTGGACACATTTGCAAAACTATTTTTCATGGTAAGCCTCTCAGGGCTACTAATGTACGTAGCATTAGCATTTTATACATTCCATTCCGCGTACACTAATGTGTCCAAAACACGAAGAACACAGGAGAAAATTAAAATGCCCGATCCTGACACCACGACTCGATTCGATAATGACCTCAAGTACATTTTGCTGTGGACAGTTTCGAAACAGAATTTTAATCCACTAGGAAATGGGCAGGAACCATTCATTGAAAATAAGTGCTCGCATATAAACTGCTTCTTAACAACAGACAAGGAACTATTAAACGGGGACTACACAAATTTTGATGCAGTGATCTTTAATGTTAGTGTCTTGGTCAGAGGAAACAAAAAAGTGTTGCCTCAAAAACGAAATTTTCGACAGAAATACGTATTTTACGGAAAAGAACCTTCAAGAGATCATCCAGTGTGCGGTTCTTTCGCTGACTATTACTTCAATTGGACGTGGTCGTACAAACTGTATTCGGATATTTTCAGTCCATTTTTTGAGTTTAAGGACCTGCAAGGCAACGTGGTTGCTCCAAGACCTGAAGTGGACTGGGCATCTGACACTTTTCAAGTTCAACAAATTGATCCTCCACAAGGAAAGACTAAGCATCTCGCATTAATCTTGGACGACAGAACATGTAAAAGGAGATTAAACAAATCGTCTTACGTACAAACACTCAAATTGCAAATGAAGAATCAGGGGCTGATATTCGATATTTACGGGTGCGGAAACTTGCCATGTCCTAATGGTACTTGCATAGAAGCTGTAAAAAGAGATTATTATTTTTATTTGGCGCACGAAGATACTCTCTGTGAAGATTATCTGACTGGAGAAATATTGAAGGCATATCAAAACGATGCTGTTCCTATAATTGTGTCAGGAGCCGATCTTAGCAAGTAAGTAACAACTTAATGCTTAAATTAACTGTTATTAAATAATAATAATGAAACAGTATTGACTGAATAGTTTAGGTACTTATACAATGTGTAACGGAAACCAAGAGAAAAGGGGTGTGGATTGTTTCTGCCATAGAATCTCTATTAAGAGATTAATATAGACAAAAAAAAGTTTGTCGTTCAAAATCTCAATATTATTAATCAAGTCGAGAAAAAAAGGGTCGTATAAATTATAAAAGCACATATTATATCAACTTGGAATCGGATCACGTACCGATTTCAAAAATGCATTTATCATTAGAATGCTACAATATCGTGCGTGCGTAATGCGTGAAACATCGCGTAACAGCTAGCCAAAGAGATTAAAATATAATAAGGCATAGAGGGGACAAAGCGAGGAAAATTTGAAGTCAAAAGTTATTCCAAGTGGAATAAGTCTAGTACAATTTCGACCGAATAAAGGCTGATTCATGTTACAACGGGACGGGCCCCGTCCGGGCCAGCGCTTCTTACAAAAAATATTTGACCGTTCCCCGGACGGGGCACGCCCGGGTCCGGACGGGCCCCATCCCGTTGTAACATGAATCAGCCTTAACAGCTTGCGTTCATACTAACTGACATTGACAAGGACATGACGCTTAGGGTCTAAACACACTAAGCCGAAAATACGCGACCGAAGTTCGGCGTGACTACATACATTGACGTTTCACTTTAAAGATGGATCTGCCACCCGCGTCAACCGTAATGATGACGTTCCGCGGTCGTTCCGCGGCGTAAGTACGGCGCGGTGTGTTTAGGCTTCAAAGTTTTGTATGAAAATATTCCCAATGCCCCCTCTATGCCCTATTATATTTAAATCTCTTTTGGCAGCTAGCAAATAATTAAACTCATTATGCTTTTGTCTATAGATTTGTGCCTCCAAACTCCTTCGTGCCCAGCGACCAAGACAATACAGAAGAAAAAATTGCATCAATATTAGATTACAGCGTCAGAAATCCAGCTGTATTCTCCAGATTCAACCGCTGGAAAAGCCATTACACAGTACACGAGGTCGAGAGCAGTAGAGGTCTCTGTGACCTCTGCAGGTACCTCAATGATGCGAAGATGATGAACCAAAGGAGTACTTATGAATACTTCAGAAAATGGTGGTTCCAAGGTCCACTGATGGAAACGTGTATACCCAATAGCGGAAGGCCGGACATTATGGAACTTACTTCGTATTACAATAATTCTCGAGGAATATGAATGTGGACTGTTGCAGTCTTTAAGGGCGTAGTCAAGTTGCTTTGTTAAACGTAAAGATTAGTCGAAATATTCGTATTGGCTAAGTGTGGAGTGATGGAGATGTAAGTAAAGTATTGAAAAGTTTAGATATCGGTGGACTTAAAAACATTGTAACATTTTTATTTTATTAAAGTGATACCTCTCATAGATTAAATGATGCCGGTACCACTAGTACTTTCATTCACATTGAGACATTAAATATATTGAGTGATCAATCATAAACAATACTAATTTCTTGTCTAATAACCTAGAACTTTAAAGAGTATACCGACTTTAACTTTAGTTTTCTCAAGGATTTTCCACTGTCAGAACTGGACCAAACTGTAACAAACATAAAAAAAACATACAGTCGAATTGATAACCTCCTCCATTTTTGAAGTCGGTTGGAAATGACGATTTGAAAAGGCAAATTATAAAGCGTTCCTTAATTTTGATATTATGTATAGCTAAAGCAGCGATCAAACACGAGCGAACATGCGTTTCCGAACCGAGAACGAATGTTGAGCGTTTCCGAGGTGAAAATTACCGTGCACACGACGATCATGGTGCGACCACGTGAACATTGTATTTGCGCTATCTGCTGTGGGACGTTTCACTGGATAATATATGTTTTTCCGGGATGAAAAGATGCATAAGTCATTCCCTGAGATGTAAACTACCATTATGTAAAATTTTATCAAGATCGGTACACCGGTTTAACCATAAAAAGGTTACAGACAAACAGACAGAGTTACTTTCGCATTTATAATATTAGTTCCCTACTAATATTATAAATGCGAAAGTAACTCTGTCTGTTTGTCTGTAACCTTTTTATGGTTAAACCGGTGTACCGATCTTGATAAAATTTTACATAATAAGGGTTTGATTAAATAGACCTTAAATCTAGTTTCCACATGGTAAAACACATCTATCAGGCCACATAGTATTTTAAGTTTTGACGGTCCCTAACTAAAAATAAATGTTAGGTGGAGCAAAAAGTTGGTATGCAGTTTTGAAGCTGATATATTGGTCAACCTTTTGGTATTTTTTATTTTTATATTTCGAATTCAGAATTGTAAAAAAAAAGAAAATTCGAGTGTGTTCATTGTTTTCAACGATGCAAGGGAGGAGAAAACTTTTTTAATTTGCGAAAGTTGGATTTTTTTATTTATGTTTCTGATTATTGGTTCAATAATATGGCTATTGCAAACTTTGAGCCAGTTTTGACCAAAAAATATGGATACTCGGCCTGAAATTGTCGCCAGAGCTGTAGCACTTCTGCAGGCAGGGCATAGCCAAAGAAATGTGAGTGCACAAATGAATTTAAGCCGTACTACTGTCCGAAGAGTTTATTAAAGGTACTTAGAGACTGGCGGCTTCGTTTGTTGTCAAGGAAGACCGCTATCTCGTGTGACAAAGTTTTTAGCTAGGGACCGTCAAAACTTAAAACACTAGGTGGCCCGATAGATGTGTCCGGGAGTGTATTATATTACAGGTTTCTTACTAATTCATTAACATCACTTCTCGTATCGCTAACCCGTATTAGTAAATCTGCCGCGCGTCTGGAGAGTTAGACTGCTTTGCAATTGCTTGGTCGCCTAAGTGTGTGCGATCCTTAAAATTCAACTTGGTCTTGAAAATACTTTGAAAATATAATAATATCATAGGATCATACTCCTTTGTAATCGTTTAAAGGTGAATCTATTGTCACTTCTTTTTTGAAGACAAAATAGGGGCATTGTTAATAAACAAAAGGTTACCCTTTGATGTTTTTTTGCAGTTTTTCCAACTCCTATAAGTATATTCAAAATAGACCTGTTTGAGATGTCAAACCATAATGTTATATACGTTGTTTGTAGGTTTAAATCTCAGTGAAGAAGTCGTCAATTATTGTGTGAAATGACCCGGATTAGGAGATGGTATTATGCTAGTGGTCACTTTGAGGGGATAGGCAAAGAAAGTAGACCGATGTATTTGGAAATTAAATTAACCTGCATTTTAAAAATATTTTATAAATTTTAAAGTTTGTATTAGAATATTTGAGTGTTAGTTACTAAATCACGCAAAAACGGTTGAACTGGTATGGATGAAATATAGCACACAGACAGTTGACAACCTGGATTAACACATAGGCTACTCTTCGTCAAGAAACTAAGTTTCTCGGGGACGCGCGGACGTGATAGCCTAAAGTTCACGCGGAGTCGCTGGCTCTGGCACTAGTTTATTTGTAACTAGCAGCGCCAAGCGGTTTTACCCGCGTAGTTCCCGTTTCCGCAGGAATACGGGGATAAAATAAAGCCTATGTGTTATTCTGATGTATAAGATATATAACTGTAAAGTTTATTAAAAATCCGTTCAGTAGTTTTTGCGTGAAAGAGCAACAAACATCCATACTTCCATACTCACTAACTTTCGCGTTTATAATATTAGGAGGAAGTAGCTGCGAGCTACGAGTAAACCAGAGTCGAATATTTCATTGCAAATTTCCCAACAAACAGTGTGACGTCACGATTACCATAGTGGAGGGGTAAGTAGGGTCAGAAACAAAGAGCTGATGAATATGCGAGCAGCTGCGATCGGTATGCTAACCAGCCCACTTGAGTTGCTGATCGTACTTACTAGAGAATGAGATCGGTTGAGTCGCGCTATTGGGACTTGGTGGTGAATTCTCAAAGTTATTTTGAAGAACTTGCAAATTATTGCAAAAGACCTTTCTGTTTGTTGAACCTGATGACTTCTAAAAATTCATAGAAGTGTTACTTCTTTGCTATGTACGTGTTTGATCAATGATCACTAATGATAATTGTATCTAGATGACTAGCGCTGAGGGAGAATAGTAGAAATAAACGTTAAATTTTAGATTGATTTCAAAATTTAAAGTTTTTTTAACAAGTGGCATTTTATTTTCTAGCAGCCTGAAACGTTTTCATACTTTTTTTCATTGCTATAATTCAGTGTAAACTTTTTTGTACAAATTTTTTATTACATACACAACGCGTCACAGAATAAGCGCAATTCCTCATACACCCCAATTAGTCACTACATAGTATAAAACAAAGTCGCTTCTCTGTCCCTATATCCCTATGTCCCTTTGTCATTGTGTCCCTTTGTATGCTTAAATCTTTAAAACGGAGTGATTCAAGAGGAAGGTTTTAGTGTTAGCATTGCACCCGTGCGAAGCCAGGGCGGGTCGCTAGTATATTAATATAAAAAAAAATGATGCTTTCGTACTTTAGTTTTGCATAATCAAATTTCTTAAATAAAAAGCAATAATGGTACGGTTTCCATAGGTAGCCCTAAATTCAGTCATTAATTTATCGGAAAAATTTTACACATATCAAAAATAGCTGAAATCGATTAAGAACTCGATTCTGAACTAATTTAAGGAATTGCGTTTATTCAGTTACATATTGTACATATTTGCAACACCAGTCACTCGCTCTATAAAATTACCGAAATCCAACATGCGACTATATCATAAGGTCAAGGTTGCCTATACGTTATATTTTGTAAAATTGAAGTGTTCAATTTTGAAATGAAATCGTAACAAAATAAAATAATAAACACATTTATCATTTACTGCGTTGAACACAGCTAATTGATTGGATTAGACAGGAACTAATTGATGGTTGATTTCGTCGTGTGTGTAATTATTTTTATCAAAAATAATTGTAAGGCATGTTAGTGTAGTGTAGTACTATTTTTAAGAGTTTTCCCCCGGTTTTCGAAATGCAAATCAAACTAAAATTAGCTAACGGACTGTTAAATCTCATGTTAACTCTTCTTGATTGATTGTTGAAAACCGTTATGATTTTATACAACCATTCAATACACCTAAACATGAAATTTAGCAATCTGTCAGTTAATTTAAGTTTTATTTGCATTTCAAAAACCGGGGTTGATCCAGCTCATATAAGCTAGCTTTAACTTCTGATTGGTAGCAATTCTGCTTTACACCGCCTATACTTAGTTTGGTTTAGTCCTGTCTTTGTCTTACCTCAAAAAAAGGGATAGAAGATAACCTACCGAATTTAGTCCTGTCAGAGTCGGTATTTTAGTCGTGACTTCTTTACTTAAGCACTAAACGCGTTATGAAATTCCTTAGTTGACAGGACAAATTTTAATTTGACAGGACTATATATCTCTCGTCTCTTTCCTTTTCTAGGAGAAAGAAAATGGCAGGAGTAAACTAAAATAAGTTTAGTCGCTGTAAAGCAGAATTAGCACCATTGATTACTTATATCAAAAAACTTATATTTAATAAGGCACCTTTCGTCACAAGACACCTTTATGACGAGTATCTATGCATATTTATATCAAGCCACTATACGTACCAGCTATAATGACGCTGATGAATATTCGAGAAGGCTCGACGGAGGGCGCAGTGAGGCAGAATTATGCCTCGTCAGGTCCTTCAGTGGCTGGTTGAGGGTCCTACTCCCGATCCAGGAATTCGAGTCACTTGACAGATATATTGATGTTAGCCGTTATAATAGACTGTTTACAAACAGTATACCACCTAAGTTTTATTACGGGATAACGATTTGACGTAGCTTCATTTATCAACTAGCTGTTGCGCGCGATTTCACATGCGTAGTTCCCATTCCTGAGGGAAAATTATAGCCCATGTTACTCAAAGAAAAATATGCATTCTATTGGCTAAAGAATTTTTAAAATCTGTCTAGTAGTTCGTGAGTTTATTCGTTACAAACACACAAAAATACAAAAATTTCCTCTATAATATACTAGCGACTCGCCTCGGCTTCGCACGGGTGCAATGCTAATACTAAAACCTTCCTCTTGAATCATTCTATCTATTAAAAAAAACCGCATTCAAATATGTTGCGTAGTTTTAAAGATTTAAGCATACATAGGGATATAGGGACAGAAAAAGCGACTTTGTTCTATACTATGTAGGTAGTGATAGTGATGTAGTGTAGATGTATCTAGTTGATGTAGATGTAGAGACCATCTTATTAGAAAATTACTTTTGATCGCTATTCTCTAGGTGTGGACGTCGCCATTTTCTACAAAGTAATTTGTTTTTATTTTATGGTGGTACCGAAATACGGAACCTCTTCTTCTTCTTCTTCTAAGTCTAGGTCTCAGAGTTACGCGTTAAAATATTTACCTATTGCTTAGTTACAGGCACCTGCATGCGTCATTTTCATATTCGCCTTATCTTTAGCACTGAAGGATATATCAAAATACAATATTTAATCATCTAGTGGTTTAAACTTACTCGCAAAACACTGGAACTTTGAAAACAAACTCTGTGAATCCACCGAATGGATGTGTTAGTAGGTGGAAACAACATAGTTTCACCATTCGACAAACAAATAGACAGTGTAATTGGATCCGGGTGAGATCCAGCGATGTATCGGAGCCGACGCGCGTTAACTAACCGCCGAACACCTGATGCAAGCTGCAGGGAGGGCGGTACTACGAAACGAGATATACAAAACACTTTTGTGTATAAATGCTAGCTTTGCCCGCGACTTTGTCCGCGTTCTGGGATTAAAAGCAGCCTATGTGTTATTCTGATGTATAAGCTATATTACTGCAAAGTTTCATCGAAATCCGTTTAGTAGTTTTTGTGTAAAAGAGCAACAAACATCGATCCATCCATCCTCACAAACTTTAGCGCTTATAATATTATGTACGACACTGAAAGATTCAGCCATACGTTGTCCTGCGACAGATAATACGCCACATATCGGGTTCAAAACTATTTCATCTTTCCAACTGGAACCAACTATACACATTTACAAAATTTCACTGAAATCTCTCTATGAGCACAATGAAATACTGAAAATACTATTTCTATTTGATTTTGACAAGACACCATCTGTCGGGTCAGCTAGTATCTATACAACATGTAACAGAATAAGCGCAATTCCTGAAATTAGTTTGTTCAGTATCGACTACTTATTCGATTTCAGCTATTTTTAATGTGTTAATTTTTTCAAAAAAATGAATTGTCGTAGCTGAATTTTGTGCTTTCTATGCAAATCGTGCTATAATTAATCGATATTTAAGAAAATTGGTTAGACATAACTGAAGTTCGATTGCATCATATATTTTTTATATTAATATACTAATTGGGGTGTACCTATGAGGAAATGCGCTTTTTCTGTTACGCGTTGTATAAATAAGAATGTGCAACCATGTCGAGCCATCTGATGCTACATTGTCATCGTCACCGATGAACATCTGAAACATAAGAGATATCAGATGCACTCGCATTTTGAATAACCTCTTGTCAAAGGGATAACCGGAGTTTATTCTTTAGGCAGCCTCAATCACTGCTAAAATGACCTTGAAGAAAGTTTAAAGGAGCTACTTTTTCTCCCAGAATGCGGCCAAAGTCGGGGGTAGAATTTAGTAATGAATAAATCAATGACTCGTTAAATTTTAATGTAAAATACTGTCAAAATTGAGTTTTTATCGAAAAAAACAATTAGTAATTTACAAATGGTAAGGGAATTACGGCTATGAGCTTACCAATACGCACCTGTGTCTACCCACAGTTAGGATTGTATTTCTGAATAAAGGCAAAAAAGCCCTCCGATATATATTTAGAAAGAAAAACATCTATATTTATATACCTACTCAGAAGTCAGAATACATCCGATTGAATTATGTACTCTTATGCACGTGTGTTACTAGTTATGTCTGTGAAGGAAATACTCAGAATACAGTTACATCAGAATGAATTAAATATTAAATTGTAATCTTATGTACAGTGTGTTACTAATATTACTAGTAATTTCTATGAAGGAAATATTTTTTTATTATACGCAGGTACTACCTACTATAACAAAATTTACAATAAGTAAAAATGAACCGGTATGGAACGGGCATGGTACAACATAAATATAAAGATGCCTCTATCCGATTTCCTCAAAATAGATAGGTACTCTAGGTACCCACTTTTGACCAGTGTATTTATGGACCCATAAACATGACAAGGCGTGAGCCCATCGTCAAACTGGGATACTGTTACACATGCCTCAGAATCAAATATGAGGCCTACGGGTTTCCTCACGATGTATTTATTTACCGGCAAGCTAGTGATACATAAGTACCTACGTAGGGTTTTTTTAAACTTATCACTTGTTACAATCCTAAAATTAAAATTTAAATGATTTTATTCAAAGTAGGGTCTTATTGAGGAGAAGAAGCGCGGCGAGAAACTCTTCAACACATTATTAATAGTAATAATAATATAATCTCACGCCTTTTATCCCCGAGGGGGTAGGCAGAGGTATTCCATTACTGGATATACCCACATTTCACGAGATATATTGGACCCCTAAACGTGATAGGTGGTGAGCCCATCGCCGGACCGGGTCTGTTTACACATGTCTCAGAATTAATTCTGAGACCTGCAGGTTTCCTCACGATGTTTTCCTTCACCGTCAAGCTAGTGATAAATATGTACGTAAGTTTTTGAAAAACTCATTGGTACATGCCAGGATTCGAACCCGGGCCTCACTGATTTTCGGCCGGCTCTCTAACCGTTCGGGCTATCACTGCTCGTTAACACATTATTATGTTAATCAATTCATACCAGGTCATATATATGATGCGGGTCTGTGATTCATACTTAATATTAAATTGGGCCCTTACCAGGATTCGAACCCAATCTGCAGGTATTAACATTCGGGCTCACTAGCCACTGGGCTATTTACTGCTTTGCTTCCACATAATTCCCCTTGGTGTCAGTACAGTACATAAGTACCATCGATTTGTACAGTCAACAAAGTTGTTAGGGTTACATGAACAAAAACTAAGATTCAGTTTTCTCTTAAAGTCTTAAATGTATTTATAGTCTTTTTTGTTAAATTATAGGAATCAAAGATACCTTTTTAAATAAACATTAATCAATAAGATTTATTTATGACTTCAACAGAAAAATTAGTTCTTAGTTACTGGCCTTGTAACCCTAACAACTTTTTTGACGTACCATTGATGGTACTAGTGACACCTTACCATTGATGGTGTGGTACCATTGGTAGGATCACTTGTGTACAAAAACTATACAAACATTTCGTATTACTCATTTCGGAGTAAGACGGGGTAAAATGTCACTACCCTAAAAATGTTTAAACAGAATCCTCGTGTGGTAAACAGGTCAGTAATCCATTCATCGAGCGCTAATGGAAACGGTGACAGTATTAAATAACTGATTGTGTCCCGAGCGTCCAATCTCACTGCGCTTCGGTGACTCTTATACAGGGTGGTCTGGAAGAGTATATTATAGTCATTTTAAAGTTACTCACTTTTTCGTCTTCATCATCTCTACGGCCTATATCTACGCCGTGCGGGTTTTTTTTTAATATATAAAAAGGGGCAAACGAGCAGACGGGTCACCTGATGGTAAGTGGCTACCGTCGCCCATGGACACCTGCAGCTCAAGAGTCACAAATGCGTTGGGGATTATAGTAATTCTGTAAACTTTCCACTTTTTCATCTTGTTACGAAATGTCTAGCAGTCTGATATTACACTCATTGAGGATAAACACATTATGTCACAGATTCTTACCGTAGCTAGTCAACATGTAAGAGTATGGACTAGTTTAAATTTATTGTGTCATGAAACGGACTAAATACGAAATGATGGTTGATGATTCTAGTGGTGATATGAATTTCATTGTGCCACCCTGTATACAGTTTGTTTGGTATGCAAATCATAATTCGTTTGTTTGTAATGGATTAGATATTGCAGAATTGCATTTTGATGTTGCACTGCATTGTATACTGTTATTGTTAGCTATTAGTCATTATTATTTAGTACCTACCTGCTCAATGTTTAGTACATGACAAAATAAATTGCAATTTTCTAAAAAAACATTATATACAAGGAATAATCTCATGGTGTAATTTAGGCTTAGGTGGCTACTCGGCCACAGAAATCTCGACTGATGGTCGAGAAGCCACTAAGGAACATATTATCCTTCCTACTAATATTATAAACGCGAAAGTTTGTATGGATGTCTGGATGTCTGGATGTCTGGATGTTTGTTCCTCTTTCACGCAAAAACTACCGAACGGATTTTGATGAAACTTTACAGTTATATAGCTTATACATCAGAATAACACATAGGCTATATTTTATTCCCGTATTCCCACGGGAACGGGAACTACGCGGGTGAAACCGCGGGGCGCTGCTAGTTTATAATATATAAAGCTCGACTACCACTCACTGACTCACTCACTCACTGACTGATTGACATAATTGTTCTCCCAGAAGGAGTCGTTTTGGAGTCAAGTCATATATGAGAAAAGTGTGCAAGATGGCGGAGTGACCCAGGGAAAATTCCGACTTTTTCAAAAAACAAGATGGCGGCCAAGGTTGCCTATCGTATTTCTTTTGTTTTACGACCGATTCGGTTCAAATTTTCAGAATCGGTTAAACTTTTAAGACAATTTACGAATATGTTTTAAAAAGTTGAAAAAACAAAATGGCGGCCGCGTAGTAATGTTTCAAAGTTTAGGCTATTGTAGACCCCACTTGACCCGAATTAGTAGCATGGTTGCCGACTTCGTGCAGTTACAAATGGCACGTCGTCTTTTTAGGCATGTCCCGTAGTTTACCAGAAAAATCCGAAAAACTCAAAATCAAAGATGGCCGCCCTGTGATTGGCTCTTAAAGAAAATGATGGATTTTACCAGATTTTAAATGTCGATTTTCGATGGCGACACCTGAGCGAGTTGGCTTGTATGGCGGGGTTAGAGGTCTCGATACGGCGTGTTGCCGTGTTTAACAATTTTCCCAAAATTTGGGGTATTTTTTTACTTTTAATGCAAAAAGTCAAAACTCGAAATTTTACCATTTTGCAAAAACGAGTAACAGTCAACGGTACATTTTATCTCTCCGTATGACCTTTTGTAGGTTTTTTGAATTTCACCTGGCAACACTAAAAGTTATGGCCGATTGAATTTTTAGGGTAGACCTCAAAAGACCCGAATTGATCTCCCAGATGCTGATATGCTACAGGGATGTGTTTGGTGTCATCGCATAGGGTATATCCTGTAGTTTACTAGAAAATCCCGAAAAATAGAAAAAACAAGATGGCCGCCCCGTTATTTTTGTTTTACTGAAAAATTTCAATTTTCTTAATCTTAATAGGCATTTTTTAGCCAGTTGGCAACACTTTGGAAAGTTGGCTTGTATGGAGCGATTGTGGGTCTCAGTAAACAGTGTTGCCATGACAAAAATATTCAACAAAATTTTATTATTTTTCGATTTAAAATGGCTGAAACAAGATGGGCGCCCAAAATTTGACTTTATTCTTCTGTCAAAATAAGACCCCACAGAGACACGCGTGGCCGCTTGCGGCCTCGCGCACCGCGCGACATCTAGTTTATAATATATAAAGCTCGACTACCACTCACTCACTGATTGACATAATTGTTCTCCCAGAAGGAGTCGTTTTGGAGGCAAGTCATATATGAGAAAAGTGTGCAAGATGGCGAAGTGACCCCGGGAAAATTCCGACTTTTTAAAAAAACAAAATGGCGGCCAGGCTTGCCTATCGTATCTCTTTTGTTTTCTGGCCGATTCGGTTTAAATTTTTAGAATCGGTTTAACTTTTTAGATGATTTACGAAAATAATTTAAAAAAATCAAAAAACAAAATGGCGGCCGCGTAGTAGTGTTTCAAAGTTGGAGTGGTTTTAGACCCCACTTGACCCGAATTGATCTCCCAGATGCCAATATGCTAAAGGGATGTGTTTGGTGTCATCGCACAGGGCATATCCTGTAGTTTACCAGAAAATCCCGAAAATTTGAAAAACCAAGATGGCCGACCGGTGATTTGCTCCCAAAGAAAAGTATTAATTTTACCACATTTTGATTGTCGATTTTCGGCAAGATGGCAACACCTGAGCGAGTTGGTCTGTATAGCGGGGTTGGAGGTCTTGCTACGTAGTATTGCCGTGTTTAAGAATATTCCTGGAATTTGGCGTATTTTTTTACTTTTAACGCAAAATGTAAAAACTCTAAATTTTACCATTTTGCAAAAACAAGTGACAGTCAGTTAAACATTTTATCTCTCCGTATGACCTTTTGTAGGTTTTTTGATTTTTGCTTGGCAACACTGAAAGTTATGGTTGATTTAATTTTTAGGGTAGACCTCAAAAGACCCGAATTGATCTCCCAGATGCCGATATCCTACAGGAATGTGTTTAGAATCATCGCATAGGGTATATCCTGTAGTTTACTAGAAAATCCCGAAAAATAGAAAAAACAAGATGGCCACCCCGTTATTTTTGTTTTACTGAAAAAAATCAATTTCCTTAATCTAAATCGGCATTTTTTAGCCAGTTGGCAACACTTTGGAAAGTTGGCTTGTATGGAGCGATTGTGGGTCTCAGTAAACTGTGTTGCCATGAAAAAAAATATTTAACAAAATTTTATTATTTTTCGATTTAAAATGGCTAAAACAAGATGGGCGCCCAAAATTTGACTCTATTTTTCTGTCAAAATAAGACCCCACAGAGACACGCGTGGCCGCTTGCGGCCTCGCGCACCGCGCGACATCTAGTCTATAATATATAAAGCTCGACTACCACTCACTCACTCACTGACTGACTGATTGACATAATTGTTCTCCCAGAAGGAGTCGTTTTGGAGACAAGTCATATATGAAAAAAGTGTTCAAGATGGCGGGGTGACCCCGGGAAAATTCCGACTTTTCAAAAAAACAAGATGGCGGCCAAGGTTGCCTATCGTATCTCTTTTGTTTTCCGGCCGATTGGGTTCAAATTTTGGGAATCTGTAGTACTGCTTAGATGATTTACGAAAATAGTTAAAAAAGTTGAAAAAACAAAATGGCGGCCGCGTAATAGTATTTCAAAGTTGGAGTGGTTTTAGACCCCACTTGACCCGAATTGATCTCCCAGATGCCAATATGCTAAAGGGATGTGTTTGGTGTCATCGCACAGGGCATATCCTGTAGTTTACCAGAAAATCCCGAAAATTTGAAAAACCAAGATGGCCGACCGGTGATTTGCTCCCAAAGAAAAGTATTGATTTTACCACATTTTGATTGTCGATTTTCGGCAAGATGGCAACACCTGAGCGAGTTGGTCTGTATAGCGGAGTTAGAGGTCTTGCTACGCAGTGTGGCCGTGTTGAAGAATTTTCCCGGAATTTTTCGTATTTTTTTACTTTTAACGCAAAATGTCAAAAGTCTAAATTTTACCATTTTGCAAAAACAAGTGACAGTCAGTGAAACATTTTATTCCTCCCTATGACCTTTTGTAGGTTTTTTGAATTTCACCTGGCAACACTGAAAGTTATGGCCGATTGAATTTTTAGGGTAGACCTCAAAAGACCCGAATTGATCTCCCAGATGCCGATATGCTACAGGGATGTGTTTGGTGTCATCGCATAGGGTATATCCTGTAGTTTACTAGAAAATCCCTAAAAATAGAAAAAACAAGATGGCCGCCCCGTTATTTTTGTTTTACTGAAAAATTTAAATTTTCTTAATAATAATCGGCTTTTGTAGCCAGTTGGCAACACTTTGGAAAGTTGACTTTTATGGAGCGATTGTGGGTCTCAGTAAACAGTGTTGCCATGAAAAAAAATATTTAACAAAATTTTATTATTTTTCGATTTAAGATGGGCGCCCAAAATTTGACTCTATTTTTCTGTCAAAATAAGACCCCACAGAGACACGCGTGGCCGCTTGCGGCCTCGCGCACCGCGCGACATCTAGTTATAGATATAAAAGTTGATTTATTAAGTGTTTTGCCCGATAGGATTTCAAAATATGTCCACGACGATGTTCGTTTCCCAAAAAACATTGCAGATAAAATATTTGAATTTGTAATATGAGTACAATTATTTATAAATCATCCAGATATAAGATACTCACATAAAGCTGAATCGGAAGAAGACTGATGGCCTCTCGGCGCATTGTCGGATTATAGCACATAAGTGCTGACCAACCACAGGTGGACCACGGGTCGCAACTCAAACATAAATGCAGCGATAAATAACATAAAAACGGATATAATAATAAAAAAAAAAACACGCCTTATATCCCCGAGGGGGTAGGCAGAGGTATTCCATTTCTGGATATATCCACTTTTTTACCATATATTATTTGGACCCCTAAACGTTGGTGGTGGTAAAGGTGGTGAGCCCATCGCCGGACCGGGTCTGTTTACACATGTCTCAGAATTAATTCTGGGACCTGAGGACGGATATAATAATGTAATGTAACTAATACTAGTTTTAAAAAAAAGTAGGTAGTGACTGTATACATAGCTAACCATTTTATAAACTTAGTTAGGTGTTTTAAGAGTCATATAAATATTTAAAAAATTTGGCAAAGTGCGAGTCGGACTCACGCACGAAGGGTTCCGTACCATTATCTATAAAAACAGCAAAAAAATCACGTTTGTTGTATGGGAGCCCGCTTAAATATTTATTTATTCTAAATTTGAGTATTTATTGTTATAGCGGCGACAGAAATACATCATCTGTGAAAATTTCAACTGTCTAGCTATTACGGTTCAAGAGATATAGCCTGGTGACAGCGGAGTCTTAGTAACAGGGTCGCGTTTTACCAGGGTTATGGAACCCTAAAACTGATATAATAATGTATTACTATACTAGTCTTTAAGAAAAGTAGGTAGTGACTATATACTTACCTAACCATTTCATAAACCTAGTTAGGCCCTTTATGCGTCATGTAACTAAGTCTTAAAAAAAAGATTTATATTACTTTCTATTCATAAGTCAAGTAACATTAGCACAGTTAGATACTTCATCTCCTTTTTCTGTTGAATTAAGGTACAATTAGATGTAGAGTTCATATTTGTCTATCTCAGGAATTATTTTGTAGGGCCAATGGGCATTCCCCTTTCCCGAAAAATAAATAAATAAAGCTATAGAAATACTCGTAAAAATAATAACACAGTAATCTTTTTCCTAAACTTTTAGACTTGTATACTGATAGATATATAAAAAAAGAATATAATAATAACGTCTATTCTTCAAACGAAAAAATCCATTGCAACCCCACACTCATCAGTTCTGAAGCAGAATAAAAAAGTATTCAATAATAAATCTGACTGTGAGACGTCTATCACAGATGCGTCCCACGGGAGATATCGGCTCCCTTCTCATGCAAAACTGGATAAATTCAACAGGAAACGGGCAAAAGATAACTTTAATAATGCACGTAACGATATTCATACCCTTGCTTTGAAGGGCTGCGAAGTTGTAATAGGTAAATAAAGGATGTATATGGAAGATTGTAATAAGCATTGATAAAATTGAAAGTGAAAGGTTAACATTAGAGACTATTTATAAGCAGTAAATTAGCCCATAGTTATATATTATATATTATATATTATATATTATATATTATATATTATATATTATATATTATATATTATATATTATATATTATATATTATATATTATATATTATATATTATATATTATATATTATATATTATATATTATGTTATATATTATAGTTTCATAAAACTTCAAAGTGCAAATCGGGCTCGCACACGATACCACCGTACAACATTTAACACAAAATAATATGTTGAATAAAAACACGTTCCTTGTATGGGAACACTCTTTAATTTTTAACGGGCAAGCCGGAGCACGAGCGCACAATGACAATACATATCCTATTATGTCTCAGAATTGTTACCAGACCGGTATACAACGTGAACGATATTAGAATACCGCTTGTCTTATGCCCTCAAGTATTCATCCATAGTTATTATTTGAAAAGGGTTAGTTATTTTAATAGTATAGTTATTTTTAGAGGTAGGTAATCTCGGGAACTACTGATCCGACCGATATGACAAGTCTACATTATTCCAGAGTAACTTTTAACACTGAAATCTCACGGTACTACTTGCTTGCTTGTTAACTGCGCAAATAAAATTCAAAAGAGAATAGAAATGTAAGAAAGATAACATAATTCTACAACGTTTATTATTTCAGTTGAAAATTAAAATATAAACTATTCAATATTTTACAAGTAATCCTTATTGAATAAGTGGTACAAATGCTTTTTCTTACAAGTTTCCTTGTAATCTGGGTGCCACCACTTCCTAAAGTTCTTGTAGCTCTTACTTTTATTCATAATGTTGAGTTTAGTGCAAAGATCACATATGTAACTCCGTGGCCGGATCGTGTAGTAATAATGGTTCATCCAGTCAAAGAAATATTCGTACATCTTGGGGTTTTTGATAAGGTAATCGATGATAGCACCAAGTTTCTTGAGATCGAAGGCTTGGGCATTGATATAAGTGCCTGGTGGCATGAATCTGAAACCAGAAATAAAGCCGTAGTACCTATCGATTGATATAATATAGAAGATAATGACAATATGATATATATGGAAGGAGAACTCATATTGCGATGACACTAAAATGAGATTTAAACAAAGTACTCTAAAGAGTAAAAAACCGAATTCAACGAATAGCACTAAAAATATCATCGATGTATACAATATTTGATTGACTTTGATAAAATTGTAATTGTATCACCTCTGAAGTATGATCTACCAAACGAAAAAGAATCATCAAACATACATAAAACAACATATTCGAATTCAAAATCTCCTCCTTTTTTGAAGCCCGTTTGAAAAACAGCAGGATTATGATGATGAGCGATTAATAGCATATATTGTGGCCATTACAAAATGTGACCACCACCAAATTGACGTGGTGTATGATCTGAAAAAGTAGGTATACGAGAAACTTAGGTAATCGGAACCAAGTGCATAAAAAACAATTACTTAGGATCACTCACTCAGGTTTGTTTGTATAGGGCTTAGTAACGCAAAACGCTAAAGTTTTATGACAAATGCTTATTATAATTACTTCGTCTTGTTTTCTTTACCTGTTATAGTCAGCACCACCTAGCACTATCGGTATAGTAACATGTGTCAAGACTTTCGCAAGTTTTTCGGTCACATAATCTTCTGCAAACGAATCTTCCAAAACCATTTGGAAGAAATAACTTTTCTCTATCATCTTGTGACATTTGTACGCTTGCCCACCTGGACAATCTTTTTCGCCGCAAGGCCCAAAAATATCTATAGTGTAATTATATCCTGCCAATTCATTCTTAAGATCTTCAACAAAATCTTTGTGCTTAGCCTTTAATTTACATTTGCCTACTATCCACGCCACAGCTTTTTTCTTATGTTTAATTTTGTTTTTAAATTTGTCAGTCCTCTTCATGTTTTTGAGCCAACTAATGTTGTACATCGGTCCCACTAGTTTGTTAAACTCGTCATATATGTTGATAAAGGGATGAGGTATATCGGAATTTAGTTTGAAGGTCCATGTCAAGTTAAAAAAGTCATCATAAAACCTGTGACATATCGGAGTTTTCTCTGGAGATTCGTGGGCTTTGAACACGTACTTCTGTTCCGAAGATCTGGTCAAATTCCAGTCACTGGGCTTCATTGTTTTGATGTCTTCTATGTCAAAAAGGATTGCATCGTAGTTCCAGTCATGATGCAAAAAACTTCTGTTGTAGGTGATGTAACAGTTAATAAATGGGCATTTTTGTTTTATGAATTGTGTCTGTCCAGGAGCGTGGCGCGGCTCTCTGTTATATACTCGAAATGTGTTCTTTTCGTTTTCGACTGGCGTATTCCAAAATAGAACATACTTTAGATCTGTCGGAAATCTTCTGTGACGAGGAGTGATATTATGAGATCTATAACTCAGCATGTGTGGAATAAAAGAGATCATCACCGCTGAGATAAAAAGAGCGCCGTACAAGGTAAGTTTTATCAAGTTCTTCCTGCAAGTGTTGACGTACATCATCTCTTTCATGTGATAAGTGTACATTCTCACGGTTTTTCTCATTGGAAGTTTCACACACGTTTCACATTGTCGATTGCTGGAACACGTATGAATGTCGACGATTGTTCGAGATTATTTGTAAACTGTTGACAGTTTTTGAATACTTCTGCTGCAGAGTTTATTTAGTCATTGTGGACGTGCACATGGATCTAGTATCCGATACTTCTGTATCACTGAAAAAAAAACTTGATAACATTAATAAAAAAAATGTTTGCAGCTATCAAGGAAATTGTTTGTATACGAGCACATAAAGTAATACGATTATGGCAATAAAGTTATGTTGATTCAGCAACAGACAAGTTCTCTTGATAAAATCAAACAAAGTTTTTGTAAATACAATCAATTTTAGTTATCATGCAAATGATTTCTGTTGATTGAAATTATAACGAACTTGGTAATGGTTATCAAGTATTTTAGTAGTTTCAGTAATGTCCACGATTATTTTTATGAGGTAATTGTAGTCTGCAATAATAGAATCTGATTACTGTGAATGCTAACCTTGATTCCTTTGGCTCTGTTCGATACTAGGATCAAATATTTAAATGTTTATATTTACAAAAAACTTATTATGTCTCATGAAGTTCTCTAAATATTTGAATATAGATAAATATTAACAACGAATAAGTTTATTATAAATGTAATAAACACAGTTGACTGTTTGTAAAAATGAATATTGTAAAGCTATTCAGTTATCTTGTATAGAGCTATATAGTACTTTTATTGAGACTATCATAAAAGATATTTATTTTTATATCGTATATTTATTTATTGTATATAGGTTCAAATTACTATACTGTAGGCTTAGGGATTATAATCGGCATTAGATAAAAATAGCAATTAGCATGTCTAAATTGCCTTTATCTAACGCTGACTATTTCTGAAAAAATAATATTGACAAAAGTGATAAAAAAAGTATTTATGTATTTATGTTTAGAGATCAACCTTTTTCTTTATACTAATTAATAAAAAAGCAGTCTTATTAGCCTTGAATAGAAGTCAACATCATATGCTTATAGGAACCTAAATTACATATATTGGTATTAAATATGAAACAGTAGTATTATAATTTACTAAACGTAAGTTAGTTACAACAAAATATGACTTGACACTTGATAAATTATCACCAACAATGATAATATAAGGTTGTGGGGTAAAGCCTATAATTTTCAATGACCTTTTGGTGCCTTTTGGCGATACTATCGTCTTGTGCATGTACATGTGTAACAAAAGCTTCGCGAGTTTCGGCTTTTGGAGGTTTCCATTTTTTATCAAGTACATTCTTCTTTTTCTTCTGGAGGAGAGAATTTGCGTTTGGAGCTCAAAGAGGTAGCAGCAACCGGTAAAGCAAAGATGCTTGATTCCAAGGTTACTTTTTTCTTCGCTCGAATCTGAAATATAAATTTTGCTTGCTTTAATCAAAACTGGCTGTAAACATTTGACTAGTTGTTTGGCCGCAATCTAAGACACCAGACAGACAGACAAACAGACACGCTATTGATAGTTACATCTCCTTCCTTTCCCGCGCCGTGGTCGACAAAAAAAATACTTACCATCTGCCAAATTCATAATTTCATCGCTATAAACTTCTATACTATAGCCCGGACGGTTAAAGAGCCGGCCGAAAATCAGTGAGGCTCGGGTTCGAATCCTGGCATGTACCAATGAGTTTTTCAAAAACTTGCGTAGGTACATATTTATCACTAGCTCGACGGTGAAGGAAAACATCGTGAGGAAACCCGCAGGTCTCAGAATTAAGTCTGAGACATGTGTAAGCAGACCCGGTCCGGCGATGGGCTCACCACCTATCACGTTTAGGGGTCCAATGTATCTCGTGAAATGTGGGTATATCCAGTATGGAATACCTCTGCCTACCCCCTCGGGGATGAAAGGCGTGAGTTTTTTTTTTTTTATTAAACTTCTATAATGTTTTCTTTACTGACGGAAAATTCAAATAAGTTTTTTTTTCTTTAGGGTAACAAGCATTGAAGTCTTCTTCAGGCTAAAACAAAAAAAGGTTATAAATATTAGGGTTTGCGCGCAGAGCAGTAACTCCTACATTACTACCAGCACACCCACAAATCCGTATAACTAATCCATACTAATTGTACCTATAGGTACATGTCAAAGATAAAACATTTTAGATTAAGTGTCTTAAGAAATAGATACCTTCCAATGAATAACCCTGGTTGTTCAGACTGAATAATCAGATCTGTAAAGTTCCTTTCCATTTTATTAGAATTAATGTCCAAGGTCCAATCTATTTGTTCTTCAGCATTAAGATCTTGAATAACAATATCCTGAAATAGACAGAATGTAAGTAGGTAGGTAACTAACATAAAAATTTTAAGCAACTTTTATTTTAAAAGATGCCATTTCTCTGGAGTTTCTTATACCTATTGCACTACACACTGGGCTGGCATACATATTTCCTTAAGAAACGGTCCTAGTTACCTTGATCCAGTTGTACCTATCTAACTGACTCATGTAAGGGTAAGTACCTACCCACTTACACCTAAAGATATATCGATACTGCTCCCTGGAAGACTTATATTACTGTCTGTAGAGGCTGTGAAATCCGACTTCCACATTTTCCAGCTCCATAGAAATAGGGATCTAGGCCCAAATAGAGGAATTAGCTCTTTGATATCGTCATGCGTAAGAGCAGAAAGCGCTTTTTTTGCAAAATAATCCTCGATGAATTTATGTGAAAACAACTTAATAGGTACCTATTATCATCTTTTCCAAAAGGGTTAGGTACTTACTGATAAAAGTGGCACGTAGTTCGAGCAGCCCCCAAGCCTGGAGAAGGTCGCATATTTCTTCCATAACAAACCGGAGTATAATACTATAACACCACTACTAATATAAGAATAATTTTGTTTTCAAGGTCTGGGCAAAAACTTTAAATGTACTTAATCATTTTGCTCCGCGTGATACAAGCGTGCCTTTCTTGGGCGCCGGTTAGGTATACTATTAAAGATTCTGAGGTTATAAAAACAATAAACAAATAATTATTATAGAACTTATCATGCAACTTGATTAAATCTGTGATGTGCCATGTTAAAATATTTTAATTATGTTATCTTAGTTCCTTGTATGAAGTAAATATTATAAAGGAGTTGATCATTTGAACTTTATTGTGACAACAACTATTGAAGAATCTAGTTTTGTAAGTTTTTGATTGCTTCAATCATTTTTTTTCCTATCAAGCAAAATGGCATGCTTTATTGGCTCGATTTTTTTCAGTAGGAGGCTAGTACTGACGATAGTAGGACTAGCTTGTATTATTTGGCCGAATTTAGCTACGCGATAGCTTGCAAGTACTAATATAGTAGTAGTGCCAGTATGGTATACCTACTGGCTTTACAACTGGCCTCATATCACTCGGACCTTACATATTGGATACACAGTTGTGTTTTGCCCATGAGGTTATCTTGGTACTGTTGCATTGATAAAGTATCCGTTGGTTAGAAATTTCTTTTTTGGTAATATTTGTAGAAGGGATTTTTTTTAAATCTGTTGAATTTGATTCAAATTTACAGGTCTGAAATAATGGTATTTTCAGAAATAGAACGCATCTGCCAATAATCTCGGGATAAGGTAATCTCGGCATTGACGTATTTGTTTATTATTTTGTACTCAGATTATTTTATTAAATTTACTTACAATATTGAGGAGTCACGTAGAATTGTATCCAGGGTACTAGCTACATTCTCTCTTTGTATAGCTAGGCCGATCCTTTGACAGAGATAGCTGCCAGCCCTCTGATCACGTGAAGCGTCGATCAAACGTACTTCCATGGCCTTCACCCAAAACGGCACAAATATGCTGCTTCTTTTGTATTTATGTTTAATTAATATCAAATAACTTAAATTCAAACTTGGAATTAAATTTCTAATCGTCCATAATTATTATGTTTGTCATTTGTACTGTTTCAGAACACTTGTACTATGCTAGGATTCAAACTCTAGCTCTTACAATTTAAAGTCCAATCCTGGTCAATGATGCACAGCAAATTCGTATTCGTAGATATAAAGTGTTAATTTCAATTTGAGTCGGTGTCGTAGGACCAAAACTACGCGAGCATAATTGAAAACCTTTTATGAAATAGAATTCGCCGACTGTATGTGTAGTATTGCGTTTCGTTCGTTATTTATGCGTTTAATTTCGCCATTTATAAAGTCGTGTAACCGACTGCCGTATGAAAAACTCGTTTTCGTATTCGACCCCTTAATTTATGGCAAAAAAATGCTTCTCCCAACGCTTAATATTGTAACGTGCGCTTATGGTGCTCCCGAATATGTTTTGTAGACGTTTTAACGCGTGAAATACGATCCTTTTAAAATATTGACGCTAAAAACTGTAAGAGATGTAAACAAAACATCGCATGTCGAAACTTATGCGTCGCAAAGAGCACATAAACTTCACAAACTGTGTATTTGATTTGTCAGACAATGAAAATTCAAATTACTCTTTATTTACGAAGATGATGCGCTACAAACGTATCCCTTTGTTTATTACAAATCTGAGCTGCATAATTTTTTTTCCTGTCTTGTTCCAATAAGGTGACTTGATATGTCCCCATTGCCGGCTTTTGTTCAGACCTCGTAGATAAGTGGCGATTAAGAACAGAGATAACACAGAAACTAAGTGTTTTTGAGGCATGTGTAACAGGCCGGCGATAGGCTTACTACCTGTCATGCTTAGAGGTCCAAAATACACATATGCAGAAAGACTTTTACAGCATTGACATACTCTGCAGAGTATGTCAACGCTATGCATGTATCTTACTGGCCGTAGTTGTATAATCTTATGATTAAGTAATTTTGATTAAGCTAAAATAGTTTTACTCTTTTATTATTATTATTAAAAGAAAATCATTTTGTACTAACCGTTAACTGTGTTACTAACATGAAACTTAAGATACAAGTATTTAGTTACTTAATCAATAATCACTAAAATTTAATTAGCAATAAGTTTTACTCTGTTAACCATTACTGTAATTAATTAGACTAAGTTTATGTAATAAAATATTAATAGACACTATGTTCTCTTTATGTATGTTCTGTTCTGTATATCAGGGCCATACACCTATTTTCAAGTTTAAATAACATTCGCTAAAACACCAGTCCCTATAACCAAAGGTTCTCAGTGTTGGTTCATAAACAGTGAATCATTACAGTGAATCGCAGCTAAGTGTGTTTATACAGTGGATTAAGGGGCGCAGCGGTTAAGTCTCGCTTATTTTCTGTTGTTGCGCCTCAAATTGTCGACACTTGAGTACAGATTAGCTTCGTTACCCCGCGGCGGAGCGTACCTTTGGTAGGGAGGGGCAGTGTGCGTTATCGATGTCTTCTATTTTTATTTTTTGTGGGTTCGATAAACTTACTTTTACCAACCATTTATTTTTTTATAAACCAGTAAATATAACTTCTGATATATAGGTATCTCCAATGAAATTATAATTTTTATTGACCAATTCTTTTTTTACAATGTTTAGGTACTTATGAATATATATAAAACTCTGTACAATATTTCCTGATAATAATAATAATTACTGGTGGGATTCAATTCACACCTATTTAGTCCCAAAATAAGCGAAACCCTGGTCTGAAACGGCCAATCCACATATTTTGCTAAGGTGTAGAGTTTGTGAAGTTAGGGCGTGTAGAGTTAGAAGCTTGACTCTAAATGAGATCTAATAACTTTTTGACAGTGCGAGCTATATGGTTGTCTTGGCAACATTTTACATACTAATAATAAATTGTGGGACACAATTCACACACGGTTATCTAGCCCCAAACTAGGCAAGGCCTGTACTAAACAACTGATAAACATACTTAAATAAATATTAAACCACCAGACACATGATTTATTTTTTGTGTAATTTCACTTCTTTTTGTAAGTTGCTTATGACAATATTTTGTGTGCCCGAAAGGGTTGAAAGCAACCAAGCGTATCAGGCATTTTACCCCCAGAGTTTTTTGTATTAACATTTTGAAACGGCAGAATAACATACAATAAAAATCTGACTTTAGTTCAAATTTATCGACTTCATATTCACTCGTCCCCTCTCTATGTTTCCAAGTGGTCGCGTGAGGAAGCTCGCGGAATAATGATTTCTTTGAAACGCCCGTTGTTTGAAGTGCTCGCCATTACGGCTCTCAGATACGTTTGTGCTCTGTACTTAATAGCGATCTCGATGACGTCTCTAATTGTTTTCCTTACCTTTGTGAGCTTGAAAAATGCCGGGTCAAACAGATTCCGGATTTTGTTTAAGGACATACAACTTGTTGGTTCTTGGAAGCAAAAAAATGAATTTAGCTGTTAAAGATACTGACGTAAATGTATTAGACTGCATTACAGCTGTAATGATGAAGGATTGCAAGGGATTTTTTAAAGGTTTGTGCTAACTTTGTGTGTTTAGATAACGGCTTTTTTTTGTATCAAGAGGAAACTAAAATCGCTTATTAATTAATACAAAGTCTCCCTTAAACCGGTGATGCAGCTCCTAAGGCAGCACGATAACAATACGTAAGTTATTATCTAGCAGAATTGTTACCAGACGAAACGCATACGCTAACGTCACAAGCGAGAGCTTGACTCTTATAGGACACATAGAATAATGAATCCGCGGTAACAGAAAAACATCCGCTCAGGCGCCAGAGGGGTAGCAATTTTTAAGAATTTATATTTTATAGAAATATTCTGGCAATCGTGAGACTGTTGTAACACCCTGTCCTAATGACAAATATTAAATACTGAAAGAATATAAAACAGCTTGGTGGGGCTGTAAACATGTAAACACATGTAAATATAATCAGAAATAGAAAATTATCAAAACTTAGGAAAAGTTCAAAAATAATGAAAAATCAGTAAAGTAGAACTTTGATTAGTCAAAGGGATGTTAAGATAGCATAAAAGTTTCATAAAAGTAGTTAGAATTAGGTTTCAGTAGGGTTTAGGAAAATTCAAAACATCTTCCCATGGAAGGAAATGCGAAACAGGTCTCGTATTGAAATAAACCATTAATTGGTAATAACTCCGGAACTAATGGAGTTAGAGAGATGGAAAGCATATCGTTGTGGTACTGTTGAGGGACACTACGATATGAGAGAGGTTTCATCCAAATCGGAGATAGTCGGGTTTTTCCAATTTTCCGCTGCGGGACACGAAGATAAAGTCTTGGCATATATGGTGAGGGAGGGTGCGCAGCCGGGATGCGAGGCTGCCACCTCAACCATAGGTTGGACTTAAGATGTATGATACATAGGTCGGTCTGTTGAGCGATGTTGAGCATAATGGCAAATAAATATATAAATATATAAATAAATAAATTTATAAATAAATAAATTTATAAAACTTTCATATGGCGTTATTGGCTGGAAGGTTCGTTAATAACAGAAGTTATGAGGACAAGGCAGGTAAGGGTACCCTGTCTGATTAATGGAATATGATAGTTTTATGCGATATTCTAGACGAACCTAATATATGAAAGCATGGCGAATAAAAGTAAATAACAGAGCTGGACTTATAATACATCTGGTTTCTCTCCCGCTTTTAGGGCAGCTAACGCTGACCGCTCGAATTCAAATATTGGGACATGGTGAGGGAGGGTGCGCGGCCAGGATGCGAGGCTGCCCCCTCAACCATAGGTTAGACTTAAGATGTATGATACATAGGTCGGTCTGTTGAGCGATGTTGAGCATAATGGCAAATAAATATATAAATAAATAAATATATAAATTTATAAATTAAATAAATTTATAAAATTTTCATATGGCGTTATTGGCTGGAAGGTTCGTTAATAACAGAAGTTATGAGGACAAGGCAGGTAAGGGTACCCTGTCTGATTAATGGAATATGATAGTTTTATGCGATATTCTAGACGAACCGAATATATGAAAGCATGGCGAATAAAAGTAAATAACAGAGCTGGACTTATAATACATCTGGTTTCTCTCCCGCTTATAGGGCAGCTAACGCTGTCCGCTCGAATTCAAATATTGGGACATGGTGAGGGAGGGTGCGCAGCCAGGATGCGAGGCTGCCACCTCAACCATAGGTTGGACTTAAGATGTATGATACATAGGTCGGTCTGTTGAGCGATGTTGAGCATAATGGCAAATAAATATATAAATATATAAATAAATAAATTTATAAATAAAATAAATTTATTAAATTTTCATATGGCGTTATTGGCTTGAAGGTTCGTTAATAACAGAAGTTATGAGGACAAGGCAGGTATGGGTACCCTGTCTGATTAATGGAATATGATAGTTTTATGCGATATTCTAGACGAACCTAATATATGAAAGCATGGCGAATAAAAGTAAATAACAGAGCTGGACTTATAATACATCTGGTTTCCCTCCCACTTTTAGGGCAGCTAACGCTGTCCGCTCGAACGAAAATATCGGGACAAGGTAGGGGTTGTAGTGTTTGAGTTATTGAAGGAGTGTGTAGTACTGCCCGAGTGGTGCAGCGGTTGTGTTAGTACGTTTCACCGTTCCATGGTCGGTGTTATGTCAGCACGTTACACCGTACCGCGGATGGTGTTATGTCAGCACATACCAATGTTAGCTTGGCGGTGGCGGCACCTCTGATCTTTGACTTGCATTATGACTTCTTTGTGATGCAGAGGCTTACGCTTCGACACAACGATCTTGTTCAACACTGTTTGGCGACAAAGTGCGAAAAGGTAAAAAGTCCGTGCCTCGAGCACTGCCTTACGGTACGGCAAGGTGGCGTTATATAGACTTAGTTTTTGGACATAGTCCATAAGCTTTGTTGGATGTAACGATCGCTCAAATATTACACATTGGGGCTAGTAGTGGAATGACTGACGACGCACCTCTAAGCGCTGTCTTGTGGTTCACAGTAGATACCCCGGGACTGCTTTTGAGCTTCTTGATGCTAAGTAACGGAGACGATGGTATCGACTAACACTTAATTGATGGAGGTTGATAACGTCTCTCATTGAAATGTGAAAAGCAACATCTAGCTTGATCGTAGACCTGACGGTTCGAAATGGGCATTAACATAAGTTATCTTCGAGGAGTATTGTTGGTCTAGTACGCGAACACTCGACCAAATCTTCAGGAGTAAGCTCTTCGGGGTCTGGAACTGAAGTCATGTTGGCATTCGTGTTGGCATGGTAAAGGGTCTAGAGACTTGATTAGCTTGACGGGGATGTCTGTCACAATTCTGTTGAGTTTGATATTGCAATAAAGTGATACCACGAATGATCGAGAAAGGGGAACGCCTCATATATCTTATGATAACCATGTATTTTGCAGAACGTACATCGGTTACTCCATACTATCATATGAGTGCGCGCGCGACGCGTACTAATATAAATTAATGGTTTTACCATTATAAGCTCATTCAGGGTGTGACAGTGCCTCTGATGGCTGAACGAGAATCGATGGCTCGTAGGGACCGAGGTCGGGTTATGTTAAGCATTAAGACCTATGAACTAAATGTCCTATGAGAATTATTGCCTTACGGGGCTTACTGCAAATGATCCTGAGGTCGTAAAGACCAATTCAAACATGTTCGAGATTGCCTTACGGGGCTTGCTGCAAATGCACCCGAGGTCTTAATGACTGGCGTAGCTCGCCTTCGGGGAAACACGACTGCGGTCGCACCGGTCCCTTCGGGGCAACACACGGCTACGGCCAAACCACGACTACGGTCGCACCGGTCCCTACGGGGCAAAATACGGCTACGGCCGCACCAATCGACTAAGGTCGCACCGGTCCCTTCGGGGCAAAACTCGGCTAAGGCCGCAACAATCGGCTACGGCCGCACCAATCAGCTTCGGCTGCAACAATCGGCTACGGCCGCAACAATCAGCTTCGGCTGCAACGGTCCCGCTTCGGCGGGATATAAGACCGGATGTCCGGCAAAACCGGGACGTTCGGGGGGGTCGCAAACGCAATTGTGGAATGTTGCGGGTCGGCGATCACCGTATGAAGCGAGGCGGAGCTTCCTACTCTTCCCACCAACCACATTTTTATTTCTTTTCTTGAAAGGAGGTGAGAATGTGGGGAAGGCGATTTTATCTCGAGTCTGTCATCAGATAAGAGATAGCAGGGGTGGGGAACATGAAGTGTCCTTCATGAAATTATTGCCTTAGGCATGGATGGCGCTGAAGTGGGCAGCGTTATTAATTATTAAAGATTAAAAGCGAAAGACAATTTTATAAATACGCGATAGATAATTAAAGGTATAGGTTGATTCAAGTTAAGATTTCTTTTGATGGCAAAGCATGATCCTCAAAAAGGATCTGGATTACTATTCACAAAGTAGTGTCCTACACTCTAGACGATCACATAAATTAATTACAAGGCCAAAATTGCAGGAGATATTTGACGGTGTCGACCTATTTAGCGATGCCTCCAAAGTGAATACTTTGGAGATCATCATGAAGCTAAATCTTGAGGTCGTTTAAAAACTATGCGTAGGATGTAAATGATGGTTACTCATTTACGTCTATACGTGTAAAATTGATGTTCGTTTGCTACGAGTTAGCAGCGGAGTGTCATACAGTGGATTCTCTCTAATTCCGTGCAAGAGAACATGATAACAAAATATTGAAACGATATCTTGTGAATGAGATCCTTGCTTTGAGCTGTGCAATACTTGCTTAGCATTATAAGATGTTTAGCTTTGCATGGCTGGGAATTAAATCTATTACGTTGGAATTGGTGGTTCCAATGTAAAGAGAGAAAAGTAGATGGTTAAGGGGGGTTCAGTTACACTGTGATACTTAGTTCATCTGGTAGGTTTGCAAAAAAGCTGTCTCCAGTGTTGCTCTAGCTTGCGGTTTATGTGACATTCTATATATTTACAAAAAGAATAGCCGAAACCGACAAGCATATATGAAGCGATTAATCGATGTGGATGAGGCGCGAGAGGTATGCCAGGATTGTAGCAGGTGGCGGTCTATTGTCTCTGCCTATCCCCTCGGGAAAAGGGCGTGAGCATATGTATGCAAATAAAAAATTCCCGCTAAACTAGGTTTTTTAGATTCGATTTCAAAATCACTGTAAAAAGCAGAGACCTAGCAAAGGTACCATTTAAAAATAAAAAATCCTAGATGAATTCTCAAAGCTATATTCCATCCCTTTGACGAATCCCATTTATCTATGTTGAGAGTGTCAGCAAAAAAGTGGCTGGACTCAATCAAATCTGGGAGGAAAGAAAGAGGCTGCAAACTGGATTGTCACAGCTTCAATTCCATTTGGGCGCTCGACAACCGCTATTCGGTAAGGCTGTGGTTGCGTTCAAGAGCGGAGCGGGGAATAATATTGTCAAATTCAAAAGTAAGAAATCATTTAGTTATTTTCAGTATGTATAAAAATACACTTAGAAAGGTTAATAGTCTAATAACAAAAGGCAATCTAAGCTCGTCCATGAAGATTGGCTAAATGTAAACAGCAGCCCATCTCCACCGACGAGTTGATTTATGAACAACTAGATTTTACTAGCAATTTTGTTGCTCTCGGGATCATTAGAATACACTAGACTACCCTACCCAATCTTCATCCAAATCCGTGCAGAAGCTAAGTACCCAACATGGAAACATCAAAATGTTTTATTAAAAAAATAAGGTGTCCTTTGTCTCAGAAAAAAAGTTTGTTTTTAACCATTGATGTTCAGTTTTATGGGTTTGGGTACCCCACCTCAAAGTTCTTCTAAGTGTTTGCTTGAACATCCAATATAAGTCGTATGTGATAATTTTTTGTTCTGAATTATTAGGCAGTATGTAAAAAGATGAATACCAACTTTTTACCTTTTTTTAATAGAATTAGTTAGCTAACGAACAAATAATTAAACTCGTCTATTAGCTGTGTTGTATCCAAAGAGTTGATATAAAACAATAAATATTTTGTCAGTCACAAAACAAAAAAGTACAAACCCAACGTGTAAACGAAACTCAAATTCCTCTAGAAACATTGATTACACCGCTGATCGCTCTGCTCCCCGCTCCAACCATCACTAAGCGAACCGCCTAACTCGTGTGTTACTTGCAAGTGTAAATCACAGTAAAACGAGGGCTAGAGTTCCGCGGTTTAGTCGTTGCCAGTGATTTAACACCTAATTAGTGGGCGCGCGGTTTTGGTGCCCCGATGAGCTGCTAAGACGACGCTTAGGTTCTAGTGCATAGTGTTTTGTTTATATTGTGGGGCAGGGGGTTAAAGTGGGTGGTTGTGTTTAGGGGGCACGGCGCATTCCGTGCAATTGTAGTTTATTATCGTTGCAAATCGCAACTAAACGCAATGGGCCTTACCACAAAACGGTTTTTAGTAAGTTCTTTTTGTGACAAAGTTATATGGATACAAATTAAGAATATATGCGGATGTGAATAAAAACCGGTTAGACACTGTTTAAAACAGATGTAGAGACTCTTATGAAAAAATGTGATGAGGGAATAAATATATTTAACATAAATTTTTGGTCCAGTCTATCTATCTGAAGTGCTAACCTATCGATATTGGAGGAAAATAGCAAATGTGAGCATGCAGAGTATCGCGGACGGAGACGTGCTTCAAAAAATGTATCCTGGAAAAAAATCGTTGCTATATGCGCATATATGCGGCCAAATGTTAGTAAATTTATGAAAGAAAGAAAGAGAGAAAGAAACTTTTTATTCAGCATAGACATAACAAAAAAAAAACAGAAACTTGATTGAGAAATCCAACCGTATTTTGTTAGTGTCTATGAAGTATATGTGCGTCTTATGATAGACTGTATGTATGCCTTTAACAGATAGAGGCATACTGATACAGATATTCTCATCCGTCATGCAAGTCCTTGCTTCTCTCAACTAGTCGTTGTAACAACGATTCCCACGAGTAGGTAGGATGTGATCTTTTAAAAAACACGTAGATACGACGAATTTAAATTAGTAAAAAAAAACACGCCTTTTATTCCCGAGGGGGTAGGCAGAGGTATTCCATTACTGGATATACCCACTTTTCACGAGAATTTTCGACCCCTAAACGTGATAGGTGGTGAGCCCATCGCCGGACCGGGTCTGTTTACCTACACATGTCAGAATTAATTTTGGGACCTGCTGGTTTTCTCACCATGTTTTCGTTCACCGTCGAGCTAGTGATAAATAAGCAGGTAAGATTTTGAAAAACTCATTGTAAATTCTAGGATTCGAACCCGAGCCTCACTGATTTTCATCACGTGAAGCAAGCTCTTTAACCTTCAAATTAATAATAATAATATAATGAATCAAAATTTTCCGCAGGTGATGTTTTTGTTTATACGGAATTTCGGCCGAGAAATTGGTGCTAAGTGAATTGCTTCCGAGAAATAAGTGTCGTACAGCCCTCGGTGCATTACGCTGTCAATGAGCAGTAACTCAGTTGCGCGGGCGCGGTACAGACTGCAGAAATGCAGACTTTATTATCTTCATAAAAATATATTAAGCCAGTTGGAACAAACTTCCTTTCGCATATACAATATGTAACAGAATAACCGCAATTCCTGAAATTAGTTTGTTCAGAAATCGACTACTTAATCGATTTCAGCTATTTTTAATACGTGTTAAATTTTTCCGAAAAATGAATTGCATAACTGAATTTAGCGCCACCTATGGAAACCATACTATTACTTTTCTTTTTTTTTCAGAAATTTGGGACGTAAGTCCTTGGGACTAAAGTACGAATGCATCATATTTTTTTATATTAATATACAATTGAGGTGTATGAGGAATTGCGCTTATTCTGTGACGCGTTGTATTAACGTTAAATCTCACCTCATCTCATATCGCCTCCATCCGGACTCCCATTTCGACCCAACCTTGACCCAAATATTTTCAGATTGAGATGCATATAACTTACAATTAATGCTGGAACTGAGGGCTTCCTCACGATGTCGGACCTTAATAGTTTACTTAGTTTATAAGTGCTATGCTTAAACGAATAATAATATATTTTTGGTGATTGATTACCCTGATTCAATTATTTTAATATGGGGACAATATTGTTTGTTGCATAGTCTCTTTATGCAATTGTTTGTTGTCCTAAATAAATAACATAGTAGGTCATAATTATAAGGAGGAGCTTATAAAATTCGCACCAGAAGCACAAAATCTTTGAAAAGTCGTAGCAATTGCTGATGCTCATGCTTGAATTACCACAATAAGTGCTACATGACTCAGTCATAGAAAAGCGGTCTTTTTATTTTTGGACTGACTGTCTTTGCCAACTGTACCCCGCTTGGAAGCCACTCCGGCGTGTCGCCAAGATACAATGAAATTACTTAGAAGAGTTTTGGTATTCTATCGTGGAAATAAAACGCACGACATAGGTAAAAACTTGAATATTAAAATCAAAGACATTAAAATATAATAAGGCATTGGGAATATTTTCATACAAAACTTAACGAAGCTCAAGCGTCACGTCACTTAGTATGAACGCGAGCTGTCATTCGGTCGAAATTGTACAGTCAAGAGCAAGTCAAGCTTGACACTACCAGTATAAGCTGAGCTCTGATTTATACTGCGCGCCATAGAACACAGGGCCGGGTCAAAGTCCAAAGTGTCAAGCTTAGCGTGCTCTTGACTGTACTAGATTTATTCCAATTGGAATAACGTTTTGGCTTCAAATTTTCTTCGCTTTGTCACCTCTATGCCCTGTTATATTTTAATCTCTTTGATTAAAATCTACCCCTATGTATTATTGTTATATTTGACATCGACGGACCAGAATCCTATTACACAAGCTTCAGAAAATTAATGTTTTCTCACGGTGCTTTCTATAGATATTTTTAAAGTATCACTTTACATTAGAAAATCATTAATGTCTACTCGAACATCAACCGGATATGGACGCCGGTAGCGGCCGCCATGTCCGCGCCTAACTTCCGGCAGAGTCCTGAAACTTATTGTAACATGCTGCATGCTAGACATTAGTGTGAGAAAATGTGTAGTTTTCAATAGATGGACCATTTTCGTAAAAAAAATGGACTTCATGTTGGAAAAATGTAAAGGTACACCATCACATCACACGGTAGGATGTTATGACCCATACTTCTTCATCTGTGAGGAAATACCCATAGCTAAGCTAAAATAAGTGATGATTTATTTATTTATTTACTTTTAGTAAAACTTACAGCAAAATAATAGTCACATGGCACTGATTTTAAATTTGACTGAGTTTTATTTTTCTGTCTTAATGTTATTATCATATTTAAATTGACACTATTCTAATATCTTTCTAAATATACAATATGTAACAGAATAAGCGGAATTCCTGAAATTAGTTTGTTCAGAATCGACTAAATCGATTTTGGCTATTTTTAATGTGTTATTTTTTTCCGAAAAATTAATTACCATATTATCTGAATTCAGTGCCATCTATGGAAATCGTGCTATTATAGATCGATACTTAAGATAATTGGTAAGACAAAACTAAAGTTCGATTGCATTTTTTATGTTAATATGGTAATTGGGTTGGGGTGTATGAGGAATTGCGCTTTTTCTGTTACACGGTGTATATAGTAAGTAGATGTTATTAATTAAGTCGATCATTTATCAGTAAGCATGCATTTGTTTTGACACATTCGAACTGGGTAATATTACATATTATGCCTAAAAATTAAGTTACCAGCGGTTTGTGTAATTTGCTTAGGCGTATCTACGAGTATTGGTTCATATCGATGATGCTGGAACATGGTGTAGGCTAAAGTCGGGAACAATTTTTCTGATATAAAGTGGAGTTTTATATGTGCACTGTCTTTGTTCCCAGTACGTACGTACATGTATCCAGTACCGTGTCACAACAACTTTTGTGATAATGCAGGTTGTCGATGAAGACAGTGATTTGACATGGTTCTTATTTTCCAATTCTTGTATTTTTGAAATATATTTATTACTTGTAACGCATGAATGTTTAGGTAATAATTATACCTTTTTTAAACAACATAAAATAAATCCATATACGTAACAAAACATACTAGTTCATTACGACGCAGTTACTAGGCTAGACTAGCCTTTACCCGCGACTTTGTCCGGGTACCGAAATAAAAAGTAACCTGGACTTTTCACTTTCCCAATACTTCAACAACTTTATTTATGAGGTTTCATAAAATAACTGTATGTAGCATCGGCTGTCGGCTGGAGTGTTTTAAGAGTTTTACCGTTGTGCTTATATATTTTATTCTACCCACCATCTATCCCACTACAGAATTTCTATGCTCTATATGCTATAGGTCGAAAGTATTGTTTCGTTATTAAAAGACGAATAAAATTCGTATGTTCGTTTGTAACCAAACACTTTAATAACTACTAAACACAACACAACACACGTAAAAATACATTATATATTTTATGAAGAAAAATATTGTTTAGGTAGGTATATATAGGATAATTTTTGCCATCTTTTTTAAATTTTAATAAAAAAATATATCTTTAGGCATAGCAATTATAACTTACTTAACTGTGCTCAACGGCCGGCGAAATGCAGATGGCTGTCAAAGTGATAGATTCAGATGGGCCGCGACTATTAGCGCGCCGCGGAGGCATAACATACAGTAGCTTGTCCCAAAACCAGGGGTCACCCCACCGCACGTAGGTGTTGGTGCGCACGTACCCGCGCACCTCAGCGTCGAGCTGCTCGTCGAGCACGTCATCGAGCACCAACAGCACGAGACGCGCGCGCTTATGGTGCAACGCGTTCGCGTGCGCCGTGCGGAACTCCAGCATCCCCCAATGGGACTCCAAGAAATTCCGCGACAAAAGAACGATCGTGCGTCGCGATTGTGCGACTGACCGTGAGATCTGCGTCGGAATCAGCTCGCCTGCTATCCAGTCGCGGTAGTGCACGCATGTGTGCCACCCATTCGTCTCACTCTCCAGTACTTCTATGAGTTCCTCCGCAAAGTGCGTGTCTTGGTGTGCAAATGAGATAAATGCGTCGTATAGGAAATCAGCTTCGTCTTCGTCCCCACAGCATAGTAGACCTCGGGCGTGGAGGAAGACGCGTACTACTCGATTGTATCGGAGGTAGAGGGCTGTGGCCGTCGCAACCAGCGCGGCCAATGCGCCTCCCACTGCAACCGCCGTCAGAACCCACATCCTCGATGCCCTGCACATCTCGAACACACTGACTAGAGATAGCGCGGTTTCACTGCTCGCACACTTCAAGCGAGAGTAGTCTTCCACCTGCAAATAATAGTGATATTTTATTTAAAGATTTCAGTGAGTCGGCGTTCTCTCGTTGGATAACTATGATATGCGGTGGATTCTCATCTCGCACCGCGTCACGCTCCCGACCCGTCCGAATGCAAGGAATGCCATCGAGTCGATGGGTATATTTAAAAGATATATATGTCAAATCATTTGTCTGTAGTAAGTAACCGCGCCATTGTTAATTTGCCTACCGACATATAAGACACCTATACTTACGTTATTTGAAGTTCGTTAGTGTTATCGTTTCGGAGTAATACGTGTTTCTCTTTTTACTCCGTTTTTTTTATTATCTCGTGGGAATGAAACATTTTCCCGCCGTAAAAAGTAATCTAGATGTTGACCCGGCTACTCAGTTGTAACCACACAAAATTTCCTCAAAATCCGTCCTGTGCTGTTTTTGCGTGATGCGTGCACAACCAGACAGACGGACAGACAGATAAAAATTTTAAAATTCATGTGCTGGTATCTACATCGATAACTATAATAATATACACTACTTACTCATAAAATTTTCAAAAAATATTTCATGTACAGACACGACATTAGTTAATGACATGACTCTTTCCTCCCCCCTGATGACACTGATCTCTATATCGACCTCTTCTTCTGGGCAGGAAGTATACAAACTATAAGTACGTTCGATTAGTGAATCTATCATCACATAACAGGCTAAACTATTGTACCACTCTTTGGTGAGTGACACGGTACCTATATCAGTTCATTACCAGACTTGGTCCAAAACTCGAATTAAGAAAAGCTATTTGAGCAATTTTGATATTCCTTCCAAGGTGTTTTATAGATGCTATAATGGTGAACTTTGTAGTGTGTTTAATACATTGACCTTTAATCTAATGGCACCACAAAAATACTCAAAACCTGTAAAATAAAATCAATCAGCCGACTTCAAGAACTCGGAGCTCCTTAGTCACGCAAAAGCGGAGACTTGGTTGCAGCAGGTTAGATGTTTTATTATGTCATACCGTCATATTGTGGTTCTGTAGTGCATTGATCAGCGGCACGTTGTCGCAATCGCAAGCGAGAGGATTGCCAGCGAGGAGCACTCGCCGTCCGCTGCCATCAGCCAGTAGCGCGTGCGCAGCCGCAGCGTCTGCCCTCCGCAATCTGTTGTTGGTGAGATCCACCAACTGTCCAATACAAGTAAGTATTTATAACTGCCTGCCTTTGTCTAGTTGGAAAGTTATGTTAAGTTAATTAAGTTATGGAAGGGTTTGGCAAAAGGTCGTGAATACTGCCAAACTGCTCGTGGGTGTTGTAAGAGGCAACTAGGAGTCCATATACTCATATATTTGACAGCTTGTAACACCCTGTCCCTAATAACAAATATTAAATACTGAAAGAATATAAAACAGCTTGGTGGGGCTGTAAACATGTAAACACATGTAAATATAATCAGAAATAGAAAATTATCAAAACTTAGGAAAAGTTGAAAAATAATGAAAAATCAGTAAAGTAGAACTTTACTTGGTCAAAGAGATGTTAAGATAGCATAAAAGTTTCATAAAAGTAGTTAGAATTAGGTTTCAGTAGGGTTTAGGAAAAGTTAAAACATCTTCCCATGGAAGGAAATGCGAAACAGGTCTCGTATTGAAATAAACCATTAATCGGTTATAGCTCCGGAACTAATGAAGTTAGAGAGATGGGAAACATATCATTGTGGTACTGTTGACGGACACTATGAAAGAGGTTTCATCCAAATCGGAGATGGTCGGGTTTTTTCAATTTTCCGCTGCGGGACACGAAGAGAAAGTCCTGGCATATATGGTGAGGGAGGGTGCGCAGCCGGGATGCGAGGCTGCCACCTCAACCATGGGTTGGACTAAAGATGTATGATACATAGGTCGGTCTGTTGAGCGATGATGAGCATAATGGCAAATAAATATATAAATATATAAATAAATAAATTTATAAATAAAATAAATTTATAAAACTTTCATATGGCGTTATTGGCTGGAAGGTTCGTTAATAACAGAAGTTATGAGGACAAGGCAGGTATGGGTACCCTGTCTGATTAATGGAATATGATAGTTTTATTCTAGACGAACCTAATATATGAAAGCAGGGCAAATAAAAGTAAATAACAGAGCTGGACCTATAATACATCTGGGTTTCCCTCCCGCTTATAGGGCAGCTAACGCTGTCCGCTCGAATTCAAATATCGGGACAAGGCAGGGGTTGTAGTGTTTGAGTTATTGAAGGAGTGTGTAGTACTGCCCGAGTGGTGCAGCGGTTGTGTTAGTACGTTTCACCGTTCCATGGTCGGTGTTATGTCAGCACGTTACACCGTACCGCGGATGGTGTTATGTCAGCACATACCAATGTTAGCTTGGCGGTGGCGACACCTCTGTTCTTTGACTTGCATTATGACTTCTTTGTGATGTAGAGGCTTACGCTTCGACACAACGATCTTGTTCAACACTGTTTGGCGACATAGTGCGAAAAGGTAAAAGTCCATGCCTCGAGCACTGCCTTACGGTACGGCAAGGTGATGTTATATAGACTTAGTTTTTGGACATAGTCCATAAGCTTTGTTGGATGTAACGATCGCTCAAATATTACACATTGGGGCTAGTAGTGGAATGACCGACGACGCACCTCTTAGCGCTGTCTTGTGGTTCACAGTAGATACCCCGGGACTGCTTCTGAGCTTCTTGGTGCTAAGTAACGGAGACGATGGTATCGACTTACACTTAATTGATGGAGGTTGATAACGTCTCTCATTGAAATGTGAAAAGCAACATCTAGCTTGATCGTAGACCTGACGGTGCGAAATGGGCATTAACATAAGTTATCTTCGAGGAGTATTGTTGGTCTAGTACGCGAACACTCGACCAAATCTTCAGGAGCAAGCTCTTCGGGGTCTGGAACTGAAGTCATGTTGGCATTCGTTTTGGCATGGTAAAGGGTCTAGAGACTTGATTAGCTTGACGGGGATGTCTGTCACAATTCTGTTGAGTTTGATATTGCAATAAAGTGATACCACGAATGAACGAGAAAGGGGAACGCCTCATATATTCTATGGTAACCATGTATTTTGCAGAACGTACATCGGTTACTCCATACTATCATATGAGTGCGCGCGCGACGCGTACTAATATAAATTAATGGTTTTACCATTATAAGCTCATTCAGGGTGTGACAGTGCCTCTGATGGCTGAACGAGAATCGATGGCTCGTAGGGACCGAGGTCGGGTTATGTTAAGCATTAAGACCTATGAACTAGTTGTCCTATGAGAAATATTGCCTTACGGGGCTTACTGCAAATGATCCTGAGGTCTTAAAGACCAATTCAAACATGTTCGAGATTGCCTTACGGGGCTTGCTGCAAATGAACCCGAGGTCTTAATGACTGGCGTAACTCGCCTTCGGGGAAACACGACTGCGGTCGCAACGGTCCCTTCGGGGCAACACACGGCTACGGCCACACCCATCGACTACGGTCGCACCGGTCCCTACGGGGCAAAATACGGCTACGGCCGCACCAATCGACTAAGGTCGCACCGGTCCTTTCGGGGCAAAACTCGGCTAAGGCCGCAACAATCGGCTGCGGCCGCACCAATCAGATTCGGCTGCAACAATCGGCTACGGCCGCAACAATCAGCTTCGGCTGCAACGGTCCCGCTTCGGCGGGATATAAGACCGGATATCCGGCAAAACCGGGACGTTCGGGGGGGTCGCAAACGCAATTGTGGAATATTGCGGGTCGGCGATCACCGTATGAAGCGAGGCGGAGCTTCCTACTCTTCCCACCAACCACATTTTTATTTCTTTTCTTGAAAGGAGGTGAGAATGTGGGGAAGGCGATTTTATCTCGAGTCTGTCATCAGATAAGAGATAGCAGGGGAGGGGAACATGAAGTGTCCTTCATGAAAATATTGCCTTAGGCATGAATGGCGCTGAAGTGGGCAGCGTTATTAAATATTAAAGATTCAAAGCGAAAGACAGTTTTATAAATACGCGATAGATAATTAACGGTATAGGTTGATTCAAGTTAAGATTTCTTTTGATGGCAAAGCATGATCCTCAAAAAGGATCTGGATTACTATTCACAAAGTAGAGTCCTACACTTCTAGACGATCACATAAACTAATTACAAGGCCAAAATTGCAGGAGATATTTGACGGTGTCGACCTATTTAGCGATGCCTCCAAAGTAAATACTTTGGAGATCATCATGAACCTAAATTTTGAGGTCGTTTAAAAACTATGCGTAGGACGTAAATGATGGTTACTCATTTACGTCTATACGTGTAAAATTGATGTTCGTTTGCTACGAGTTAGCAGCGGAATGTAATACAATGGATTCTCTCTAATTCCGTGCAAGAGAACATGATAACAAAATATTGAAACGATATCTTGTGAATGAGATCCTTGCTTTGAGCTGTGTAATACTTGCTTAGCATTATATGATGTTTAGCTTTGCATGGCTGGGAATTACATCTATTACGTTAAAATTGGTGGTTACAATGTATAGAGAGAAAAGTAGATATATAGAGGGGGGGGGGGTTCAGTTACAAGCTTGCCACTTTGCTCTGTGTTCGCCGAATAGTAGTAGATTATTAGATAGTAAAAATTGCCAAATCCTCTTGCAGTATGGATGTTATGGTGGCTCTGATGACTCACCCCCAGCGAGACAGGAAAATCCTCGACATGGATGTTTGCTATGAGATTATCGCCGGCTAAAAGTGCGTCCGCGTCAGTTATGCGAGGCACGTGATGTAGCGAGCGGTTGCGACAGTCGGCTACTGTTGTACTGTTTCTCCAGTACCGACGACATGTACAAGGCTCGCATTCAAAGTTTCGATCACATTGTAGTCGCTCCGATGGCTCATCCACAAGTGAATTGTTATTAGTGCAGGTCAAACCCTTTATTATTATAGGTAGGAAGCCTAACGCTTTTTTCAACCACCCATGCTGACAGTTGCAATCCAGCGAAAGTTCCACGTATACTTTTACAAAAGCCTGAAATGAAATTTATTTATTTATTTAAGGAAAACGAACAACCTTAACAAACATTATAGTTACAAATATTATAAACATATAGGCCAACACATAGAAAAAGAATAGAATGACACTGAAGATAGAAAGTTAACTCACGCACAACAATAATAAAAATTTAAGGAATATCATTAGGTTAGATGATGCCCGATGAGTTTGCCAGTGTGGCCTTCGATTTTGCTCGCTATCCCCTCCGCTCCCTATCCAACATATCCTATATGGTTGACACGGTGGCGCGCATTTGTCTCGACCCTCCGAAGCGGCGCCATACATTTTCATAGTGTCCAGCATTTTGCGTCGGCCGTCGGACCCGCGCTTTGACAGGACTGTGCGACTAACATGCCCATCTGGCGCCTCGACATCGTCCCACTGAAGTCTACCTTAAGGGTCAGTTCTCGCGGCACGCACTTTTTATGATTGCGAAACAAAATTTAACTTTATTATCTACACAAAAGATTTATTATCCACACTACCAGTCTGCACTACTGGTAGTGTCGTAGGTATTTGTAAAATACATATACTCGTATAATATGCATTACTCATTGCACCACCGGAAATTATTTTCGCAACTAGTTATGGGTAAATAAATAAGTAAGCGGTTCATGAGATACAGCCTGGTGACAGACGGACATAGAGACAGACGTACAACGGAGTTTTAGAAATAGGGTCCCGTTTTACCCTTTAGGTACAGAACCCCAAAAACAACCCATACCGAACTAATTGAATTATCAAATGTCACAAAACGACGCAAATCGTACATTAACAAGGTTGTTATTATTACACGAGTGCAAATGCACTTAGTTACCGGGGAGATGTAGGTCATGCTTGACGACGTTGCACAGGGCAAAACTACTGGCCACTTCAAGCATCATTGCATCTCGGTATGAACTGACCCTAGGGCGCGTAGAGGAGCATCACAATTTCCGATTCCGATCCGTGTTCAGACCGGTAAACTTAGTTGGAATGTATTATGAGTATTTATGAGTAGGTATTTAAGTTTATGATAGACGTATTAATTAGGTGTATACTCGTATGTAGCTTACCATCTTGAATTTTTCTGTCAGTTTTATAAAGAACGCTTTATTGTCAGGCGGCGCGCGCAGCGGGTTCTGCGTCAGATCCACCACGAGGATATTATTAGGAACTCTTCTATAACCCTCGGGCGCCGATGGTAGCTCAGTTAACTATGAATATAAATCATGGGTTTTCTGTGTACAAGTGTTGTCCTATTTGCTATAGCCAGCCTAGCTTAAGGTTAAAGCATACAATTTTACCAACATTATCTAACTATATATATAAAGAGAGAAGTCCTGACTGATTGACTCATCAACGCCCAGCCTAAACCCTTACACCTAGAAAGCTGATTTTTTTTACAGCTATTGCTTTTAAGATGTAGGTTAGCACTAAGAAAGGATTTTTCGAAATTCAACCCTTAAGGGGGTGAAAAAGGGGTTTAACGTTTGTATGGAAAACCTTCATTTTTGGGTGTATCAATTCGAAACTTTGTGAAAATACTCTATTAAACAAACAACAAGAAACGTATTTCTTAATTTTTCAAAAAACACCCCATAAGGGGGTGAAAGAGGGGGATGGAGTTTGTATGAAGACGTGTTGTTTTTTACGTCTATCAACTTGAAACTTGGCACAAATACTTTTAGAAATAAATGATGAAATACGTGTTTTTGGATTTTCCGAAAATCGTCCCCTAACGGGGTGAAAGTAGGGGTTGAGTTTGGAATGTATGGAAAACCTACATTTTTGGGTGTATCAATTCGAATCTTTCTAGAAATACTCCTCAAAACAAACCAAAAGACACGTATGTCTGGGTTTTCTAAAAAACACCCCCTAAAGGGGCGAAACAGGAGGTGGGATTTTGTATGGAGATGTGTTGTTTTTGACGTGTATCAATTTCAAACTTGGCACAAATACTTTAAAAAATAATTGAAAAGATACGTGTTTTTGGATTTTCTGAAAATCGTCCCCTAACGGGGTGAAAGTAGGGGTTGAGTTTGGAATTTATGGAAAACCTTCATTTTTTAGGTGTATCAATGCGAATCTTTCTAGAAATATTCCTCAAAACAAACAAAAAGACACGTATCTCTGGGTTTTGTAAAAAACACCCCCTAGGGGGGCGAAACAGGGGGTGGGATTTTGTATGGAGACATGTTGTTTTTTACGTCTATCAACTTGAAACTTGGCACCAATACTTTTAGAAATAAATGAGTAGATACGTGTTTTTGGATTTTCTGAAAGTCGTCCCCTAACGGGGTGAAAGTAGGGGTTGAGTTTGTAATGTATGGAAAACCTACATTTTTGGGTGTATCAATTCAAAACCTTGTACAAATACTCCTAGAAACAAACCACAAGACACGTACTTCTGGATTTGCAAAAAACACCCCTTAAGGGCGTGAAACAGGGGGTTCAAGTTTGTATGGAGACATGTTGTTTTTTACGTTTATCAACTTGAAACTTGGTACAAATACTTTTGAAAATAAATGAGTAGACATGTGTTTTTGGATTTTTCGAAAATCATCCCCAAAAGGGGTGAAAGTAGAGGGTTGAACTTGGTATGTATGGAAAAACCTAATTTTTTGGTGTATCAATTCGAAACTTTCTAGAAATACTCCTCAAAACTAAGGGGGAAAGTATGGGGGTTGAACTTGGTATGTATGGAAAAACCTAATTTTTTGGTGTATCAATTCGAAACTTTCTAGAAATACTCCTCAAAACTGAGGGGGTGAAACAGGGCGTTGGAGTTTGTATGAAGACGTGTTGTTTTTACGTCTCTTAACTTGAAACTTGGCACAAATACATTTAGAAATAAATGATGAGACACGTGTTTTTAGATTTTTCGAAAACTGTTCCCTAAAGGAGTGAAGCTAGGGGTTGAAGTTGGTATGAAAAAGTGTGTTTTTTTTCTACTATCAACTTGAAACTTGGCTCAAATATTCTTCTTAAGTCTCCATATAAAGTCCACTTCTTTTTTTGAGAATTTACTAAGGGTTCCTTGAGGAAATTTGTTTGTTATTATGAGCACATGCATAGCCTTTGGTATTAAGAACTAATTCAAAAATCATAAACCAGAGAGTGTCCTAGGCTATACAATACGTAATCAGTTTCGACTACATAATTGATTTCAGCTATTTTTAGTATGTGTAATTTTTTTTTCAGAAAAACGAATTAGCATAGAACTGAATTTAGTTAGGGCTACCTGTGGAAACCGTTCCTACTTTTATCGCTCTTTACTTAAGAAATTTTGTTAGACAAAACTAAAGTACGAATGCATTACCATATTTTTATATTAGTATACTAATTGGGGTGTATGAGGAATTGCGCTTATTCTGGGACGCGTTGTATATCCCTTGAAATGGAAAGGGTGTTTTGAATAACAAAAATATAAATAAATAGCAATGATAGCCCACTGGCTAAAGAGCCCGCCTCTCATTCGTGAGGCTCGGGTTCCAATCCTGGCATATACAGTCAAGTTTTAGTAAGGATCCCTAATTCTTTTTTGTCATAGATATAGCCTATGTTACTCAGGAATAATGTACCTAACATTCTAATGGTGAAAGAGTTTTTTAAATCAGTTCAGTAGTTTTTGAGTTTATTCGTTATGAACATGGGTACATAACTACAAATCTTTCCTCTTTAAACTATTAGAGTAGATAGATAGATAGTGTAGATTATCCTTCTTGATATATTTTCTAAACGCAAAGGAATAACAAATTCCACGCGGACGAAGTCGCGGGCATCAGCTAGTGTAAAATAAAATAACATCACACGTCGCTCTCTGACGCAAAATCTGGAGAATCGAGTTACGAACTCCATTCGTATATTCTACTTGATATGGTCCAAAGATTGGACCACCGCCGGCCAGGCTGGTTCACAGCCAACGATCGGTTACCGTACCGAACTTACAACTAAGGCCAGGGCCCTATTTTATAAAGCTACAGGTAACAAGTTACAGGGAAAAAAGCAGCAACACTGATTAATTAAACAGCAACACTAGATAAAATTACAGGTACAGGTGTTTTATAAAGCTACAGGTCATTTTATTTACAATCTACAGGAACCTGTGCCTGTAACTTTCCATAGACAATTTAATGCTTAGTCGAGCGTGATTCAACCTATTATTTACAGGTGTTTACGGAAAAACTTGTGAAATACAACTGTAAAAAAATTAAAAAAGAAAAACTTGTAAACATTTCTACAGGTGTTTAGACGTAGAATATAACAAACTTCCTCCTGTAACTAAATTAGTTACAGGAGGAAGTTTGTTATATTGAATTATGTTTTGTTGTTTGTTAATTCGAATATTTTGAGTGATGTTGCGTGTTTGGAGCTCAGACTCGGTCTCTGAGGATGGTGGTCAACATTCAAGAAGACGACGGCCAAGAACTTTCGCCATCAGACCCAATATGAACCCGCAAACGATTTTCACCTTCAATGAGAAATTTAGAATGCTCAAATGCAATATGTTTTGGAGCATATTGGAGGAGATATAAAAAGAGAGACTAGCGCAGAAACCATCTCCAACCTCTTACACCGAAAGAGCAACTTTGTATTAATTTTAGAGAAAATAATGTGATTTATTTCTATAATAATGTATAATCTCACGCCTTTCATCCCCGAGGGGGCAGGCAGAGGTATTCCATTACTGGATATACCCACATTTCACGAGATACATTGGACCCCTAAACGTGATAGGTGGTGAGCCTATCGCCGGACCGGGTCTATTTTCACATGTCTCAGAATTAATTCTGAGACCTGCGGGTTTCCTCACGATGTTTTCCTTCACCGTCGAGCTAGTGATAAATATGTACGTAAGTTTTGAAAAACTCATTGGTACATGCCAAGATTCGAACCCGAGCCTCACTGATTTTCAGCCGGCTCTTTAACCGCCAGGGCTATCACTGCGCTATAACTACCTACATAAATAAACCATAGAAATACAAGAAAATAAACAATTATCTGTTTTTATTATAAATAAACTAGCGACCCGTCCCGGTTTCGCACGGCCAAACTCTCACGCCTTTTATCCCTGAGGGGGTAGGCAGAGGTATTCCATTAAGGGATATACCCACATTTCACGAGATATATTGGACCCCTAAACGTGATAGGTGGTGAGCCTATCGCCGGACCGGGTCTATTTACACATGTCTCAGAATTAAATCTGAGACCTTCGGGTTTCCTCACGATGTTTTCCTTCACCGTCGTGTAGAGTAGAACCAGTAAAACGCAGAACTTTTACGTATCTTATATATTTGTTGTCACATAAATCAGTGTACAATCACTAGACAACTGCGCCTGACGATCGTTAGTAATAGACTGGCCGTCGTTAGATTGTTAGACATTTATGAAAACTCCCCATCCATGTGAATTCATCAATTCCGAGTGAGCGATTACGACATAGAGTTGGTGTTGCCAACGTAAAAGTAATAGCCAATATCGAATAGAGATATCGATTAAATCACTTAATCGATATCGGTGATCCTTTTAACCATATTATATTATTTTATAAGCATACTTTATTTGTAATTTCGTAACAGCTCGGCCATCCTATTGTTAACGAGTCCACTCGTTTTATTTTAAACCTAATAACACAAATTATTATTAGGATTAAAAGTGAATCAAAATAAATCAATACAACTTAACTAGCTTATGCCAATAAATAAAACAATTGATTTTTAATTGTTACGGTGCGCATTGGAACCGCGCAGTGCTCGACAAATTAAATATATGTATACAATTCATTTTTAGGATTTCTATACACAAAACAGCCTTATGATAATAAATAATAAATATATATTAACACCACCAGTTAATATGTTCCTTATTGTATGGGTAAGTGACAATTATAATATTTATTCTATTATAGCCTTCTCTACATTTTAAACATTGGTAGTTCATTGATTAATCTACTTGATATTAAATAATTAATCTATACATATAATAAAACTCTAACGGGGCCGTGTCTGTACATTAAATATTTTTTGAAAATTTTAACGGTAGTGTATATAGTTATCGATATAGATACCGAAACACCATTTTTTGGAATTTTTGTCTGTCTGTCTGTCTGTCTGTCTGTCTGTCTGGTTGTGCACGCATCACTCAAAAACTACTGGACGGATTTTGATGAAATTTGGTATGGAGATAACTGAGTACCCGGGTCAACATCTAGGGTACTTTTTATTCCAGGAAAATATCTCATTCCCACGGGAAAATAAAAAAACTGGTTAAAAAGAGAAATACGTACTACTCCGAAACGATAACACCTAGAAACTTGAAAAATGGTATGAAGGTGTCTTTTATGTCATAGGAAATTGGAATGAAGGGATTTTTGGAAATTCCTACGGGAACGAGAATAAACTAAATCCAAGCGGGAAAACGCCGCTGGGCACCCGCTATTTGAAATATGGTATGTAGGTGTCTAAAGTATGTCGTAGGCAACCACTATGAAGGGATTTTCGGAATTTCCCACGGGAACGGGAATAAACTAAATCTAAGCGGGAAAACGCCGCTGGGCACCTGCTATTTGAAATATGGTATGTAGGTGTCTTAAATATGTCGTAGGCAACCACTATGAAGGGATTTTCGGAAATTCCCACGGGAACGGGAATAAACGGAATCCGCGCGTGCAACGCCGCTGGGCATCCGCTAGTTATAAATATAATTTTATATAAAAATATTTGGATTTACAGTTTGTACAATTCATGGTTACTTATCATAATTTCTCACATTATTTTAATCTCAGTAGCACAAACATAATATGCATGCTATATTCACTATTCAAATTATTCACTATACAAATTTCTAACTATTCAAATTTCTCACTATTCATATTTTTCACTATTTACAGGTGCAGACATCATCCGAGACGTGGCGACGAATCCATATCGTCACTCCTGCCACGACCCAGAGGTGAGTGCAAGTTCGCTATCCTTTATACATAGTTTTGAGATTGTGGATTGCTTTTCCGTGGGCGGCGTTTCACAAGCCAGCATGCCCACAATTCACAATCGTCATAAATAGTTTAATGTGTACATTATGCGAAAATATTTTACGCGTATTGTACACAGTCACACAAATTCACTATCACATTAATAATCAAATTAATTAGTTACATAAATTATACTTGTGAGAAGTTTCCACCACTTAGTTATCATTTTCGGAATCTGATACCTTTTCTTCCTCACTTAAAGCCGGGCCCCTAAAACTGAGCCAGGGGTGAATCTTATCTGCTGCGACAATGGCTTCGTAACGCCTTCCTTTTCTAGATATGGGTGTATCCTCCACCAAATATCTGTCTGTCATTCGGTAATACTTTCAAAATTCTGTATGGTCCTTGTAACTTCGGTTCTAACTTTTTAGATGGCCCGTTGCCTGATACAATAGCTCTTACTAGTCTAACTAAATCTCCTTCTTTGTATTGCGTTGAAATCCTTCTATGACTATCAAATCTTTGTTTGCTAATTTCGCCCTGTTTTTGCATCAGACTACTGGCATCAGCTCTTACATCATCAATATTACCGTCAATTACACCATCTCCAGCATCTGAAACTATCTCATTCAATATGCCCTGTGAGGGATTCGTTACTCTTCGACCAAACAACAATTCTGTAGGAGTTTTCTTGGTAACATTATGAACTGTGGTATTGATACCTAACTATACATCTGAAAGATATTGGTCCCAAGATTTAGAATCTTTATTATGAGTCATTGCCCCCAGAGATGCGAGAATAGTCCGGTTGTATCTCTCAACTTGACCGTTTGCGCGGGGCGTCGAAACAGCGTTGAGAATATGTTTGATTCCGAGTGAATGGGTAAACTTTTTAAACTTGTTACTAGTAAAGCAACTACCCCTGTCTGTGACAAGACGGGTCGGAGTTCCAAAATAACTGATATGACTCTTTAATACTTTAATGGTTTCCGAGGATTTGGTGCTTTTAACTGCGGTTAGATTAATAAATTTTGTGAACGCATCTATTATTACCAAAATTTATGAATTTCTCTTTTTGCTTTTATTAAAAGGACCTAAATGATCTGCGTGTATCGTATGAAGAGGGATCTCTATCTTCTCAATTGGATGCAGTTGACCTTGCTGAGCACCAGATGGCATCTTATGGTGAGCACATTCGAGACAAGAAGACACATATTTCTTAACGAATGCTCGCATCTTAGGGAACCAGTGCAAAGCTCTGATTCGGTCAAGAGTCTTTTCGATTCCGAAATGACCCACATCGTCATGGTTAGCTTTTAAGATTTGCCAACGGGATCCTCTGGGTACAACCCATCGAAGTTTATCCTCTGCAACGACCCTAAAAACCTTACCATTTTTTATTTTATAGTTTTTATGCACCTCCAATATGTTAACAGATTCAGGGTCTAAAAGAATCTCCTTGATACGTTTTATTTCATCATCAGATGATTGGACAGTGGCAATCCAGTCCTCTGATGAGACGCAAAGAACGTCTAAAACGTGCAATGGTTCCGGATGTGTATCGACTGGTCCTCGGCTCAATGCGTCAACATGTGCCATCCTCTTACCAGGTCGATACTCGAATTCACAGTCGAATTCTTGTAATTGTATCCACCACCTGGAAATTCTAGGGACAAGATCTCTTTTTGTCAATGTAGTGCGTAAAGAGTGGCAATCTGTAATAATCTTGAATCGCAGACCTAACAGATACACCCGGAATTTGCTGAGCGACGCTATTACAGCCAAAGTCTCAAGTTCAAACGAGTGAAACTTTTGCTCATCCGCTGTTTTCTGGCGGCTGTAATAAGCTACAGGTTTCCAAAGTCCATTTTTGTCCTTTTGTAATAATATGCCAGCTACACCAATCTTACAAGCATCGGTGTGTAGTTGGGTATCTAAATTTTTGTCATACAAGGCAAGGGTGGGTCTACTAATTAAACACTCTTTGAGGGCTTCAAACGCCGCAGATTCTTCCTTGTCCCATCGCCACACAGAGTCTTTTCTTAAAAGGCTAGTCAAAGGTCTCGCTATTATTGCAAAGCCCTTGACAAACCTTCGAAAGAAACTTGCTAACCCGATGAATCTCCTAACATCGTGTTGATTTGTTGGCGTAGGGAATTTTGATACTGCTTCAGTTTTGAAACAACCAGGCTTAACGCCATCGCTACTAATTTCAAATCCTAAGAAATCCAATTTGTTAAATAAAAATTTACATTTCCTTAGTTTGAGTGTCAAACCTCCTTCTTTAAGTAAAACCAAAACTTCCTCTAATCTCGTCATTGCCTCATCGAAACCTCGCGCCGGTATCAACACGTCATCCATGTATATAATAACATAATTCACCTTAGCTTTATTCAAAATTTTGTGCATGGCCCTTTGAAACACAGATGGAGCATTGGCCAATCCGAATGGCATCCTTGTGTACTCATACTGACCATCTGGCGTGACGAACGCAGTTTTTTCCTGAGATCCTTCCGAAATAGGGATCTGATAATATCCCGACGCGAGATCTAAGGAAATGAAGAGGTTATTTCCGGATAACTGGTCAAGGAGATCTTCAACTCTAGGAAGTGGGTAATGATCACGTTTCGTTCTATTATTCAACGCCCTATAGTCAACACAAAGCCGCTTTTCGCCGCTTTTCTTTTTGACTATAACAATAGGGCTCGCATAGGGTGATGATGATTCCCTGACTATTCCGCAATCTAACATTTCAGCAACCATACGTTGTACCTCCTCTCTTTCTGAATATGATAGCCTGTAGGGCCGGTAAACAACGGGTTCATCGTCTTTTAGGTGAATTGTCATCTCCGTGACTGTTGTAAACCCTAAATCCTTCAGGCAATTTGAAAAACACTCTTTGTATTTGAGCAACAGATTCATTAGCTCGCATTTCTGTGCATTTGTCACGTCTTCTCCCACATTAGGCTCGAAATCACTAGTATCAATCGATTGATTAACAGTAAAAACATTCTTAAAATCACTAACAGCTATACTACGGGTTAGTAACTGGTCAGTACCAAAGATCAAATCTTTGTCACTCATATTAAGAACAAACAGCCTGCCTTCATTGTTTACTATCTTGTATTCGCCCGGAAATAAATAGTATTCTAAGCCATGCGAACCTCGAATCATTCCATCAACATATACTGTACCTGAATAATTTATCTTTGATTTAATCAGAATCGGTTCAATTTTTCCCGGCTTAATAACAGAATTATTAGCGCACATTAGGTGTACCTTAAACTCGTCAATTCTGGTAAATAATACTTTATCGGCTGTTTTAACAATTTTAATATTGGGCCGTTCCGTAAAAGAATGTCCGAGTAATACAGGATAGTTTATGAGATTGTCTTCAATAATTAGCACTTCCACGTCATTTTCTACTAAGCCTTTAACTTCTATGCTCACAAGAGATTTACCAATTGGTTGGTATGGTACGTTTCCAAGCCCTTTTAAGAAAGGGAGATTTTCGGTTTTCCATTCGATTCCTAGGTTTAAGGCATCAGTTAAACGTATAAGGGTACATTCGCTTCCTAAATCAAGATGACATTGAATTGCTGTACCGTTTATTCTGATTGGAAACAAGTATATACTAGACAGGCTCTCTGTTACCACATTTAATACGTTCTTGCCTTTATCAGTCGTTTGTGAAGACTCTAGTTTCGGACACTTATTTGCTAAATGTCCCAGGAGATTACAACGCCCACATTTAAGCAATGGTTTAGAGCACTTAAAACTAGGATGACCCGGCTCATTACAATTAAAACAAACAATCTTATTAGTTTCAGGCCTTAAGGGCTTATTAGTTCCTTTTGTGTAGTTGTTACTATTGTGTATAACTGTACGCTTGTCCTTATTAATAGTCTTGTCAACATCTTTAAACGTACCGGGTTTGACAGTTTTAAAAAATTTCAACAGATGCTCGGGTTCCGAGAACTGGGTAGCTTGTGCACCAAGGCGAATACTCCTGTCCTCTATACCATAAATTAAACAGTCCACAGCCTCTCTGCCATAAATCTTACAACGATTAAGCAAGTTAATTTTGGAATAATAGTATAGCTCAGGGGACTCCGCAAAACGAAGTCGTTTACTTAGCATTTCCGTTAACAGTTCTCCATAATTTTGACTAGATGGAAAGGATTCAATTAACTTTGCTCTCCACTCATCCCAGGTGAACAGGACTGTTGGCAGACTTTGATACCAAGTCTTAGCAAGCCCTACAAGCTTTGGTAAAGCATAATGTATAAGTTGCCTTTCACTCCACCCATAGATTTCTTTACATTCCTCTACCTTTGAAATCCATACATCGATAGTTTGCTCCCTAACCATGGGGTCAAACTCCGGTATAACGTTATTTAAGGTTGAAAACTTCTCACCAGCACCAGATTTAAGAGACTTTATGGCTTCTATAAATGTATCTAACAATAAAGTGTTATTATCATACCCATTTTCGCGACGCGCTGTAGATCGGCAGCTGTCCTCACGTCTGCTACGCTTTGGCTCGCACCCGCGATTGCTGCTACGGCGCCCGGACGTGCTCTCCCGGCTGCGTTTCCTCCGTCTACTGCTGTGCGGCTCGTCGTCGATTCTGCTGCCACGTCGATTGCGGGATGGACTACGACGCGTGATGCGGCGCTCACCACGGCGCTCACTCAGACGCTCAGCATCACGTCTGCTCAACCGTGATCCTGGGCTTCGGCTGCGCCCATTCACATATCCGTGCCTATGAAGACCGCTGGGAGTGACACTTGATCGAAGACTACGTTTTCCAGTACTCCTTTCACTACGGCGCTGGCTCTCTCGTCGGCTGGGACGTTCAGGTTCATCTCCAGTAATTTGAAACATACTGTCTTCTCTAATCCGTGACGGAGTTCGCAGGACTCTACGTGTTGAAGAAGAATCTCTGTCCATCGTTCTGTAAATGAAATTGTACGGACATCAATGATCTAAAAGATAAATAAACTAGTACAATATCAAAGGAAATGATTTTATTTTATCTACGTATCTCGAAGTTGTGTAAGCTCACAAGGTAATAAATATTTTCATGTATTTATATATTAATTATTATTTTTCATATAGCTATGAGAATTTGTAAGATAATATTATTTTGGTCATCGAGTTATTCTAAAATTTCTTGGACTAAAAAAATGACTTTGTAGCTTGCTAGCCGTAATAGAGGTGTCCCCCGACTAATGCCAGCGATATTCAAAATCAAATCACAATGATCTAGCATTATCAGGGAGTGCCCTGACCAAATGCTAGCTCATAAGCAGACACAAAAATATATATATTTTATACTTTCTTTGCCTTTGAAAGTGACTTTGTACCTTGCTAGCCCTAATCGAGGTGTCCCTCGACTAATGCCAGCGATATTCAAAATCAAATCACAATGATCTAGCATTATCAGGGAGTGCCCTGACCAAATGCTAGCTCATAAGCAGACACAAAAATATATATATTTTATACTTTCTTTGCCTTTGAAAGTGACTTTGTACCTTGCTAGCCCTAATCGAGGTGTCCCCCGACTAATACCAGCGATATTCAAAATCAAATCACAATGATCTAGCATTATCAGGGGGTGCCCTGACCAAATGCTAGCTCATTAATTGACATAAGAAAAAAAATTACTTTTGGAATTTCTTTGCCTTTGAAAGTAACTTCATAGCTCGCCAGCCTTAATCGAGGTCTCCCTCGGCCAATACCAGCGATATTCGAAATCAAATTCCAATGGTCTAGCAATATCAGGGGGTACCCTGATCAAATGCTAGCTCATAAGCAGGCAAAGATTTATTTCACTATTACACCAGTAAAGTATAAATTAAATTAATTTGATTATTCATCAATTGGGCGAGAGTATTTAAAAGGAAAAAAAAATATCATTACCTTTTTATCCCGCTTCTGAAGCTGTAGAGTAGAACCAGTAAAACGCAGAACTTTTACGTATCTTATATATTTGTTGTCACATAAATCACTGTACAATCACTAGACAACTGCTCCTGACGATCGTTAGTAATAGACTGGCCGTCGTTAGATTGTTAGACATTTAAGAAAACTCCCCATCCATGTGAATTCATCAATTCCGAGTGAGCGAGTACGACATAGAGTTGGTGTTGCCAACGTAAAAGTAATAGCCAATATCGAATAGAGATATCGATTAAATCACTTAATCGATATCGGTGATCCTTTTAACCATATTATATTATTTTATAAGCATACTTTATTTGTAATTTCGTAACAGTCGAGCAAGTGATAAATATGTACGTAAGTTTTTGAAAAACTCTTTGGTACATGCCAGGATTCGAATCCGAGCCTCACTGATTTTCGGCCGGCTCTTAAACCGTTCGAGCTATCACGGCCAAACCTTCCTCTTAAATCACTCTATGTATTAAAAAAACGCATCAAAATACGTTGCGTAGTTTTAAAGATTTAAGCATATATAGAGACAGAAAGCGACTTTTTTTTATACTATGTAGTGATATTCATATTTTATGGCGTTAAACTAGACATTTAAGCCAAAAAACAGATGTCGATTCTGTATTTTTTTTTATTTGTACGGCTGATTTATAGTGCTGTATACTCCGACTTGTTAACTGCGCCTGTAGTCAAGATTTTCGCACATAAGCTACAATAGTAATATTACAGGGGTCTTTATAAAACAGCTGTTACCTGTAGATTGTAACTACAGGAGCACTACAGGCGTTTTTTTCCCTGTAGCCTGTAGCCTGTAACCTGTAGCTTTATAAAACAGGGCCCAGGTATAATTCCTGCAGCAGTAGGCAAAATATTTCGTGCATTTTGGTACGTATTTCAACATAGTGATTATAAAAATCATTTTATCAAGTCAAACTCGGCGAATTTGTTTATACTTAAATATTTAGTATAGTTTAGTAAAAAAAAACAAATGTTAAATATAGGTAGTTTAGTCATAATATTGAAGAAACAAAACAAAAAGGGGTAACTTTGAGATTTTGTTTCTATCGAGTGAAGTTTTTTAGATCTTCTAACTGAAAGCCACTGTAACATATTTTTTCAGAATATAAAATAATAAATAATCTCACCCCTTTTATCCTCGAGGGCGTAGGCAGAGAGAGAGGTATAGAATTTCTGGAAATACGCACTTTTCGAATATTTGACCCCTAAGCGACGGACCGGGTCTGTTTGTTACACATGCCTCAGATTAATTCTAAGGCCTGAGGGTTTCCTCACTATGTTTTCATTTACCGTCGAGCTAGTGATGAATATGTACATAAATTTTAAAAACTCATTGGTACGAGCCAGGATTTGAACCCGAGCCTCACTGATTATCATCATGAGATGCGGGCTCTTTAACCGTAAGGCATATGCCGTAAGGCTATCATTGCTCTTTAAGAATTGTCAACACTCTTTTCAATGTCTCAGATGATTTTAAAAATCACAAAAGCCTGACCTTACCTGGAATACCCAGCCCTACAACATAAATATACATTAGTATATATTCATATGCATACATATTAATAGTGACATTAATTTTACCGTCATTTCAGTGATGTTGTTCATCTTGAGTTCTAGAAGCCTCAGATTTGACCATGAGGAAAAGCAGAGCCGCGGGATGCTTGCTGCATTCAGGTGCAGACCCTGCGGCTGCAATGCATGATCTATTGACGCAAAAAAAAAGTACTTGTGTTTATCAGGTTTATTAAACATTATCGATTTTTAATAAATCGATGATATAATTTACACATTCTTTTTAATAAAATTTAAAAAAATCTGCTAAAATTACACATTTTAATAGATTCTGGTAAACAGTACCACCTGTGCGAAGAACGAATAAAATGAAGTAAGTTCACTAAAATAAAGATTATGTGAAAAATTTAAAATAATCGATTTTTAATAATCGATTAATTTTTAATAATAATTCACCTCTCGATTATTATTAAAAAGAGGACAGACAATCCATTATTTTTTTTCACTCAATGTCACATTTTTGATTATTATTTGTAAATCGGTTTATATTTAATAATCTAATATCTGGTCGTAGAGCCTGGCTCTGTCACTCTGGTGTGTCAACTGTCATCTTGTACGTCAAGAAAGCTAAAGGTTTGAACGATCGAGAGAGTACATCAGTATTTCGCTTAGATGGGAAAATGCAGACGAAAAATTCACTAATATAGCGACCTGAAAGCGATGGGGCAGCCTATACTATCCGTTTATACTGTCTTGTTGTTCTCTGCATGTTTCTACAAACGCATAGGTTAAGGATTTACTAACACATGAGTCATTGTCACTTGATTTTAAAAATAAATAATAATAATAATAATATTAGCCCAGCTAAGTGAACAATAAAAAAATTTGAAATTCCCACGGTAATTGGATAAAAAGGATCCGCGTGGACGCCGCTGCGGGCACCCGCTAGTTATTTATTAAATAAAAGATCACCTAATGTGTTGAAGTGCTCGCAGAAATCGCTGAGTGGGTTCTCGTTAAGATATAGCCAAATCAATCCAGACATGCCGAGAATAGCGGGCGCCGCTGTCTCGCCTCGCAGCTCATTGCTGGACAGGTCCATATATGCCAGAAAGGTTTTCTGGCTTCTAAATGCAAACCTGTAAAGAATTTCATTTTTACAATACAATAACTGCTTACTGCAAAACCAAAAAAGTGTTAACGTTACAGTTTTTGCGTAATGCGTTCACAGACAGATAAACAGACTGACACACAGACAGACAAAAATAAAAAAATAAATGTGTTTTGGTATCTAAACGTAGAGACACAGTCTCGTTACATTTTTTTATGATATGTACAAATACGGAGTAGAAAAAGTTTTTTTTTTAATGTTCTTATTAAAACTAATTTCTGTATGCCTTTTGTTTTGCTAGGGAACCCTAAATATTCCATCTCACTGGCGCAGTACCAAAGGTCCTGACGGTGACACGTCGAGAACCAAATTGTCATCATGTTGTAGTGAGTGCAGATTATCCATTACTAGCCGTTTTGCGCGTTCTTGTTCCCGTGGGAATACGGAAATGAAATATAAACTATGTTACTAAGTGATAATGTGGATTTCTTTCTACGGGGTATCACATGTGTTGGATGTACCTAATATAAGTACCAAAATGTACTCACCATGTGATAAGCAAAATAAAGAATTGAATTGAATTGAATTTCCATTGGTGAAAGAATTTTTAAAATCGATCCAGTAGTTTTTGAGTTTATTCGGAACAAATATACAAACATAAAAAAATACAAAACTTTCCTCTTTATAATATTAGTGTAGAATACAGACAGAAACTGAACACTTACTCATTTATGTTGTGCAAACTGCTATTCGTGATAGACAGATAGAATAGCTTTCTAACACCTATGAGCAAATCAGCCGATATTGTGACCAGGGTGCTGTCTTTTATGATGAGTCTTCGTAAATATTCCACACCATGCATCACACGATATATAGTCTCTTCGTCAACATATCGCATCGTTATCGTAGCTATGTTCTCGCAGTTCGTCAACCAGCCTCCAGGAATCCTCTTAACGGTCCACTGCATTATAAACAATACCCGTAACTCTGAACACCCGCCTATTGCACCTGATCTCCCATTGCTCAACGATATCCTTCTGAGTCGCGACGTCGCTGGTAGCGGCGGCAACACCATGTTCGACACCGTCATCTTGGTCATCGTGGTGAGATGATACAGGAAGTTTGGCGAAGGTTCCAGTAGTTGCTGTCCCGTGATGTTGAGCTCCATAACTGTTAGATTTGCAAAGTGCGCTTCAGTGAGAGGCGGGTCAGAAGGCATAGCGTTCAGCTCGAGGTACTGGAGGGCTACTTCTGTGATGTTTGATGGGATTAGGTGCGAGAAGGGCATCGGTTTGCATCCATTGATGTAGACTCTCTCAAAATATGATATGTTCGAAGGGCTCTGATGATCAACAGGCTCAGACGCTTCGCTTTTACAAAGCACTTCTAAACTACTATTTATCAGTGTTTTATGGTAATGCTGTTCGGTCGTTGCCAGTACGGCCACAGAGCAAGTTATCATGTATATGGCTGACTGCATTATGACGATGGCATTTAGATTTAAAAAAAATATGAACGTAGGTTCCAAAATAATACTAATATATGTTTTTTCGCCTATGTTATTAAATTAAATATAACTAAAAATAAAATGTAATTTGATAAATACTTTTTGATAAACAAATATACGTACAGTTCACAAGACCAACAAGGACTACAATGCAAAATGCATATGGAAAATAATAATAAAAATAGCAGATCAGGAAAAACTCACAGAAAAATATGCCGATAATATCTTCAAACATTTAGGTATTGTTCAAAATAATAATGGAGAATTAAATACGCTGATCATAATGGATTCAATGAAAGATTGACCGTAAGAAAACATTAATCAAAAAAATATGCTTTCGCCCTTTCTCTCCAAGGGTAGGTAGAAGTATTCCATTACTGGAAACACCCACGTTGCACCAGTATATTATTTGACACCAAAACGTGAAAGGTGGCGAGACTAGGATCGGGGTTCTGCTACACACGTCTCCGAATTAATTCTGGGACCTGCGGGTTTCCTCACGATGTTTTGCTTCACCGTCGAGTTAGTGATAAATATGTTTTTTTGAAAAAGTCCCCAGTGCCCTCGCCAGGCTTCGAACCCGAGCCTCACAGATGAGAGGCGGGCTCTTTAACCGTCCGGGCTATCACTGCTCTAACAGTAGGTGATGGATGTTGAATATGCAAATAATAATCTTTTAGTGCTATTCGTTGAAGTCCGCATGTATTTTTGTTTCATATTTTGATTATTATTTGAAAATAACCTTATCATAACCTAATGAGACCACAATGTTGTTTACTGGTAGGTACTATTTTACGTATCGCGGTTCACATTTTCCTCCTTCTAATCTTGTTTATTCTGGGTTTTGTAATGAACTAGCTTTTGTTTACGGCTTCGATCGCGTTCCAAGACTGAGAGTAACATGTCAGTAAGATTTAATTATATTTAATTCTCTTTGGTCCTTCCTCAGCATCCATGCAAATTATTTTCCTGAAAAATTCGCTAAAGTCGGATCAGCGCTTTAGCGACGATAAGATAACAACACACAGACAGACATAGTTACATTACAATCTATAATATCTGTGGAGAAGAGGGCCCATAAGGATTATTCTCAAAACTATTCCCTCTAACATTATAAATCCTTTTAGTAACTATCTGCTGTCTGTATGTTGTTACTATGTCACGGCTGAATTGATGAACTTATCTCGATGAAATTCGGCAGGGAAAATTTAATCTTAAACCTTAAATAAAGACATATCTATCCAGGATCGCAGGCAAAGTCGAGGCTGTAGCTTGTCTTCACTAATATAATGAAAGGAAAGATTTTAATGTTTGTTTGTTTAGTAGACTCCGAGAATACGATACCAATTTCAAAAATTCTTTCATTATTGGAAAGCTTACTTTTCTGGAAGTAACATGGGCCATAATTTTCCCACTCGTGAAATCGAGAGTAACAGCTGGTACATTTTATACTAGCGGGTGTCGTGTAGCGGGCAGATTATTCCCGTTCCCGAGAGAATTTCCAAAAATCGCTTTGTATCGGTTGCCTGCGACATATAAGACACCTACCTGCATACCATATTTCAACTTTCTAGGTATTATCGTTTCGTTGCACGTATTTATCTTTTTAACAAGTTTTTAATTTTCCTGTGAAAATGAGACATTTTATAAAAATCCGTCCAGTAGTTTTTGCGGGATGCGTGTTTAGATATTAAAGATCAAACATCAAAGAAGAAAATTTAGATATCAAAAAACCAATTTCAGTTTTTTTTACATCGTTAACTATCTACACTACCGATAAAATTTTCAAAACATAGTTCATGTTATACATACAGTCTCGTTACAGTTTTACTAAATGTATAGATTAGTTTAAAATAACATAACAGTGTTTTGTACTGTGCATAGCGTAAAGATTAAATTATGTATAGAGGGAAAGCGCATTACCTACATAATAATAATAATAATATAATTTCACGCCTTTTTTTTATCCCCGAGGGGGTAGGCAGAGGTATTCCATTACTGGATATACCCACATTTCACGAGATATATTGGACCTCTAAACGTGATAGGTGGTGAGCCCATCGCCGGACCGGGTCTGTTTACACATGTCTCAGAATTAATTCTCAGACCTACGGGTTTCCTCACGATGTTTTCCTTCACCGTCGAGCTAGTGATAAATATGTACATACTTTATTACCTACATACTTACCTACTAATCGACAACTTGTTTTAAAAGTTAACTCAGATAACACTCCTACAGACTACTCACGGAGACTCGATACCGTTTCCGTTCGATTCAGATCGAGTGAAAAATTTTCCAAAGTCGAATCTATCGACTTCGGAAACTTTATTCTAGGCGTTTCTGACAGCCACGGAAAATTTTCCGAATCCTTATTATGTCACATATGACATTAGTTTTTGATACCAACATTAACCTATTCTGAAAGTTTTCGATACCAACATCAGCCCATCTCGATAGTGTTCGACAGATTTTCCGATATCGAATATCGAAGCTCCCTGAATACGCCTGCTGTAAGGAATATAAAATTTATAAAATTAACATGTAAACTATACTGAACTGAGGAGGATAATATAAAATTAAATGGTAAATAAAGATAGGTGGTACTATCAGTTGCAGAATGCAGGGTTCACGGTAGTAACATCCGAGGGCCCTTATTCTACTTTTAATTAAAAGTATGTATGAGCATGTATGAGTCGATTATTAAGTTTGAAAGAAGCGTGAGAGGCGTGCCAGATTCTTAACAATTAAGGTCTATTGTCTCTGCCTTTCCCATAGGGTTGAGGCTTGAACGTATTTGTTTGTGCAATTTAAGACAATATTTGAAAAAACTGACGCATATTTTTATCACTTGGAAAACCTACAGGTCAAAGAATTAATTCTGAGGCATGTGGGACCCGGTCCGGCGATAGACTTCTTATTAAAGAATATACAGAAATGGAATACCTCTGCCTACCCCCGGGGGGATAAAAACAGCAATGACTGCGCTGTGGTAAGAGAGCCCATCTTTCCTTCGTGAGGCTCGGGTTCAAAACCTGGGGACAGACCAATAAGTTAAAAAAAAAACGTACGTATTTAATATTTTTATCAATAGCTCTACGGTAAAGGAAAACATCGTGAACAAACCCGCAGGCCTCAGTGTAAATAAATTCTAAGACATGTTTTACAGGACCCGGTCAGGAGATGGGCTCACCACCTATCACGTTTAGAGGCCCGAAGATTATGCTGGTGAAACGTGGGTATTGCTAGAAATAGAATAACTCTACGTACTTCTCCTTGTAAAAGGAGTGAGATTATGTTTGTATGTAGGTATGTACCATCTACTTGTTTAAATTTCTTCGTCGCTATAAGACATAACATAAGTAAATAATAAAATATTATATATAACTTTAATGTTATAGCATATTGGAGGTCACAAACGGCACAAAAAAATAGATATCCTAATGTGAACATATTTGAAGTTTTAAAACTAATAGGTATCGAAGCGCGGGGCCCCTACAAAAGAACTACTCGCTCCACGCCTAACTCCGTCACTGGCAAATGGTGACAGAAATAAGCTATAATAAAAAATATACCTACTGCCATTGCAGTGTATTCGTTTATTAAGTTTGGTGCTACATTTAGCTCATATTTGTCAGTGTATATAATAGGTATCACAATGAAATTAGTTATTTCCATCATATTTTGTTCACTAACCGTATTGGATTCACATCCACGCCAAATTTTTTATACGAAAGTGGTGCAAGGAAGCAGCTTAAAAGTAAATTGTAAAAAAGAAGGGCCTTACCAAAGCACTCCTAGCATCACATATCTAGAGAGACTCTACGTCAATGGATGCGATCCCTTGCCCTTCTCGCGCCTAATCCCAACAAACATCACAGAAGTAGCCCTCCAGTACCTCGAGCTGAACGCTATACCTTCTGACCCGCCTCTCATTGAAGCGCATTTTGTAAATCTAACAGTTAGAGAGCTCAACATCACGGGACAGCAACTACTGGAACCTTCGCCAAACTTCCTAAATCGTCTGACCACGATGACCAAGATGACGGTGTCGAACATGGTGTTGCCGCCGCTACCAGCGACGTCGCGACTCAACAGTTTGTCGTTGAGTAATGGGAGATCAGGTGCAATAGGCAGATGTTCAGAGTTACGGCAACTGATTATAATGCAGTGGACTCTTGAGGAGATTCCTGGAGACTGGCTGGGGATCTGCAAGAACCTGTCTGCAATAACGATGCAGCGTGTGGAAGAAGATACGATATATCGTGTGGTGCGCGGAGCAAAATCTATAGAAAGACTTATCATAAAAGACTGTACCCTTGTCACAATATCAGCTGAATTGCTCGCGGGAGCTAGAAAACTCTTCTTTCTGTATATCACGAATAGCGGCTTGCATTCCATAAATGAGTAAGTTTATATAGATAATAAATAGTATATACAGGTGAATTTTTACTAACTGCATAAGTAGTAGGATTTTTGAAAAATAAATATTCCTTACCAGGAATCGAACACGTTGATTAAAAAAAAACACAGCCTGTATTATTACATAGTGTCGCTAATATGAATCGAATTCTGAGAAGAAATGACACACGGCAAATTTAAGGAAAATGTTGGAGATATTAATAAACTGATTGATAATCTACACTTTAATTCAACGGTACCGGCATTACCTTCTATGATAAACACGTCAAGCAATAATATTTACGATTAACCGTCATCGAAGAAAAGTTTTTCGAAATCTTGTAGGCAAAGACGTTTAAAGAAAAAGTTTCTCTAGAGAATGATTTTATTCCAACCTCTTTGCATGTAGGTAACCCATAATAGTATCGCATACTTACTTAGTTTCACTTACGTGCGTTTTTCAATAAGGGTCTTATTAATTAAGGGTCACTCCAACCAAAGCCAACACAAAACAACGCCAACTATGTAATGCAACTAAAAAGGCTGCTGGCATAAGTTACATTTGGTACACTTTTAACTGACTAAGACAGTTATTAATGTAAGAAAATGGATCATTTGCAGGTCTGCATTCGAAGACCAGAGGACCTCTCTGAAGATTATGGACCTGTCCAACAATGAGCTGCGGGGCGAGAAGGCGGCGAGCGCGATTCTCAGCCTCTCTGGATTGGCCAGGCTGCATCTTACAAAAAACCCACTCAGCAACTTCTGCGAGCACTTCAACACATTGGGTTATCTTTTATAAATAATTTATATTTGTGTCCATCCATTCGTCTCTTTTCCATTATTTCGTTTCGGTGCAGTAAGTTGTCACACTGCAAAAGATTAGATCAAACGCAGCAGACCACGGTGGATGTGGAAAGCTAAGGTCAAGATTTTGTGACGTGACGTGACTGTGACTTGCAGTAGACCAAAAGGGAGATGAAAAGTTTTGTCGATTTGACGACCGGACACCTTCCTAAGGCGAACCTTGTAAATGCAAAATTGGTATTTATCTGCCTCCATTTATGCACCGGAATTTGTTCTTTCCCTTCGACTCCAGCAAAATGTGGGTGGTCGTCCAATATTGTTTAACCAGTACGCAGATGGTCTCTACTCTAAAAACTCACTGCCTTTTCGGGAGTCACTTCTAATCTGGGCGCACGGCAGTGCCCCCGCCAAGTCGAGCAACAAGCGGCACGGCCGTACCATCCTTTTCTCGAAGCCATTCACGCCATTTTCGACCCCCTATAACTTCGTTGTGGATAAACCTAGAAGCCTAAATTTTCAGCAACCAAGCAGGCATTGTATAAAAACAGTACATTTCAAATTTCATCCAATTTGAAGCAGTAGTTTTAGAATTATAATAGTCAAAATTTCCTAATTTTGTCACTCACTCACTCACTGACCGATCATTAAAACTCTAAGGCACTTCTAGAAGTCGTAGAAGCTTCAAATTTAGAATCCAATTAGGGTTTAGTGTATAAATCAAGGAAAAACTCAAACATTTTGCAATTTCGATCTAGGTTTCTAGATACACCAACTGCATAAATAACTTTGTAATCCCATAATAATTGTATAGGATTACAAAGTTACATGTTCAAGTGAAATATGCAACTCAATTTTGAAGCAGATATCTTCAACTGATTGAGCTGAAATTTAGTATACTTATGTAAATTTGGTCACAATGCAATATTATGGTACCACCGAGCTGATCTGATGATGGTGCAAGGAGGTGGATATCGCAACTCTTCAATGACTACTCGTAACATCAACATCTTATAGTGACCATATCATTATTAAAAATCTTTTATGTTTTAAATAATAATAATAATAAATCTTTATTTCAGGCAATATTTACATTAATAGATCGTAAACAGAGGCCCATATTATATATACCTTATAACTAACATACATATAAAATATCTAACTAAACTATTTTACACGTAATGTCGGCAACGTGCGAGCGCTGTCGGCAAGTTTCCAGGTGATGGGTTGGTACTCTAACCGCACAAAAGAATGAAAATTCGTTTTGCAGCGAGACTCCAACCGTTCAACCCTCAATGAAAATGTGGACTTCTTCATTATGTAGTCTACGACGTCTTGGACCTTCGTAAACCAGTGCAAACGGGACACATACAGCTGCGTCGACGGTACAGCAGGACGCAGCAGATAGTTCAGTCCGGTCGGAGCAGTGCCATGGGTGTTGCGGCTAGAGGGCTTCTTCTTCTTCTTCCTCTCTACTCTTTGGAAGCCCTCCTCATCACACTGGTTTTTCCTGTAAACCGGTGGAGGCACTTGCTTGCCAGCAGATTTGCTCCGGCTCTTCTTCCCTTCCTGGTAGGGCCGCTGCATTAGCGGGGAAGGTGCGGCGACAGCGACGGGGGCAGGCGCGGCAGCGGCGGCTGCGTAAGCACGCGGCGGGGCCGTGACCGCGCTCGCACGCGACGTCATCTACGGAGGCGGGGGCGGAGCGGGGGTTGTGGGCACCTCAGCAACAACCGGTGACGACAAACTGCTGAAGGAGGCATTTTGCGCGCCGCGACGTGTGTTTACGTTGGCGGTCTCCGGCGACCTACTTACCGAATTATTACCTTTTAATGATAATAATTCGGTACGTAGTTCATTGATGGTACACTCGGAAACCCCCATCTTAAACTTAATCTCGGCTAGGTCAGCTTTCAGGGTGGTGATGTCCCTCAACAGCCTGGTGACGTCGACGTGGTCAAACGTGACGGGAGGCAGCTTGTGCAAAATAAAAAATAAATAAATAAAATAAATAAATAGATTGTTTTGGCAATCGCACTAAACAATCTAATTTAATATAATATGTATCACTTATGAGATAAATTGGGCTTTCATGCGATAGCCAAGTCAATCTATTTATTCAAAACATAAAAGATTTTTAATAATGATATGGTCACTATAAGATGTTGTTAGGTTAGCTAATTACATAATTACTTAAGACAGAAGGTCCCTCAGTAAGGACTGAATAAATTAACCGACTTGGTATTACATGGATCTCACAACTTTTTACGGTAGAAGAACTGAGTTGCGAGACTTGGGTTTTTTGACAAGTTTTGTTTTTGTTGGCATAGCTCTTTCTACAGCCCACTGCCATTCCAATTCCCTAATCTGCTGAGCTGTGTTGGAGACTTTTTCGTCTGCAAGTTTCCTTATATGCTGGTCTCTAGAGTCTAGCCCTTTGTTACATTTAGCCTTCTTGTATGCGTACAGGGTTTCCAAGAGTTATCTATCCCGTTATACTGACATGAGAGGCTAGGCTCTAGAACTATCAGATAATATAAATATGACAATTTTTTATTCTACTATTTACTTTTAAATAACAAGTATGTTGAAATAATTGTACGCTTTTAACTTATTTTCTTCTGCGTCAATAGATCGTGCGCTGCAGCCGTATATTCTATCCTTGAGTGAAGCAAGCATCCCGCGGCTCTGTTTTTCCTCCTGGCAATCTCTGATGTTCCTTTATCTCCAGAAAAACAACATCACTGAAATGACGGTAAAATAAATGTAACTGTGAAGCACACATGTTGGCCACCGGTGGTCCAATTTTTGGGCCAGAAAACTGACAAAACATTACAAGTCAACTCCTTTATAGAGCGGGGTCTGACGGTATTTTTAACTCACAACGCAATCAGAGGGGTGTTATAAGTTTAACGTGCATATCTGTGGGTCTGTCAGTGGCATTGTAGCTTCCAAACGGATGATTCGATTTTAATTTAGGTTTTTTTAAGAGCAGTGATAGCCTTACGGTGAAAGAGCCCGCTTCTCATGATAATAATCGGTGAATCTCGGGTTGGCATGTACCAATGAGTTTTTCAAAACTTACGTACATATTTATCACTAGCTCAAAGGTGAATGAAAACATCCCAGAATTAATGCTGAGGCATGTGAGACCCGTTCCGGCTATGAGCTCACCACCTATCACGTTTAGGGGTTGAATATACTCGTGAAAAGTGGGTATTAAAGGCGTGAGATTATTTATTTATTTTTGCATTTTTTTGGTTTGAAAGGGGACTCGCTCGATAGTGTTCATAGCTATGATAAAAAAAATGTTCAACTGTATGCTCTCGCTAGTTGTTTAGCTCTTTTTAAATAGATATAATAATAATAATAATATAATCTCACGCCTTTCATCCCCGAGGGGGTAGGCAGAGGTATTCCATTACTGGATATACCCACATTTCACGAGATACATTGGACCCCTAAACGTGATAGGTGGTGAGCCCATCGCCAGACCGGGTCTATTTACACATGTCTCAGGATTAATTCTGAGACCTGCGGGTTTCCTCACGATGTTTTCCTTCACCGTCGAGCTAGTGATAAATATGTACGTAAGTTTTGAAAAACTCATTGGTACATGCCAGGACTCGAACCCGAGCCTCACTGATTTTCGGCCGGCTCTTTAACCGTCAGGGCTATCACTGCTCCTCCTTTAAATAGATAAAGGGATTATGAGCAACATCCTTCCATCCATCGAGTCTGGTCGATTCAAAATTTTATATCCTTCCTGTTACTTTAATGATATTGCAAGAACATGTAATCTTGACCTGATGCTGCATCTCTAAGAAATAGCATTTTTTCGTCTGGGGGGTTTTTAAATTTTATTTATCATTCCGCTTCTTGCATGTTTTATCTTTGGCGACCAGGTTGGTATTGAGCAAACAAAACAATGTTAACACATCTACTAATCAGAACTAGTAGCGCCTCACGGCTTCACCAGCGCAGTTCCCGTTCCCGTGGGAATACGGGGATAAAATATAGCCTATGTGTTATTCTGATGTATAAGCTATATAACTGTAAAGTTTCATCAAAATCCGTTCTGTAGTTTTTGTGTGAAAGAGGAACAAACATCCAGACATCCATACATACAAACTTTCGCGTTTATAATATTTGTTAAAAACAAAAATCTGCACCTTCTCTAATCTGTGCTCAACCCTATTAATTTATACTGTCTATGTTTTCGCTCTCTGCTCTGTGGTCATTACTAGGATGCAGTTGTATTTCTTTAAATAAATAAAGTTTCGTCATAAACTGTCTGGAAACCGTTTATTTTCATTTAATAATAATAGGTTATGGGCCCAGGAAGCCCGACAAATAAAATCAGTGCAAAAAGTTTTCAATTACTGTGTGAAAAACATTATTGTAAAAGACATAACCTATAAAGTCAACGTGCTCAGTTTACAGAACAAAATTTTTCGTGCGATTCGAATTCATCATGTCCTCAAGTAATCAATTGGCATTAATTGAGAAATTAACCGGCCGTGATAATTATTCCACATGGCGTTTTGCTGTTAAAACGTATTTGCAGCATGAAGAATTATGGGATTGCGTGGAATGTGAAAACTCGAGTACAATTGACAAAAAGCGGGACACTAAAGCCAGATCGAAGATAATACTTCTTGTCGATCCTATAAACTATATTCATATTCAAGAATCAAGCACTGCGAAGGAAGTTTGGGAAAATTTATCTCGTGCTTTCGATGACTCCGGGCTAACACGCCGAGTTGGTCTGCTGCGAGACTTATGCAATACTACCCTAGCTGAATGCCTAAATGTAGAGGATTATGTCAGTAAAATAATGACAACAGCTCATAAGTTGAGGAACATTGGCTTTAATGTAGACGACGAGTGGCTAGGCACACTTTTGCTATCCGGCCTGCCAGAAAGTTACAAACCAATGATAATAGCCATTGAGAGTTCAGGTATGAAGATTTCCTCCGACTCAGTGAAATCTAAAATATTACAAGATGTCAAACAAACTCAAAGTGATTCATCAGCTTTTGCTACAAGTCAGAAGTTTCACAATAACAACAAAAGATTTTCTAAAGGCCCCCGCTGCTACACATGCAACAAATATGGTCATAAAAGTCCTGAGTGCAAATCATCAAAATCCAAGAAGGATCCGAAGAATACAAATAATCAAAACAGTTCATCTTATGCCGCTGTATTTATAGCTTCATCTGAATACTCCGATGCCTGGTATGTTGATTCTGGCGCTTCTGTACACATGACCAAACACAACGATTTGTTCATCGAAGAAACAACTCCACACATAAGAACCATTAAAGTTGCAAATAATAAAACACTCCCTGTTCAAAGCTCTGGAAAAATAAGCTTGGGTGTTTATGATGAAAGTGGCCAACAAAATGAAATATTGTTTACAAATGTGCTATATGTACCTGAACTAGCTACGAACCTGCTGTCAGTAAGTCAAATTATTAATAATGGTGGCCAAGTAAGGTTTAATAAGAGTGGCTGTGTTATTCTTAACAGAAAGAAAGTCATAGTAGCAACGGCTAGCTTAATAAATAATATGTACCGATTGAACATGCCTGGTGGGTATGCATGCATATCAGACATTATTGAGCAAGACACTTACCTGTGGCACCAGAGGATGGGACATCTGAATTTTCAGACAATGAGGAAATTGGCTGAGAATACCGCAGATTTAAACTTAAGTCAAGTTAAAGATAATGTTAAGTGTATAACGTGTCAGGAAGGAAAACAAACACGTCTGCCTTTTAAAAGTCAAGGATCTCAGAGCAAAGATCTACTTGAATTGATACACTCAGATGTCTGCGGACCGATAGAAACTCAGTCTTTAGGCAAAGCCAGATATTTTGTCACATTCCTTGATGACTACTCAAAGAAAATATTTGTGTATACTATGTACAACAAGTCAGAAGTCTTTGATAAGTTTAAAGAATTTAAAAATCAAGTTGAGAATCAGTTAAATCGCAGTATTAAAATTCTCAGATCTGACAATGGACTTGAATATGCTAATGAAAAATTTTCAAATTTTCTCAAAGATGCTGGCATTATACATCAAACAACTACTCCTTACACACCAGAACAAAATGGTAAAGCCGAACGCATGAACAGAACTTTAATAGAAAGAGCGAGATGTATGTTATTACAACTTATGTTAGTACAATTAATACAGCTGCTTATATTATTAACCGCTCTCCGACAAAAACTCTGACATATAAAACCCCAGAAGAAATGTGGACTGGTCAGAAACCTAAAGTCAGTCATATGCGTACGTTTGGTTGTGAGGCAATGGTTCATTTACCAAGAGAAAAGAGGAAGAAGTTAGATTCAAAATCACAAAAATTAATTTTTATTGGTTACTGTGAAAACTCTAAAGGATACCGATTCATATTACCAAATTCAAGAACAGCAATAAAAAGTAGAGATGCAATGTTTTTGGAGTCAACAGTCAAAAGAGATTATGTACCAATAATATAATAATAATAATAATAATAATCTTTATTTCTTCATACAGATTTTACAATATTACCATATAATTGTAGCATATAGTTGTACAGCTTAAATAGGTACTTGGTAACTCCTGTCTCCCAAACTAGGAGGAAATCCTGTGTCTTGGGATACAGTGGTTCGACCATGGCAAGTTTTAGAAGCAAAGACGAATTATAGGTAAGTATAAGGTAATAATTAATTATTAATTAACTTCAAATGAAAGCAATATTAAAATTAAAGATATAGAAGAAATTTCAAGTGATGACTCCTTTGACACTGTGAACGATGAAAAATCACAGTCAGAAAGCGAGTACATCCCCGATGAAAGTATAGAATCTTCACCTGAAAGAAACATAACAGTTAGAACAAGAAGACAATGTTTAAACGCTCAGAAACAAGAAGACAGTTCTTACCTGTGCTGTGAAAACCAATTATCAGAAAATGAAGTTCCTGATAACTATGAAAAGGCATTAAAGTCTGTTGATGCTACAGAATGGATAAAATCAATAAAAGAAGAGCTTGATTCTCATCACCGTAATAATACTTGGACATTAGTTGATAAAACTCCCAATATGCGATTGATTGGATGTAAATGGGTGTTTCGCATCAAAGAAGAAGAACCTTCAGGCCCACGTTATAAGTCGAGGCTATGTGCAAAAGGATTCTCGCAAACCAAAGGTATTGATTACCAAGAAACATTTGCTCCAACTGTCAGGTATGACTCCATTCGTCTATTACTCTCCGAAGCTGCCCAACACAATCTTCAAATAATTCAGTTAGACATTAAAACAGCTTTTTTATATGGTGAGCTTGAAGAAGACATATACATGACAATACCCGAGGGGTTAACCTGTGATACTAACAAGGTATGTAAACTGAATAAATCACTATATGGTTTAAAACAGGCTCCTAGATGCTGGAACTCAAAATTTGATGCTGTTTTAAAGAAGTTTGGGCTAGTCAATAGTAAAGCAGATCAGTGTGTGTATGTTGGTAATAGTAATGGAGCAAAATGTTACTTGTATTTGTATGTCGATGACGGACTATTGTTTTCAAAAGATTTATCTACTTTAAAAGAATTAGTTAATGACTTACAATCTATATTTGAAGTAAAAACTTGTTCACTTAAGAATTTTGTTGGTATTGAGATACAGAAATGTGACGAGTACATTTTTATACATCAGTCAAACTATATTGAGAAGCTATTAAATAAATTTCATATGTATAATTGTAAACCTAACAGCATTCCAGTTGACCCACATATGAAGTTGGAAAAAGAAGAAGGAGAAACAGAACAGAATATTCCATATAGAGAGGCAGTGGGATTGATGGATTTGATGCACCTAGCTACCGTAAGCAGACCTGATATATCATTCGCAGTAAGCCTGGTGAGTCGATTTTTAAACTCTTACAATGAAACACATTGGAATGCTGTAAAGAAAATTCTCAAGTATTTAAAAGAGACTAAAGATTACGGTCTGTGCTACACACCAATGTCAGGACCAAATGTAGTTATTGGCTACAGTGATGCCGATTATGCTAATGACCCTAGCACAAGACGTTCAGTCACAGGATATGTCTTTACTAAAAATGGAGCAGCAGTGACTTGGGCTTGTCAGAAACAACAGACAGTGGCCCTTTCGACCACTGAAGCTGAATTTATGGCAGCCTGTGCAGCCACTAAAGAGGCTATGTGGGTAAAGCAATTGCTATGTGACATTGGTGAATTTAATCAAAAATCTGTGTGCTTAAATTTAGATAACCAAAGTGCTATAAGTGTAATTAAAAACATGAACTTTCACAAACGGTGCAAACATATAGACATCAAGTTTCATTTTATTAAAGAAAAATATTATGCTAAAATTATAGAATTGAACTATGTGTGCAGTAATGAGCAATTTGCTGATATTTTTACCAAACCATTGTGTAAAATAAAATTTTGTTATCTTAGAGATAAAATTGGTATGAAATCTTGTCATGCAGTGAAGAGTACTTAAATACTTATGTTTGTATATTTTTGCTTTATGTCTGAAATGTAAAGTTTTTTTATTAAAGGAGAAGGTATTAATTTGGGGGGAGTGTTAAAAACAAAAATCTGCACCTTCTCTAATCTGTGCTCAACCCTATTAATTTATACTGTCTATGTTTTCGCTCTCTGCTCTGTGGTCATTACTAGGATGCAGTTGTATTTCTTTAAATAAATAAAGTTTCGTCATAAACTGTCTGGAAACCGTTTATTTTCATTTAATAATAATAATATTAGTAGGATTTTCTCTCTTATCGATGTATTTATATTATTTATAGTTAACTGAGCTACCAATGCCGCAAAATTTTGTGACACACGTGAATCTGGAAGACAATCCGCTGCGCGCGCCGCCTGACAATCCAGCTCTCTATAATGCACTGATGGCAAAATTCTACACGGTAAGCTAAATATGTACCTTGTGAAGATTACAATGACCATTGACCTGAAATTAGACGCTGAGGCGACAGAGGTCTACTTCTCAAAAAACTTTGCCGGTCTGAACATAGCGCAAGCGTCGCCACTTCGCTCAAAGGCGAATCACTAACTGTAAGATTTTTTGTATCGAGTGAAGTTCATTAGATCTTGTAACTGAATGCGACTTTCACGAGACTATGTCTTTAAAAAAATATGTATATTTACATACATTTTTTTTTCAGGATTTTAGACACTATTTTCTTTGTCTCAGATGATTTTAAAAATTACAAAAGCGCGGCTTCTGCTGGAATACTTAGCCTTAGTATTAATTAACATAATATAATTAGCTGAACGTACTTAGTATTATCATTACAGATAGAGTACACTCGTTGAATTTCTGTAATAATTGAGACATAGGATGCGCTAGATTGCGACTGCCAGCGTGGAAAGTTTGCGAGCGCGCAAAACCGAAGGTCACACCGGGCAACTTAAATAAACTGAAAAAAATAAAATCTCACGCCTTTAAATCTTATATCTTGTTTGTCTATAATGTTATAGCCCATACTTCCTCATATGTGAGGAAAGACCGTTAGCTCAGCAGTGGGCTGTTACGGTTACGGTGATTGATGATGATGATGATGATATAATGTATCTATATTCATGTAATTAAAGTATGCTGTGGTATTTATGTATTTATTTTATATATTATATATTATCTATATACCTACTGTATATTTTTTTAGGGTCCCGTTTTTACCCTTTGGGTACAAAACCCTAATAAATTCGGGCATTGTAAGCATATTATTGTCTACTCGATTTATCAGACCTAAATAAAATTTTGCAACAAATTTAACAAAAGGTGGTTTAATCAGTTTTCAGGGTGACAAATAGTTTCAAATAGAACTTGGTGTGTCATGTATTGCAGAATGTGGAGTTTAATATAATATAATCTCACGGCTTTTATCCCCAAGGGGGTAGGCAGAGGCAGAGAGAGAGAACCATTACTGGATATACCCACATTTCACGAGATATATTGGACCCCTAAACGTGATAGGTGGTGAGCCCATCGCCAGACCGGGTCTGTTTACACATGTCTCAGAATTAATTCTGAGCCCTGCGGGTTTCCTCACGATGTTTTCCTTCACCGTCGAGCTAGTGATAAATATGTACGTAAGTTTTTGAAAAACTTATTGGTACAGTCAACAAAGTTGTTAGTGTTACATGGCCAAAAATTAAGATTCACTTTTCTCTTAAAGCCTTAAATGTATTTATAGTATTTTTTTGGTAAATTATAGGGATCAAAGATACCTTTCGAAATAAACATTAATCAATAAGATTTATTTATGACTTCGGCAGAAAAATGAATTCTTAGTTACTGGCCATGTAACCTTAACAACTTTGTTGACTGTACATGCCAGGATTCGAACCCGAGCCTCACTGATTTTCGGCCGGTTCTTTAACCGTCCGGGCTATCACTGCTCTTATGTAAATATAAGTACCTTAATCCATTGGTAACTTTAGTGCACCACCTACCTTCATCTGTTTATCTCAGTTACATCCATCCTAAGGTTGTCTGGAAGAAATCGCTTAAAGCAATAAGACAGCCCATTGTACTTTTTTATTCATTATGTCACTTGTTGCATATTTTTATTGGTGTACAATAAACAGTTGTTACTTACTTACTTACTTAAATCCCCAGGGGGTAGGCACAGGTATTGTGTTTCTGGAAATACCCACTTTTCACGAGTATACCCTCCAACTTATTTCAATGTATTAATTGAGCAATCATTTCATTTCAGTCTATTGTACGGGTAGAAATGAAACTTGAGTTGAATTGCAGCTGCCAGCATGGGTGGTTTGCTAAAGCGTTGCGCAACCTACCTTTTCTGAAAATAAAGGGTTTGACCTGCACTAATAAGAATTCACTGGTGGATGAGCCATCGGAGCGATTAGAGTGTGATAGAGTCTTTGAATGCGAGCCTTGCACATGTTTTCACTTCTGGAGTAGCGGTACAACAGTAGCCGACTGTCGCAACCGTTCTCTACATAGCGTGCCTCGCATACCCGGCACGGACGCACTTCTAGCCAGCGATAATCTAATAGCAACCATCCATGCCGAGGATTTTCCTGTCTCGCTGGGGGTGAGTCACCAGAGCCACTATTTTTACTTAATGTGCCACTATTCGGCGAACACAGAGCAAAGTGGCAAGCTGTCAAATATATGAGTATATGGACTGCTAGTTGTCTCTTACAACACCCACGAGCAGTTTTTCAGTATTCACGACCTTTTGCCAAACCCTTCCATAGCCTTATTAACTTAACATAACTTCCAACTAGACAAGGGCACGCAGTTATAAATACTTATTTGTATTGGACAGTTGGTGGATCTCACCAACAACAGATTGCGGAGGGTGGACGCTGCGGCTGCGCACGCGCTACTGGCTGATGGCAGCGGACGGCGAGTGCTCCTCGCTGGCAATCCTCTCGCTTGCGATTGCGACAACGTGCCGCTGCTTAATGCACTACAGAATCACAATATGAAGGTATAGCTTAATTAAATATATTGTTACTGTCCTGCCTCTAACGAAATATATTACTCCGAGTATATATTATTTGAACAAAATATTACTACTATTTGCAGGTGGAAGATTATTCTCGGTTGAAGTGTGCGAGCAGTGGAACCGAGCTACCTCTAGTCAGTGTGTTCGAGATGTGCAGGGCATCGAGGATGTGGGTTATGAAGGCGATTGCAGTGGCAGGCGTAATGGCCGCGCTGGGTGCGACGGCCACGGCCCTTTACTTCCGGTACAAACGCATAGTACGGGTCTTCCTCTACGGCCGAGGCTTTTTATGCTGTGGGGACAGCGACAAAGACGACGCTGATTTTCTATACGACGCATTTATCTCATTTTCACACCAAGACACGGACTTTGCGGAGAAACTCTTAGCAGTACTGGAGAGTGAGTCGAATGGGTGGCACACATGCGTGCACTACCGCGACTGGATCGCAGGCGAGCTGATTCCGACGCAGATCTCACGGTCAGTCGCACAATCGCGACGCACGATCGTGCTTTTGTCACGGAATTTCTTAGAATCCCAGTGGGGGATGCTAGAGTTCCGCACGGCGCACGCTAACGCGTTGTACGACGGTTGTCCGCGTCTCGTGCTGGTGGTGCTCGATGACGTGCTCGACGAGCAGCTCGACGCTGAGGTGCGCGGGTACGTGTGTTCCAACACCTACGTGCGGTGGGACGACCCCTGGTTTTGGGACAAGCTGCTCTATGTCATGCCCCCGCGGCGCGCCAGTAGTCGCGGCCCTTCTGAATCTATAGCTTTGAAAGCCATCGGCATGTCGTCGGCCTCAGATCACAGTTGAGTACATATTATAATTGGTTTGTGTAAGGACTTTTGATCCATCTGTAACTATAATTAGGTGGTTATAAGTTACATCTCTCAACTTTTAACAAAGTAATATGTGAAATGATTACTATATTTCGTTTTTATCTAAACATCTTTAGACTGTGACTTTAAAAGACATTTCAAACGATAATTAAATCCTCTATGAAAAGAAAGATCAGTAATAAGAAGATTGTTTACAAATAACCTGGAGCTGGAAGTGGCTAAAGTTCACACTAGCTTTTTTAGCAAATAATAAGAACAAGTAGAACTATTGGATACTAAGGTAAGAAAGCATATTTTGTGTCAAAATATTTCAAAGAAAAATTATTACAATTGCAAATGGAAGGTACTGAATTCTATCACACAATAATATACAAGTTATACAACATACAAAACAAATAGTGGACAAAGCGACAAAGATATCATTTCGAAAAATATCCTTTTCCAAAACGACAACTACGATGGCGATATAAAAAATGGAGATCATACTGGAGCAAATTCTCAAAGATAAATAATACTGAAATGCATGCATATAACTGAAAGATATTAGTACATGTTTACTCCAGTTACTGCACCCAATACAGACTTCAACATTTTTGCTAAATGTTTACCTGGAGTATATAAGGAGTGCATACAACAATTACAGGTCAGTTGCGGCAGAGAACCATTGTTAGTACAGACAGATATATGTAAAAGAAACTATCCTCAACAGAAACACCAACTCTGACGTATCGACTGTGTAAAACAAACTATGTGCCTAGATGCAGGCAATACAGTTTAGGTGTTTAGGTGCAACTAAAGATAAATACATACATACATACATACAGCTCACGCCTTCTTCCCACAGGGGTAGGCAGAGACGATGGATCGCCACTTTGCCCGATCTTTGCACACTTCCCTCGCTTCCTTCACATTCATAAGCCTTTTCATGCACGACCTTTTATTCTTTGGACTCTTGACCCCAGACTTTTGAAGGACGTCACTAATTCGATCCGTGAACGTCCTTCTGGGGCGTCCTCTTGCCTTGTATCCTTCAACATTTGCACCATAAATCTGTTTCGTTACTCTTCTTTCTTTCTTAAAGATAAATACGTGTATTATGCCTTCCTTCTTCCTATACTGGAGTCTGCATTACCTCAAGACCTGTGACAAAATGAGAACAATGCCAAAAAGATGGTAAAAAAACTTCTACTGACATTACAAACACTCTACGAGTAAATTTCCTGAAAAAATAAGTCGATGGTAAATAAATGGCACGGATGTGTGTGGACAGACCTTTATTCTCCGTCAAGCATAATACTCTACATATAACAACAGACAACCATAAACCACGTGAAGGAAGCTCCCGTATCGCATCGCCGTATGTTCAGCGGCGGAAGTGTCCGCGCGGCCATGCTGTCTGCGACCCCCGTTTCCTGCGGAACTTCGCTACGGACCTACGCCGTAGACCTCTACGCTGCTACGACGCTACGCCACTTTATGCACCTTTGAGATACATTTTGAGTAATGTAATGGCGTTGTTTGCGTAAAACAAAATATAAGTTGGCATTTACATAAATGATGATACATATTTTATGTATATGACAATGATGATTTAAGGTAGCTCTTTGAAATTAAAAGTAACGTTGAAGGTATATAACGACGCATAATCTTAGTATAATAATCTGCCTTTTCCTTATGATTTCACCCGCTAAAGTCTCGTCCTATGGGAAACTTATAGCCCATGTTATTCCCCGAAAAGTAGCTTTGTATAGGTAAAAGACAGTTAAAAATCACTCCAGTAGTTTCGGAGCCCACTGATTACAAACAAATATAGAAAAACAAATATCTCCTCTTATATTATAGGTCGGTATAATTGGTTGGTAGTTATTATAAACGCGAACTTAAGTTTTTTTTGTTAATTTGTATGTTTCTTGGGTACGTATTTATACAATATGTAACAGAATAAGCGCAATTCCTGAAATTAGTTTGTTCAGTCCACTACTTAATCGATTTCAGCTATTTTTAATGTGTAAATTTTAACCAAAAAACGAGTTGGCATAGCTGAATTTAGTACTTTGTATGGAAATCGTACTATTATTGCTCTTTATCTAAGAAAAATGGTTGGACACAGCTAAAGTACGAACGCATCATATTTTTTTTATATTATTATACTAATTGGGGTGTACGAGGAATTGTGCTTATTCTGTTACGCGATGTATATCTTCTTTTATTTGTTGTTGTATTTTATTTCCTTTTGCCTTGTATAGTGTTTCTTCGTCAACTCTTATTAATTTGCAAATAAAACGACCTATAATTTTTTTGTAATCTAACTGAGAGTATAGATAGAATCGACTTATTTTTACCCAGGAAACATCCATTATTATTACTATTATTTACATCCCTATTTCAAATTCATCCGACGACTCATACACGCATTTCATCCTAGATATTCTTTACCAGGATTTTCTTCAAAACATCGCCGAACTGATCGACATTGGTACTATTAATGAGTTCAATAGAATATACATGTGTGTGTGCTACGATTTTTTAACCCAGTTTTAGAATCTTAGTTATATTTGGGACATATTATGTGTGTTTTACATATGGTTGCACAATGTCCCTATAAACTGAATGGTCCATAAACAACATACTGTCTCAAGCTATATTCAATGACGCATTAAATCTAAATGATGTTTGTGCATCTGACCGAATGGTCGCTAAGGGTCTGGGCAGACGTGAGACTTTTGTACAGCAGTCATTTATGTCTGCGTTGGTTTCAGCGCACTAATCCGAATGATTTAGTTACTAGCAAAGCGGCGTTGCCCACGTGGATCCAGTTTATTCCAGTTCCCGTGGGAATTTCTAAAAATAGCTTCATAGTGGTCGTCTGCGGCATACTCGTTTATGACATCGACATACCATATTTCAAGTTTCTTGGTGCTGTCGTTTCGGAGTTGGACTTATTTATCTTTCGAGTTTTTTTTTAATTTTCCCTTTTAATAAGACATTTTCCCGCGATAAATAGTACCATACCTACATGTTGACTCAGCTACTCAGCAAATTTAAAAATCCGTCTAGCAGTTTTTGCGTGATGCGTGTACAGACAGACAGACAAAAATTTCAATAATTGGTGTTTTGATATCTACATTGATAATTATTAACACTATATCTGAAATAAAAAAATATATATATGTTCAGACACGGTCTCGTCAGAGTTTTATTATATGTATAGACTAATGGGTGATCTGTTAAAAGTAGACAGTTCGCCGTCTACGTAAGCCCTAACTTAAAGCGTTGCAGTGACGTAACTTCATTGTCTTGGCAAGACGAAGATAGACGCCACTAACTCTACACTTACACTCCACTTGCCCTGATAACCCCACTTTAAAATGTTTACCCTTCATAGAGGTAGGTATATAATAATAAGCATAATACCACTTTGGTACAAAACCTTAAAACTTTTTTTAGTACATAATTATCTGCGTTATATTTAACCAAAGAGATTAAAATATAATAGGGCATCGAGGGGGCATTGGGAATATTTTTATACAAAAACTTTGAAGCTCAAGCGTCTTGTCAGTTGGTATAAACGCAAGCTGTCATTCGGTCGAATCCCGGTCGAATCACACTAGACTTGCTCCGTCTTGTAATATTTCGTCTTGTAATAAATTTAAATAAAAACACATATTTAATTCTCTTATTTTAGGGATAAATAAAAAACATATTTTATTACATATTTTATTATTATTACCAAACTCAGTACGTGAGAATTTGCAGCGCCTATAAACTAGACTACAGACTACCACATGGAATTCCGTAGGTACATTACAGTTAATAATAATATTTGTATTTTTATGTTGTTTATTAAAAAACTAAAATTTACTTAATACATTTTAACTTTAAAATTAAAATTTATAGTTTACATAAAAATATAAAGTATAAACTATTTTGTCGAAATCCTCGTAATTTCTCCAGCTTTCAGGTTGTAAAATAAAAACCGGCCAAGTGCGAGTCGGACTCGCGCACCGAGGGTTCCGTACAACCTTGCAAATTTATGGTTTTCGTAATGCTTCCTTTATCTATGCTATAAGACGTTGCTTCGTACCAAATTTCAAGATTCTGAGTTCACGGGAAGCACCCTGTAGGTTTTGATTCCCTTGCAAGTGTCGAAAATTTGCGGCATAAACGGCTGTATCTTTTGATTGCGTTGGCTTAGAAGTTTGATTTTTTCACAGCTTCAAGGGACAGTAGACCTGAGTAATTGATATAAATTTCAGCTTCATACCTCCACGCGTTCCTGAGAAAAAGGGTCTTGACAGACGGACGGACGGACGGACAGACGGACAACAAAGTGATCCTATAAGGGTTCCGTTTTTTCCTTTTGAGGTACGGAACCCTAAAAATCAGGTATTACTGTATCAGATAATGTAAGAAGCGTTTAGGTAGTACAGTTAAGTTTTAGTACCTATTATACTTTGAATCAACAAAACTATATACACACTTATAATGATGTTAAGTATGAAAAAGTAAAGTATGAATCCAACATAACAATCATAATAAAGCTAAGTAATACAAGTTATTATACGGATTTTGTAAGTTTACTTCGTATTATTATGCTTACTTAGAAAATGATAGTGATCAGATTTACTAGGAATCTGAGATATCTTAAACTTTCAGTTTATAATTACCTAAACTACCTACGTGTAAATAGTTTACATTTTATTTCTAAATCTACACGATTCTATTCATAAGCCTTTTGTATTACTGATATATTTTACACTGACCAGTTTTGTGTAATATTTTCCGAAGCTATATAAATCAAAACTCATTAAAATATCGAAAAATAAATAATTGAAATAGTCAAAAGTGATGACTATTTGAGTCAAATTCATGTAAAGTTCTATGCCAAAAAAATGATTTTTTTTTCAGATTTTTGGAAGAAATTTTTTCTTTCTAGTTCATTTTATTATTTTCAGTTACTAGGTATTATGGTTTTACTGATTCTGCTATTCATAAGCTTATTTTATACGCAATAAATACACTTTTACAGTGTGGACGAATTATGATAGTTTAGTTAGTGTAACGAAAAGGATATCATATTTTTATTTATATGAAGTAACTATTATATACATTTAGAATAAGTAATACATCTAGATTTGATCTATTCTATTACATAATATGCTAGCAGTTAGTTTAGTAAATATCAATAGCAAATATTAAGAAATATATTAGGTATATTATACAAGAACATTTATACATTTTTGTATATTTTTCCGCAACGGTTTATGGAAGGTATTGTCTACACAATTGACGATTTATACATATAATAATATGCTGTAGCAGTTAGAGTATATTAAAACGCATTTGTACACATACAACATTTTAAGGTACATTTACTCCTTTGCTAAGATTTATACAGTTATACATATATTATAACTATTCTAATTGACAGACTTAAAAGATAAAATGAAATTATTGGTAATTTTATGTACTGATTAACCTGTTTTATACCTAATATTAAGTTCTAATTTATTGAAGCATAATCGTAACATCTTATCTTCTAATGGTAGTACTTAGTTTACCTTTTCAAATATAGTTTTTTCTATTTTGTATATCCACGAGAAGCAAGCGAACGTATCTATTTATGAACAACAACTTCGATATTAAAAGCCTTTTACCATTTTGCTGAACTAGTTTTCTATTTTATAAAAAGCACATACTATTTCGGAAATATTTATATATACTTGCTTTCGATTATTTCCATAAATATATGTAAACATAATTATTTATAATATTTGATACAGGTATTTTGTTACAATAGTTGTATATTAGTTTGGAGACAGCATAGCTAAGTCTTCGGCGCTTCGATATCGCATACTATGTTCTCTTGGCCACTGAGTAGCTGTAATACAAAAAGTATATGTAACACATTATGTAAAGATGTTAAATAAAAAGTATGTTTTTTAATATTGCCATGCAAATACACAGAAAAACATGAAAAGTGTAAAGCGAAAAAAACATTTAGTACATGATCACAATATTATATGGGTGTTATTTAAATGGTTAGCAGAGTATTCGTATTTTTCTGAGCAGAAAAATATAATCTGTAAGCAGAAATAGCTAATTGGTCAGCAACTCATGGCCAGCAAACATTACAAAACCAATCAGCAATTTATGTCATTCTGGATGGCTGTAACTATTTTTGAGCTGCAATGAGCTGCTACTGTTTAATAAAATTTTGGTAAGCACTCAGAGGGGAAGCCAACAATTTTTTTTGAGCTGCATATATAAAAGTAGCAAAAATAATCTCAGTAAACTTGTCATGCGCCAAATGGGCGCAATTCTTACAAAGATTAGGAAGGACTTTGGATTATGCAACTTTTATGATTATGATTACGATTATTATTACGATTACGATTACAAGTAGTGGTGGTAGTGGTAGTGTTACTGGTAGTGGTAGTGGTAGTGGTAGTGGTGGTAGTAGTAGTTATATTATTTATTTATTATTTATTTATTTATAATTTTTTACGACATGTTTTCTCTGCTGTTCAATCATGAAATTTTGCTGACCAAGTAGTTATTTTGCGGACTGAATGTTTATTATGCAAACCCATGTTATTGTACGCTGCCTGTTTCTGATTTAATTTTTTACCATCATAAAAATTATTTGCCTAACAAGGATTGCTGCCTGATTTTTTAATTTGCGAACAAAATCTTTGTATGCCGACCAAATGATTTAAATACAGAATTTTTCTGGCTAACCAAATTTTATAATTGCTGCCCATTTAATTACTTCTCATATTATATGACGTTAACCACAGGTAAAATAAACTTGGTATGGATTATCTTTACTTGTATTGAAGTAAGTGTAATAGATTCATTTGGCATATCGTATAATAACATTATACTAATACACATTATTCAATTTTATTGTAGTCAATATTACACACTGAAATATTTGAAATAGTATTTTAAAAAGAAACGGGCTCCTAGCTTTCATCCATGTGCAATCTAGGTACCTAAAACCGCCAGCTGTGTGGCGTGTGCATACTTTTCTAGACTTTGTAAATTGCATTTAACATGACTATATTTAATAATTAATCTCGTGTATAATTTTGGCTATAGATACCATAAACGTCATATTTTTTCCAGACGGTAAAAAGTCATCCAGTGTAATAGTCACAGAAAAGGACACAAGTATGATACTTTATATCCCAGTTTAATCATGTTATTCCCCTAGGATCGCTTGCATTGCAAGCGCGGCTACAAGAGTACCAGCTCCGAGCTAAATTCTATATTCATTCCAAATATATAAATAAAAACTAATATTTCGGAAGGTGGATGAAGGGATTGTGGTAAAAGGTGGATAGAAAATTCCTAGAATAAAGTATTTCTTCCAAGCCATTTCATGCGCATTCCGAAATAAAAATAATCTTACTTCAACATATAAGCAATCTTCCAGTCAAATATCACTGAGATCAGTTTAGCCGCGAAAAGCATAGTTACTATTGCATTACCTAATTATGTCGCTAAGCGAAACTACATGTATATGAAGAAACTAGCAGCGCCCCGAGGTTTCACCAGCGTAGTTCCCGTTCCCGGATAAAATATAGCCTATGTGTTATTCTGATGTGTAAGCTATATAATTGTTAAGTTTTATCAAAATCCATGCAATAGTTTTTGCGTGATAGAGGAACAAACATCCATCCATACGAACTTTCGCGTTTTTAATATTAGTAGGATAAAACAAAAATCATACGTTACTTTTCCTTATCCCGGATAGTGAACCAAGTAGCGGATACTTACTACTATATTATCATATGTGCAACATGCAGACTATACCTATTTTTTGTGACATTTAGTTGGAGTGCTCTTTCTTTTGCATGCAACACTTTTTTTGTATCGTGCCCTGCGAGAGTATCGTGCTGAAAAGTGTAAAATAAATTAACAATCGTCAAGGCTGATCACACTTCGTCGCAAGTCACAGCGACATACGTCTTTTTATCACATTAGGAGAAAGTCACACGACGTGCATGCAGGATTATTGTCTGAGCTGTGATATCATAATGTCATGGCTTTTACAATGTCCATGCATTGCTAAAGTCGCTGCAAATTGCGTCGGAATGTGTTAATTGCCTAAAATCATGCATTCTAGGATCAGTATCCATTCATCAAGTCCATTTTCCTTAAGGTAGAGTGTCATCCATATCATGCGTCTATTAAACAAGATGCACACCAGGATAATTTTCTAAAACTATTTAGGAAGATTATCATTTGTTGCAAAAAAGATGATTCTGAAAGTATTCAAAGACGTTTAAAGAAAAAGTTTAGAGAATGATTTTCATCCAACCTCTTTGATATTAGTACAAGTACTTTTTAAAAGAGGAAACCAACCTGTATTTTTTTTAAATAAACAAGTAATAAATTTTTTTGTACAGTATGGTTTCTGGCTTAATAATTTACATTGATCCAGTGTCAGTATCTAGTGGAATTAGAATGATCAAGTATTTTTTTAAAGTCTCTGATCCAGTCCAAATTTAAAATGTTTAACATTACCTACTCTAACAATGATTCTAGGAGTCTACCGTCCTTCTCCAATTTACGATATTTCGGACGTTACTTCGGACTAATCGATTACAAACACCGTGATACCGCCGTAGTGAAAAGTGACACTGGCGTAGTGAAAAGTGACACTGGAGTAGTGAAAAGTGACGCTATCCTAGTGTCATCAGTTATGTGAATCATGACCCATTTGATTGAATGTAAATAAGCTATAAAATTACCTACAAAGATTTGATTTATCTCAAAAATATAAGAAAAGGCAGATCATTATTTTTTGAAATTCTCAACGATTAAGATTCAAATTACCTGTGTAATGCATGTTACGGTACATGTCTGGACAATTGCTGGAGACCTGTGACAAAAAGGTACATGAGGGACTTGTACAGCCTTGCGACATCATGCTAGCATGATGTGTTTACACACCAGTGATAGTGACAAAAATGCTATAAATACACTGGACCGGGCTCATCTCCTTAAGTTAAACAAATGTTATACTGGATAGTAAAACATAATATCATAAGAAAATTAGCAGACACCAGAATTGGTTTTGAGGCATGTGTAAAAATCCCAGTCCTACCCATGCTTAGTAATAGGTATCTACACTGATGTAAAAAGTAATAAAAGAAATCAAAACTTTCTGTCCATCCTTTTATGATATGATATACAAAAATTATAAAGAATTGTTTTGGCTCTCAATTCGATTGGAAACTTAATTCGAAGTCGCCGGATAACTTCTAAGACATAAATCTGAGCTATTTTGCTTAACTCCTGACCGACTGAAATCTAAATCTATAAATTTAGTTCACCGTCTGAGAGGAAAGCGTAGGAATAACGAGATAGCAAACTAAATACCCGGCGACCGACGATTTTGCACTGTGCTCCAATAAACACCGTCTGGACCACGGACCTAGACATTATAGAATGACCTTTCTAGGTCTTTGCGAGCTCGGCTTTATTATAATACTAGCGGTTCTGCGTGGTTTCACCCACGTAGTTCCCGTTCCCGTTGGAATAAGAGAATAAAATATAGCCTTTGTTACTCACGGATCTTCTAAAATCGGTCCAGTAGTTTTTTAGTTTATTCATAACAAAGATGCAAACACACAAACATACAAAAATACAAATCTTTCCTCTTTATAATATTAGTATAGCGACACTACCAGTAGTGCGGATTGGCAGTGTGGTAGGGAAGGAGTGGGCATTTTTATACGCAAAGCCGCCTGCCAAAAGCCAACACTCGTTGAAATGTTTATTCTACCATTCGGGGACCGGAGGGCAAGGCCATAAGCGCTATCTCAGTTACCTCGTCGGGCTATTGGTAAATAATTTACCTATGTAAGTATTTGAAAAACTCATTGGTACATACACACGTTGACCCAAAATCGAACAAGGTACTCTTGTATCAGAGATGCACTTACCTACCTACGTAGGTCGCTCGATAAGTCTTGTCGTTCCACTATTTTTAATGTATCCACCGTCACTTATATGTATTTATGCTCAAACCAGTTCCCAATCCTTAATAAGTACGTACAGTCAAGAGCACATGGAGCTTTACACTTGTACCTAGTGCGGTCTGACCTCTAAGGCGATTATAAACGAACGAAGAACGTTACAGAGTCCGATGTGTCGAGCTCCATATGCTCTTGACTATAATTTACGTAAACATAAAAATAAAATCTCTTAGCGTTTGAAATCGTGTCGAACGACAAGACTTACCGGGTGACCTACCTAGGTCTACCAGTGCTTATGGGGAAATGCCAAAAAATATAGGCCGTTTCCATATGTTTGCACATCTGTGTTGTCGACCGCTGCACTCGTATTAATTAACGGGCCGTCTTGGCGTAAATTATATTTTACGCCATGGCTCCAACAAGTCGTGGCTTAGGTGGGATTTGGCGTAATTTATTGAAAGTTGCGCTTTGGTTTCAAGTGGCGTTTCGTGACGAGAACTTGGATTAATTGTTTTGTATTTCAAAAGTTTTTACTTCCTGGTTTTGTTTATGAACATAAGATATTTTAATATTATTATGTTCCGTATTATCGGAACCCCATTATTACTAAACAGTTTTCTCAAGTTTTTGCACACCTCTCCAGTGTGGAAAATATTTAGGACTACAGAGAGACTATACTTCTTTTCAGTGTTGTGTCAATTTTACTTGGTCGCGCGTCGTCGAGCCCTAATGTCAATCTCATTGGTCTTGACTTGAAGAACATCAGTTGTAAGAACGATGTGCCTAGCAACTACTGGAACTAGCGAATCCGCTAGGATATCTATTTGACCTTTGTTCTTCTGCCGATCTCCTCATTTCCGATTCGATCTCTTACCACAATTCTAGCTCTCTACAGGTGGATGTAATAAATTCCCCCGTTGCCAGTAGCACCAGCAAACCACTCTTATCTACAGACGGTCTCGACTCTCGAATATACAGCCATTCGGGTAAAGTTAGTCTCATTTCTTATGTCCTCGCCAAAACTACCGTTCTAAAACTCATGATAGCGGTTGTTTATAGCAACTTGTACACTATTTTCATAGTCGTAAGCTACAAATTATGTCACAATGACGTTTGAAACTGATAAACTAGGTTTATTTGAGAAGCACAACGGTTGTCATATTAAAAACTTTTGATATTTATATTCGTAGAATGCCATTTACTAGGTTCTTGACTTTATTTGTTAGAAGAATTATTAATAGGCTATTCAATTCTAGGTGTAAAGGTATTCAATTTTTAGAAGTACCCTCTTTGCATCGTGTATTGCAATTCTGGTGGCAAACATCGTGAGGAAACCAGCAGGTCCCTGGATTAATTTAGAGCCATGTGTAACAACAACCCAGTCCGGCGATAGTCTCTCTATCACGTTTAGTAGTTAAAGAATATGTTTTTTTTTTCTTTATGTGATTTTTATGTTGATGAAAAGTTGATATTTCCAGAAATGGATAATACCTCTCCTTCCCTCGGAGTTGTAAAGGAGTTAGATTTTTTACATACCGGCACGCCCTGCTTGTTGAAATTGATGTTGGTCCGCACTGTGCGGTGGTGCAGGGGCTGAACTGGCCTCGCATTGTTGCCTAGTGGTGCCTTAGGCGACAGCTGAGACCCCTGCATCAGCCGGCGAAGGGCGTACATCTAGAAGAAGAGCTTTGTTAAAGGAAAGAAGAAAACCTTTAGTAGAGGAGCAGAGGTGGAATGATGAGAAGATCATCCGTCAACATCAAATGATAACCAGGATATAACCCAATTGTCAAGCTATGTTAAGAAGATGATATGGAATGCTCTTCCATACTGAAAATGGATCTTCTTATCGGGAAGGTGAGCTAATCAAATAGCTTTCAATGGCAGTTGATAAGTCACCTGAGGTATAGGAGCGGTTATGGAATGTTCTTTATCGCGGAAAGGTGCTTCCAATGTCAAATGATGGAAAATAACCTGAAGTGAAGGAGCTGAGGTGGAATGACCCTCCATCGTAAAAAGAGAAGATCTTCTGTCATGCGAGGTAATCAAGGCCGCGGTTGATGTTGGACGGTTTAATTTTATTATATTTAGAACATTAAACCCAAGTCACTAGGAAACCGATTATATCAGGATTCAGTTCAATTTCTGTAGAACGAAAGCTTTGTCACAAATTCCACGAATCACATTAATATGCGTCACATAATCGTCACTAAATATGGACATGGTAATCGATTTCCCAGCAACTTGTCAATTGTATTTATGCTGACCGTAATAGAACTTTTATAGAACGGCGTGGAATTACGCGATGTATTGGCGCCATGCGATAGCGTTTTGTTATACTAATATTCAAATCTAGTTTCGGTGTGAAGCGTATGTGTTTCAAACTTAGGTACTAGCAAACTTTGGACTTAAGCGACAAAATGTATGAAACAAACGCGTTGCTACGCATAACAGTCTAAGCTCGTGTATGTGAACGCGTACCATGCTTGTGTGAGAACGCGTACCATGCTCTGCGCACCGCGTCGCGTCGTCTCGTCTCGTCCTAGCCAGCCGGTGACTGTGAGACAACCAAGCGCGGGGTGGCGGCACTTTTAGCGGGAGGCAGGGAGTTGCCATACTGTACGCTAGTACTATTTATTATACTGTGGTACTAGTATGTCACATTATCGGTCAGCGTGTACGTGACATAGTTCGCTTAGAGAGTCTAACGAAGGGATTGAAACAGGTAGATGGTTTTGAAGAAATTCTTGTTTAATTTCTAAGAAAACAAACTGCAAAGTTCATGGAATTTGACAGATTTGTATGGTTAAAATTACTTTAGGGTGTCACAGATTTTTTAATTTCACCAATGGAAAAGATAGGTCAGATAGAAAAAGATACGGTCATATTTCCAGTACTTCATAATGTACATGAACGTTAGGAGGTAGCTTTAGAAGGTATATTATGGTTGTTCAAGAGAAAGAATTGATACTTCATTGGATATGTGTTTCTACGTATACAGCAGATAAGGCTATTGACAGAGATGAATTGTCATTTAACCTCAATTTACTTTCTCTAGATAGGCATCGATGATTACTTGCAGATGATTGTTTTAATTTAGCCATCGTCAAACGACGAGGACTAGCTCATCATATAGGGTTGAAAGTCAAAGTGGTATTTAGTTTTGCTTAATCGCAAAACTTTTTCCCTTCCTTTCTGTAAGACCAATCTCTGTCAACACAGACCGTTGTATCGGATGTTCCTCTTACAACTCTATTATATTTGACTTCGACATATTGTCTCGGTCTGAAATCTCTGCTAGGAATTCATTACGAAAATGTTTAGTGCAATAAGTCAAGGTTGTAATTAATAGAATTTAAGTAACTTATTGGCCAATCTTAAAAATGCACTTTGTGTTCACATCAAGTAGTTCACATTATGTTTGCATTTGTTTTTTCTTTGTCTTTATTATATTTTGTGTACATACGTACCCAGTTTTGTGAACCAAATAAAAAATACCTCTTGCTTAGAGATGTAGATGGGCTTGTTGAAGATGATCCAGACCGCGGTCTCCCAGCAGCCAGGATGAGTAGTGGAGCCCTCATAAGTGAGGTACTGCTGCGTGGTCGGCAGCAACGAGCTTAGTGGTAAATGCTTGATAGGGAATGAACTGCCTGAGGATGAGAATTTGATATATCACGTTCGACTTAGAAAAGATATTGTAAATTGAGGATGAAAGTAAATCTATATATATATAAAAATCAATGCCACTTTTCGTTGTTATTTTATAGCTCAAGAACGGGCTCACCTATCCAAACCAAATTCTTAGGCTTTATTCGGACTATTTAGCAAATGGTTTATGTGAAGTTTGCTTAAAATCTGTCGAGTGGTTCTTCATTTATCACATTTACACGTTGCTAAGCACGTACCGGGCAGCTAGTATTTTATAGTTTTACCAACTTTACTTTCTATCAATGCAGTGTAAACCCCTATGTACTTTATAATTTATTTTTATTTTATTTTTATTTTATTTTATTTTGGCAACAGACAGTCATGTATAACAATATTTAAAGATTCTTAAGTAATGATAGACCTGGAGTGCCGAATTTTAGCTTAATGTTAACAATATTTTTGTAAGTATCGAGTAAGGAAGAGATACAATGAGAAAAAGAATTTATAGGTACTTGATTTTAACATAATAAGAGTCTTAATGTTACAAAAGAGATACAATGTTGTGTAGATACAAATTTTGTGCAAATACAATAGTTTATTTTTAATTTCTTTGTTGGAACAAATATTAATTAATAATATAATTATTGAAGTTGTCCGGTCAGGTAATATTTCTACAAGATTAATAGTTTATATACTGTTATCCTGCGCGCTGCTTGACCGGTTAAATTAATTGAATAGTTAATTGTAATAAGCAAAAGATATTTGGAGAAAGTGATTTTAAATCGAATACATTAATAAAACAAATAATCATTGTACATGATAACGACATTACAAAGCTTATCTACTATTAAATATTTTTATAGAATTTTACATCAGAAGTCCACTAACTCAAATCTTAGATATTATAATTTTGAAAATTTACTTAGTTTTTAGTCTGTGGTAGGATCTCTCGTTTTTCTCTGTATGAAATACCAGTTGTGTATCTTTATGATAAAGTATTTCTATCTAGATATCTAAATGTATCACTTACCTCGAAACATGACTTTATTAAACGCATTGGTGATTAATCTCAACTCCTTATTGGTTGGCTCACCAATCTGCAAACAAATTGGTAGATAAATCTATTTGGTAATTCTAGAAAATTCTTGAGAATATATCAATTAAAAATATCGGTCACGAACAGGTGTATACATACATACCGTACATACCACGTGCTTTACACACAACTTTCTATCTTCCAAGAGTACATATTTTATTTAAAAAAATGCTTGCTTTCTACATGCTCTCTTATATATATAACTGTCTCTCTCACTATCATATATAATCTTCCTATCCCCTTTATTTTGTGACGTTACTTAGATAAACAGTGTGATCTTGATATAGGTACCCTACCCATATGATTACTTTTTAAAGTAGTCTATTTTTTAATTTAATATGCTGTTACAACGCGTCGTAATCTTACTTGGACCATGAGGGATATTCCAACAACACCCTGTGACTTGTGTTGTGCCTCCGACATGTTGTGATAGAGTTCCTTGTTGAAACCGTAGAGTTGGATCTGTAACAAACAATATAATATATCTTATCCTTTTCCTGGGGAATAATAATAAACACTGACTCATAATGACCGAGGTTATTAATTATCTGAAAGTTAGTCCCCAGTTTTCAGTGTTCATATACTTTTTCGGATTCCAAATTTTCCCAAAGTTACAAGTTGATGATGTGATAGATAGTTATACAGATACAAACTAATCCGAAATGAACTTTAGATCTACGTAATATTAACATTCAGATGTCTAGTCTAGACTGTCATTAGGTCACAAGACAGTCCTCGAAGTATCTGGAGGTGAAATGCGGTTTGCGGTCAAACTTAAGGATCAATTTGTGGTCGCCCTACAAGACGTAATTGCTGCAGATTTCCATTAAGTCTGTATTATTGGAGCAATGTAAACGCTTTTCATTTCGGGCATGGCTGTATTAAAAACGTATTAAGAAGATATAATATAAAGTATTAAGAAGATAATAATAATAATACTAAAGCTTGGGCCTCTGCCCCGCTGCCGGCGGCACCCTAGGTTAGGTTTTTTATAATGTGTAATTTTTATATTGTTGTGTAAATGTTTTTATAATATTATATTTTACTTTTATATACATACTGTAAAAAACCTAACATAAGACCTAAAATAAATAAAGAATAATAATAATAATAACAACGTTTATTTGGATATTTTCATGGGTTTTACAAACAATATTTTCGCCAAACTGTAAATAACAGTTTGTTGGCGCCAAAGACGTTTAAAGAAAAAGTTTACGAAAGATAATGAATTTCTTCCAACCTTTTTGGTTGGCGCATTGCGCTCCTTACTTTACAAAAAATAACTACTTACAATACAATTTTCCATTAAAGTTATGTGAGTTGGTCTAACAGATATTTTTTAAGTTTGCTTTTAATCTAAAATATTGAAGAAAGGTATACAGTGGTCATAGTCAGGACTGCAGTTTTTGCGTAAAAGAGTAAGAAAAATCCGTCCATCCACGAAAACTTTCGCGTTTACGATATTTGTAATTTGTATGATAAGATTACTAGGATTAGGTTTATTTCAGATTGAAGGAAAGAAATTCTTTAACAATTCTTAAAATAAATAAATAATTCACGTTTAGGGGTCGAATATTCTCGTGAAAAGTGGGTATGTATTTCCAGAAATGGAATACCTCTGCCTACCCGCTCGGCTATAAGGCTTGATCAATCTGCTATCTTAATCAATTATAATATTTCATCAACTACCTATGTGTATAGAGGCCAGTAATACCTCTTTGTTAATTGGCAGAACTACTTTCGTGACCATTCCAAATCTACTAATTGAGTTGATCAAACGCCCAAATTCCCAATCAATAGTTTTAACGAGGGTTTATTATTGTACCTTTTTGTTTTCGTTAATTAAATTAGAAGACATTAGTTCGGATAGTTTAGTCCAATGTATCTCGTGAAATGTGGGTATATCCAGTAATGGAATACCTCTGCATACCCCCTCGGGATGAAAGGCGTGAGATTATTTATTTTTTATTTTATTTTTAATCCTGCAGAAGGCGTGTATCAATGAGTTTTTCATAAGCCGGGGCGCGTCGCTAGTTTGAAATAAAAAGACCACAAAATCACATCACAATGTTATTAGCATAATATTTTATTATTCCCGTTCCCGTGGGAATTACCAAAAATCCCTTCGTAGCGGTTGCCTACGATATAATATAAGACACCTACATACCATACTCGTATTTCAAGTTTCATATATTGTGTAAGTAAATAAATACGTAGGTATTTCTTTTTTTAACCAGTTTTTATATGTTCCCGCGGGAATGAGATATTTTTCTGGTACTCAGTTATAATATAATAACCCATAAAATTTTGCGTGATGTAAAAAAAAAAAAGTTTTTCTAACTACATCGATAACTATATATATACCTACACTACTGCTAAGATTTCCAAAAATAATTCCGTGTACAGACACAGTCTTGTTCGAGTTTTATTATATGTTTAAATAGATTTTTGGAATATTTGTACACCACGTATCAAGGTGTGGGATATGTTTGGAATGCCGGCGCATAGTTTGTGAGCGCGGTCAGGCCTATTGCATAGTTGGGATAGCAACGCGTTTCACCGGTTAACTCTCGGTTAATTCAAAAACAAAATATAATATTGTATCATAAAGTTTATCCTTGATATTAGTTGTTGAAAGTATTCGTTTGAATTCGGATATTATTTAATTCAAAAATAAAGTGAGTCAGCTGATATATTTTGCGGAAAGAGATATTTATTCACAAAGTTCAGAGTAGATAGACAGAGATGCAGCGAAACGACTTATATAAGTAGAAACAATTTAAATGGGTGTTCTTAAATGGTTAGCAGAGTATTCGTAATTTTGTAAGCAGAAAAATATAATCTGTAAGCAGAAATAGCTAATTGGTCAGCAACTCATGGCCAGCAAACATTACAAAACCTATCAGCATTTTATTTCATTCTGGATGGCTGTAATTATTTTTGAGCTGCAATGAGCTGCTACTGTTTAATAAAATTTTGGTAAGCAACTAAGCACTCAGAGGGGAAGCCAAAAAATATTTTTTGAGCTGCATATAAAAGTAGCAAAAATAATCTTAGCAAACTTGTCATGCGCAAAATGGGCGCATTCCTTACGTAGATTAGGAATGACTTTGGATTATGCAACTTTTATGATTATGATTATTAATACGCTTACAAGTAGTGGTGGTGGTGGTGGTTTTAGTGGTAGTGGCATTGACAGTGGCGGTGGTGGTGGTTGTGGTGATGGTGGTAGTGGCAGTGGCTGTGGTAGTGGTGGTGGTGTTGTTGGTAGTGGTAGTGGGAGTGGGAGTGGGCGTGGGAGTTGGGAGTGGGAGTGGTCCGTAGGAGGGAGTAGGAGGTAGTAGGAGGAACTAGGAGGTAGTATGAGGTAGTAGGAAGTAGTATGAGGTAGTAGGAGGTAGTGAGAGGAAGTAGGAGGTAGTGAGAGGAAGTAGGAGGTAGTAGGAGGTACTAGGAGTTATTAGGAGGTAGTAGGAGTTAGTAGGAGTTAGTAGGAGTTAGTAGGAGTTAGTATGAGTTAGTATGTGTTGGTAGGAGTTAGTATGAGTTAGTAGGAGTTATTAGGAGTTAGTATGAGTTAGTAGGTGTTAGTATGAGTTAGTAGGAGTTAGTAGGAGTTAGTAGGAGTTAGTATAAGTTAGTAGGAGTTAGTAGGAGTTAGTAGGAATTAGTAGGAGTTAGTAGGATTTAGTAGGAGTACCTACGCCTTCCTACGCCCTCCTACTACCTCCTACTAACTCCTACTAACTCCTACTACCTCCTACTACCTCCTACTACCTCCTACTACCTCCTAATATCTCCTACTAACTCCTACTAACTCCTTCTAACTCCTACTAACTCCTACTAACTCCTACTACCTCCTACTAACTCCTACTACCTCCTACTACTTCCTACTAACTCCTACTACCTCCTATTAACTCCTACTACCTCCTAGTACCTCCCACTACCTCCTACTACCTCCCACTAACTCCTACTAACTCCTACTAACTCCTACTAACTCCTTATAACTCCTTATAACTCCTACTAACTCCTACTACCTCCTACTAACTCCTACTAACTCCTACTAACTCCTACTAACTCCTTCTAACTCCTTCTAACTCCTACTAATTCCAACTAACTCCTACTACCTCCTACTAACTCCTACTACCTCCTACTACCTCCTACTACCTCCTACTAACTCCTACTACCTCCTATTAACTCCTACTACCTGCTACTACCTCCTACTACCTCCTACTACATCCTACTACCTCCTACTACCTCCTACTAACTCCTACTACCTCCTAGTACCTCCTACTACCTCCTACTACCTCCCACTACCTCCCACTACCTCCCACTAACTCCTACTAACTCGGGGTTAGGCGGGCGTAGGAGTTAGTAGGTGGGGGTAGGAGGCAGCAGGAGGGGGTAGCAGGAGGGTGTAGGAGGCAGTAGGAGGGGGTAGTAGGCGGTAGGAGGGGGTAGTAGGCGATAGGAGAGGGTAGGAGGGGTAGGGGGCGTAAGAGGGGGTGGGAGTGGTAGTGGGAGGGGGAGGGGAGTGGGAGGGGAGGGGGAGGGGAGGGGGAGGGGGAGGGGGAGTGGGAGTAAGAGTGGGAGTGGGAGTGGGAGTAGGTATAGTATAATTATTCACGACATGTTTTCTCTCCTGTTCAATCATGAAGTCTTGCTGACCAAGTAGTTATTTTGCGGACCAAGTAACTATTTTGCGGACTGAATGTTTATTATGCAAACCCATGTTATTGTAAGCTGCCTATTTCTGATTTAATTTTTGACCATTATTAAAATTATTTGCCGACCAAGGATTGCAGCCTGATTTTTTTATTTGCGAACAAAATCTTTGTATGCCGAGCTAATGATTTAAATGCTGATTTTTTGTGGCTAGCCAAATTTTAAAATAGCGGCCCATTTAATTACTTCTCAATTTAAATTCACGGTAAAGAAAAACATCGTGAGGAAACCCACAGGTATCATAATTTGTACCCAATATTGTACCATATTCTAGTAAATAATTTTTTTTATTTATTTAACTTCATGTAATGAATATAATAAAAAATATAATATAAAATATAATAAAAACTTCATGTCATGTAAATGTCATGCTATTGTAGCTGGGGGGGCTATTGTATCTGTTCTCATTAACTCATTTCCTGTAGATATTTGTGTATTGAGACATCTATAAACTGATGGAGGAACAAAAAATGTATTGGTATTATCGGAGGTGGCGCCACTGAGCCGTCGGTTGGCGTCCTTACAACGTCATGTTCTTTTTCGGCCATTTTACGTTGTGTTTGCCAGAAGACTGTCTTCCGATTTTATTCTGAAAAAAATACTGTGCAGTGGTTTTCCGTTGCAAATTTACAGTAAGTAGTTACATAGTGAAACGTACTTTTAAAACTGAGATTATTTATCTATCCTGTGTTGTTATTATCTGGATTTATTCACGTAGATACCAAAATTCTGTTGCGGGGTAAATGTACCTAGAGGTTAGATACAATAGCCCCGTAAATTTTAGTATGGAGTAAAAATTTACTAGTGATGTTTCAAGTTTACAGAAATTGTCGGTATTTTTTTATTATTTATTATAAAAATGCATTCGTATCGTAATTTTAAAAAGCAGATGTGAATAATTGTCTATAATGTTATATATTCATAATCCCCTTAATATTATAAATTCGAAAGTTTTTTTTTAGGGTTCCGTACTCAAAGGGTAAAAAACGGGACCCTATTACTAAGACTCTGCTGGCTGTCTGTCTGTCAGTCACCAGGCTATATCTCATGAACAGTTATAGTTAGACAGTTGAAATTTTGACAGATGATGTATTTCTGTTGGCGCTATAACAACAAATGCTAAAAAACAGAATGAAATAAATATTTAAGGGGGCTCCCATACAAAAAACGACGTTTTTGCTCGATATTGATAACGGGCTGTATCTCATGAACCGTGATAGTTAGACAGTTTAAATTTTCACAGATGATGTATTTCTATTGCGCTATAACAACAAATGCTAAAAAACAATAAAATAAATATTTAAGGGAGCTCCTATACAACAAAAGTGATTTTTTTTTGCTTGTTTTTGCTCGATATTGACAATGGCAACAGGTATACCCTTGAAATATTCACAGAATATTAAGTTATATATATAATTAAAATAAAAAAAATATTTAAGGGGGGCTCCCATAGAGCATTTATTTGATGATTGATGACAAAATGTTTTTTTATAAAAACGGCAAAACAATCATGTCTGTTGTATGGGAGCTTCCCTTAGATACTTGTTTTATTTAATTTAATTGTTATTAACCTATTTATTTATTTTTAGATGGTTCGTCACTACAAACCTAATCTGAAAAAATACTCTGAAAATATCGACATTACACAATCACTACATCCCAACACTATCTTAGCAGTAAAAAGCTACAATAGCCCCGTTTTCATATTCAAAATAATTTAATAGCATATTACACCCTATTATTAGATAGCTAAGATTCAAAATCATTTAAATAATAACAAAATGAAATTCAGCAACTCGGCTAGACAATTGTAGCTCTTACCACAAAAGATTTAAAAGCGTTAGATACAATAGCCCCTAGAGTGGGGCTATTGTAGCTTTCGTCACTTATTTCAATTTTCAGCTATTTCACCGCTAACCTAAAAGTTTTTTGCTAGTTTCTATTATTAATCTGAAAAGTCAGATAAACGTGTGAGAGATTTATTCGCAAAATATTACTGTAAGATATAAAATGATAAAATTATAACAACTCAAAGATACATCTTTTTGTTGTTTAGATACAATAGCCCCGGGTCACCTTACCAAGAAAATGTACACATGGCTAACTTAATGACTTCTTCGTCTTTGGTCACACGTAACTCCGTCATAACTACGTCACGTTTAGGGGTTCCAAAAGATATACACTCGTAAAAAGTTGGTATTTCCAGGACTCTAAGACCTTGCTAATAAGGCGTAACTCGGCGTAAGCATATTTAATTATTTATATAAAAAACTTACCTCTCCAGGAAAAGTGTGATGATCAATCTGATGCTCTGATCCTCGAGCGTCTTCCATGCCGTAGTGAAAGTAGATCTCCTCAAACTGGTAGCGGTAGGACAGGGGTCCCCCACTGATGTTGACTTGGTGCTTCGAGTCTTTCTCCACCCGGAACACGAGCGATTGACCTGTGTTCTGGAGAACCCCGCTAACCTGAGAAGATTTAATTAAAATAGAACTCTAAAGAGTAAAAACTGACTTCAACCAATAAAATAAAACACAATAGAATTTTAATTGTTACGGGTGCCGAATGGAACTGAGCGGTGCTGAACGAATTAAATGGAATGGAAAGAAATAAATTTTCTCATGGATGGAATTGTCAAAACTGGGCCAAAATAAATGAGATCACACGGGAATCACCAGTTTTGAAATAAAAAAAGTCAGTAGTCATCAAAATCGGTTCAACCAATCGAAAGTTCTGAGGTAACAAACATAAAATAAATCATACAGTCGAATTGATAATCCCCTTGTTATGAAGTCGGTTTAAAAAAAATCACGATCCCGGTCACCAATACAGATAGGTTTTACATATTTTTAGTACAATATTACTTGTTATTATATTTTTAATACATTATAGGAACATACTACTCGTAGGTGACGTGCAAATCAAATCAAATTGAATATATCCAATGAAATCGAATAGAAACAAATCAAAATAATTTTTATTTCAACATTCTAATACAAGGGCCTTTGTGTTTAGGTACCTATTTAAGTATGTTTAGTATCTAATCTATCATCATCTATATCATATCAATCAGTCTCTTCCAAGTTTGGGACTAAATTAACTGTTTGTAAAATGTGTCAAAATAACTCTTGCTACTTCTAAAATTATTTTATAGACTAATAATAAAAATTAGGTCCATTCATATTAAAGGTTAAGCCATCTTCGCACAGATCTTGCTCATTTTAATATTTATTTAAGTATGTCTTTCAGTGATTTAGCGGCTACAGCTAATTACAGGCTCTCCTTAGTTTGGGACTAAATGACCGTGGGTGAATTGTGTTTCACAATTTATTATTATTATTCGAATCTTAAACATTGAAATATAAAAACATTTCAAAACATCGACCTAATTTTATATTCAAAACGCGCGTATCGAATGAATCACGTGAAATGAGTGGTTTCACGGGGAGCGATCCTATCAATCAATAGGTCGCACCTTGATTAAAGCCTACAACTCCGCGCTCTGAGTAGAGATGACATATTGCTTGTTGGCACGCAAACGATGTTTCGTCCCAGATGTTTAGTTGCTGGAAGTGGCCTGGTACTTTTCTGATTTTAGATTTTATGGCTATTTTTGATAGGGATCTTAATTTCACGATACTTTTGAAATCTACTTCATCCGCGTTCTGTGATGTAAATCAGCCTGTCACATCAAGGTTCATTAACTATCTCTATATAAAAACTAGCTGCTCAGTATGGTTTTACCCACGTAGTTTTCGTTTCCGATGGAATACGGGAATAAAATATAGCCTATGTTACTCAGAGATATTGTAGAATTCTAATGGTGAAAGAATTTTTGAAATCGGTGACGTAGTTTTTAAGTTTATTCGTTACAACCATACACAAATACAAATCTTTCCTCTTTATATTATTATTGTGTAGAAAAATTTGGCAACGAAAACAGGCCAATTATTTTGCTGTGTGCAATTGAAGCCTTTTCATATGATACTCCACTTGCCATGATGGAGTTACTTTAAAATGTCAACCTCTAACAAACATTTTTTGACGTGACAACGTCTTATAATTCGATGGAGCCGGCTGCACGAAAAAGTATGACGTATGCGGCGTTACAGTGCAAGCGAGAGCGCGCAACGAGCGACAAAGAGGCACAATCCAAAAAGTATGACGTTGTCACGTTCAACTATCGTCAGTAAACCGACTTTACAGACAACCGATTTTTTATATGATTTCATTTGTAAATTACTTAGTCTTTGCGAGCACTGTTTAAAACTATTTCAAATTTAAAGTTGATAGCATTAGTAGTTGCTGAGATATTATAGAAGCCGCGATGACAGACAGACAAACAGAGCGGCACCATAAGGGTTTCATTTTTACCACAAAATCCTAAAAATATGTCAATCCATTGCAACTTTGGAACAATTAACATCCAAAATTAAGTGTGTGTGTTACATAAAGATGCAAAGATGTATAGCAAACTATCAAAAATAAGCAGCTAGTTTTGAAAAAAATATTAATATGCTGCTTCGAAAACTCCAAATTTGCCTGCCACAGAGACTTAAGTGAATGCCACTTTCAGTATATTTTTATAGCTGTGGCGTAAAAATAGATAAAGTGGGCGTGGATTGCCCTTGTGTTGTTCAGAATTATGTAAGAGATAGCGATGAATACTGCGCTTAATGGCTCTACTGTTACAAGTTTTATAACTCGTAAAGCAATGTAATATCTAGACACATTTTCTTAGCATTATGAAAGGGGGCCCGTATGTGATTTAAAAAGTGTAGCACTTTTCGCTCTAACTGTATATAACTAATGGAGTTGAAAACTTTCTAAATTTATTTATGTAGATCAACAACCCATTTTGTATACCTAATTAAATAAACATGGTGGTAGGTAATATTGTGGACTTTCTTGCACTTCTTTTCTGTCTGTCTGTCAACAAACCATTGTATGGTTTGACAGCATGTTCGACAATTAGATATAAGCACTTTTTACTGAATAAAAGTATTATTATTATTATTATTATTTCAGTTTCTCCATCGGGTAGATAACTGTTAGTGTAGACCTTCTATAAGTGAATCCCTTCAGATAGCTACTAGCTTCTCCATCCAACAAAAACCATCTCTCAATAAACAATAATTCATTTATTTAATATTTTTGTGTAAAAAAATACACGGCATGCTCGATATTGCCCAATTAAAAATATACAGGGTGACTTTTTTTACCGTCTGGAAAAAAATGTGGTGTGATAGGTAAGTGTAATAGATTCATTTGGCAATGTTACTAAAAAAAATTTTTTTTTCTTAAATTTTTTTTTTCTTAATAAAACTAATATACATTACTCAATTGTAGTCAATAATACACACTGAGATATTTAAAATAGTATTTTAAAAAGAAACAGGCTCGTAGCTTCCATTCATGCGCAATTTACCTAAAACCGCCAGCTGCGCGTAGTACTGTGCGTAGTTTTCTAGATTTGGTAAATTGCACTAAACATGACTATATTTAACAATTAATCTCGTGTACCTATAACTTCGGCTCTAGGTACCTTATACGTCATTTTTTTTCCAGACGGTAAAAAAAATCATCCAGTATAATGCAAACCTCACTAAAGCAAGTTATTATTAAGCAGCGGGGTATAATGAGATTCAGTAAAATATTATGACCATAATTGATCCATATAGACTTACAGCAAAAAGAACTTATTTAAAAATCGAACTGGCCACTACAAGGCATATTAGGTAGCCTTGCTTTTTATTGTCTAAAAGTAGAGTATTATCTTTTGGGTTGAAGCTGTTTTCGCCTAGGGCGAGCTTGAATCCCTCGCTGCACTAAGAACTCCGTTTTAATTCCTGAGCGAACTTAAATCTGCAGTCGCTCATTTGCTCAGGATTCAATATTGCGTCCGTGACATAAAACAGTGCTTTAACCCCTCGGTACATAATCAACTATTTACACATTTTTTGGGTTTGCTGCAACGTTTAATTTCTGTGGACATACGCGTTATAAGAAGTTAATTGCTCATCGATTAGCATGTCCCTGTTCCAAATCCCAAGGTAATATAATGAAGCTATTAATTCCAACCCTGGAGCCAGTGTCCGCTGCAAAAACGCCCTCCACGCTAGCAGCGATAGGCTATCGTGTGCATATATTTGCATAGCATTACCCGCTGTAATTCAACCGTAATGAATAATTCTGCACGGACTGCACCTACAATATTCATTAGGATCTAGTGAACTAGTGTTTACATGGGTTTAGTGTATGATGTAAACAAAAGACTTATTGAACGGCGTTTGTATCTATAGGTGTATTCTCGTGACTGCGAGTGGTGGTCCGCCAGGAGATCGCATTTAGAATATCTTCAGTACATACAGTAATATCTTAACACCTTTTTCCCGATGGGCCATAGACAAATTCTTCCACCTGCTACGAGCCAGGGTGTCTATAGCCGTTTTCCGTTTTCGATTTTTCCGACCGATCAGTGTCAAAAAGTGACCACTGTGGTGTCAGTCACATAAATCGGAAATCCACGGTAGCTTCCCTGGCACACCATTTGCGGTTGGTCTACTTCCAACAATCGGTTCGCAGAGTATACAACTCTAATTACAATATGACGTTTTAAAAAATATGAAACATTAGAAAATCTATATTTAATTGGTCTCATTGCACAACTCCATAAAAAAACTCCATCAAATAGCATATGAAGGTCATGTTTACATACTTTATGTTTGTCGAACTGTATGTCCCGAAGCCAGGGGTCAAAAAGCAGCTTGTCTGGCTCCACGTTGACTGGGCTCTGCCGCCTCCCCTTGTTGCACATGCTCCACTGAGGGTTGATCAACCCCCAGAAGCCCGGACCTGGATAGAATATAGTATATTACTCACCTAGTAAGGAAGTAAAATAAGAAAAGTCTCACTTCAAAACCAATTCTGAGGCCTACGGGTTTCCTCGCGAGGTTTTTCTTTGCCATCAGCTACTGATAAATATGTACGTAAGTTTTTGAAAAACTCATTGGTACATTCCCTCACTAGGGCTCGAACCCAAGCTTCGTGCATAAGAAGCGGGCAAAATTCCAACAGTGGCTATCTCTGTCGTCTTTGACGTCTCCAACACTATATTGAATGTCCGTCCATCGAATATACAGCCTCGTTCAATACATACTCTTACTCGTATTATTATAAAAAATTCATTATAATTCATTCGTTCTTTAGTTTTGTCAAACCAAATTTGTTAAATAAAAAGCAAAAATAGTACGGCTTCCAAAGATAGCTCTAAATTAAGTTAAGCTAATTATTTTTTTGGAAAATATTAGCACATTAAAAATAGCTGAAATCAATTATGTAGTCAATACTGAACAAACTAATTTCAGGAATTGCGCTTATTTTACACATTGTATAGTTAGTATTTACATATTGTATATAATCAAATTGTCCCGCTGGATACGAATAACATTAGTCCAGGATTCAGAAACGATTAGGCAGGTACTATCGACAAAAGTTCCGCCTGATACACCTAGGGGTAATTTTTGCATGCATCTATTTTTTGACATATTGCCCAATTGCGTTGAGATATAAGTAATATTAGTAGGTATGTATATAAAATATGGAAGTACATATATAAAGTGTCGATGAAAGCAACAGAATTTACGGCTTTTGATTGTTTATAGCTAACTAGAAGCGGGATAGTAAAATTTTGACCTTTCAAGCGATCATTCTCAATTTGTCGAGCACCGCACGGTTCCAATCGGCACCGTAACAATTAAAAATCAGTTGTGTTTTATTTTATTGGCTTAAGAGGTTAAAAATGTATCAAGGCTTACCGTTTGTCGATAGTACCTATTACCTGGGCCCCGAAGCGCAGCGCATAAATCAATTCATTTGCCGGTGACCTAAATGGACGCCCGTTACCCAGTCACTGCAGTTATTATGTCTGTGGACTACCATGTAAATTGTAATGGCATTAAATACGGCCAATACCCCTAACATGAACTCTTGTAGCACGAGTTATTGCATTGAGTGAGAGAGAAGCAGTTAAACCTTAGATAGTTTTTTCGTGTTCTTTCTATAGTCTGCTTTAAGAGTTTATTGTGGATCTACATCATTCTGTAATGCCTGCGAATTTATTGATGCAGCGATTACAAAAAAATCTGAAAATAATCAAATGATAATTTGTATCTGTAACATCTATACTTTTTTTTTATCTGTGAATGTTGATCATTAGACAAACAGAATATTTCCCCACTCAAGTCGCTCCGCTTTTTATCACTGTTACGTCCCGAAAATGATGTTTTAAATCAAATTTGCAAAACAATAATTACTGCGGAATTCATTCTTTGTGTAAAAGTCGGCTACTGTTTATACAGCCTTTTATATTTATGTACCTGTATCTATATCAAAGATGAACATGTATCGATTAATTTGACCTCAAATCCAACGAACCGGCCATTATATAAAATTAATACACTCCGATATTCTATAAAGTTTAAATAACAAAGAAAATAGGTGAGCCATGACGAATCAAAATTCTACTGGAAAACGTTACTCAAATGTAAAAGGCGCATAAAAGGGCTATTCACGGTAACATAGTTTTGGGATATTCAATGGAAATTCGGGACACCGCAAAATTTGGCCATCATAGAGCATTGAATCGTGCGTAATGTGACACTAGGGTGACCCAACAGTGCCGGGACAATCATTACCCGGATATCATTACCAGGGACCGGTCATTACCATCACATTAGAATTTTTGTGTGGTATAAGTGGATAGAGGAAGTTATGTAAGTGGTATCTCTAAAGAAACTGACATGGTCGATAATGACATTTGAATTTTTAATACAAAATTATTTGCCTGGTCTTACCATTTTTCTACCGACATAATGTTTTACCTCGAGTTATTTGAAATTTACCACTTTATTTAACTTTTTGGAAAAAAAATGTACAATATTGTAAGAAATCTGCTGTCATACATTATTTCACCAGCTTAAGTCCCGTTGCCGTGGCATTATAGCCAGAAAAGTAATCTTTCCATTGGTGCAAGTTTTTTTATAACCGGTTCAGTCAAGTTTTGGAACCTATTCATTACAACAAACATACAAAACAAACTTACATCTTTATGTTATGTATCCACCTACCTATATGTAAAGTAAGTAACGCAACATAATAAAATTACATATAAAAAAGAATATTTAAGCCTTCATTTACTTATTCCATTTGATTGTAAGGTTCTTTCCATTACCTATAGTGAGTAACCCTAGCTTTAAAAATAGATAAGTGCGGCAAATTTCGGGGCGAGTATTCAATATAAATGATACGGGTGACCGCGCGCTATCATTAAGATGGTATCTGTGATCATTACCCGGTATCATTATTAGGATACCCAGTCCCGTAGTTTTGAGTGTGGCCTTGTAACGTCACTAGTACAACATGGACGTTTTAATGATAGTATTTTCCATTCTTGCTTGCTTTTCAAGTGTTCACATAGAGTATTGATGAAGTTGCGGTAATTACCTGATATGCCGTCGTATGTCCACCATTCTTCCCAGCTACCTGATATATCTGTAGATAAAAATAATTAAATATTAGTAGAGAACTTGATTCACCTAGGCACTGTCTTTCATGGATATTGTTTATACTAATGATATTCTAATTAGAGTTTAGCACAATAAGGCTTCCTCGATCAAGTTTATTTGATCCGAATTAAAATGGCTTCTATTATGATCTTTCCATTTGCGTCTAATAAATATTTATTTATATTCTGTATCTTATTATATGGTCTATCACCATATAATAGGATACAGAATATAAATACAGAATATATAAGATACAGTCAAGAGCACGCTAAGCTTGACACTTTTGACTTTGACCCGGCCCTGTATTCTATGGAGCGCAGTACAAATCAGAGCTCAGCTTAAACTGGTAGTGTCAAGCTTGACTTGCCCTTGACTGTATAACACAACAACGGATACAACCGCTTATATGATTTGTATTCAAAAATAATAGGTAACTTGAGTTCATTTTAACATTTAGTTCATCTTGATTAAGAGTTACAGTGTTCATGTTGTTCTGTTAGATCAACATGAAAAATAGAGGGTGGCGGCGGGTGGGCTGGGCCCATCCTAGAAAACTGTGGGCCCACCCTAGAAAAATAACCTTTCTTACACAAAAAAAAATCATCCTCAATTATACCTAAGTAATAATAATATACCATCTATTTGATTTATCTTGTAATTTAGGAGCTCTTGTCGGTGGATACCTAGCAATATTGGGTTCGATTCTGCATTACAGCGCCTAAACTTATTTTAGTTTAGTCCTGTCATTTTCTTTCTCATAGAGAAGAAAAGAGACGAGTGATATTTAGTCCTGTCAAATTAAAATTAGTCCTGTCAACTAAGGCATTTCATAACGTGTTTAGTGCATGAGTAAATAAGTCACGACTAAAATACAGCCTCTGACAGGACTAAATTCGGTAGGTTATCTTCTATCCCTTTTCTTTTTTTGAGGTAAAATAAAGACAGGAATAAACTAAAATAAGTTTAGTCGCTGTAATGCAGAATCGAACCTATTAGCAACTTTAACTACATAGTTTTGATCAGGACAGATAAAAGAAAGAGAATGGTATAATATGATAACTGCAATCCATAGTTGATACCTACGAGTACATAGTTGCGCATGAACTGATAGTCAGTGACCACCTTTGGCTGGGGTCATGGCCCTCCCTAGGAAAAATCCCTAGCTACGCCAATGAGTAGCGATCCAGCCATCTGAGTTAGAGGCCCTAGGTTTGATTCCAGCCTGAATCTAGCATATGTATGGATTGTATTTAATAATATAATAATAATAATATAATCTCACGACTTTTATCCCCGAGGGGGTAGGCAGAGGTATTCCATTACTGGATATACCCAGATTTCACGAGATACATTGGACCCCTAAACGTGATAGGTGGTGAGCCCATCGCCGGACCGGGTCTGTTTACACATGTCTCAGAATTAATTCTGAGACCTGCGGGTTTCCTCACGGTGTATTCCTTCACCGTCGAGCTAGTGATAAATATGTACGTAAGTTTTGAAAAACTCATTGGTACATGCCAGGATTCGAACCCGAGCCTCACTGATTTTCGGCCGGCTCTTTAACCGTTTGGGCTATCACTGCTCTTCAGTTAGATTGTATTTATATGTACTTATTTAAGTATGTTTATTACTTGTTTACCTTTAGTACAGGCTCTGCCTAGTTTGAAACTGAATAACCAATGTGTGAATGATGTCCAAGTAAAATAAGTATTATATTGTGTTGCCCACCTTTGACCGAAACGCATAGCAGAGTAAGTATGAAGAGCGAACATTGCTGCATCGTGATGACGCGGGCGTCAGGCGCGACGCCGCATCGGGCAACGTAATGCTGCAACAAACAAGTACATCGTTAGCGTTTAGTCATTACCATTCGTTACTAATTTTAGTCATTACCATCAGTAATACATTAGATACTATCTGTAATTATCTGCATCAACTCATATCATGAAAGCTAATATACAACCTCATAATCGTAGATGATTTTCATTGGATGTTTTCTCGCCTGATGAAATACTCTAATGCATGCCAGATGACATTGTCACCTTTTAAAATGTCTATCGCAATACTATCAAGTACGATTGATAATTCTATTGTGTTTAATTTCTGTTACCGGACGAGTCTAAAGCCGTATACAGAAAGAAAGCTGAAAACTTATCAGCGCTGACCGGCGCCTGTCGGCACTTATCGGCGCTTATAGGCACTTATCGGCGCTTATAGGCGCCGGTCTACGCAGGTAACCGGGGGAGGCATTTATATGAACCAGCGCCGATAAGCGCCGACAATCATCGTACGACATTTTGCTCGCTCTGCTTCAATCTGCTTGCTTTATGTAGAATGGACCAGCGCCGATAAGCGCTGATAAGCGCTAATAAGTTTTCAGCTTTCTTTCTGTATACGGCTTTACACCATCTTCCAATTGTTATGATGACTCGCGTGAAAGATTGTAAGACTTGCTTTCTTATACAGAGAGGAGAATCACATACTTCAGATTTACATACATAGTATTTAAAGAGCAGTGATAGCCCGGACGGTTAAAGAGCCGGCCGAAAATCAGTGAGGCTCGGGTTCGAATCCTGGCATGTACCAATGAGTTTTTCAAAAACTTACGTACATATTTATCACTAGCTCGACGGTGAAGGAAAACATCGTGAGGAAACCCGCAGGTCTCAGAATTAATTCTGAGACATGTGTAAACAGACCCGGTCCGGCGATGGGCTCACCACCCATCACGTTTAGGGGTCCAATATATCTCGTGAAATGTCGGTATATCTAGTAATGGAATACCTCTGCCTACCCCCTCGGGGATAAAAAAGGCGTGAGATTATATTATATTATGATTATTTAATGAATTGATAACGTGGTATTATGTATTCGCCTCTAATATAATACTTAATTGCGGGTTCTACATGGTCCATCATCTTTGATGTTCATCACAAATACAGATACACAATCCATCCCGTCCGAAAACGTTTTACTTTTTAATTGTTTTAGGAAATCTCCCCAAAACACATATTCTGTAAAAATAACAAGCTAGCTATGACGATTAAAATGATCTATACCTAAATATACGACGGGCCCGTTGATTCAGATGGTAGTGACCCAGCCTTCTGAGTCGGAGGTCGCGGGTTCGATCCCCGCTCGGGGCCAACATGCATGAACATGTCTGTTGGCTTCGTGTCTGGTCGTTTAATATTTATTTAGGTATGTTTATCAGTTGTTAAGTACCAAAGAGATTTAAATATAATATTTTAATCTCTTTATTTAGTACACATAGTACAAGCCCTGCCTAGTTTAGGACTAAATAAACGTGTGTGAATTCACAAAAAAAAATCTTACTGTCACACAGTAAGAAGATTTTCATTAAAACAAACCACAATTTACTATTGTACGGTGCAGACTTAGCTTTGAGTATTGAACCCGAAAATCCTGTTACAGCTAGATTAGTTTGAGATTGGAATGTCGATTAGTAGATATAGCCGGCTGATGGTCAGTTAGTGTTGTGAAGTTGGCTGGAAAACATTGGATGGGATTGACTAGGGATTGTGTTAAGTGAAGTGGAAACAGGACCTTGTATGCATAGAAGGAAAGTGACTTAATGATAATATTTGTTTATATATTGTGCTGTTTTTAAGGGGCAAAAGTAACTGGCAATGGGCACAGCATTGCTCGTAGAATACTTATTTCTGCTCCATACGTCGTCTTCAGATTGGGTGGAAAGGTTTTCGTATTAAGATCACACACTGGAAAGCAGCAAGGGACCTCTAAAATAACCAAAAAAGGCACTGGTTAGTCCATAGTCCATATTTTGGAGGTGTTGCTTTGGAAGAAAATGGGGCCCGTGGTAGTAGCACATTCACAACTAAGACTTATCTATTGAAACCATATTGCTACATGCTGCGGCAAAGAAATAAACTCACATACTCTCATATATACCAAGACTACCTTTTACCCGCGGCTTCGCTCTTGCGAGTATATTTTGCCCCCTTAGGGGTTGAATTTTGCAAAATCCTTTCTTAGTGGATGCCTACACTGTATCAGCCTATAGTTTACGCTGTGCGTTGATACATCACAAATGAGTCAGTCAGTTTATCATTTTATATATTATCTACTATATAAAAATAAGTCGGGTTTTCCTTCCTGACGATTTAACTCGAGAACGGCCGGACCGATTTTGATGAAACTTTTTGTGTGGGTTCGAGTGGGTCCAGGGATGGTTTATAGCAAAGAAAATTCAGCATTGCACCCGTGCGAAGCCGGGGCGGGTCGCTAGTTATCTATATTATAAAGAGGAATGATTTGTATTTTTGTATGTTTATTAAGAATAAACTAAAAAAGTACTGGACCGATTTTAAAAATTCTTTCACCAATCTAGAAGATCCCTGTGTTACATAGGTTATATTTTATTCCTGTATTCCCACGGGAACTACGCGGGTAACGCGGGTGAAACCGCTCAGAACCGCTAGTATAAGATATATTTACCCAAAAAACCTTACTCTCCTGCTGATGTATGGGGGTAAAAAGGATGTTCAACACAAAGCTCTGCAGTTTTAAAAAACAAATGAGTGCCACAGTCAAACTCTGAAACTAGTTCCACAATCGTTGCATGTCCGAAGGCGATTAGGTAATGTTGTTAACTCATATTTGTCTTCAGTGAAACCGCGGGGTAGTTGATTGCGAGTTCTAATTCACTGTTTAAAGGTATAATACGGACCTAATGTGTGTTTTAACTTTAACAGTATGGCAATTATACTACATTTATAAATATAAAACATAGTCAGAGTCACATAGTAACTGTTCTGTGTGGTCTTGGAAACAAATAGTTGTTGCTGAACTTTAGGTTATTTCCCTAGTAACTGGGTATGTTTACAGAACGAAAACTAGCCCGTGTCGTTTCTCATTATTTTAACTATCATCCTGCCAAATTTCATCATAATCAGTTCAGCGGTTTGCTGTGAAAACAGTCAAATAGAGTTACTTTCGCATTTATAATATTGTACAGAAGTAGGGTGATGTTACTTTTGTATTGTTTGTGTGTATTTGGTATTCTGAGTAAAAGAGTAAGTATATTACAGCCATACCACCTAAAAAGTTTCATTCCATATCTAATTTGGCGCCGCACAAAAATTACTGGTGGTGTCTATTCAAAATTCAAATCGTAATTAATATTATTAGTTGATATTTAAGTATTCTGCAGAACTATATTTTTACTATTTAAAGTATATTTTTTTGCTATTACGCATTAATAGAATTGGAACTTACGAATTAGAACCCCGTGGGGTTAGGCAGAGGTACTCCATTTCTGGATATACCAACTTTTCACAGATTATTACCACAGTGTAGTAATAACCTTTGTAACCTATTCAAAACTCACTTGTACAAGTTAAGCGTTCTAAGGCGAGTAAGAGGCACATTGTGGCGTGTAATTTGGGAGGCATTAGTGTTATCTCAACCGAGATTCCAGCCGCTGAGATAACGGGGTAATTTCCTTCTCAGAGCTATATCTTTTTACCCCAACTTGGGGTAAAAGGATGCAGAGCCTATGGTTACAGAGGTTAAGATTAATAACTCAGTCAAATTAGGATCTAACTGTGTTATTTTAATTTCCAAAAGCTTGGTGATAAAATCCACCGAAAAAGGACCATTTTTATTTTATTTATTATTTATTTGGAAGACCAACATCTAAAAATACAAGATACTTACTTAAAATAAATACAAACCAGTAAGCCAATTATAGGTCTTCACGGGTAAGAAATAACATATAAACTATGTGCAATATACTACTACTTACAGATCATTTACTTTGTCCTATAGTAACGTCATGGTTAGGTATCATCATTAATAATATATATTATATTCACTTGAGCACTATTTCTAAAAAAATGCCTGAGGAAGAAGCCACCTTTCTGCAATACTAGTGTTGAACAAATCTAAATTCTCTTAATTTTATTACTCGCTCGCACTATAAGTGTATTCTGTATTGAATACTTAATTTTGTATAAATAAATATTTTATAAAGACCCTTTTTTTACAATATTTATAAATAAAAATTTCCTATAAAGAGACACCATGTGATACAGTGCCCGAAAGACTGGCTGGCTGACGGGCCTGTTGGCTCCGTTGGTAGTGACCCTTCCTTCTGAGCTGGAAGTCACGGGTTCGATTCCTGTAGGGGCTAACATTTGGTTCCATGAACATGTCTGTTGGCTGCGTGTCTGGGTGTTTATTTATTTAAGTATGTCTATCAGTTGTTTAGTACCAACTTTGCATAGTTTGGGACTAAATAACCGTGTGTGAATTGTTTCCCATAATTTATTATTTATTATTATTAATTCTTAGCTTAGATTAGCTAGGCTGACCCTTTGCCACAGTTAACATACAAAGTATACATAATATTAGTATTGACTAACGTCCCGGTGAAGGAAAACATCGTGAACGCTTCCAAGCTTTTCAATTCCTAACCAACTTAACGAAATCACTCAAAACCACCCGATAACAATCTGAAACGTAAGTTTTCACGCCTAATATCTTTCAGGCTTTCAGCGCTGTAATCTGTAGTCGTTGGCCCCTCCCACTTCCGGTGTGGGCTCCGATAGCACCACTTCCGGTTACCCTTTAACAAGCCATCGCTTTGATTTACTTATCAAAGTTATCAAATCTTGTTTGAATGTAACATGTATGTTTATTGCTGCTACATGAAAAATGTTAACTAGCGATATATACGGGTACATAATAATACTACTACTATACTAGAAAGGCATGAGATTAAATAGAGCTGCCCTTGAGTTTCGGATTAGGAAAAAATAATAATCTAACATATACATTATTTGATGATAAAGTGATACAGAATCTATAATATAATCTAATCTTTGGATAAATTTTTTTTTCACTGACTATGTTTTACTAAGGGGTATTCAAAACATAATAATCTTAGGTAGAAATCGCTTTTTATAAAATAAAGTGTCATCATCCAAGGGCTTACTGAACTCAAGAAGAAGGCACTACAAACCCAGTTAGATGGATCATGCATTTAATTAAGTATTTTTTATTCATCATATTAAGTGCGATCAATACAAATAGGTATAAAAGTTATGCATTTTGGTTTCCTTATTGCACTTAGAGACAAAGTTATAGTCAAAATCTCCATTCTTGTTCTATAAAGGTGCCATTAACTAACTTGCTGTTAGTAAATTACGACGTAATTGACAGCTGCCTAGCTTTTGTGGCAACCCTAAGTAAACGCATTTCCTGACTACTCCAATTTTCCTCGCTAAGTGCAAGTGAGAGGTGCATTGCTCTCTCTTTCTGTCTCGAAGAAATATCGCGGCGCCAGACAGTCCGGCGTCAGAGGGGAAGCAGAGCGAAAACTTATTGAATAGGTACAATGTAAATAGAAGGAAGTCAGGAAGTCTTAGAACAATTTTATTTTAATTTTCACAAATATTGTGGAAGTTTGTTGACTGTTTTCAAAAACTCTTTAATGGACCATGTTTTTCTAAAAGGAATTATAAATTCAGAAAATATTGTTTCCTATTGTTTTCAATAGAACACCTAAACCTGATCAAAAGTTGGTATTTTAAGAAAAAATCTTTTCAGGATAATAATTAATAAAATGTAACATTTACAAGTTTTTTGTGAAAAAAAAAATTGTGTCACTATCTTTAATTATTAATAAAACTAATATTATAAAGAGGAATGATTTGTATTTTTGTATGTTTGTATCTTTGTTAAGAATAAAGCCGAAAACAAACTATCGGACGCGGCTGACGGACGCGTTGAGCGTTCGGACGTCCGACAGATACTGGATTCAAAAGATTTTAAAAATTCTTTCACCATGCTAGTTAATAATAAATTCATCTGAAACTAATTTAATTTCTTCAGTCTCCTTAACAAAACTACTCTCATGATCCGGGTATGCACGTAACATCGTGTTTCAAGAAATGCATAAGCCACTAGTATATCTCGTAGGTGGTTTTTGAGACTTAGATGGGCGCTTCCTTTAATGGTGCATGTTAAATGGTCTATTGTCCTTTAAATTTGCATAACTTCAAAAGACGCGCCACTAAAATGTAACAACACGGCAAATGGGTCATTAAAACCGAACTTTTCTTCAACAACAAAAAGTATTGTGAAAAATACATTTGCAAAAATCATAAATCTAAACTTGGTAGCGTTCTGTCGTACAATAACAGACGCTGTCGCTTAGGTAATACGGTTGAAAGCTAAGTGACAGTAAGTGGGCTCGTTAAAAGCCCTCGTACCGCCCGGAAGTGAACAGCGGTTGGTAGACAAAGCTCGTTGCTAACCGGAAGTGGATGTATCTTGGACGTGTTTCAAGTTAACTTGCAAACTGGCTGTGGTTTTTTGTAAGCCTTTAATTACGAAAAGTAAGGACTTAAAGTATTTATCCAAAATTTATATAATTAACACAATTGTTGTGTGTGGTAAATCGTAAATACTACCAACTCAACTTTAGTCGTAGCTGACGTAAGTCGTAACTAGCGACTCAAGCCGACTTTAGATCGAGCCAATGATAAATATAAACTTAATACTTGAAAAAATATTGGTAAAGAAACATTTACCAGTCACAAAATCACACTCGGAACTCATGCATGCAATATTGTTGCACTGCATATTATAAAAGCCAGTATACCCCTCAAGTGTCGGTCAACCTCTCAGAGGTCGATAACTATTCTTCAACTACACGATAGCTGAGTAAATGAATGACTAACTTATCTACCAATGCACTGTCTCTACCGTTAGTTGTGAAATTTGGAACTTAGGTTAGGATATATAACATCCAATAAAGCTCGAGATGACTTACACTAAACAACAGTTAAAAAAAAACATGTCGTCAAAAACCATCATCAACAAGAATAAATTATAAACACCTGATTATTATATGGTGACACTTAAGGTGATGAGCAGTAGTATGGTGATTATTACAAGTTGACACAAGGTGATAAGCAGTGGTATGGTGACATCTAGTTATTACTTTTACGGTCTTTTACAGTCAATGAACGGCACGCTAAGACAGTTTGTAATTTAAGATAGCTATGGAAACTGCATATTTCTGAGTAGTATCGTTCCATCTCTGTCAGATAGAAGATTTCCGGGAGGGGCCGTCGAGACGGGATGGCGCGACTTTTTGGCGCCAAAAGTACGTCGAACTCGGCATGGAGCAGTGGGGACGATGCTTATACGTCCTATTGTTACGATTTTGATAAATAAGTGCATTATGTTGTTTCTTTTAATGCCTCTTTGGAGTTAACGAGGTTTATGACTTGGTATTTTTACTAAAAAAATATTACCTTCCAATTTTTTTTCATCCCTAAAACATTTCTGTAAATAAAAAGCTAGTCGTTTATGGGTCCAAAAATATTCTTGTGAAAAGAAGATATTTCCAGGAAAAGAATAAAGTTAGTGGTCTATCAACCTTGTCGGGGTGAACCCTTGAGCATAATACGTATTAACAATAATATGATTCCCGACTTCATAAAAAGTCGACAAAACTTTGTTTCACTTTCAATTAAATAACGCTTCGATAAATTAAACGTTAGACGAATCGTCATCTAGGTACCTACATATTTTTCTATCAAACGTGTTTTAAAATGTTTTAGGCAACCTATTTTTCATATCTACTTTTAGTTGCCTATAACAGTTTTATGGACAAAATATGTTGACCCACATGGTAACTCAGTTTCACTATACTTAATGTGTATAAATGTCTCTCAGGAGACGGCACGAATGGCTACCCTTTATTTTAATTCACTACGTTTTTAAGGGTAAGCATTCTACAACCAATAAATACGGTTTATTCCGAGCGATTTATTCTTATTGGACCAAACCCGGGCTAAATGAGACAATTAGACAGAGATCTCTAGCATCTAGCATGTATACCGCCTGACATTTTTACCGTCTGGAAAAAAATATGGTGTGATGTGTTTCGCATTGTTACTTATAAAACTTAATAACTAATTTTTTTACAAATATCGTATAATAGCATTATACTAATATAGTACATTAATAAATTTTATATTTTATAAACACTAAAACATTCAAAATAATAATTTTAAGAAATTCCCACGCGTAGCTTTCATTCATACCTATACAGCCGCCAGCTGCTACATGCGCTGTGCGTAATTTACTAGACTTTGTAAATTGCATTCAAAATGACTATGACCTTGGGTATAATATATTGGCTCTATATCACACATCAATTTTTTTTCCAGATGGTAGAAAAGTCATCCAGTATCTATCTCGTCTGGTAATCACAGGCTTTTACGTAGCCATTTGGTTGCCACGTTTCTGTAGTGTGTCTGCCATGTTCATGGACTGTGATGAAAGTAGAATAACTCTAATTTTTTTGTGCCAATGAGGTTTAACAGCGTTATACCTAATTTTGTGTTTAGTGCCTGAACGGATTTTTATTACCTACAAGATGTCAATCATGTTGTTGTTGCATAACGCCCTCTGCGTCATAATGTGTTTATCGTCGGGAATCTAAAGATTGTAGACCATTGTTTGTGAACTTCACTATCTTAAACAATACTAAAAGTCGTTCCAATCAAATCAACATTCTTGGACACAGACTTTATAACCGTAAAAACATTGAAGTTTGCACAAAAGAGGGATTTCCAACCGATCCAATACCATTCGGCGTTCACAGAAGCTCGTATCAGATTCCCCATACGAAATACAAATAAATTCGGCTACGTATCACACCGATGTGAATCATATTTCCTTCGCATATTATATATCTTAGTTGCTTTTGAAATAAAATATGCAGTATAAGCAAATTTTTTCTTCAGAAATGAACGTTTACTTCGTCCAACCAGTTGCATTATATTTTAAAACACTTTTTTCAGTAATTTCATTCGCGTCCGTAGACAAAAAAGCCAAGTAATTCCTTAAAAGCATGACAGCTACCTATTTATCTACCTGCATTGGTTTAGTTGCCTATCCGTGAAAACTGGGGCAAGAAAAATATATTAAAAAAGTATATCTCACGCCTTTTATCCCCGAGGTGGTAGGCAGAGGTATTGCATTTCTGGAAATACCCCCTTGTCACGAGTATATTCGACCCCTAAACGTGATAGGTGGTGAGCCCATCGCTGGACCGGGTCTGTTGCACATGCCTCAGAATTATTTCTGGGACCTGCGGGTTTCCTCACGATGTTTTCCTTTACCGTCAAGCTAGTGTCAAATACGTACGTAAGTTTTTGCAAAACTCATTGGAACATTCCAGAAGTTGAATCCGAGCTTCACTGATTATCATCATGAGAAGCGGGCTCTTTAACCGTAAAGCTATCACTTCTTTAAGAAAAATAATGACTTCCGTAATAAACAGTTAGTCCCGGTTTTTGTTGTGGATGTCGTAAAGCTAAGTCAGATAACCTTGGGTGGCTTACACCATCTCCAAATATGCAGTGGGCTCGAGGTGATCGAGGCCCATACTTGCTCACATCTGAGAAGACCTCAGCAGGGGGCTCTAGAGTGACAAACTTTCGCATTTATAATTAACGTGGATTACGCTCCGTTGTGATAGTCAGCCTATGCAATGACAAGTAGCAGAGAGTTAATTTAGTTGAGTGGATTCGCCCGTGCATTGTCGCTTGTTTATCGCGCCACCAACTTAATGGTATTAAACTTGAGAAATAACTGTGACCCCAGTTTTTCACAAGTTTAGCTTTAACCCAGGGTGACTTTCACAAGGTCTTGTTTTTATGGTATTTTTTGTTATTAACTTGAGTAATTTTATCGATTCGAGTTTTTTAAGTCTATTTCAATTACTAGATGACCGAAAATGAACACTTCTCTTTTCTTGGATTTTCGATTTGTCTAGGCCACTTTTCAAATTTTTCTTTCTTTAAAATCCTTATCCTATCATAACCGCTGGGAGACAGCTAAGTATTAAACTCATCCAATAAAAATAAAAGTAGCAAAACTATTGCCAAGCTACTAAACTTTATTTAATCAATGTTTTGTAAGTGTATATACAGGGTGACTTTTTTTACCGTCTGGAAAAAAATGTGGTGTGATAAGTAAGTGTAATAGATTCATTTGGCAATGTTACTTAAAAACTATTTTTTTTCTCAAAAAAAAATTTCTTGCTTAAACTAATATACATTACTTAATTATAGTCAATAATACACACTGAAATATTTGTAATAGTATTTTAAAAAGAAACAGGCTTGTAGCTTCCATTTATGTGCAATTTACCTACAACCGCCAGCTGCGCGTAGTACTGTGCGCAGTTTTCTAGATTTTGTAAATTACATTAAACATGACTATTATTTAACAATTAATCTCGTGTATAACTTCGGCTCTAGACACCTTATACGTCATATTTTTTTCCAGACGGTAAAAAAATTACCTACGCATACGCGAGAAAGCGCTCTTCAAGTTTGTATGCAACCTGTCATTACCTGTTTCATAGGAAGCAGGTGCGATTTACTGACAGGTTGCAAAATCCCATCTCCGATCCGTGTGCGTTGACCTTTAGTGAATTGTATAACGTCTCATAAATAGCGTTTTCATTTGAGTGAATAAGTATGTTATAAACCAGTGTAGGGTTTGGTGGAGAGGAAATTAAATGGTCAGCACGATGACCGAAAATATAAACAAAATGATACTCATTTTGTTTGCGACTTTCCTCTGCCTGCCTGCGTCAAGTTTAGGATGAGTTTTTTTCTGTGATTTCGAAGTGTTATCTCATAGATTCTCTTGTCGTGGCAGATGTTTTGTGAAACATTCAGTTTTCACGTAGACCTTTTTTTATCAGCATTACTTTACTGGTTTATTAAATTAGAATAAGTCATTATTATCTTATCCTTAGTGGGACCCCAGCTTAAGTGTCGCCATGTTCTGCAGATCGGCATGGCATTCCAAAGCTACACCAAGTGGAGTGCCAAGAACACACCAGAACATTGGACTTGGGAGTTCTTGACCTGATGAGATAACGCCCCTTGGCCTGGATGAGCACTTCAATCTATTATTTACTGAGGTAAGCGCTGCAACTAGATTGTTTCATCGTTTATTTAAGCGTCTTATGCTACAGGAAGTAGTCGTATATTTTCTGACCTCTGGCTGAGTTGGTAGTGGCTGCCTTCTGAGATAGAGTTCGCTGGTTCGATTCCTGACCGGGGAGAAAATTTGTTAGCGACGGATTGCTGGTTTCGTGTCTGGGTGTTAAAGTGTATAGAAGTATGTTTAGTGCTATCAATGTTGTCTAGTTCGGGACTACAATTCACGGGCGAAAAAGAAGTCGCGGGCTAGCTTTTATAATAAACATTTATTAGTATTCAATTGTTATTGTTCTGTTGTTTATATGGTTTTTACTTCTATTGACGTCGTAGGTACATACATACATATATAGTATAATAAAATACAATATTTTCACACAATTCCGTAACTTTGTATAAGTATACAGTTACATCTAATTCCTCCATACCCAAGATAATTTTCTCAGTGACTGCAGCCGTTGAATAATAAAGGTAATGCTTCCACTACGCCAGTGTGAATATTGTATACTTTAATTATCTGGGATTAGGGAGAGCTACGTAGCCATCCCATTACACCTCTGCTTGAACTGAGCCGAGATTAATGCTGTTTATGCTTTAGGATCCCTTATGTCAAGTTACAGAGGTCCGTTTGATTCCTGTTGAGAGTCGATTAAAAAGGTCCTCCAACTATTTTTATTAGTACAAAAAGTTCGCTGGGAGAGGCAAGTGTACAAGTCAAGGACACATGAAGCTTTATTTATACCATATCGCGAGTCTGACCTCTAAAGCGATTGTAATAAGAATGTTACAATGTCAAATGTGTCAAGCTCTACGTGCTCTTGACTGTACTATTTGTTTAGGTACCCAAATTGATCCCGTGATATGTGATGTGACCGTCGGGCTAGGGAACTTTTACAAATGCCTCAGAATCTCAGAACCAATTTTAAAGGACCTGCGGGATTCCCCATGATGTTTTTCCTCATCATTGATTATTTACTTCATTAAGAGCCTTTACGCGAGGTGTACCTAATTCTTAAGTAGACTAATTCGGTGAGCAGTGATAGCCTTACGCTTAAAGAGCCTGCTTCACATGGTGATAATCAGTGAGGCTCGGGTTCGAATCCTGGCATGTACCAATGAGTTTTTCAAAACTTATACGTACATATTCATCACTAGCTCGACGGTGAAGGAAAACATCGTGAGGAAACCCGCAGGTCCTAGATCTAATTCTGAAGCATGTGTAACAGATCCGGCGATGGGCACCACGTATCACATTTAGGGGTCCTATCAATCGAAAAGTGGGTATATCTAGTAATGGAATACTTCTGCCTATCCCCTCGGGGATAAAAGGGGTGAGATTATGTTCTATGATTATTTACTTACTAGCTAATCATCCGCGTAAGTAACGTTATCATAGATGTCCCATAAAGTAAGCTTTAATTTCTTGGAGAAATAATTTTTAATGCCATAGAATAAACAAAGAAAATGACAGCAATCAACAACTGCTAGCAGCCCTTACCACAGTGTTCTTTAATAAAAATACATAGTCCTACTACCTACGAATCCTTCTAATATTATACCTAAATGCGAAAGTTTGTAAGGGTGGATGTATGGATGGATGTTTGTTCCCCTAAAAATTACTGAACGGATTTTGATGAAACTTGAAAGTTATATAGCTTATACATCAGAATAACACATAGGCTATATTTTATCCCCGTATTCCCACGGGAACGGGAACTACGCGGGTGAAACCGCGGGGCGCTGCTAGTAAGGAATAAGTCCTTACAACACTTATCTATTTTAGTTTTTTTTATTAAAAACAACATTGGTCCGCCATAGTATGCAAAATGGAGTAGCTATGACTTTCAAAAGTGTTCTAATAAAAATTAATCGTAACACAGTGAACAACGTTATCTTTTGTTTCGGGAACCGTGCGGCTATTAATAAGCAACGGCGATTAATACCAATTATGCTGGGAGCCGAATGCATGACTTGCTTAGTTGAGTCTAATGAGGTATAAGTACAGTCAGGGTAAAACTAAAGTTTTATTTTCGTGAAGGTTGAAAAATGCGATAATACTTTGCAGTTAAAATGTGTGTCAGTTGTGAGTTCACTTCGAAGGATGTCCTATAGCTGACAGGATGATGATTTTAGGTTTGTCAAAGTTATTGAAGTAAAAAAAAAACCTATTTCTTATTATATTATTTTAAAATACCCCACTAAAATTCTAAAAATTCTAAAATTCTAAAACTTCCATTAAAATTCATTTGATGTTTTGGAGCCTATTCGAGACCACTTTTCAGATAGACAGACCAAAATTCCAAATTCCAAAAGCAGTAATTTGTGGTAAAGTATTTTTAAATAAATTTTGGCATTTATTTTCACATCAAAAACAGACACTGAAATTTTATTATTGCTAATAATAAATTATAATAGATAACATAAATTTTCCAGAAGGAAAATTAAAAAGTAACAACGCGAAAAAAGGCATTAAAAATAATACACCAACTCGAGTGCAATTCCAGTGAAGATGTCGAAAATACTCACATAATCTGAGCGTAAAAAGGAAACATTAAAACATAACAAAAGCGAAACGCCAAAAGAGTTGACGGAAAATAAATATAATATGCATGACTGGAAGCGACACAGTTTTTACGAATAAAATCTATCAACAGATTAAAGTACATAGTTGACTTCAGCTATATAGTTAGGTAATAAAGTAGAAAATAAATTAATAGAATAGTTAATAGAATAAATACTGACCACTAGAATAAATACGGTTTCTCCGACATTGTAAGGTTTGTTTTACTACACTTCTTCGACATATCTTTGTTCTAGAAGGCATCTAGTTTATCTCAACATCTCCTCTGGGGTCTTCTTCGACATCAACGGCCGCTCATCGGAACCCAGCTGATGCAGATATTTTGCCCATCAAAAAAACATCATACAAAAACATGAAAGAAGAGAAGGTGCCACTTCCAGATAAATTCTAAATTTGAATATCCTGGCGGTTGACACGAAGTACAGTCGGCGACATTAGAGTTAATTACATTGCCTGCGGGTATACAGCTAATCAAGGAAATGAGGTGCCCAACAAAGGGGGCGCCGCCGGTTCGCTTTTTATCGGGGTACGTAGGTATTGTTTGTTTTTGGCCATTTTGAGCTACCGGCGCCAATGACGCCATGCAGGTGCTATTGAGTTGAGACTTAAAAGCGTTTAGTGCTCCTGGCTCCAGTTGCTAATAATATTAATTTTAGAAAACGTACACTTGATATGAAAATAATAATGATTCAAAGTTTTCTTTCAAGTTATACTTGTAGTTACGAGTATATAGTTAGATTGTAGAAGTGAATACTTCCAGGAATGGTATACAGCTGCCAACACTTTTTGAAGATAACATATATTTCTAGTCTGTCTATTTATATACTCGTAAATATACGATCCATAGAATTGAAATTTTAAAATTTATATTTTACACGAAATATATATTATTATAAGTACCTAACTATAAAATTCATATAAATGTATGATACAAATAGTTGTATGTTCATCGTCACAGTGAACTGGAAGCATGATAAACATTAATTACACTTGTAATTAGCACTAAATAGTTCATGCCTGACCCTCATCAAGGCGCATTATGTTGTTACAACGCACATTAGAAATCTCTATTACGAGTATATATAACATAAAACTAAGATTAAGCTTGACTTTACAGGATACATAAAAAAAGAAAATAAAAGAGCTACAAAAAATTTACATACCACACAACTTTTATTGATTCAAAAGTTATCTACATACACACCAAGAGCGGTGTCGAAGAAAAAGAAAATTAATCCAACCATAACTTCCATAAAAGAGCAGTCTTTTTACAAAGAGCCTCTTTGGCATGACTGCGTCAAAAAGTTGATCCTGTCTTGGTGAGAGATTGATAAAGGAAATGCAATATCGGTGGATAAGGCAGTTTTATTGTGAGCAATAACATTTGTCAATTTGATATTGGATAAGTATATCGTGTTGCATCTGTCATAAAATGGAGGAATTAAAAAAAAATATTTAAAGTAAATTAAAATTATTAGATTAATACCTCTAGGCTTAAGTTCTCGATTTATTCATTTTCTTGGTACTTGAAGTTAAATAAATAAATAAACTATAATCAAAACACATTACGATTTATGTTCACCAAATTGTACAGTTTGTCGGCGAATTTACGCTCTCTTGAATATCATATCTAATTATCTACTTATTATGATTTTGTTTTTATATGTATATTAAAATAGACCTACATCTAAATTTTTTTTAACTCATAACTATTTTAAAATTACCATGGATATAGATTTTATTGGATTTTTTATTATTTGCGCTAGTTTAATGAACATGATTTTTAAATACAATATGTAACAGAATAAGCGCAATTCCTGACATTAGTTTGTTCAGTATCGACTACTTAATCGATTTTAGGTATTTTTAATGTGTTCAATTTTTCCGAAAAATGCACTGAGTTTAGTGCTACCTATGGAAATGGTACTAGGTAGTATTGCTCTTTATTTAAGAAAATTGGTTAGTCACAACTAAGAGCAGGCATCAAAGTTTTTTATATATTATATACTAGCGACCTGCCCCGGCTTCGCACGGGTGCAATGCTAATACTAAAACCTTCTTCTTTAATCACTCTATCTATTAAAAAAAACCGCATCAACATCCGTTGCGTAGTTTTAGAAGATTTAAGCATACATAGGGACATAGGGATATAGGGACAGAGAAAGAGACTTTGTTTTATACTATGTAGTGATAGTGATATTGATAATTGGGGTGTGTGAGGAATTGCGCTTATTCTGTTACTCGTCTTATACATATTATTATGAATAATTAATAATATTATTTTTATTAATAATAATTTTAAATCTTATTAATTTGTTACAAAATTAACTTTAAAGTTTGTTTTGAATTTTTAACATTCTATTCGTTTTTTTAAACTATCGATTAATCTATCTTTCAGTTCATACCACATCAAAAACTTTAAATATTCTCATATCCATGACCCGTGGCGTTTACAAAAGTTTTTCCATGAGATTGAGTGCGCCCGGTTTAATATTACGACTCATCCATTCACCTCGGCAACACGCCAAACTTTCACACGTCTCACCGCAAATTTCACGCAGTTTTTTTTTTATTATTGGTTTTCGCGAACTTTTTTACTCATATTGAAAAGGTGTCAACTGGTTGCAAAATAAATGACAGATAAAATTGGTGCGAAGTATCAAAATATTCTGTAGGTGGATAGAAAAAAAAATAAAGAATATCATTTACTGAAATGAAATTACAATTCAAACATTAGAAATAAGTCAGATACCAGCATGCTCTGTAAATAGTATAAACCTGTACCTTAGGATAAACGGTGCTGGAAGAGCAGTACAGTGAATACAGTGAATGAATGATAATATATACCTATGTTGATGTTATATTCTCGAGCACACCTTGGCACAGGTAATCCTTTCCTGTAAATACCTTCTCATTATATGTACTTGGTATATTTGATTTTGTCTTTTAATATTTATTATAGCTATTGCCCATTTTTTCTCCAACTATCTATGCAAAAACTCACATCAAGCCACACTTTCGTGTTTATAATATTAAAAGGATTTAAAACATACTCATTTAAATAACCGTCGAAAACTCCAACAAATCCCAATCAAAACTTGTCTCTCTCAACAAAATACCTTCTAAACTCATCTAATCAGCAAACTGCGGTAAGATAATTTTATGAAATTAACACCTGAACTGAAGGGGTGAGATCCGGAGTTCGGAGTTCCTTATTCCGGACGAGTGGCGAAACTCTTGCGGACAACTTTGAACCAGGACAGGTGCGAATTACTTTTAAAATATGCAAAACTTTGAGTTGGCTGTATAATATACATCTGATGAGAACAATTCAGTATTTTTAACAGTATTTTAGAATGTTTCGTTATCTATATCTATACTATTATATAGACAACAGTTATGCTAATTCTTTTTTCGGAAATATTTTACTCATATTAATAGCTAAAATCGATTAAGTAGTCGATACTGAACAAACTAATTTCAGGAATTGCGTTTAATCTATTACAAATTGTAAAGAGAGAAAACCTGATTGAAAGACTGAATCATCAACGCATAGCCGGAACTACTGAGGCTCGACTCTTGAAATTTGAACAGTAGATTCCATTTATGACCTAAGCGTCAGAAAAGAAAGGTATTTCTTTTTCGTTGACATCATAATGCTCTTGCCTTTTTTCTGGCTACCTATAGTGTTTCTTCCTTCCATTACTTCCATACATAGCCAGAATAATATCTGCATTCATTCCTTCCGTCACGTATTATTATCCTTCACGTCGTCACATCTTTTCTTAAGGCTTCCTCTTCTCTTAAAAAATTACCTTCATCCTTTCAATGTCCCTACCACAAACAGTTACCACTCATGTTTTCCGTCACTTTCAGAACTGTATCTCTCAAATCAACCTTTATAATCTGATATTCGGTTTTGCGTATGTAGCTCTAAAAGCCACAAAAATCTAAAAAAAAAAAAAACACGCCTTTTATCCCCGAGTGGGTAGGCAGAGGTATCCATTTCTGGAAATACCCACTTTTTACGAGATATCTTTGGACCCCTAAACGTGATAGGTGGTGAGCCCATCGACGGACCAGGTCTATTACACATGCTTCAAAATGAATTCTGAGACCTGCGGGTTTCCTCACAAAAATCTAATAAGTAAAATATTTATAATCTTTATCATAATGTGAAGATTTAGGCTCGAGTATTTTAATTGGATAGTAAGATGTTATTGCGTGCCAAAAAGCGATTTATGAAGGTAAACTTCCGTATTGAACTGACCTAGTAAGATGTTCTAAAAAATTCGTAGCATTAATATATCGTAGTAGATAAATTATTACCACTTGAATAACACGCGAAGCAAAAATTGAGTATTTCTTTATCGACATAAAGTTACGCATAAAACAATTGAATCATGAAGGTGCATTTGAGTTTGTTAGTATTGAGCATTTTATTTGTGTGTAATATTGGGCAGGCGAGTGAGAAATATAACGATGATGACGACGACGAGATGTACGTTGGTAATCCAGGTAAATAGAAATATGTATTTAAAAACCTTTTTATATGGATGGTTGTGTGGTGCTGCTTTGTAATTTTAGTTCTGATGTGAAGGAAATATGGTAGATAGTGAAAAATTAAAGTAAAAACCTATACCAATGATAAAATGTAAATATCTCTCTGTGATTCCCAAATCAATGATAAAAACGAAGTGGAAACGGCTACGATACGATGGCTAATTCAGCGTTTTAAAAAAATATTAAAAAGTCCGTCTGACAGTCTGTCTCAAAGTTTGACTCCCATTGGATCAGAATCTGCTTAACGGATTTTAATGAAAATTTAAATATTTGGCTCCTTAGTAATTTTTTTTTCAATTTTAGACGACGATGCAATTATTGAACGGCCGTGCCAAGTGTTTGACTTGCAATGCATCCGGGAGTTCTTCGCCAAGCATGCCCGGTGTAAGATAGCCAATGGACCCATACCTGACCCTTTATCTAGGAGCCAGCTCACCGTGTATCTGTCCAGGGTCAACATTTCAGCCACTCAGACCAGTGGACTACTAACCAATCTCAATAATGCCAAAATTGAGGAGTTTTAGTAAGTATTTGATGTATGGGTGTATACATACACTTATTAGCTTAATTATAAGACCAAAGAAAATTTACTACTAGGGAATACTGCAGATGAGATATTAAAAACAGAACTTTCTTGAATCCTACAAAGGTCATATTTGTCACATAGAGGAGGTATTCATTATTATTAACCCATAACAGCCCACTGCTGAGGTAAGGGTCTTTCTTTCCTCACATATGAAGAAGTATTAAGAAAAGTTTTTCTTTAGTTACACAATACGAACCCATTGGCCTGATAAAGACGTCAACCACTTTTATTTTACTGTTAATTAGCAGATCAGATGCCCGAGGCATTTCTCGCGTGAATGTTTTTTTTACAGCATAAACAGGCGAACTAATAACATGGTGATCGCTGTTGAGTTCAGTAACTTCCAAGTCTCTGCCCGGAATACCTACTTCAACTTTTACCGGCGGGGCAGGGAACCCATCGTGGCTGTGGGTCCTACGACCATCGATTATAGTAATTATATTTCTATTCAATAGTTTATACTCCTTTAAATATTATTCATAGTTTAAGAAATTAATATTGTAACGAGATTGCTCAGTACGTGGAAGGTTCTAGGAGGAAAAGAAGACTATAAGAGAAAAGTTGGGTAGGTTAAGTAAAAATGATAAATATAAGAAAGAAAGAAGTGAACATATGAGAGTTGATATGAATAAATGGAATGATAAAATATACTGCACCGAGTAAAGACAGGTTTTTACAGTATCGAATTGGACCACTTGCCATCTTCACGTCAACGTAAATAAATATCTTGGTGCAAGGTAGCTACGGGTAGTTCAACGAGCATTGGGTTGACATGAGTAATATATGGTGTATCTAATACGAATGTTTGAAAGTGAACTGATGATTTGAACACTATTTCACCACATGAAAGCAATAAATTAAGGGTATGAGTATGATGTTGATGAAATAAAATTGGCTTTGTTCTTCAACTTTGTGTTTTTACTTTGTGTAGAACTGTCCGAACCTATTGATTGTTAACAGCATCGGTGACGGTTACTGGAATCATCCCTAACATCGCTGATCTACAGCTGGAGAAGGCGGAGGTGACAGCATTTGCGCAAGACCTGGCTCCACCTTTTGTTATTGGACCTGGAGTGGCCAGCAATCCAGGTATTGAAATAATAACTCTGTACCTCGTTTCCAGGGCTTATAATGAATTTCAGATTTGATGAAACAAGGTTCTAAGAGTACCTGACAGGTTCGATATCTGCAGATGAGAGAGACATGATATTCGGACCTCTGTTTTCATTAGATTTTTTTTTGTCTACCTTTGTTTTAATTGTTTACAGCTTACTTTTAATCATGTAATATCTTTATTAGTATTTGCTACCAAATTGGTAAAAAGAAACCTTTATGCTTCCGCTTTGTCATCTCATTGTCACCTAGTTCTCAGTTTCGTGTCTTAGCAACTACTCGTTTAAAACTGGTGAAACTATCTAATGAAAAATCTAATTCTTCTCCCCCCTCCCTCTTAGCTTCACAGTTTTCAAATCTATAACGGTACATTACCAGGTTTTGTACGAAGAATATTTTTTCTTTATACATAGCTAGTAATGTAACTCAGTTATGTACGAAGAACAAGCGAAAATAATACAATAAGGTTGATTTCAAATACGATAGTATCGTATTTCGTAGTATAGTATCGTAACGATACTCAAACCAGCATTCTCAGACAACAAATAATTTACGGTATTCTTTCTAGATCCAACGGTGGTAGCAAGTCTAGCAGAGTTCCTTGCAGATGTGCCAACTGATGTGCAAGAGGTTATGCTGACTGAAGCTCCATACTTCCTACCCATCTACATTCAATATAACATCTGTGATTTTGGCTTGAAAGTTGTGTAAATTATTTCAATAAATGAAAAATATAATAAATTGAATTTTAAATTAATAAATTTTACAAAAAATAAACACAGTCATTCAATTCCGTTAAATATGTATATTGTATTGCATGCAACCTTTGGGATACCAAGGTTGTCTGTAAATGTAGACAGAACTACCTCAATTTCTGGTTAAAGGAAAAGCCCACAACACATTCTGGAAATTGCTGGCTGTTAACAAGGCAGAATAAAATAATAATTTGGATACCTATACCAAGAAAAATCTAAATATTTATAATCCTATATAATGTGCAATTCATATTTATGTAATAAATTAAGGTTTTAATTTTATTATCGACCGACAAATTTAGCGGACGACTGGACACTTCGATTTTTAATTGCCCCGCAGTGAAATTTCATCTTTGGATTTCTGTTATATACCGTGGGATTTAAAAAAAATCCTTCATTGTGGAGTGCCTAAATATTGAAACCTAACTACATTCAGAGTTTCAGATTCGTAGTTCTTAGCTAGTCAAATCAGCTGGTCAATTTAGCTCTTTAAATATCTAAAGCTAATCACGATTCTCATAATAACTATAATTAATAAAACGGGAATAAATAGGATCCGCTTGATCCTATTTATTCCCGTTACCGTGGTAATTTATAAAAAATCCTGCTTAATGCTCAACTACGTCATTTATGGAATATAAATTGTGCTTTTATGCTTCTACGGGTATCCCCTGGGTATCCCAGATGTGCATTGATGGATAGGTCAGCCAGTGTCCTGTTTTATATATACGAGTATTGAATATAATATATAGATCAAAATGGAAAGTAGGTTAATTTAAGCTCTAAAATAGAGATAAACCATCAAAGCGGTATTATTTTCAGGCATACATTGACGCGACCGACGTTATAACGGACAATATACTTCCATTACCACGAAATGTACACGGTATTAAATTCTACTACTGAACTGAGAGATAATTACTGTAACTATTGATTAGTACTTGTACGATTCGTGCGTATATGGAAAATTTATGATATGAATTCATAATTAAACTCAAATAAATACTCTAATCCAGAAACCTTATAACTGATAATTAGTTCCTTCCGGTTTCTAGTTTAATGTTCATAGAGACGGAAATGATTTGTGTTTTTTTTTGTAAATATTTAATGACGGGCGTTGCCGGTGCGGATACTGTTTATTCCTGTTCCCGTGGGAATTTAAATAAATAACTTCTTAGTTAACTAACATTGCATACTTCTAGACAGAGCGGTTTCGGCTGTGCGTTGATTGATCAGTCTATATAGAAGATCATTATCTTTTTTTTGACAAACTCTTATCTTTTAAATGCTCAACTCATATCTAGGATAAAGGTAAGTACACATATGCTCAAGCCTTATACCGTGGGGAAAATATTGAACATGTTATTCCCAGTAACGTAAGCTTTTCATTGGTAAAATATTTTTCAACACACTTGCTCATAAAGTGGCTCTAATTTCACTGCAATTAGGCACATAATGACACCTATAATCAAACTGAGACTTTTTGTTTGCTATTATTCACTAGTGAGTTATAGATTTTTTTTTTCAATTTTGTTGCTAGAGTTGCTTTGTTCTTAAAAAAGTTTCGATACGAAAAAGATCGTATTCAATCGTACTAATAAATTAATACACAAATATGGCTTGCTCATTTCATGCAACTTCGTATTTAAATAGATCATTTCAACTTGTACGTGTTTAATAAACAAAACTTTCACTCAAATATAACTTTGGTTTTCTCTGTAAAAACTTTAAATACCCCATTTTGTACGTGGCTAAAACGCTATCCGCGACAAACCAAAGAAAAAGAAACCTCATTTTTTTAGTCCATGGCCGATCGCCATTGTAAGATGCGCGCGCATAGGAAAACGAGGCTGTATGGGCCTAGATCCTTTTGCCTTTTCCAAATTATATAAATAAAAAATTGGAAAACCAATTAATTTTCCCCGCCATTGCGAATGATTATTTTAAAATGATTTTTTAGTATTATTTATTCACAAGTGTGTTGAAAAACGTCGTATGATACACGTGTGTATTGATGATTACCGTCCTCGGCTCTCTTATGACCCTCGCCTACGGCTCGGGTCTCAATGGCGCCTCAGAGGTAATCACCAACTTTACTCACTTGTACCATAATGTACTATTTTGCAATCGGTCCTCTAGTAGTTTCTAATATTAGGGTAAAGAAAGGGGTACCCATTTGAATACCTAAATTTTAAAAACCCTACGTAAAATAACCTATGTTTAAAATCCCTTAAATATAAATACCTAATGTTTTAATATTTCTAGGTACCTAAGGACCCGATTAGGTACATAGGTATTTCAAGTTTTATCCTTTTGAACTTCAGTAATGTATTAATTTGACATTTTAAGCTTTTGGACAGAATAAGTAATAGTACTACGTACTACATACTATATATTATACTAGTCAAACAACCATTAGGTATTTAGATTTTGACTACACTAACGAAGTTTAAATTTGGAATGTATGTAGCTTTTAGGTTAGGACTCAAGAAAAGTAAGACAAGTTTTTAAATATTAAAAAAAATATATTTGCTAAAAAAATAATTAAAACCCATCGCAACGGCACTGGGCGCCTATTAGTAGGTATTCCATAAAAATCTGTTTTACTGAATCACAAATCAACACCCGGACATTCACTCGACATTCGGGTAACAAATAAAATATAATAGGACATAGAGGGGGCATTTGGAATATTTTCATACAAAACTTTGAAGCATGTTTGAAGCTCAAACGTCATGTCAGTTAGTATGAGCGCGAGCTGTCATTCGGTCGAAATTGTACTAGACTTATTCCACTTGGAATAACTTTTGGCTTCAAATTTTCTTCGCTTTGTGCCCTAGCTCTATGCCCTATTATATTTTAATGTGTTTGAATAAATCCGTCTCCTGTTATTGAAGTTTTACCTCCATTTTTATAATAGCCGACTTCAATTGAAATAAATCTAAACCAATTATTAATTATCTGATCAACAAAGTAAAGTTTCAATATAAAGTTGTGGTTAAAATCAGTTAAGTTAAATGGATTATTACAGTTAATTACTTGAACCATTGTAGCGTGAAAAACATGATCGGTCTGTTGTGTATGTTATGATGTATTATTGTTTATGAGCACGCAACTGGTAATATAAAGGAGTTTACATTGTAAATAGTACATTTATATTCGTACGTTTTAAAGATGAAGTATTGTTTGTGTGTAATTGTTTTATTGACTTACACTCACGGCGGATTGTGTCAGGATAAAATTCAAAATGTAGAAAAAAGTGATTACGAAACGGTTAGTACAAATAAAATTCAAACGACTTTAAATTTCAATACAGTTCGCGCAAATGGTACAAATAACATGAGAAATTACAATGATGGAAATCCAGGTAATAATTTAATTCATTGAATTTATTTGATGGAACAAAGCAAAGCACTTTGGTTTCAAATAGGTGTCTTGAACAAGTTATTTTAAAAATTGAACACTCACAGATTTAATGGGTTTGCATTATTCCGCTTTTACTTTTTTTTAAATTATGATACCATTTTCCTTTTCACCTTCCCAACGCTCTCTCCGTATCTCTATACAACATGTAACAGAATAAGCGCAATTCCTAAAATTAGTTTGTTCAGTATCGACTACTTATTCGATTTCAGCTATTTTTAATATGTGTTAAATTAAAAAAAAAAAAGATTTATCGTAGCTGAATTTAGTGCTTTCTATGTAAATCGTGCTATAATTAATCGATATTTAAGAAAATTGTTTAGACATAACTAAAATTCGATTGCATCATATTTTTTTTATATTAATATACTAATTGGGGTGTATGAGGAATTGCGTTTTTTCTGTTACGCGTTGTATAAATGACTAATAAATTGAGTCTGTTATCACTATCATTACATAGTATAAAATAAAGTCGCTTTCTCTGTCCCTATATCCCTATGTATGCTTAAATCTTTAAAACTACGCGACGGACTTTAATGCGGTATTTTTTAATAGATAGAGTGATTCAAGAGGAAGGTTTTAGTATAAGCATTGCACCCGTGCGAAGTTGGGGCTGGTCGCTAGTATCAGTATATAAAAAGATAAAAAAAATATGATAGTTTTAAGTTTGATCCTACCTGATTCTGTATAAAGTAACAACTAAACTAAAGAAACCACTATAGTCAACCGTCTAGTCAGCCTATTCTGAATTCCTTACAATCTTTAATTCAGAACGAAACAATAACTAAAAGTGTTCTGTAAGTTTACTAGTAACGTGAATTTTGAATCAAATAATTGAATAATTTTGACAGTGAGGTATTTAACAGACATTTATTTACAGATGCAGGCAGAATTGATCAACCATGTGAAACACACGACATAGATTGCATACGGCGTTTTTTTGCCAAAAATGGAAATTGTAACATAAGGAATGGACCCGTCCCAAATCCATACTTCAGGAAAAGGACCACAGTGTTCTTGCCTCGAGTAAATCTTACGGTGACTGCGACTAATGTCGAAATAGAAGGATTGAATGGGAGGATTGAGCAGTTTTAGTAAGTACTAAGAGCAGTGATAGTCTTACGGTTAAAGAGCCTGCTTCACATGATGAAAATCAGTGAGACTCAGGTGCGAATCCTGGCATGTACCAATGAGTTTTTCAAAACTTACGAACATATTTCTCACTAGCTTGACGGTGAAGGAAAACATCTTGAGGAAACCCGCAGGTCCCAGAATTAACTTTGAGACATGTGTAAACAGATCCGGTCCGGTGATGGGCTCACCACCTATCACGATTAGGGGTCCAAAGAATATCTCCTGAAAAGTGGGTAAGTATGTCCAGAAATGGAATACCTCCTCTTACCCCCTCGGGAATATAAGGGCGTGAGATTTTTTTTAATAGGTGTTCCTGTAGGAATACGGGTATAAAATATAGTCTATGTTACTCCTTGATACTGTAGCTATCCTTTGGTGAAAGAGTTTTTAAAATCGGTATAGTAGTTTCGGATACTATTCAATACAGATAAACAAACAAATCTTCTCTTTATAATTTTAAGTATAGATATAGACTAGCGGACGTCCGCGATTTCATCCCTGTTAAATAAAAAAGCACTATGTACCTATGTACACATAGCTCGGCTTCTAGGCAGCGTATCAAGATAAAACATGTAACAGATTTTAAGTTAGATCGGCATCAATATAACTGTGAACCACATCTAAATTTGATAATTTCGGGTTTTGCAAAATTTTTACAGGCAAAAAAGTTTTTGCTTCTTTTGATGTAATAAAGATCTCAATACTAAATTCTCTTAGATATCTCCAATGTACAAGTATTGGCCAGTAACAATTTTGTTATATGTATGCGTCGAGGCGTTCAAAACAGGCCGATAAAGTTTTAACGATCTTATGTATTGCGATATAGAGAAGCTAGTTACAGGATCGAATACAAGATGGTTTCAACATCACAATTAGATTGTTACTGATCCTTTGCTCAAGTTTGCATTTTTTTAATAGATAGAGTGATTTAGCTTAGCATTGCACACGTGCGAACCCCGGGCGGGTCGCTAGTAGGACTATAAAATATGTATATAACTCTCTAAAATAAGTTTATCTCACGAATGATGCTATCTTTATCATTTTAACATAGGTTTATTATAATATGGTGCATAAAAATAATTTGTAAATAAAAGATTTCTTCCAGCGCATCACATCGAGGCAGGGTTCCCAATAAGCTGGCAGCATTTCCTCTTTGTATTGCCAAGCTTATTCTTTGGCAAAAATAGCTGCCAGCCCTTGCGTCACGGGTTGCCTCGATGAGACGCGCTGAAAGATCCTTGACAAAAGCTTTAGCCTCTGGGCCCCAAGGACCCATCGTCTCAACAGCGAACGGTACAAACATATAGCAACCGCTCAGACCCGCATACTTTCGCCTCTTTATTATTTCAGCGGATATAGCAGCCGCTCCTGCGAGAGATGAAGTTTTTTCAAAATGACACGGAGCCAAAGTGTCTACGCATGTGGCATCCCACACCAAGCCTCTACCCAATTTCCAGGGAATCAAAGTCATACCATCAGGTCTCTTGCCGTCTGAGCGGAATATACCGTTCGGTTCACAAATTGCTGGGACATTGGCAGCTACAAGAGACCTGCGGATGATGTCGTTGAGTGAAGCATGGCGCGGAATGCGACCTGCGCTTCGCTGACAGCTCAGACCATGATGGCCCAACTCATTCACCATCTCACCGCAGCAACATTTGTGAGGTTGGTTTGTTCTTACGCCAAGCCGTAAACCAACAATTAAAGTGAGAGCACAATCGTCTATAAGTGTCCCCAAATTAGTAGATGGATATGCCTGCAGCCAGTATCCCGATTCCTTCTCAGAAGCAGCAAGAAGACGTGCCTTATCTATTGCATTTTCAGCGGTGTTTGTCAATTCTAACAATAGTAATTTATTTAAAGGATCATCCCACTGTCTCTGGACTGAAGGCACTAAAGGTACATCACCGTGACTCATCAAACTCCAAGCATTTTTTGCATCAGTCAAACCACATACTTCCTCGGAACCCAATAATGGGCTAATAATTTTTCCGAAAAGTGGAGATGTAGCAAATGCTGATGACAAAAAAGCTGGCAGGGAGACGGCGGAAACCTTTCGCACCCCAAGGCCACCGAAACGCACTGGCAATGAGGCTTGTGCCCAGGCCCTGTCATCTAATGGGCAATTTAATATTTCAATAATTCTCACGCATTATATTTAAGAATTGAAAGATAATTATCTTTCAATTCTTAAATATAATTCGTGAGAAATTTTTTAGAAAGAATAATTATTCTTTCTAATTTTAAAATATTTTTCGTGTATTTTTGCATTTTTCAGTATAAACAAGGACACGGATAAAGTGGTGATATCAATAGAGTTTAGAAACCTCACAATAACCTCAAACAGAACCTATTTCAGGTTTCATCGTCGCGGTAAGGAGCTTGTAGTCACCAAATCAACTGTCACGGTCATCTACCGTAAGTTTAATAACTTTATTACTCACTAACTGTTTCCGGCGACTTCCCGGCGTAAGTCCCGTTCTCGTTGGAAAATTATGTCACTCCCAGAAAAGTAAACTTTCCACTGAAGACAGAATGTTTAAGTTTAATCAGTTAAGAACCGCCGGTTCCAATTGGAACCGAGACACAATTAAAAATCTATTGTGTCTGTGATTCAAAAATATATACTTAATTATATATATTTTTCTAGTACTTTCCGAGCCTATTTATTATATTAAAAACAAACAATTTGTGTATTTTCTTTTTTAAACCGACTTTAAAAAATGGAGGAGGTTTCTCAATTCTACCGAAAAAAATTTTTTTGTATGTTCGCAGATAACTTCGTGGTTTAGGAACCGATTTTGATTATTCTTTTTTTGTTGGTAAGGAACGGTGGTAGCATGATAAGGAAACCAGGATCTGATGATGGCATCCCAGAGAAATAGAGGGGAACCTCCAGGAATCGTAGTGGCGACTTAGTGCTATTTTACTTTTTTTAGTTTCCAGCAGAGCAGTGATAGCCCGAACGGTTAAAGAGCCGGCTGAAAATCAGTGAAGCTCGGGTTCGAATCCTGGCATGTACCAATGAGTTTTTCAAAAACTTACGTATATATTTATCACTAGCTCGACGGTGAAGGAAAACATCGTGAGGAAACCCGCAGGTCTCAGAATTAATTCGGAGACATGTGTAAATAGACCCGGTCCGGCGATGGGCTCACCACCTATCACGTTTAGGGGTCCAATATATCTCGTGAAATGTGGGTATATATATCCAGTAATGGAATACCTCTGCCTACCCCCTCGGGGATAAAATGCGTAAAGTTATATTATTATTATTATTAGTTTTCAAAAATTATAATATTAGTGTAGATAAATTTAATGTAATGTCAATTTGAAATGACGTGACAGGAAATTTGATATAGCAGTTATTTTTTTAATAAAACAATAGTTATCTTATTCCTAGAATGCCGACCGTATAAGTGTGTTGTATTTACTTCATAAATCTAGTGAGTTTTACACAGCATTTAAAAATTATTTGTTTTTTCATAACTTTCAGAGTCAATTGTGGCAACGGGAATCATTCCCCAAATAAACAACATACTTCTGGACAAAATGGTTGTGTTTGTGTTCGTAAATGACGCTATGCCAACATTTAGATTTGGACCTACTGTTGCTGATAGTACAGGTATGTCGTTCTTCTTCCTCTCAAACCAAGAATCTGAGACACAATTGATTTTTAATTGTTGCGATGTGCATTGAAACCGCACGGTTTATGCTAATTTTTACCGAATATTACATTACCCTCACGTAGTTTTTTCTTTACTTGGACATTGGCGAAAGTCACCAAAACCACTATGAAAAGCCATTACCACCTAAAAAAAAGAAGAATACCTAGGTATTTATAGTTTGTGATAGGTAGATAGACTCGTTTGTTTTGACTTTATTTCTACAGCCCACAGCTAAAGGGTTGGATGTAAATTTCTGCTACTTTTCAATATGAGACAAGCTTTCGATACTTCAAACTTCAAACAATTATTCATGATTATGTGTGTTGATCTACTAACATAGTTCTTAAGCCTTTCCTGAATAAGACCTTTAAAAAAACCGTCGAAAATACAAGAACCAATCAGAATCATCAAAATCAGGGCATCCTGTAAAAAGTTATGCATGGTCATTCATAAAAAAAAATACGGTTCATTTTGTAGCGTTGTAATGTAATTTGTCTGATATTAAATAATAATAATAATATCGCATCTTTTTTCCAGACCCACAAGTGCAAGCAACTCTGGCAGAGTTCGTAACGAATCCACGAGCGAATGTCGGAGAGATTTTTCTTACTGACGGAGGATTATACCCCGCCACGTATATTCAATACAACATCTGTGATTTTGGAATAAAATTTCTATGAAAATTATTTGATGCTAGCAGATGCCCAGCGGTGTTGCCCGCGGGGATTTCGTTTATTCCCGTTCCCGTGGGAATTTCCGAAAATCCCTTCATACCAATTTCCTATGACATATCAGACACCTTCATACCATTTGTCAAGTTTCTAGGTGTTATCGTTTCGGAGTAGTACGTATTTCTCTTTTTAACCAGTTTTTATATTTTCCCGTCGGAATGAGATATTTTCCTGAAATAAAAAGTACCCTAGATGTTGACCCGGGTACTCAGTTATCTCCATACCAAATTTCATCAAAATCCGTCCAGTAGTTTTTGAGTGATGCGTGCACAACCAGACAGACAGACAGACAGACAGACAAAAATTCCAAAAATTGGTGTTTCGGTATCTATATCGATAACTATATACACTACCGTTAAAATTTTCAAAAAATATTTAATGTACAGACACGGCCCCGTTAGAGTTTTATTATATGTATAGATAATCCTACTTTAAATTAAAAACGCGAAAATTTTAAGGATGGATGTATGTTGTTCTTTCACACAAAAATCTACTGAACCGATTTTGATAAAACTTTACAGTGATATAGTTTATACATGTGAATAAATAGGCTACTTTATATCCAAGAACTCTTACAAAGTCGCTGGCAAAAGCTAGTAGTAGGTATGTATTTTAGTTAATTAAATTTAAAATAAAACTAAATTTATTTCTCGGCTGTAGGCTAGGATACATTAAAAGTTCTCAGAAAAGTTATATTAAGATTACAGTGTATATTATGGTATCCATTATAACTTGTTAAATAGTTTTGATAACAAAATTTTACAATTATACTTTTATACATAATAAAAAAATGTGACAAATGATACAACAACATTTATTGTATTCTTGATATGTATAAAAATATTATTGATATATAATATGGATTTAGAAATAAAATTATTCGTCAACAATGAAAAAATAGTAAATGGGAAAAACCCGTTTTCATCAACCCTTTTTTATCGAGTATTTATTTCAAAACTTAATTAATTAACGCTCATGTATTTTTTTATGGCCGAAAGTGCAAAGTTGCGGCGACTACAGCACCGAAGTGACGCTGATTGCAGCCAAACTGCACCGCAAACTCTCAAGTAGTTTAAAACTTTTAGTCCGTGTGAATTTCGAAGTTTTCGGTGACGACAAATCCAGTACCACAGTATATTTATAGGCAATAAAGAAAATTATAAATCTTTATGATATATTTACTTTTGGTAATTTTTATTAGCAACTCTACCATGTAAAAAAATCGTATAACTAACCTTTTTTTCTCCAAACGGCTTTACACTTTCGAAAATAGTCACAATTCAAAACACAATTTTAAAATTATATTTCGCACTGCCACTTAAATCACTTACGAAAATTTCGCCGTAAAGTTTTTCGCGAATTTCGCGGAATCTCGCAGTTGATCCCCTCTTACGACCTCTCTCGCGAAAGCTCGCGGTCAACTGAGTCTATTCCTCGCCAGCCTGTCTCCACTTTCATGAAATGAACTGAAAGCCCAGCCCCATTTCCATAACGACGTAACTAAATATCGAAGCCAAGGAAATTTTAACTCTTTGCAAGAGACTGTAAAGCGACATTGGGTTGAACAAAAAATTGTTTTCAAAGTACTCGACTGTTTGTTTGGGAGGGCCTCAGAGGCGGGAATGAGTGTGTCGAAAAAAAATAAGCCAACCACGTCTCAGTGAGTTAAGGCTACAGGGGCGGGTTTTCAGTGAATATCTTTAATTAAAACAGAAACTTTGCTTTGCTTCTATATGTAATGAAAAGTTGCAGGAAAAAACTGAAAATTCGATACGTAGGCATAGCTGAAGGCTAATGAAAAATCCCTCAAAAAGCTTCTAGTTTGAAAGCTGAGAGAGGAACTAATTAATTAAATTTGTCTGACAGTGTTTCGTAGAATAGTGGCTACTATCTAGACAAAGTTTAAATGAAATACTAAGAATAACATTATTTGAGAATTATATTTGCACAATTGGAATTATATTTGACAAGTTAATAAATGCACCAGAAATTTCAAGGACCAACCCATGTTGGGCGCCACAATTATTTTGGCACCCAATGTGGGGCAATATAATTATAATCTACATATTTATAAAGCGTTTTGTTTTAAACATTTGATTTAGTGTTTTCTTCATAAGGTATTAATATTTCGATCTGAAATAAACTTTAATTATATCCTGTACTCACAACAAACTTATGAAATTAATTGTTGCACTTAAACTTAGCATAAGATACTTAAGCTACCCCCCATTGTACTTTGTTTTATTTTTATATATATTTTGTATTGTTTTTGTAGTACAATAAAGAGATATTTGTATTGTACTTCGTTGTAACGAAAGTGACGTCATCATTCTACCAAATAAACTAATACAATTAACGGACTATTATTATTATTTATTATATTAAAATACTAATAAGTGAAAGTGCAACTTTAGCCGTTTCAATCTCAAAAATATCAACTTATATTACTTTCTCTCTTATTTAGTCCAAAACCATAAACTTCTCCATTCCGAATGATAATACCCAACCCGATACAAAAGCTTTTATTTCGATTGCTATCAAGTTTATCTGAAATCAATCCAATACAGTGAATCAGATTTCAATGGACTGAAATATGAAATTATCTGTTATCTCTTTCAGTTGAAGGCGTGGCTTATCTTTAGCGCATGCGTAGATCGCCAAATCTTAAGAATAAGATCCTTGATTTTTTCTTGGAATGCGATAATACATGTGCTATGTACATTGGAGTGTATATAATGGAGTATATAAATGTCTGGAGGGTTCTTATTGTATGTAAGACTCTGTCCAAAGTGGGGTGATGTAGATTCGAGTGGCTTCAGGGAGGTAGAGTCAAAGAAGTTAAGATAGATTTGAATATCGTGAACCTTGAACTAAATAATTACAGGTTCACTTACAGGTACGTACTTAATTGTAGGTACTGGTTTAGTACTATATTACATTCTTCTTCATTAAGTCTAAAGACTGCATATTCCTTTTTTATTAGTCATTCGGTGTAAGGTAACATTGTGATATATTATATTTAAGTAATTATTTTAACAATTGTTATTGAGTGCAGACTGAGATTTTATTATAAAAGTACTCGCAAAACATCATTTGCTATTGTAATTAAAATACAAAACTCATTAATGTGGTGTGAGCTCGCATGTGAGATAAGAAATAACCAGCTTAGTATCATTAGAGGTAGTGAGGTAGTGATAAATTTACGGTTAAAAAACCTGCTTTACATGATGATAATCAGTGAGGCTCGGGCATCGAATCCTGGCATGTGCAATGAGTTTTTCAAAACTTACGTGGATATTCATCACTAGCTCGACGGTGAAGGAAAACATCGTGAGGGAATCCGCAGGTCCCAGAATTAATGCTGAGGCGTGTGTAACAGACCCGGTTTGGTGATGGGATCACCACCTATCACGTTTAGGGGTCCAAAGAATATATCGTGAAAAGTGGGTATATCCAGATATGAAATACCTCTACCTACTCCCGAGGATAAAAGGCGTAAGATTACTTTTTACTTTATTACTTTAATATTTTTATGTAGCCCGTTCCTCATGTACGATGTCATGTCTGGGTAGAATAGTACGAAAAACAGCATAAGAAAACCCACAGATCCTTAATTGATTCCAAAGCATGTGTGTTATCATGCGTGTGTGGAAGCATAGCAAAGCATGTGTGTAAAAAATAAATTAATATCAGTTTGCAGTAGACCGCAGATGTCATTTGTATTCTGCACTTTCTTCTGAATTAACGAATAATTCTATAGGTACCCTGTTTTTTTCCCGGATACACAACAGCCGATCAAATAATTATTCATAGGGCCGTGGACGTGTTAATGCTAAGATAGTAGTTTATTATAGAACAAAAACAAAGGACTTCGAAGCAAAAAGCCACTCCGGTCAAATTATTACTACGTATTACTCTATAGACTATACTGTAATTTCAATGTGTTAAAGAACTGCATCACAAAGGAAAAATGCTCAACAAACGGTGAAAAATCTGTATCTACGAAGGTATTAAAGTTCATTTTTGAAGCTCAGATTTCTTATGAAACCTAACCTAACGGTCCATTACAAAAATACTTTCAATTTCATATTACTACTGCCACAATAATACTCCGAGTAAATGTACTGAGCCGTGCCAGGACGTGATCAACCAAATTCAAAGTATATTTCGTTAGCGTTAGACGTGCGCCTCTCCCAAAGTCTGGTCACGAAATGCCGTCTCGGTGCACAATTCCCGAGTAAGATGCAAGGTGGCGCTGTCAATTTGTAGCCTTCTAGACATTTTGGCGCCCAGCAAGGGGTTGAGAGCTAAAGTGTTCGTTGTATGAAACTTTGTGTCTATGCATATTTGGCAACATACAGGTTTTCAGTTAAGTTAGTAGTTATTTGATGCTGTGGCATATAATAGAACATTTGATTTTTTTGTATTTTGAGAGTGCGTAACGTTTTTTTTGCAAAATTTTCTCAATAATATAGTAACATTCTTGCTAGATCATTACGGTAAACATTTTTACTACTCAATTGATTTAAAAAAATATTTCACTAATATAAAGCTACATTATCCATTACTTTACTTTGATAAACCGAAGCGAGGGTGAACCGCTAGTTATTCTTATCTATTAACTAAAACATGTATTACATACTGATACTGCCGCTACAAGTAACACTGGCGGTTTTAAAATTGTAGGTACTTATGTTTGCAACGTGTTATTTTGTAAAATGTCGCGACATTTAATTTATAAAGGTTAATAAATAAAAGGCTAGTTTTTATTTGATTAAGAAGTTTTAGGCTCTAATTCGATCATAAGATTTAATTTAGTAGCTTTAAAATAAATAACGGAACATTAAAAGTAAAAACATAGTATTCAAAAGTTAAGTTTCTTTTGAATGTAGAAAACATTCATTGCTTTAGACAGATAATAAATCTTTTTGCTATGAACTGCGGACGTTACAGCTTCAAAGGTCCGAGGATTCTGTTCCCCTCCTGGGAGTGGTTTCCCGGCGATTAAAGCCTCGAACCCGTTTGATGTATTCATCCCGTCTCAACCGTGGGAAGCTGCGAGGAGAGATAAAAGTCCCGGTTTAATGATCCCGTGGGACTTTAAAGAGTCGTTAAGTGAAATGTCGGTTTGATTCCAACTAGATTTGTGGGTTTTTGTGCGATCCTTACGATTTTATCTTGAAGTGTAGTTTTTATATTTCAAAAGTTTTAATCTGCCAAAAAGTTCTATATTTTGGAAATTCTTTTTAATTCAATTTGAAAATCGATGGGGTGAAAAGATGTTAATATTAAAACGAATGTATATACTTATTATTGATATCGATCTGTTAACTAAAGCTGGTACCTACAGCATATGCACAGATTGTGCTTTGTAATTGTAATTCAGATACGCTACACAGGTAGCGTATATAAACTACTACTATTTTTAAATTCATACACAACCCACTCAGCAAAGTCTCAAATTTTAAAAACATTATAAAACACTGTATAATAATAAACAAAATTCTTCATCGATATTATCACGACCTCAAGGTGATTTTCCGTAAATCTACTGTCCAAGGATGGTCATAAAACTACAGATATAGTCCAACAGCATCACGAAAATGGCATAAAGTTATGTTTTATCCAAATTGACTTCAGCCGAGGTTTAAGTTTCCTGGATAATTGAATTGCGTCCAACTTGTTGTTAAGGTGAAGGCGACGTCGCCCGCGGAGAGTCGCGGAACTTTGAAAAATTCCCCACTAGTTTGTTCCACTGTAACTTAATAAAAACTTAGAGCTCCGAGTTAGGAATTAAGTTTTGGAAACGTTGCCGTATGTTGGGAGAATGTTATTATAACTATTGTCTCAGCTTTGTATGCGGTTCCTTTCATAATGTACTTTTTAATCATCAACCTGTACTGGTATCAACCAAAGCTGGCAAAATAATTACACCATTGCCATTTTATTATTAGTCATAGTCATATCGTTTATTGCGAAATGTGGTTATACAGGTGGTAGGTAATTATAAAGTACACACATTAACCCTGGAAGGGCGCAGCAATATAGAAATACAAAAATATACATACCAAATGGAATTTAAAAACAAAAATCAAAAATTAAAAACAATGTGAAGTAAAGGTAAGGTCTTTAAACAAATGGGTATACTAATTTTGAAGGTGCTCTATCATTATTTTTATCAAAATATTCCTTCAATGTGTAAAAATCGTTCATTAGCTAAAAATCTTTCAGTTTTTTGTTAAAAACAGGTATTAAGTAGGTAAGTAGGTATTTTGTAAAATGATAAACATTATTTTTAGATTAAATTAAAAAAACACTCGCTATCTTTCTAACATATAAAAATCTCGAATCACGGTGTTTGTCGTTACACTCGACCGAATTAATTTTTTTTTGTATACTTGGTAGGCATGACAAATAGGTCGTAAAGCATTTTCACCCTCCTACCGTCACCCCCCTTTTATATGGCAGAACAACTAACAGCGTTTTCCGTATTAATTGTACTAAGTAGAGAAAAAACAATAAAAATGTCTGTCACGTACATAAGCTGGGCCGTCTGTGCGTTCTTCAGGCAGTATGTTTTTTTATGATGCATATGCTGTGCGATGTCATGCCGTTCGCTTATTCCGACACTCAGAAGTGAAATGTGTGCGTCTGTAATAATAATAAAAATAATAAACTGGGACACAATTCACACACGCGATAGCTACTTAGTCCCAAACTAGGCAGGGCCTGTACTATGGGTACTAAACAAATATTAAACGACCAGACACGAAGCCAGCACACTGATGTTGGCCCCAAGTGGGGATCGAACCCGCTACCTCCGACTCAGAAGGCAGGGTCACTACCAACTGAGCCAACAGGCTCGTCGGTAACAGTGCTCTAGGATAACATACTTAAATACATAGAACAATCATGTTCTTATACAATAGGGTAGTTCACTATATCGGAATTCAATTGCAAATCAATATTCGCTAAAGAGATTATCTCAATCATATCCGATTTTCATTTTACAATTATTTACATTAAAACTACAATAATAAAACAATAAAAATTGTAAAGCAGTTGTGTCCATACTAAATACGATGACTTCACACACTGTTCATTTCCCGTATATAATTTGTGCTTTGACAGAATATTAAAAGTATTTGATAGGACTATGCAGTCATCTAACATAATATCGTAGGCTCCAAGTAAGATTTGAACCCGTTACCTCTGAATCAAAATGCATGGTCACTACTGACCTACTAACTGATCACTCCCGTCGTGATTGTTCAGTTTCTCCAAGCCATCAGTTACAGTCAAGAGCATTCTCATACATAAGCAATAATGGGCTATAGCCCCAAGCGAGCCCACTTCCGATTAGGCACAATTATTCCAGCACAAAGCAGCCGAAATCTCCAAATCTTCTCGAATCAAACAGCAAACGGGAAATAAAAACTAGGAAACACTCCATTAAGTCTGCTTTCATTACACTCACTTAAACACGAAAATCAACGTTAAAACTTCCAGTTTAAGGTTTAAATTCGTAATTTGGAGGGAAATCGCGATTTTGCCAAGCACATTAGCATTCTGCAGTAAGTCTACTTAGCATTTTCTAAGTAAGAAACAAGCTGGGATTAGGGAGATTTCTTTTTACGGTAACCAACAATTTCGTGTTTATTTACGCTTTAAATTTGGTATAATTTTACGAGTTTTTACCTACACCTTTTCTGAACGAAAAATGTAGAAGAATTCGCAATGCATTTAAAACATTCGCTGCCGGAGAAATCCGAAAATTTTATTTTTCGGAAGCTTAGAAACCAAGTGACCCTTCTTTTAGTTGCAACCTACGATTATGGAATTTCCTTATTCGTAGGTTGCAACCTATACAAGTGTAAACGTAACAGAAATACTATTAAAACTCCACTAGTAAGGTAGACAAATTACCTAGTGGAGGTCCTAAGAAGTCATTTTGGAAGAAAATGGGGCGGTTTATGCTCAGCATGATAATGAAAAGAATAACTCACTACAACTATTACGATAAGTTAAAAAAGTAATGGCTGTATTTAAAAACATATTACAAATTTAAAAGTTAAACTAAATAGCAACAGCACTGCCAACCGAGCGAACGAATTCCAAATTCAAATCAGTTCGTGAGCTGAGTGCGAAGCGGGCAGACGTGCCGCGAGAAACATTTATTCCGTAACAGCTCTATTTTTAATGCTAACCCTATTTGTGCCAAAAATGTCTGAAATTGGGTTGGGTGAATTTGAATTGGTCAAATCGGTATTTCGTCAAACGAAACTGTTAATTCTACAAAATAAAATCATCGAAATACATAATTTCAAAAAGTTCTAGTAGAAACATCAATAACAACGCTTAACTTTTGGTAGGACGGCTTTCCGAATTTTTATTTGGTACTTTAGTGCCATTTTATCAAAGTTTGTAGTTAATTATGGAATAAATTGTTAATAAGACAATTAAGTTCTTACATAATTTCTGATAACAATCATGTGGTTACGTGTATGTACCTATAGGTACGTTAGTATTCGTAGTCCTTGCCAATTACTGCACTAGCCAATTCTAAACGTGTTTCTTTGTTTACAACGGTATTACTATAATGGTTTTCTAAAGTTTGTGTTGACATAATGCAAAGTTTTTACGTATGTCATTTTATTACTGTCAGTACTAACATGACTATTTTAGGGTTCTGTACCTACAGGATTATCGGGATGTATTGCTATAACAATATATTAAAAAAAATGTCTAAAAAATTTATTTTGAAGAAAAACAGAGTTTTTATTCAAAAATGTCTAGTTATTTATGTACGGTGGTATAGCACCTTCCATGTGTGAGCTTAAGTCGAATTTGGCCGGTTCTATTTCTGTTCAACAGTAGAAAACTTATCTTTTCCCATATCTTAAAATTTTCTCTCCACTCGACTTCTCACATCCCAAAATTGCTCGTTAACTGAAATATACATGTAAAAGAATATAATTTGCTTTCAAGATGATGTACAACACAATTCCTAACAGATGCTCCAGTGTAATGTGACCTGTCTTTCCCCTCTGTCTCTTGACTCTTAGAAGGTTGTCAGAAGAAGTTGAAGGGCGGCTACAGTTCATGTATCACTGGTTACATTAATAATAATGATGGCGGAATCAGGGTCGGGCTATTCGTCATGTGCGGTAAACGTTTTGCTCATTAGTTGAACGTATCTACGCATATTTGTATAGCGTTTTGTTGGAGTGTGTGTTAGAGCTCTAATATACTTACTGACTTTATTGAAACTGTCTCGACTCAAGGAGATTGGTGGAGATATATTATTATTCGACTTCTGAAAGGGTATCTAAGTATAGCAAAATTTTAAAAATACTATCCAACCGTACCTTATTGCGTACTTGAGATCTTTCCTTAAATATGAGTAAGTAGGTATGGGACATAAAGCCTATTTAGCACTAGGCCAATTCAGTCGAGTCCTTGTTCAGTATTATTAAAGGATTAATTTATAACGCAATAGCCTTATTATGATTTATTATTAAGTTACAGACTTTCATAAACTGTGGTAAACATTTGTATCAATTAACTATACGCGCCACAGTCTAGCTAGTCCGACACAATGCGCGGGATTATTGACAGTTCCTCGTGACGTCACGCGTAGAGACGTAGCTCGAATAGAGTTGCTCCAAATGAAATATTTGTGGGCTAACAGTATGTAGTACCTACGCAAAGGAGCCTAATATTGTCCAGTTGTATAGGTGTATGTGTACCTACTACGAACAAGGTCTCGACTAAATTACTGGTATAGTGCGAACTAGACTTTACTTCGTGTATGTGTAAGGCCAGTGGCCACCTTACTGTCAGAATTTTGAAAACCACCCGAGGGTATTTGGCGACCTAACAAGGAAAATAAAAAACAAATCTCTCTTCAGCTATACCCGCACAAATCATCAGTTGATGAAATCAATTGATACCGGACGCTAAGAATTTGTAATCCAATATTTGCTTGTATAGTGACTGAACATGAACACAATATTGTTACGAGTTCAGTGTTCACGGACTCAACTCGCACCGTGGGCGAACTCATCGCACAGTTTGCGACTGAGACGTGTAAGAACATGGATATACAAGAAGTTATTACTGGAAGCGGTAATCGAGACTATTCCTTTTATAAGTACCTGAGGATTGTGATAGTTGGATATTTTTCAATTAAGTATTGTTAGCCGATAAATAGGTATCGATTCAAGCGAACTCTAGTGGAAGTACGTCGCTACGCGTGACGTCACGAGGAACTGTCATAAATCCCGCGCATTATGGCTGACGAGCTAGGCTGTGGCGCGTATATAGTAAATTGATAAAAAATGATTGTGTCTATGAAAGTCTGTAACTTAAATATAAATCATAATAAGGTTATTTTTTTTATTTATTGTAACCGGCGCGATTTCCTTCAAGCGATCACTCGGGAACAAAGATCGGACGTTTTCTTTAACTCCGGTTATCGCGTTATTAATTAATCCTACCAACAGTATATCTACTTATCGATTCGAAAAACTAAAAACCAGTCTGCATGTAAAACAGACTACGATAGACGATGTTTTCTTACCGTCGAGAGAGTGATAAGTATAAAATGTAAGTTTTAAAAAAATCGTGGTGTGGTGAACCAATTGCTGCATCGGGTGGGTGTTACACATGCCTCAGATTAATTCTGGAACCTGCGATAGTGATATATGTAGGTAAGAAAGTTTCTTTAAACTCATTGTTACATGCCCTAGTAAGGATTCGAACTCGAGCCACACGGATGAGAAGCGGCGGGCTCTGTATTTAGCAATCCCTAATAGGGCTGGTCCATCAGTTCAAGGTCGCTCAGCGAGCTATGGAAAGAGCTATGCTCGGAGTTTCTCTGAAGGATAGGATTCGTAACGAATACATCTGATACACTGATGATGATGAATTATAGCCTTTACCTTTACTACATCGTGGAACGCGGTTTGCTGCGCTGAGTTTTATTTTATTCCAAAACACAAAAGGTCGTGGATAAAGCAAGTTGCTTATCATCAGCCAATACTTTCTATTCTCCGTATTTCCGTGTGACCCGTTTGAACCCGTTCAATAGTAGTTGCCAAAACTCGTCGAGACATGTGACAGAAGTTCCGGCTGGGATGCAGCGCGGATGCCGATACAAATTGGACCACAAACTTGGACGGACTCAATCCTGATAGAAACAATTGGTTTGGAGATTCAACTGGCAGATACGTGAGGTTGAATAAGCTGACCATACTTACACATTTACACTCACATTTTAAAGTTTGTACCGCGATTTCTTCTACATGTACATAAAAAGGAGCCAATGTCACTTCTCGGTCCTCCAACTATCTCTATATGCAAAAATCATATAACTACAACATGTAACAGAATAAGCACAATTCCTGAAATTGGTTTGTTCAGTATCGACTACTTATTAGATTTCAAATACGTGTTACATTTTTCCCAAAAATGAATTATTGTAGCTGAATTTAGTGCTTTCTATGGAAATCGTGCTATTATTAATCGATATTTAAGAAAATTGGTTATACAACTAAAGTTCGATTGCATTATATACGAATTGGGTTGTATGAGGAATTGCGCTTTTTCTGTTACGCGTTGTATATGAGTATGTTTGTTGTGTAAAAGACGGAAACACAAAACACTTTTTGGCATTAAGTAGGTAAACAATATTAGTAGGATAGGATGCTAAAGTCTGCAAGTTTGTCACCTGTCTGTTTGTTGTAATATTAAAGCTGAACTATTAAACTGATATTCATGAAATTTGGAAATAATTATATATAAAGAAGGACATTTAACCGGAATGCAGACAAAATCGCTGAAAAAAGTTAGTGACTTGTAAATGCGAAAGTAACTCTATTTGTGATCTTTTCATGACTAAATTGTCGAGAAGATCTTGCTGCAAGATTCTGGGCTTGCATTGCGAGGAAAGAATACATAGTCTACACTAATATTATAAAGATTTTTTTTGTGTGTTTGTTTTTAATTAGTAATTAGACTTGACCGAACATATTTAATTTTTTTTACTTTTTTGGAAGTAAAATGGGCTATAATTTTAACACTGGAACAAAAAGATTGCTTTTTTCTAATCCGATGACACGATGCGAGAGTCAAGTAGGTGTATCAATATCGTAAGTTGCGCATAGCCTCTTGTGAAAACCATTTTATCCTGAAGGTAGAAAGAAGCTCATACTTCCTCCAATATGCAAAAAGACTCATTCCTCAGCAGTTTTGATGATGATCTTTACAATCTCTGAGCGAATCTGTGGAGCCATCAACTTCAATTCGTTTCATAATTAAACTTGCCAACTATTAAGCTCGTCAGCTCGTCCATAACTAAACTGATTATAATATTTGTTACCAGAATTCAGACAGGTATCGCAATCCGGCAAGTTGGAGACGGCTAATTTAATTAGGTATTCGAAGTGTCTCCTTTGAGACAGAGACACTGCAATGTGAATACTGGGAAAATTGAATTTGGAGTGTTGTTATGAATTCAGTAAACAGTTGACATCCGCAGTAGATAATAGGGTGGTGTCCTGCCTAGTCAAATGAGTTACTCTTTATGATCTGTGCAAACGAAATTTTACTATGGAAAATGTACTGAAATAGCATTAGTAGGATTTATTTATATCTAATCAACAGCTTAAAAAATAAGTCTGAAACTTCCAGCTTTAAAAATGACGTCATTTCCGTACAAACTTTTATCGCCTATTTCAATCCCCTACAGTCCTTTTGTCGCATTGAAAAGTATGTCCTTTCTCAGGCTTTATACTATATCTGTACCAAATTTCATTTAAATCGGTTCAGTAGTTCAGGCGTGCTGATTGCGTAACACACAGACAGACAGAGATACTTTTGTAAGGATAGACACGTTATAGCTTTCAATATGAATTGATGGCGCCGCGCCCGAGTCCCGTCTGTCTGCTTGCAGGTTTATAATTAAATCTCGGCACGGACCGACGGATAGCCAAAAATGTTTCACTATAGCTTCGTCTGCTTGTTTTTGTAACTTTTGTGATGATATAAGCGTACCAAAGTAATATTTATCGTAGTACTAGCCACCCGCCCCGGCTTCGCACGGGTGCAATGCTAATACTAAAACCTTCCTCTTGAATCACTTTAACTATTAAAAAAAACGCATCAAAATCCGTTGCGTAGTTTTAAAGATTTAAGCATACATAGTTTTATACTATGTAGTGATATGTTGCTAGAAAACTATTCAAGCGTGACTGAAGCCAAAAAGACAGCGAATATTCGAAGTGAATATTCAAAAACTTTAAGTTTTTATTCGATGTCAGGATTGATTGAGAAGCCACGTCAGATTAAAAAAAAACCGACTTCAACGAATCTAACTAACACATACAGTCGAATTCAGAACCTCTTCTTTTTTTGGAGTCGGTTAAAACTGTTAAAAGAGAATCATCGAAATCGGTTGGCGTGTTATTGAGTTATTCGTCGATTTGTCGCGCACATACTTAATGAGAATTTAAGACTTATGTGGTTTTCTCATGGATGTAAAAGTCAGAACTGGACCAAATTAAAACGGGATAAAGAAACTCATCAAGCTCACACCCTTATTTATTACCAAATCAGCTGATTTGGAGAAGAAAAAATAAAATAAATAAATAATCTCACGCCTTATATCCCGGAGGGGGTAGAGGTATTCCATTTCTGGATATACCCACTTTTCACCAGATATTCTTTGGACCCCTAAATGTGAAAGGGAAACTACACATACAGGCATTTTTCAAACACATGCATTTTCAAACTTATCACATAACCAACTTACGTGGCCTCGCATTTTAGATAGATAGAATTGAAACTGATTACACTTTCATTGGTTTAAAAGTCATATTATAGGATTATGTATGAACCGAGGTATCAAAATACGTCTTGGTAATCAGTTAATCCTTATTAGAGACACTGTTACTTCATAAAAAGCAACTACTTACAGTGAACTGAATAATGTTACTGGAAGAATGACTTCGTAATGTTATATAATAATAAACAATGGTAGTTCTCCTTACTGGTAGTCAGTACGGTTTGCATTAAAAATGGAATGACACTTTACTTTCTATTTAAGTGTTTATTCATTCGTACCAACGAGGTAGAGACTATTATTGTTAATTTAAAAACTCTTGACCGACTTGAAAAATATGGAATTATAAAATTATATGATGATATTTCGGACTTGCAATATTTAGATATTCCAGTATTCAAGCCCACAGAAATAACCAAATAAAAACAATAAATTAAAAATTTATAAAACCCCTGACACAATAAATACATATAAACACAAACGGCTGAACTGATTTTCATGAAACATGGCTAAGAACACTAGGGAAACATTATCATGACACAAAAAAAAAAACGAAATCGGTTCATCCGTTTGGGAGCTACGATACTACAGACAGATACACAGACAGACACGTTAAACTTATAACACCCCTCTCTTTTTGTGTCGGGGGTTAAAAAGGTAATTTCATATGTGGCTCCTTAGCTCCAGCCCGACTTGGCCGGTTTTTTATTATTTGCTGTTTCACTTCAATCTTATCAATTTTGCCGCTTGTGCGAGTATATACTCGTATTACCGTTTTTAAGTTAGAGCAAAAAAAATATCGTTCAGTAAAAATTCACATTTTACAAAGTTACCTACCCCTTCATTTTTCACTTTATACAATTTTTTAGGATATCCGCCATGATAACCCAGTCTTTAAAAATTTCCATCTAACTATTACGGCTCAATATATGCAAACTTTTAAAGATATTATAAACACACAAGTGATCTATGCTTATCATTAGAATCCTATCCTTTGAGCCTACAAAATCCAGTTCGAAAATAAGTCTTGCATTTTATAAAGTGAAAATGGTTGCCAACATTAATATTTTTCTAAGTACAGAATCTTTTCCGCGTAAACTGTACAAGAAGGTTGAAATATCTGGCGTCTGTTAACAAAAGATTTCTAAGTAATCTGACAAGCATCTATGTCTACTAATTTAGAAATTATTGTAAATAAACAAATCAAATTGTAACCCTCATTAGCTATCAGCTATAAGAGATAAAAATGAGTCATAATAAGACTTGGAACAATATTTTTATACAGTTTTAATTTTGACGCCGACCGTACACATTGTACCTATTTATCTCGTAGAAGTTGACACGGGTCAACGGTCAAGTTATTATAGACGGTTCAATTTATCAACACTGCTGTAGGTTCATTCACAGCCGCGCAAGTCAGTCGCGCAGGAACTATGACGAGATACACTATACTCGTTCTTGTTACAAATATTATACTGTGTACTGCTTTGAATCTCGACTATTTAGACCCAACGAAATTGCAAACGAAGACACATGCGCAAGTTCAACAAGAAGCGGCAACACGAATAATAGGACGCTATACAAATCAAGTGACAGTTGAAGTAAATCCTCTACTGTTTCGAGAAAAGAAAGATGTGTTCACACTACGTACGTACGATGGCACACTGCATATTAGAGCAAGCACTGGAGTTGCAGCGGTATGGGGTTTCAATTACTACCTAAAGAAGTACTGTAAAAGTCAAATAGGATGGCAGGTTCAACATGTATTCATACCCAATCCACTTCCAGAAGTAGATGAAGTGGTTGTATCGAATGACAGATTCAGGTATTACCAAAACGTTTGCACTGCGTCTTATAGTTTTGTTTGGTGGGACAATCCGCAATGGACACAGCATGTAGAATGGATGGCTTTAAATGGGATAAATTTGGTGTTAGCTCCTGTCGCTCAAGAAGCCGCTTGGGCGAAAATTTATAAAGAAATTGGCATGACCGATGAGGAAATTAATGAACACTTCACAGGCCCGGCCTTTCTATCGTGGCTCAGAATGGGCAACGTTCACGGTTGGGGTGGTCCACTATTAAAGACTTGGCACGACAGGCAAAGAGCCTTGCAAGAATCTGTTGTAGATTATATGAACCAGCTTGGTATGATCCCTGTATTTCCAGCTTTCAACGGTCATGTACCGCGAGCGTTTGCGAGAATTTATCCAAATACTACATTTTACTCAGTAAATAAATGGAATAAGTTCAGTGACAACTATTGCTGTGGATTGTATTTGAATCCATCTGACCCGTTATTCAAAACTATTGGCAAAATGTTTTTGACGAAAACAACCGCTGGTTCAACTGCTAGCAGCATTTACACAGCAGATCCATTTAATGAAGTAGAAATCCAGCCTCGGTCTACAGCTTTAGTTCTAGATACGGCTAAGGCTATATTTTCTACATTGAATGAAACAGACGATAATGCAGTTTGGTTGTTACAAAACTGGATGTTTGTACATGACACCGTACTTTGGCCTGTGAAAAGAGTTGAATCGTTTTTGACCTCCGTTCCAAACGGTCGAATGTTAATCCTAGATCTACAATCGGAACAGTGGCCCCAATATGATATGCATCAGATGTATTACGGGCAGCCATTTATTTGGTGCATGTTACACAACTTTGGAGGAACCTTAGGAATGTTTGGAAACATGCAAACTATCAATAAGGATGTGTATGAAGTTAGAAATAGGGCAAACACCACAATGATAGGCACTGGACTCACTCCGGAAGGTATCAATCAGAATTACGTGGTTTACGACTTAATGTTGGAGTCGGCATGGCGCAAGCAGCCAGTTGAAGATCTGGAAACTTGGGTAGGAGAATATGCTGAACGACGATACGGATGCAATGAAACAACTAGCGCTTGGAAATATTTGCTGCGAAGTGTCTACAATTTCAACGGCCTAAATAGAATGAGAGGTAAATACGTCATCACCCGTAGACCCAGCTTCAAAATAAGACCATGGGCATGGTACAAAAGCCACGACTTATTTGAAGCTTTCAAGCAATTCGCCTTTGTCAGTAACCCCGCCTGTGACAGTACCAGTTTTTACCACGATCTGGTGGATGTCACAAGACAAGCTCTACAGTACAGAGCGGAACAATTATATCTGAATCTAATTGTAGATCGAATCTCAAACTCGTGGGTATTTAATGCTTCAATAAACCAATTTATCGACGTAATGTCAGATATGGAGAGTATACTAGCTACTCATGATGATTTTACAGCAGTTAATTGGCTAGCTAATGCGAGAAGCTTTTCACATAATGCCGAAGAAACTTACTTTTACGAATTGAATGCTCGAAACCAAATAACACTGTGGGGGCCTAACGGGGAAATAACAGACTATGCTTGCAAGCAATGGGCAGAGGTGTTCCATTTTTACTATATCCCGAGATGGACCATGTTTCTAAGAGCAGCACTTGAAACTAAGAACAGAAATGAAGTATTCGATGAGAAGGGAACACAAAAGATTGTCAGGTACGCCGTGGAAGAGAAATTTCAATCTGTTGTCATTGAACCATTACCTAAACAGGACCCGAGGGAGTTAGCGTTGTCTTTGTATGAGAAATGGGCTAATGTACCGGGTCTTGATGACTTACCTTTGACCATCATGAAGCATGATCCTGAGAAGAGAACGACATTAGCTGACACGGCGGATGCAGACGAAGAAACACCATATCAACCAACTGTAGTGATGTGGCATCAAACAACGCCTACAGATTAAAATTAATTTTAGCATTGTAAACTCCGTATTAAAAATTGTAGGCTATCCAAACTTATTTTGTAATGATAAAGTTATTTTGTATAAGGAAGCTATCTTTTATTAAATATCAAATATACTCCGTAGTTTTACTGTTGTTGTAATAAACATTTATTTCTAACTTTTGCAAGAGATTTTGTTCGCTTTTTGGAACGTATACAGTAGGTAGTCTAAAATGTCACATCCTGGTGCTCTATTTCTATGCTCAAAATCACTGTCAGCGGTAAAAATTACATACTAAAAACGATTACTATTCTAAATCAAAATACGAACGATATCAATGTTACAAAAGTGTTACTATAAAGAGCAGTGAAATGTGCAATAAAATCATTTCGCGCGGTTTCACCCGCTTAGTTCCCGTTCCCGTGGGAATAGGGGAATAAAATATAGATTACTAGCGACCCGCCGCGCACGGGTGCAATACTTATACTAAAACCTTCCTCTTGAATCACTCTATCTATTAAAAAAAACCGCGTCAAAATCCGTTGCGTAGTTTTAAAGATTTAAGCATACATAGGGACATAAGGACATAAGGACCTAAGGATATAGGGACAGAGAAAGCGACTTTGCTTTATACTATGTAGTGATGTTACTCACTGATAATGTAGCTTTCCAGTGATAAAGAATTTTCAAAATCGGTCCAGTAGTTTTTGAGTTTATTCGTTACAAAAATACAAATCTTTCCTCTTTATAATACTTATTAGTGTAGACTCAGGGTAATTATTTCTCCTAATCCTATAATGTAAACCTACACTAATATTACAAAGGAGAAAGGTTTTTTCTGTATGTTTGTAATAGCTCCAAAACTTCTGGAATTATTATAAAATTCTTTTACCAATAAAAACATTACTTGATAAGAGTAACATAAGCTATAATTTTCTCACGGGAACGAGACTCACATGGTTGAAATGTCGGGGAGCAGCTAGTAATAAAATAAACTAACATTTTACTTCGTTCACCCTAAATTTTTAAGCCCTAGAGAAAAGTTTTTTTTATTATTATATTTTAAAGAGGTAAGTGCTCCTTTTTTACAAAACAGCAAAATGGACGAAAAACATCTGGATGAGTAACTGCGATCATCTTTTGAATGTCGTGACTTACATCTTACAAATTCCAGGGGCGGAGACGAATGGCAACCACTTCGCGGCCGGGGATGACCATTACTCATCGCTGAATTTTTTATGCATTACCTTTTTATGTTTGTTTTATTTTTTATTTTTATGGGACAGGATTTTAACGGCGTTGGATGTTCGAATTTTGAAAATGAAGCTATTTATTTATTTATTTATTTATTTTCTTCAACATATTATTGTTATATGCAAGGAGATTTTAAGTCTATATTTCATTTTTGGACCCTAATAGTGACAGATGGTTAGCCTGTCGTCGGACTGCGGTGCTGTTAAGGGTTACATGCATCAAAAATAATTATGGGGCCTGCGGATTTCCTCACGATGTTTTCATTCAATATCAAGCTATGATGGTAGGTATACCGTTTTTAAAAAAATTATTAAGTGTAGAACTCGAGTTTCATGAGAAGCAGGCTCAGTTCTACAACTCCTTACTATTTTTTACCTGATTACAGTAGTAATCCAAAGGGAAGCATATATGTGTGAGGCGTATGTGTATTTGTCTATATCATAAAGTTATAATAAATTAAAAAAAACTCACGCCCTTTTATCCCACCAGAATATTCTTTGGATCCCTAAATGTGCTTATCATGTTTGGGGATAAGGGTGAGCCCATCGCCGGACCGGGTCTTTTACACATGTCTCAGAATTAATTCTGGGATCTGCTATGCAATAATAAAAAAAGTGAGTTCTTTTTTCTCTTGATATGTTAATATTTTCTATTTCTCTTTCAAATTTGAACCTACCCTTACAATCTTTTCACTTAATTTAAATTGACTGAATTAGGTACAGATAAAAAATGTCCTCCAAAGAGGAACCATGTGGGACAGTGCCCAGAAAACTAGCCGCATTCCCTCTCTGGATAGCTAGGCTGATCCTTTGACAAAGATAGCTGCCAGCCACCTGAAGACTCGGCCATACGCACGGAAAGCTACATACAGACTATAGGTACGTAGTATATTAAGTTTATTACGTATACTCTACCGTAGCGCCTAAAACATTATCCGATTTTGACCAAGGTCCGGGTCCCGGGTGGCTGGGACATTTTTAAGCAGTCGGGTTTTCGTGTCACTTATGGAAACTCACATATGAAACTGAACTTTGAACCAACAACTGCGACGTCACATAATGGCTACTATATGATAGAAAGCCTCTTTGCAGATGTTTTATAATAATTATTCATTTATTTGGCAACCAAATACAGCAGAACAATGTACAAAAACAATAGTGTTACATGGTAAGAGCAAAGGACCTCTGACTAGGCACGGAGCCTGTATCCTATCGCAGAGGCCGCAGCTCTTTTTAATCTCATGTCTTACTAATAAATATCGTTTACAATAATAATTATTATTAATAGCCTTACATAGCGTCGAGTCGGTTAATCCCATGCATGTTGGTCTACTAAGTAGTCTGTAATTTTATAGTAACCTTTTTTATGTAATTTTTGCTTAACTATTAAGTATTTTAAATTTGTCAAGAGGCAAATTTTGTAATTCAATGGGAATCTTATTGTAAAAGCGTATACATTGACCCTTAAAGGATTTGGTAACTTGAGATAATCGACTAACATAAGCAGCCAGTTCATTCTTATTTCTAGTGTTTATACAATGTCTGTCACAATTTTTTTTGTAAAGTGATATATTCTTTTTAACATACAATACGTTTTCGTAAATATACTGGTACAGTCAAGAGCACGTTAAGCTTGACACTTTGGACTTTGACCCGTCCCTGTATTCTATGGCGCGCAGTATAAATCAGAGCTCAGCTTAAACTGGTAGTGTCAAGCTTGACTTGCTCTTGACTGTACAACAAGAAAATTTTAAAGCTAGTTAACAAATTTACGGAAACTTTTCGCTAACATTTCGGGAGCACTGCATCATATATAATTTATTTCTTTCTTTCTTTTAGTGTAATAAAGACAGCCATTGCAGTGAAGTGGATTCCATAATATCTAGGAACGCTGCAAATTAACAAGTAACTGATGCCCGTATCGCGTGCGGTCTAGATTGTTAGCTAGGTTTAGGACCTAGATTTAGATGTTATCAGGTACTTCGCTAGATAATAGGATTAGTTTACGCGTCTATCTAATCAGCCCTTTATTTTCTTGTAAACTCGATTATTAGTTCTATTAACAACCTAAGTGTACCAAAATCGCAAAAATAAAATCCGAGATTAAAGGAAAAGTTTCCTAATAATAAAATGGTGCAATAAAATAAAATAAAGCTCCTCCATGAAAAAGGTTTACATACATACATATGCTCACGCCTTTTTCCCGAAGGGGTAGGCAGAGACCACAGCCCACCACCTGCTACGATCCTGGCATACCTCACGCGCCTCATCCATATCCATCAATCGGTTCATACAAGCTCGTCGGTTTCGGATACAAAAAAATAATCGATTACATATGTTAACTCTTATTCCCGAGGGTATAGGCAGAGCTATAGCATTTCTGGAAATACTCTTATTTTAACAACCCGTAACGTGACGGATGAAGAATTGTCCCTGCGTGCTGTTACACATGCCTCGAAACCAAATAATATGATAGAGATTGCATATCAGCTTTGTTCTAAGTTGGTTCCTAAAACAGACGGAATTTGAGGGTCCGCTAAAGACGTTTTCGTGTACATAGGTGTTTTAGTGTTTTTAATATACGGAATCTGATTCCGGAACATAACTCAAATCTCACAATATATTATGGACCGTTGTTTGAATATTTAAATCAGATTTTATTAGAAGCTTTTTTCTGCAAACTCAACGGACTCGCCAATGTTTCATAGCAATCAATAGCTTAGGAGCGTGTTCGGGATAACAAAAACATACAAAAAACTCATTTTTAATAAATAGATTGAATATAGATTTTTACTTAAAAAACCGCAAATAATATAGACATACAGAGCCACGAAATTTCGTCTACCACCATCACACTGTCCAAATTTTTATTGTTTTTGTTTGTTGAGCATAAAACCGTTGTTGTTGGCTTTGAGGCCAGTGATGCGAGAGTGATGTCTGTCGGTTGCAACGCATATTGATTTTTTAAATGTGAAAACAACTTTTTGGTGGCTGGGATGACTAATCAAAGTTCGATGATTACTCTGAAGTGCTGACTACTCTGTGTGAGTATATATGTTTATTTGTCACTGAGCTTCAAATTATGTTATTATTTAATAGATCATTCGTGAGGCAGAGGTTTCCATTTCTGGAACTACCCACTTTTCACGAGATCTTCTTGTCTTTGGACCTCTAAACGTGATAGGTGCTTCGGAGATAATTAAAAGGCGTGAGTTTTTTTTATTCATTCGTGAGGCTCTATTTCGAATCTTGTCGAGGGCACGCGTCCCAATGAGTTTTTGAAAAAGTTATGTAGGTACTTATTTATCACTAGCTTAAGGGTGAAGGAAAATATTGTAGGGAAAGCCGCAGGTCTCAGAATTCATTCTGAGACATGTGTAAAAGCACCCCGGTTTTGCGATGGACTACATGGTCCATCTTAAGGGTCCAAAAAATATAGGGACTGGTGAAACGTAGGTATTTCCAGAAATGGAATACCCCTGCCTACCCCGTCTGGGATAAAAGGCGACAGTTTTCTTTTAGCTTTTGGGTGAAAATGTAACCATCATCCATCCATCCTTAGTAACTTTTGCGAATACATAGTACGATTGTTGATTTTTAACCCCAACGAAAAACATGTCATGTCAAGGGTACCTACATGTCTATATTATTATGTGTATCTGTATGTCTGTCTGTTCGCTCGTAGCTCCCAAACAGCTAAACCGATTTTGATTTAGTTTTTTTTTTGTTTGATAGGTGACTTAATCGAGAGTGTTCTTAACCAGGGTTTAAAAAAATCTGTCCAGCCGTTAGTTTTGTATGTATTTTTTGTGTCGGAAGATTTATACATTTAAGATTAATCTTATTGCCTTCGCAAATACTATCGTATAAACCAAGCCATTCACCTAAATCAAACCTAAAGTTGTAAATGTAGACCATTAGGTCATTGACAGGTGCAGGCCAAGTGTAGCCGAAGCGGAAGTGACGTCACGATGCACTCCGCCGCCGGAAAGGGGCTAAAAGCCTTCGCCTGCATTCGTCTACTCGTCTAATGGGAGATCAATATATTGAGTTTATGAAAGTTCCTCTGGGATGGCATATTATTATTAAATACACATTCAATAAAAAAAATATTCGGGCCTGTTACCTCAGTTGGTAGTGACGGTCACTACCAACTGAGCCAGTCTTTTGAGTCGGAGGTCGCGTGTTCGATCCCCACTCGGGGGCAACATTTGTGTGCATGAGCATGTCTGTTGGCTTCGTGTCTGGTCATTTAATATTTATTTAAGTAAGTTCATCAGTTGTTTAGTTAACTAAATAACCGTGTGTGAATTGTGTCCCATGATTTATTATTATTATTATAAACTAGCGTTAGAAAAATGGAATAAATTTTAATTAATTACATAATAAAGTAAACTTATAGTAAAACTTAAACTATTCTAACAATTAAGTCTTTTTACGAAGTTTATTGTTGGTGTTTAATGATCCAAAATATACCTACTGGTGAAGCTAAATTTCCTGCAATGAATACCTCTACCGACCCTCTCGGGGATAAAGTTGTAAGCATTTTTCAATTTAGTTTCCGCAATAAGTCACATCTATAAAAGATTGTTCTATTTTCCTGGACTCCCTGTATCTGTCGTCGTCTAAACCAGGCTTTAGTCTTGAGAAACGCCTCGGGGGCACCAATTACAAGCGGGAACCCTACCTCTTTACTCAGATGTTTTTCGCCTATTTGTACCACTGTGCGAAGAGTTGAGTATTTATAGAACAGCTCCTACGATCACAATATAAAACCAGATTCACAAAAATGCTCACTCGGACACCTCGGCCTCTCCTGACTCGCGTACCTGCAGCTCTCAACGGCATCATCCGCAAGGCTCTTGCTATCAAGCCTGCAACACTAACATTATTTCCATTTCTGGAAGAACCTACTTCACTTCACTTCGCTTATATTTTACAAAGGTAAGCGTATATATTTTTCTGACTAGACGCACAGCACATAATTTTCCTTAGTAAATATACTGCTGCATTGTTGTTTGTTACCCGTCAGACTACCAGCATTATTACTATGGAAAATTGTGCTGCTGTTGTGGTGGCAGACTTAAACTCTAAATTTATTAGTAAACTAGCGACCCGCCCCGGCTTCGCACGGGTGCAATGATGATACTAAAACCTTCCTCTTGAATCACTCTATCTATTAAAAAAACAGCATCAAAATCCGTTGCGTAGTTTTAAAGATTTAAGCATAATAATATATAGGGACATAGGGATATAGGGACAGAGAAAGCGACTTTGTTTTATACTAGATATGTAGTGATCAGGCGTTTGTATCAAAATGTAGACTTTTCTGGTACCTAAGAAAAACATCACCGAATAGCCCCTCTATTTCGCCATAAGTCTATGGTTGTACGGAACTCGAGGAGGGCGTGTCTGTTACTAATTGGTCCAGCTCGCCTTTGAGAAAATTTACTTTAAATTGTATCGAAGCGATTGTTATTTCGCCTCGAGATAATCCGATGTGGAAGGATTTGATACGACAATGTTTTATTACGAGTATTTTTAAAAACAGTTACCAAGTATACAACTGAATTTAAAAACTTTTTATTCAATCTAAGGGCTATTACAGAAAAATATACTAGAAGAAGGAACGCAATAAAGTCATCAAAAGTAGATACATTATTATTTTGTCAATAAAAATTAAATGAAATGAAATTATATTTAATGAAATATGACTTTGTTTATACAAAGATGAAAATAATTTCGCGATTTTGAAAATTCTTTCACGAATGGAAAGCCACATTATCACTGAGGAACAAAAGCTATATTTTATTCCCGTATTCCCACAGTAACGGGAACAGCTAGTATTATATTGTTATCATGGAACCCGCGGGAACCCATAGCATAACCGGCTACTTCTACGTTATGTCCCAACAAAAACTTACAAGTTAAAGAGTGAATATTTAATTTTCAAAAAATTATTACTTTTTGTTAAGAAAAAGTCGTTGGCATCAGTTTATTTGAAATGTGCATGTCCCAAGATGTTTGAGAGTCGTAGACTGTTTTGATAGTTAGGTACTGAACGACACTAATACCATAGTTACCAGTCGACCTACTGTATCAATAGTGTTACCTACTTTCACATAGCATAACACTATTGTCTGTACTAGCAACAAAACTAACGCTAGTCTCTACCTAATAGACAAGGTAGAAGGTAGTTGTTACCAGCAATTATAGGGTCTGATTCACGTTAAATTAGTCTGTAAATCAGAAACCAAGAAAATTGCTCTGGTTTAGTAGTTTTTCTTAAACAAACTTCCATTAACAGAGAAGGAGGTACGTAAGTTGTTAGTTACTTTTTGGCTGTTTTTATAATCTGACTGAATTTTTTAACGTCAATTTATAATATGAATTTGGAATTGCACTTAAAATGTAAAGTAGAATCATGCAAGAGAGAATATATTTATCAATAATCTCAAGCTAATAGCATCTAAATCCCATAACGATTGCCCAATGCTGTTAATAACTCATAGAAACCGTGTGTTGCACTCAAGGAACTAAAATTATGATAAATGGAAGAGTGCCATTTTGATAAGGAAGCTTGTTTGAGACACGCTTTGGAGGTAAGTCACAAATTGGGTACTACAAGCTGTTACCCGTGTCACTTACCGGATCCTTTAACATATACAAAAAATCTGATGTACCTCTACGCAGCGGGACCCTCGGCCCTAGAGAGATATGGTTGGTAAATACCTATAGTACCTTCACCCAAACTTACTGATCGTGTATTGAAATAATTTGTACCCTGATGGTTTTAGAGTAAATAAAAAAATAAGAAAGTCTCGATCCAGCGGGGCGCTCCGGAAAAACTATTGAATGCATACTTACGTACCCCAAGACCACTTTTCCAAATAACAATCCGTTGCTTCGTAATGACAAACCAACAAACACACTTGCGCATAGATATAATAATAGTAAATAGGATGATGCTGTCTAAAGTTTTTTCTTATAAAGAGATGACCAATAAGGCCTACATCAAAATCATTTATTTCATCAAAGTTGAGAAGAGGATGAACAGTTATGGCGGCTGTAAAGTTAACTTTGCCGCGTTACAAGGTGTCAACAGAACGTGACATGCGCAAGCGGCGCTTGCAGCTAACTTCACAAGCACCACAAAGTATGTATAGTTTTAACTTGGCAGCTCTGAAGTTGCGCAAATGGCTGCGCAGTATCATTTTTTAACGACCATTTGGCGGTACCAGGGGTTTACCCAGTCGAAGCCTATGTTTAGTGAAGCCAAGTTAAATCTGCTGTACCTACTATATGCATCGCACTAAACAATGACAGAATTCAAAAAATATATTGCTTCAAATGTTTTGATCGAAGGTAGCAAGAGACATTGGTCTCTTGAGGCCTAGCCATTGTGGAATAGCCTATTGAGGCTATTCCACAATAGCCCAGTTCTGTGGTGCTAACAATAAAGCCTGGAACCCAATCTAAACTTTGGCTGCAGTGTGACGGCGCTCTTATGGGGCTATATGGTAATATTCCGTAACAATGTGTATGCAGCATTTTGTGTAACTTCAGTTATAACTTTTAGCTTGCATTATCCTGTTTGTGGTTTCTTGGTGACTGGTTTATAAGTAATTTAGTTTGTTTCTTGTTTGTTTGTATAGAAATAAATATACGCTCACGATTTATTCCCGAGGGGATTGGCAGAGGTACTCCAGATCTTCAAGTACCTTGTTTCAAACAATATGATGCTGTTTGAGCCTGCCTGCTTCACACGATAAAAATCAGTGGGCTCGGGTTCGAATTCTGGCATGTACATACCAATGAGTTTTTCAAAACTTACGCACATATTTATTTATCACTAGCTCGACGGTGAAGGAAAACATCCTGAGGTAACCCGCTCGTCCCAGAATTAATTCTGAGACATGTGTAAAGAGACCCGTTCCGGTGATGGGGTCACCACCTATCACGTTTAGGCGTCGGATATTCTCGTGAAAAGTGGGTATAAAAGGCGTGAGATTATTATTATTATTTATTATAGTGCGTCAAAAAATCTGAGTTTCGTATTATTATCATTGACGGCTGTTTGTTTTCCTATCAAAATAAAATAAAATAAAATAAAGTAAATAAAATTATTTTAAATAAAAATATAGGGAAATAAAGTAGTGGAATTACTTTCTTTCAACATTAGTTTGTGGAGTGTTATTGCCGTAATGCTACAAACTTTTTTTTTTGCCAGCAATAACTGGATGTAACCAGTTTGGTTTGGTTGAAAGTAGTTATACTATAGTACATATAATTGGAAAACACTAGACTAGAACTATTTGTAGTTTATTACGGCTAAATAATTGGCAAGCATATTTATCCATTCACAAGTCAAAGTCCAAAGTTTGTATTCAATGTAGGGGCTTATAAGTCCTCTTATTGAAAGTCATTGCGACTTCACCGCTTCGGTATGTATAGTGGAGGAGAAGAAGCGGGGCAAGAAACTCATCAACACATTATTCTTTTAGACAATCAATAAACAAGTTGGCTACACTAGATGTAGCCAAATTCTGAATGGCTAAATATAGACTGGAACTCCTGATAGCAAACTTCTTGTAGCGACACTACATACTTAGAACACGCCAACAGACGGCCGAGTTCTAAACCGCGCTATCGGAGTTTTCTAATGAGTTAGTATAAGTACAACTGTCCAACATCAACCGTTGGACCGCGGTCCCCAGGCACAATCACCTCGCCTGTCGGAAGACCTTCCCTTTTCACGATGGAGGAGCATCCCACGTCCTCTCCTCCATATTCTTAACGACTAAATATTAGGCTTTAATTATTTGTGGCTATTTTAGAAGTTTACTTTTATAAACAAACTAGCGACCTGCCCCGGCTTCGCACGGATGCAATGATAATACTAAAACCTTCCTCTTGAATCACTCTATCTATTAAAAAAAACCGCATCAAAATCCGTTGCGTAGTTTTAAAGATTTAAGCATACATAGGGACATAAGGACATAGGGATATAGGGACAGAGAAAGCGACTTTGTTTTATACTATGTAGTGATAGTGATAACACTCTGTTCCTTTTCCAGGTAGTGGTCAAGTTTTATGTATAACAGGACATATTTTAATCATAGATCATAAAGCACTCACAACATTGTTCATAGTAGCCTTCATTTTGTAAACTAGACAGACCTGTCACAGCCTTATTTTTAATCCAACACAACAGTCCGCTAAACTAGTCAATTCACAAAGCTATGCATTTCAAAATACACGCACTGGTGACGAGTAGGGTTGTCAGAAAGTTTTTATATTCTTTCTAACGTTAACTAAAGCTACTTTCAATGACATCATCAGATGGAAACGGCATTAAAATTCCTTCTGACTTTTTTGAGTTTAGCCTATACAGACAGAGAGGATCCGACAAAAACGCTTCAAAGGATTTACGACCTGGGGGGCAATTCAAAGTCAAAGTCAAATGCAATTATTTTCAGTAGGTATTGAATATACACTTAGAAAAGTCAATGGTTTATAATAACAAGGCACTCTAAACTCGTCCATGAAGATTGGTTAAATGCAAAATGTAAAATTCCACTAAATGTCAACGGTTACAGTTGGATGACAATGACATGTCAAGAGTCAGTCGATGGTGTCATTTACTCTGAAAAGTGTCAAAATAACACCATTGACTAACCATTGAGATGTCATTGTCATCCAACTATAACCCTTGACATTTAGTGGAATTAGCCCCCTGTTCTCATACTTAACAAATAAAAAAAATCATTAATGATTTTCTTGTCGAGCCTTTTTGGAGTACTTCACCGTGACACGAGATTTTTATGTATTAGATTGTAGGGAAATAGAGATAGAGAGAAATGTCATATTCTTATATAAAAAACTAGCAGCACCCCGCATTTTCACCCATAGTTCCCGTTCCCCTGGGAATACGGGGATAAGATATAGCCTATGTATTATTCTGATGTATAAGCTATATAACTGTAAAGTTTTATTAAAATCCGTTCACTAGTTGTTGCATGAAAGAGGAACAAACATCCATACATCCATGCATACAAACTTTCGCGTTTATGATATTAGTAGGATATAAAATATTGATACTATATCAATAAAATAAAATAAAAACTCACGCCATAATAATATATCCCCGACGGGGTAGACAGAGGTATTTACATTTCATGATATACCCACTCATATACCCATATTCTTTGGACCCCTAAACGTGACAAGTGGTGAGCCCATCGCCGGATCGGGTCTGTTTACACATGTCTCAGAATTAGTTCTGGGACCTGCGGGTTTCCTCGCGATATTTTTCTTCACCGTCAATTGACTAACTATATTATTCTTATTAGTAAACTTAAAAGATTGGTTTTGAATGTCAAATCATAGACCACATCTACCTCAGATTATAATTAAAGTGCGAAAAACTCATTGGTGCAACCCTAATTCCATCCTGAAGCACTATTCACACCGCTCCGATTTACGCATCAATAATTTGAATCCGTTGTCAGTATTAAAGCCGTGTGTCGAATGGCGCAATTTAATTCTAGCGTATTTATTGCGTACGAAATATTGCGAGCAATTAACGTATCGTAATGTGTAATGAGAGCTTGTGAACGAGATTGTTTATTGGTCACTAGTGGACGCCCGCGGCTATGCTCATGTTCAAATGCTAATTCGTTTATTGAACTAAGTAGTAGAATCGAATCATATATATAATCATATATAAATCACATCTTGTATACTGTACGCTATTTTTTAATAGATAGAATAAAAATAGGAAACATCAATCCTAATGGGTTGTATCTATAATAGCAAAGAAGTGTCAGATTTATCTTACTACCTGATAAAATAATTGTCGATGGAATTTGGAGTGTGTGACAGTAAAACCATACCGGTTTATATTACAGAATTAATTCTGAGACATGTGTAAATAGACCCGGTCCGGCGATGGGCTCACCACCTATCACGTTTAGGGGTCCAATGTATCTCGTGAAATGTGGGTATATCCAGTAATGGAATACCTCTGCCTACCCCCTCGGGGATGAAAGGCGTGAGATTATTATTATTTATTATTATTATTATTATTTATATTACACTCTTTGGTGTAGATACCTTTTGTTTTGATAACTTTATAAAGAAATAAAATATAGTTAATCATTAGCGGCCCACGAGCGCGAAGGACAATAGGTAATCCTATTGTGTCTGATAATTGTGAGTTGACGAGCTACATAGATATTGAAATATGTAGGAAATATTAGGCGTCAATAGTGATGTATTTTCTGTGTAAGATATTTGCGTTTGTTGTGTAATGTACTTTGATATTTTTTGCCTCCGGTTACCTCACTCTTGCTTTACGCTGGTTTTCTGTAAGTCCTCACCGACAATAGAACCCGGGTCTCAGATAGGGCTATCACTACACACAATGAAGTTACAAAACCTTTGCCGTCCAAAGAAAACATTATCAAGTAAGTGTATTACGTGTCCGTTAAGTAAGGGTCAGAGCCCTTAACCATTACAACTAAACTTAACTAAGTTAAGGCGCACTTAGCTCCCATCGGACGACGTCAAGTGCAGTTTCGCGGTCGGCGCTGATGTCTTTAATGTTGGACTGTGTTGGAATATGTTGTAATTATGTTGGTGTTGTGACATAGGTATGGAATAGGGTGAATAGTTGTTAGGTTGTTGTCGTTGTAGCGGTTGTATTTTTAAATCGCAATTTTTGTATTCCCGTTTTCTGTATATACGCTGTGGCATTTATAGCTATAACTGATGAACGGGTTTTAACGCCAATGTTTTTGAATAGGTATTTGCGAGATTGTTCGTTAGTTGGTTCGGTGATTCTACAATGATCGGATCTTACAGTTTGAGTAGGAATCACAGCCAATACTGTTTCAATATAACAATCGCAAACTCGAGGGTCTGATTATGAACAGCCACTATTAAATTCGGTTTCTATTTATAGGTTGTGTTTTGAAATGACCCCAATTCCTTGGCCCCAATTCTAAACATACTAGGTTTTTAATCTGTGTACCGATAAATTACCTATGATAAATAAAAATAACATTTAAAAAATATGCAGTCAGAACAAGACCTGCGAAACAAAAGAACGTTTTTATATCCAAGTATCAAACTACAGTTCAAAAACACACGCGTTCGCGTGTACTAAGCCTTAATAAAAAATAGAGATGTTCATTCGCACAGGGGGCTAATTCCACTAAATGTCAACGGTTATAGTTGGATGACAATGATATGTCAATGGTCAGTCAATGGTGTAATTTTGGCAATTTTCAGAGCAAATAACACCATCGACTGACCATTGGCATGTCATTGTCATCCAACTGTAACCGTTGACATTTAGTGGAATTGTCCCCCAGGTCAAACAATGGCTTAAAAATGCGTAGATAACGTCAACTGCATACATTTTTATGTCTGCGCCGTCATGGCGGGTATTGTGGTGTCAGTTATTTGTTATTTTCCGTCCTTTGTAGCTTATAACGCTGCTACGATGCATCTGTGGTGTTGTTATCTGATATGCATTTGCAATTTGTATGTTTTACTTTACGCGTTATAGAAAGAAAAAACCATTTTTATTCGACAAAAATAGCAGAAATTACAGTAACACGTATAAAAACAATTTTATGCCGAAAGGGCCACAGTTGACCATAATGATACAGCCTGGGCTAAGGCGCTGATTTTCAGCTGCAGCCGAGGCCAGATGACCACAAACAAATAAACAACAATTAACATATAACTTATATAACTTATATTCAATATTATCTATTGTTAGTTTTTTTATTGTTACGTAGTGCCTGTGTTTTTATGCAATGGTGCGGTGCACGTAGCGTGCGTAGTAGATAACTAGTGCAACTTGCTTAAGTTACTACTGGCAGTCACGTCAAACAAATATTATAGTTGATTGTACTCGTATATAAATTAAGCTGAAAGTGCCTAACAACTATTTTCAATTAAATTTATTTTGTTTAATGAGTGAATAAACTTACTCAACTTATATAGGTACTTACATTAATTAAAAATATCATTTTAGAACTCCACTAAAACGTATTTCTATATTCATTTAACAATTATAACATAGAACTAAGTTGTAAATGATAAAGTAATAAAAAAAGTAATGCAATTAAAATTGTGTACTAAAAATGATGACGTCACAACTCAGTATTCAGTACATTTTCCAACATTTTCCATAGTAAATTTTCCTTTTGACTGATCATAAAAAGTAACTCATTTGACTAGGTAGTATACCCTATTGTCAATGTAGCAACCAGTTACCAATAAGAAAATAACGCCATTATTTAATCCAAAAAAGTAGTAAAAGCAGAAAATTTCCCAACAATCTCCCTGAAATAAGTATGCATACATCCATCTCCCTTAATTTATAGAGGTGGTGGCGAAGGGCAATTTTTAACGAACCCCACTGACGTGTAGTCGGTGAAATATGCGGCATACACCGAGGAAATTGAATGCAGTGTAACTTTAACTGGCCTTTAAAATTTACGTTAATATAATCAAAGTTTAAAAAAAAGTAAATAGAAAGAAAAAAATATATAAGTTAGAACCCTAAAGAGTAAAAAACCGACTTCAACTTAAATTGTTTTTAAGCTATTGCATAGCTTCTATCGCGGGCCTTGAGCGCGGGGACCGAATCCAGAAATTCCGTAACGAAAAAACCTCACGCTCCCCACTCCGACGGGCACGGAGGTCCGAGTCCGAGTCCGAGTCCGAGTCCGAGTCCGAGTCCGAGTCCGAGTCCGAGTCCGAGTCCAAATATTTTTTGGCTTCCCCTCTAAGTGCTTACCAAAATTTTATTAAGCAGTAGCAGCTCATTGCAGCTCAAAAATAATTACAGCCATCCAGAATGACATAAAATGCTGATAGGTTTTGTAATGTTTGCTGGCCATGAGTTGCTGACCAATTAGCTATTTCTGCTTACATTATATTTTTCTGCTTACAAAAATACGAATACTCTGCTAACCATTTAAATAACACCCGTGTGGCTTGAAGGCCGTGCATTGTCTAACGTCGTTTCTTTTCGGCAGTCTTGTTGATAAAAAATGCTATGCAATAGCTTTACCGCGGCAGTCCCCGAGTGCCACACGTCTTTTTTCATGGATGCCATTGACAGTACTGGAAATTAAAATGGGACCAATCTGGAAGTACCAGCTTTCAAATAAAAAATCATCCAAATCGGTTCACTCAATCGAAAGTTCAGAGGTAACAAACATAAAAAAAAATACAGACAAATTGATAACCTCCTCCTTTTTGAAGTTGGTTAAAAATACAAGCCGACTTCAACGAATAGCACTAAAAAGTCAACATCCATTACCTTCTGTTACTAAACCAATAGCGAGTGAGTTGATGTCCATTGAGTAGTCTGTTCTCCACTGAAGTTTATCATCAGATTTTCACAAAACTTATACCTGGTAAATAAAAAAGGTAATTCAAAAAAAATTCAAGAAATTCTTCAAATAATATTTTATATTTCGTTAACGGAATATTTCCATACAATACTCTATGCTGGGTATAGAAATAATCGCATTAGAGTAAGTGGGACGGGGGCCAGTCAAAAAGCGTTCAATACGGGTGTTTCATTTCCGGCTACTGACGGATATTATGGAAATGCGCGGTGATATCACACCGGCGACATATCGAGCTATTTTTACAAACGCTACTATGTCGCAAGTCGAAGCGACACAAGTTCGGTTTTGCAACGCATTATTGCATACAATCTATAACTTCTATACTAAAATTATAAAGAGGAAAGATTTGTGTTTTTGTATGTTTCTAACGAATAAACTCAAAAACTATAGTAGATGGATTTTAAAAATTCTTTCACCGATGGAAAGCCTACTTTTCTGGGAGTAACATGGCCGCATGGGCTACATTTTATCCCTGTATTCCCATGGGAATGGAACTTACGTGGATGAATGGCGCGGAACAGCTAGTATTATGTTAAAAGTAGCGGCTTCAGCGTCATTTTAAATCAGTCATGTGGCAATAGGTTCGTTCAATGTACCAAAAATAAAGTATGCTATATATATAAATAGCTAGAATTTTGTGTTTGTTTGTTTGTATCTTGAGAGTTAAATCGGAAGCTATGGAACCTATTTAAAAAATTCTTAGACTACCTGTTAGAAATCTAGATTTCATCTGCCTAAATGCTATATTTATTATGATAAAAATTGGTTTTCAGTTTAAAATATCAATATTAATATATTAAGCCAGGAAAAATACGCCTCTGGATGCAAACGGAAGCAAAACGAGGGCTTATCTAGTAATTCATTACACAAAACCTAAAAACCTTAAAAATAATAATACAATAAAAAAAACTGAATCAATATTGTAAACTAAAAAATATATGAAAACTATATTCTACTGTATTCTAAAAATAATGACATCAAAATCTAATACTCACCACCTACATTTTCTATAGTAAATTTGGTTTTGACTTAAGATAAAGAAAACTGATTTGTGACTTTTTTAGGTGGTCCCTAAATAAAAAACTATTTTCTTCTAAAAACCGTTTAGAACCACTAACAACAATAAACAGGTCCCTAAAAGTATTTACGAAAACCCCCGCATTTCATTTCCTGAGGCGCTCGTGGCGAGTCCGTGGTTCCGTAGCATTATCGGGCAGATAAATATTTTGCGGGGCTACTCCATAAATAACCAGTAATGGATTCCCATTCCGAACGGCTTTAGAGACTTCTTTTAGATTGATATACTGGGTGGACTGGATGGATTGTAAGCATTATATAAGGTCATTTTAAATGAAGTGCTAATATTTTGAGGGTAGAACAAATAAGTAAGAGAAATAGAATTAACACATGCAGGGAAAAAAAGTTAGATTTTTTCTTGTTTTTTAATACAAAAAAAAATATTACTTTGTAAACATGCTTTGAAAAAAACTGACCGCACTAAAACGCCACTGTCGACTTTATTTATTTGTTTTGATATTTTTTCGCAATTTTTGATTGGGTAGTGTGCGTGTCGGTATTGTATATTACAGCTTTTTTTGTTACTTTGTTTCTATATTTTTTGTAATAATCGATGTTATCTGGTGAAGTCACGTATGAAAAATCTAAATTAGGTAGGTAGAGTAGAACAGCAGCGATAGCCTTACGGTTAAAGAGCTCGCTATACAGGATGATAATCAGTGCGGCTCGGATTCAAATCCTGGCATGTATCAATGAGTTTTACAAAAACTTACGTAATGGTAGTAAAAGATAAGATGTAAGTTTTTATTGCGATATAGTGGTTTGTTTATTTTTAGAAGGTAACTAGCGACCCGCCCCGGCTTGGCACGGGTGCAATGCTGAATTTTCTTTGCTATAAACCTTGCGGAGCCCTAGACCTTTCCAACAAATGCAAAACCATGGAAATCGGTTCGTCAGTTCTGAAGTTAAATCGTCAGGAAGGAAAACCCGACTTATTTTTATATAGTAGATCTAGAATCAATTGGATTGGAGTGATCCAATTCAGAAAGTTATATCACTGATCAAATGCCCTAACGATGAAGACAGTCTCATTGGCCGAGAGAAACGGGGAAGCAAGTAATATATGAAATTGACTTACAGCCTCAACCGCTACACCTAGTAGCTAGCTAGCAGCTAGCAGAATATACCCACGTTCGAAATTCCCACGGAAATAGGAAAAAAGCGATTTACACAGGCTACGTCGCTGGACAAGAGCTAATTTTTTTAAATATTATTAATCAAAACCATTTCAAACATGTCCATTCCGATATTGAAGAATTTTCGTTCAGATATGAGCTGATTTTCTTTCCGTTGGCCATTGTTATTAAAATGTGATGCCATCTGACATATCATTGAATATGGAGAACCATTTTACAATGTTGATTTAAAGCAGAATTCTGCCTTAAGATATCGTTTTATTGAGTTTGGAATACGATTTCAATGTTTAACAAATGGCTTTCTATCATCGTATTGCTATCTAGTATAAAATAATGATAAATGTCAATCCCATTCATGCTCCAGAAAGATACATTATTAGATTAGTAACGTATATTTCAATAATTTAATAAAACAATCAAGTATAATAAAAGTGGACGGACGAACTACAAACTTTCTCAACCTGTTTTCCACACTTTTAACGATCATAAAATAAAATGGAAAATATATTCATATATATGCATTTACTGGCAACAAACACACACAGACGGGTTAACAGCCTAATATAAAAAATATATGTAAAACACACAAGGCCTACCATTCTTACCTTTCGCGGAGGAAACTTTCCATCCAGTTCCAGGAACCTATTTGCCCCACTCTGATTTTCTAGATACAATCGTTTCCGAAATTTGTAATGAACGAGTACGTGACTGAATCAGGAATATGCCTACTTTTATCTAGATATAAAGCAGCCTACTGTGTCACTTTCCGGTCCTCCAACTATTTCTATGCATAAAACCAATTTAATCCCTTTTGTCTGAAAGAATGACAGACCAAAACAAACACGCTATCGCATTTTAAAGTAATTACTACAATATTCATTATATCTCTACATAGTCTGTATAAAATAGTTGCTTCTCGCCGTCTGTAAGCTCTACGCAACGAATTTTAATACGGTTTCGATCAATAGACAGACATTCAAGAAGAAGGTTTATGTGTATAATACATGCATATATAATAGATAAAATCCGAAAATTTCAATGTTTTTTATTGTGATGCCGTAAAAACCATGTTTTGTGGTCTGAAACTTTCTACTTACCTAATGTACAAGTTAGTAACAACTCTTTATTCTACACCAATGGCAAACTGAGTACATAGTCTAGGCAATAAAGGTAGTGGACCCCAACATTAATTCCTCAGTCGATGAAACTTTGCAGGATTGTAGTATAGTATGAGACAATACTTGCATAAAAAAATCCAAAAAAAAAACCTAACCGAAGTTAGGTTTTTATACTAAAAAAAAAATTTTTTTTTGTTGATAATTTGATAATTTATAAAAATAATGTAGCCAGAAGGTTTTTATTTTGGATTTTCCTATTGTAAGTCCACAGCGACCATTAAATGACATTCCAGTTAAAAAAATGGACTGAGCAATTTTCTCGAGCAAGGTACATATACGTCTGAGTTTTGTTGTTTCTACCAGGAGATTTTTTTGGATATTTCGCATATAGCTTTCTTAACACACATGAATATTGCTGGAGAAGAAAATTTAGACTGAGCATTTTTCCCAACAAAGATATCAAATAAATAAGTATTTCAGTAAAAATACCTAACTTCGGTTAGGTTTTTTTTTTGATTTTTTTATGCAAGTATTGTCTCATACTATACTACAATCCTGCAAAGTTTCATCGACTGAGGAATTAATGTTGGGGTCTTCATACAAAAATCCGCTTCATTGCCTAGACTAACAATAATCACTTTGAGTTGGTTCTACGCATACACTCAAAGGTTTCCGACGCATACGACCAATTTACTAACTCAACAATATCTACAACATGTCTCATATCATTAAAACTTGTGCTCAAATGGAAATCTAATCCGGACAATCCATTAATCAGTCAACTGGAGCAGCGCTCGTCTAAATCATTTATAAAGACGTCCCCGACTCGGGCGGAATTTTTCTTGTCTTAAGTAAATAAAAATCCAATCAGGGGTAAATCCAATTTTCATTCCGTCGCCTGTCGGATTCGCTAGGGATTCTGCTGTGCTCATTTTTTTTAACTTTTTCCATTTTCTCACTATTCCGTGCCGTTGTACAGTCTGGGTATTTGATTTTGTAAATTTAGATCTGACGCTTACTTAAACTTTTGTGGATAACCCTATGAAACAAGTTACAGGAAAAATTACTAGTAAAACCTCTTCATCAGATCAACTACGTGATCTAGCCTATTATTGAAATGTCTCAACTCTGCCACAGCTATTTAGTTAAACACTAGACAGAGCTTGTGCTATGGGTATACAACCTGGGTATAAACACAGATTAATAGCCAAACAAGCATGTTGCAAACAATTGTTGGCCCTGGACAGGAATCGAACCCAACGATCTTACAATATACTTACTTACTACTGTCAGGAACACAGACCTTTAATGTGGTCAGGTACCTACTATATCTAGTTCTTTAGTGTTTCATCAATTATTGTCTCCGCCTACCCCAATGAAGGAGGCGTGAGGTTATGTATGTAATTTTACTTTCATAAATAATGACGGTAAAGTACCCATAAAGAACAACGGCAGCTTTGGTACCCACTGAAATAGACACCCACGGGGTATCACACTATGCTTATTTTATTGACTCATAACAAGTCGAAATTTTCCATATTTTTAAATTAATCTAGCAGTTGAAAATATTGAGTCAAATAAAACAAAAATATCATAGAAACACGAATCGATCGATTGGGAAATCTATTAATATCAAAGAGATTAAAATATAATATAAGGCATAGAGGGGACAAAGCGAGGATTATTTGAAGCCAAAAGTTATTCCAAGTGGAATAAGTCTAGTACAATGTCGACCGAATGACAGTTCGCGTTCATACTAACTGACATGACAAGGACATGAAGCTTGAGCTTCAAAGTTTTGTATGAAAATATTCGCAATGCCCCCTCTATGCTATTATATTTTAATGTCTTTGATTAATACAAAAACTTTTTTGTTGTTGTGGTAAAATTGAACGTCGTGTCATCACGTCAACCGTGTCATTCACTAGGGATGGCCAAGTGAAAAAATAAATTGATATTTATCGTATCGACATTTCTAAATACTATAGATAAAAATCGAGTGAAAAATATCGATATATCGTCAGTTTTTACATTATTATTTATACATATTCCCAAATTCGTAAAAAAGGACGATGAAAATAGTATTTTTTTATAAATGCTTGAGTCTAAACAAGTATTTAGTACTTAACATGAAATGAAACAGAATTGCGTTAAAAATATAATAAAATTGATACGAATTCGATACTGTAAAATAAATTTCGATATATCGCCATTAAAAATATCGACGATATATATAATATTGTGATAATTATGTATTTGAAAAAATATCGATATTTTAATATAGGTATCGATATTTTTTGCCCAAGCCATCATTAACTGCCACTATGTGGCATAGAGTAACTTATATGGCATGTGGTAGGCAGTGCTATTTTCTAACAAAGAGGTTGTAAGAAAATCATTTTCTTTCCTAGAGAAACTTTTTCTTTACACTTCTTTGGTACCTAAAATCTCATAATAACCTACAAAATACACTAGGTAAAGAATAACTTTTAAACCTCAACTTATAAAAATGTGGTATGATTACATATTATCTTAGTCTGTCCAAGAACTATCGATTTTACACGGTTTCGCCGTGGGCAGGTGTAAGTAGGGTACCCAAAACACATGGACTTTTGCCAATGTTATTTGTCACTATATTCGACTAATCTTTACGCAAATATAGGTATGAAGAAAAACATTATTTTTATGGAGAATGAAACTTTTTCTTTAAACGTCTTTGTATTTACGTTTTCTCTGTTTATATAGAATACATCCTCGTGTGCGAGGAAAGACCCTTAGCTCAGCAGTGGGCTGTTACGGGTTGATGATGATGATGTTAGAATAGCATTGGTGAATATCAGATTATTTTAGTTGAGTGCCAATTACTTACTTCAAAGGCTAGGTTGGAGAATACACCAAAGGTTAGTTTAACATGTTTAAAACACACATTTGTCGGGTTCAGACGACCGCACAAGTTTCCCGCAAATTTCAATTGAGCCCGCCGGAAGTGCATCGAAGTGTCGGCCCGCGGGACGTCCCCGACTTCCGCCCGTCGCGCGCCAAATTTAATAATTCAAACTTGTTCTGGAACGTGTTCGGTGCAAAGTTCAATAAACTGCGAAATAGTTGTACTCATTTTAAATAAATCCATTTTGTTAGTAATAGTTTCGTTCATTATATTCACGGATTTCGTGAAGTAGCTTTGAGCTTAGTTATTTGCCTGGTGCCATGAGTAATGTCTACCAATCGACTTTTTATTTCTGTACATAAGCAATCTGTAACGAAAAAAGATGGGAACGTTATCGAGTATAATTAAAAACATTTTAAAATGTCAACTTACGGATGATTGATTAAACGATGGACTGGCACTTATTAAAAAAATCATACTGACGTGTTAAGTATTTCCCAGTTTGTGAAGAATATTCACTATTGGATGAGGGAATATCCATAACATCAGCACTGGTATTAGTTACAAGAAACAAAAGACTATAAACTCTTGTAGCAATTTGAAACGAGCGATGAATTGACCATGGGTATGGTTTTCACTTCAAACGACCTTCTTAATTATTTTAATTTGCATAGCTTCTTTGACTTTACTTCACAAAAGAGTAAAGTTCCATGTTAGTGAACCAAAAAATGCTTCATCTATCGAAGCAGAAATTGTCAAAGTCTCCCCTAAAGAGCCCCGAGAGAACGCTGTATCAATATCAACAGATTAGCCGTGTTCCGCCCGAACGCCAGAATTCGCCAAAAGAGCGGAAAAATGCTAAAAGTAACGAAAATTGTTCGAAATCCAACCGAGTTTCGAAAGGAAAACTCCATGAATACATTCACCGACGCTGGCATGAATATAAAATGAATAAAAATGAATAAGAGAGCGTGGAGGCGCGGTTAATCATCGAGTTTGCATTCATTTTGCTCGGTTTTTAGATTAAAGGTGTTTTTCTGGATACTTGTGTTGGTATAGGAGCAAAACATACAAAACGAACTGTGGGGAAAGGATGGATTAAAAAAGGCAAAGTAATGAGTCAAGCCGCCTCTTTGGTGTTAGACCTAGAGTTGAAAGTTCAGTAGCGGAGATTTTGATTGCTGGCTCTCATCTTTTCAGCCAGCTAGAGTCAAATCTCTCATACAAATACTGAAACTAATTCAATACCGACTCCGTCGCTACCATATGGGCAAAACAATGCCAGTCTTAGTAATTTTGTGTATGAATTTTAATAACTTTAGCTAGGGAATATATTACACTATTACATATTATTTTAATGATTATGATAATATCTGGTATTCTGTATCTTTATCAAAGACGAAATTTTATTTGTCTTTATAGCATTATCATATATTAAGGACCCATAAGTCTATGATCCTAGATATATGACAACTACAAAAGCTCCCTTAAAATACTGTTCTTTTAATTCGAAAATAATTTAATATTATAAATATATTATTATTATTTGACGGGCCTGTTGGCTCAGTTGATAATGACCCTGCCTACTGAGTCGGAGGTCGCGGGTTCGGTCCCCGCTTGGGGCCAACATTTGTGTGCATGAACATGTCTGTTGGCTTCATGTCTAGTTGTTTAATATTTATTTAAGTATGTTTATCAGTTGGTTAGTTTCCATAGTACAGGCTTTGTCTAGTTAGGGACTAAGTAACCGTGAGTAAATTGTGTCCCACGAATTCTTAATTCTTATTACCTATATATTTCCATATAAAAGCCGATCAGCTAATATAACATTATGGACAGAGGATTTTTTTACGAATACCAATTTAACTTTTATTAAATGTTGTATGGATTATAAAAAAAAACTTGTTTTTTTTATTATGTCACCAACCCGTCACGGCCCAATAGAAAGCTTTTCTCAATACGAGAACAATCTCCCACGCGAGCCCGCCCATCGCACACTGTAAAATAGCGTTAAACTTAGTGGTCACATATCTATCAGAGTTCTTCAAGCTACCTGTACAACGGTAGCTGATCCATTGTGCAAACACACAATTGAAACCGGGATCAACAGCTTAACATGGCTTCCAAAACACGGAGATTGTAAATATACGACTTTTCTTTCATCTTAAAAGTTATGTAAAAAGATTCCGAGTCAAGATCTGAATATTTCTAATTCAAACGTTGTTTTGCTCGATCACATTCAATTGGCGTGGCATTAAATCAGAGTTCCCCCACCAAATGTATTCATGAGGTGTGCAGACATGCCGACGGGAAAATACCGGGGTTGTGTATATAGAGAAATGGATAATGAAGAACGGAAACTTGGGACTAAAAATGCTGGTAATCTTTTGTGACTGAGATCACTGTAAATAAATATAATGTCCACTAACAGCGGACTTAGTAATAGGGCCTCGGTGGCACGTTTTCTTTACGGAACCCTAAAAAAAACTAAGAACTCTATCTGGCAAGACGGATCGAGCCTCAGGCAAGACTTGAAAAATAAATATTTTCTGAAATTCCTATCGCATAATGAAATTCTTATCGGTTCCCTTGGAGCAGAAATATTATTTCTGCTCAGTATTAATGCGAAAACTGTGTATTGTGGTGTTAATGTGATGGATCGGTGTGGGAATTCAGTTTAAAGGATCGTGGCGGGTTCGAAGTTCAAAGATGATGTATTGCTTTGGCCTGCTTTGCATATTATCTGACGAAGCCGAGATTGTATTTTGTGTGTTTTGAAATTTGATTTTTCCAACCATAGATGAATAACCAATCACACAAAATCACAGAATATGATACTTTATTTTACGGTTCTATCAAAAGTGCAGTAAAATCTAAAAATTAGTACACATTTTTGAGGCGCCAAAAAGTTTAACGTTTTTTTTAGGAGTTTAATGATTGGTACACGGCCTCTAAACCAAACCTTTATTTTGTTATTTTCTTAGTTAAATTAAAGCCCAAGCACAAAAATACTGTGTCTACAACACTTTCTATATATTTTTTTCTTGTCGACATTTAAATGACAGTAGGTGTTCGACTTTTACAGAAGACTGGATGTGATTTCTTGAGATAATCCAAAAATGTTAACCCCACGTATTTTATCGAATTTTCCATTCACTACACACTTAACACTTTTAGGGACACTTATCACATCATAATAATATACTATCCTATTATCATTAGATATTTTGAATCGAAACACAAAATATCACTAAAACGAAAACTTTATAAAGATGATGGATTTATTCAAATTCCCGCCAAAAAGACGGTTGACGAAAAATTATGTAGGTACGAGGTATTGCTAGATTCGTCTTCATCTCCGAGGAAACATAAAGTACATTTTTTCTTGGCAGTAAGTAGTTTCTTTAAATATTTTCAATGATTTTTTAAATGCTATCAAGCCCATGCTTTTTTTATTTACAATGTATTCGTAGGTACCTATCCAAAAAGATTTATAGATGAGACAAATTTTTCGTTTCGCACTATTTTGTTTGCCAAAATTGCTATTGAAAGCCAGGCCTCTTAACCAAAAGAGACATAAATAATTCCAAGACCACTTTTTTCTCCATTTCGCCGGTGGATGCAATTTTACGCGGGTTGAGCGGGAATATTAAAAATTAAACTTAATAAGCACAGGGCAGCGCCGCTTTGTGCCTACGACGTAGGGTAATTTATTTTATGATCAGGTACCTATGTCTTTAGTTTGAATTTACTGTCTTTTTTGTTACTTTTACGCGTGTAATCTTTTGATAGTCTTTGCGAATTAAGTCAATCAGAGGAAGATCAGAGGGCACGTGAAGAAAAGGTTTTTTTTATTTATCTTTTAAAAAGAACTCATCATTATCAGCCATTAGTTTCATTAAGTAGATTGAGTAAAAAAGTTTTCCTAACATTTTCTTGTAATCTCTTTGGTTATTTACTTTGGTTTGATTAACATATTATGTCCTTCTCACTGTAGCACTTTTTTAAATTTAGATATAGTGAAAATCCTATCCTACTTAACTACTGAACGGACTAAACTACTGAACTTTGATTTTGGATGGATTGGATTTTGATTAAATTTTTCAGCTATAATTATAGTTTATACATCAGAATAACACATAAGCTCTATTTTATACCCGAATCCCCACTGGAATGGGACCTACGCGTTTAAGGCTATAAATTCAGCTATTATATATATTTTTTAATATTTGTGGTACTAAATTCATCCATGGCTACTAAAAACTAGAAAAAAATATCAAGGAATATTTTATTTTAAAAAAGTTCTATCCCAAAAATAACTAGCACTGGTTCATTTTTAAAACGTCCCTCACTCGAAGACAGTCGCGCACAGAAGTAGAGTGGCGATATATTTCCATTTTCAAGAGCCCTCGGAGCCGCGTGTGGGTGACTGCTAAAATTATCGCTCTTCACGACGAGTGGACCGATGTGTCAGTGGTTCCAGTTTTATTGCGGTCGAAGCCGTTGTGTTCTTGAGTGTACTGGAAAAATGCCAGGGTTGCCTGCTGTTGCCAATTTCATTTGTGATTAACAAATTAATTGCCTTCTTGTGTTTCAATACGTGATTGGGGTATTACCTGGAAAAGGCACTGAAAGGATTTTAGAAACATTACCCTTCGTTTAGTGCAGTTGGTTAAACAATGTAGATGACTCGCTTACTTACAAGGACACTTATCTATATCCGAAACACAAAACACGCTACCCTCTTTCAGAGTGAGCCTAGTATAATGTTTTCTTATAATAATATGCTGAAGTGCGAAGCGATGCAGCGATAGTAATACCGACTACTATGAAAACTAAGTATATTTACAGGTCTATAAAACTGTCTGTTTGTTACGTTTTCACGGCGAAAACGCTGAACCTGTCTCGAGGAAAGGTTTTAGCTACTTTTCATCCCAAAATGCGAAGAAAGCCACCTTCAAAAGTCTTTAGTAATCACTACATAGTATAAAACAAAGTCGCTTTCTCTGTCCCTATATCCCTATATCCCTATGTATGCTTAAATCTTTAAAAATACGCAACGGATTTTGATGCGGTTTTTTTAATACTCGTAGATAGAGTAATTAAAGAGGAAGGTTTTAGTATTAGCATTGCACCCGTGGAAAGCCGGGGCGGGTCGCTAGTTATAATATTAAACACCTTGATTTTGTGGTCTGCAGGCCTACCATCTAAGACATTTTAATAATATCCAACAGCGTAAAATGGCATTTGGTTACCATTTAACGTTTGCGATTTCAACTGGGTCGCAAAATGGCGCCGTAGCTGCTTAGAGAATAGAGATCAAAACTTTTTTTATTTTTATGATTGTCATTGCGAAATAAAGCAGCGTTAAATTAGATATCCCGGAAAGAAACTTAGGTGGTAGGTATGCTGTTCCGATTCAGACACAATAAAAATAAATAAGAATCAACTTCCCAGGAAACCTCCATTGTTTCACAAAACACTTACAACTCGATGACGTTTCAAAGGAAACATTTATCATTCCCCTCGCTTTCGGTGAAAAAAGTCTTTTATATAAATGAACGGAGACCGAATGAACGGAACGAAGAAACTGTCAGCTCACTGCACATTACCCGGGAGGACAGAGTACAGTCGTCGTCAATATCAATATTGGAAGCGCGGACATTGCCATAGAGTTAAAAGTATAGAAGTGCCATGAGTAACACAATGTGTTTTTTTTTTCATTAATCACTACGTAGTATAAAACAAAGTTGCTTCCCGTCTGTCTGTCCATATGTATACTACGTAACGGATTTTGATACTTTTTTTTTAAATAGATAGAGTGATTTAAGAGAAAGGTTTATATGTATGTGTGTATTGCACCCGTGCAAAACAGGAGCTGTTCGCTAGTTAAATATAAGCGATTCCGTAATAGTAATTGACCGTAGATATTAGCAAAATGTTTATAGATCGTTAAGCTGTGGTGTTAGTAAAACAGAAAGGTAATGATGAATGAATGAGACAGTTCTAGTAAGCGCCATATCGTTATAATTATTCCTTGTAGAACCGACTCAGTGGGTTGTCTTATTTCATTGTATTCTAATAAAATAATAGTAGGTACAGACAGCAAAATTTTAAAAAGTATTGCATATTTTCATATTTTTTAAAAACAGATAACACATCTACGTGATCTATACATATACTTATAATATAAGTATTCCATCTCTGGAAATACCCACTTTTCAAGAGAATATTCGACTCCTAAACGTGATAGGTGGTGAGCCCATTGACGGACCGGATCTGTTACACATGCCTCAGAATTTATTCGGGTCGAGAGACATGCGGGTTTCCTCACGATATGTTTTCCTTCACTGTCGAGCTAGTGATGAATATGTACGTCAGTTTTAAAAACTCATTGGTACATGCCAGGATTTGAACCCGAGCCTCACTGACTATAATAATGAGAAGCGGGGTCTTTAACCGTAAGAATATAATTGAGGACGACATGTTAACAGCAATTCAAAGAAAATAGCTATACTTCAAACAAATGAAGTGACTTTCGTTTTCACAAAAAAAAGAACGCCTTCAGTAATAAATTACGCACTTATTTATAAGTAGACAAGACGCTTTTCTCTGTAATTACACCCGAGCGTCCCCAGAGTGGTGACTCGGGCAATAAAAAAAACCATCCAAGATTTTTCATCTTGCGCCGTGTCCCGCCTAAGTTACATTTACTTATACTGTGCTTTATTCGTCTTGATACTTTTGACATAATTATTGTTTTCAACCGATTTCAAAAAAGGATGAGGTTCTCAATTCGACTGTATGTTTTTTGTATGTATGTTACGCGATTATTCCGCCAATTATAAACCGATTTTGATGATTCTTTTATGTTTGGTGCATTTAGTTGTGCTTTTTAATCTCAGATCAAGGTAGCTATTCCTAAACAAACTAGTAGGTACAGGTATATCAAACTCGATACATATAATAAAATTGTAACTGGCCGCTGGACAGCTCTGTACGTACATGCATACACATTAAAATTAATAGAAAATTATTCTTCCTTCCTTTTGTAGCAATCTTGTGAAAAGATAAACATCAATTTTATTTTCATCAAATTCCAAAGTAAACGTCCATTCAACTTCTGAGGACACTGAAAAACCACAACTCCTGTTATTGTTTATTCACTTAAGAATCCATTACCCGAAAAGTAACACTAATAAATAGGAAGAAACCGGATAAAAATACTTAGGAACCTCCAAAGGAAAATCGACTTTCAACATTCGGCACACATTCCGAAACAGCTTGAGACGCCGAACCGAGACATTTTCACATTTTAGCATGTTTTAAAGTGGGTGAGTAAGATGTCAGAATCAATTCCTAGAGCCATTTCTCAATAAAGTTGGTACTTACGACATGCACCGAGGCTTTTAAACTTCGGCGTATATTGTGAGTAGGGTTACCATACGTACAACTAAAGTATCAATGAAAAGACAAATTCCTCCTCTTAAGCCAAGAAAATAAGACACAATTGATTTCTAATTGTTTTGTCGCGCATTCAAACCGCACGGTTCTTGACTGATAAACAAACAACCCGCTAGCAACCCGCTAATATAATTGTCGGTAAAATAACCATTTATGGACAATTGTATTTTTATCAAAATAAAGGATATAATTTTTTTTTAAGTTTTTAATACACTTGAGTTTAGATTAGACATATAAATATTTAGAATAAAAAGTTACTCAACAAAATCATCACCATCAACCTATAGCACACTCTTTAGCTGTTAAGTCTTTTCTGACGTAATAATATGAAGTAAGCTAAAGATTAAGTAAGCTATCATATATTTCTTACACACGTTTGCGAATTTTATTCATAGTTTTGTGAACAAAAAATTACAAATATTATCAATCGGAGAGTAACTCAGTCCTTATTTGATTGTTACCTTTCCACGGTAACTTAAATTTTGAAAAAGGCCATTGACTATACTTTACCCAGAGAAGAGGTACTACAGACCGGCATCTTTCAGAGTACCTGTTCCACGTCCACTTTCTCTAAGGATGACATTGTTTATTTGAAAATATTGTTAAACCGACCAATTGCGACTCCGACTCGCGCACGAAGGTTTCCGTATCTATAAAAACAGAAAAAAATCATGTTTGTTGTATGGGAGCAGCCTTAAATATTAATTATTTTAGTCTGTTTTTAGTATGTGTTGTTATAGTGGAAACAGAAATACATCATCTGTGAAAATATCAACTGTCTAACTATCACGGTTCATAAGTACAGCCTGGTGACAGACGGACGGACGGAGTCTTAGTAATAGGGTCCCGTTTTATCCTTTGGGTACGGAACCCTAAAAATTGCATTGTGTTCTTTATTCATCCGAAAAATCAGGACAGCTCCAAAACCCTGACGGAATAATATAAAATCCTGAAATCATTACATGTCGGGACAAATGTTTTGTGGTAACCCTAATTGTGCGAGAACTTCTTTGTACGGTAAACATATTGAACTGCGTCAGCTTTGAGTCTTGTTGCCTTTATGTAGTGCTAAGTAGACCATTGTTTGAAAAGTTCGACATGTACGTTTTTGTTTATGTTGGAGCGGTGTACTTAGTTACTTACTGTACCTAGTTGTCGATTAAAAGTACAAGTACACTAGTTAGTCTTCTTAAAATTAACTGGGGGTAAAAACTGACTGTCATAACTGGTTGGCTAATGGATTTCTTAAAGCTTAATGTTGGGTATTTTTTGAAATTGTTCAATAACACTGGAAAAAATTACCAAAAATATCGGAATCATTTCAAAATCTTTTTATAAATGGACAAATATCGTTTGATTTTTTTTACATTTGTTCGACACTGCTCTATTTCTCCAGCTGCATTAATATACCAACATCAATTAGGGCATGTTTGTGCTAGTTAGGGTAGAGACCAAGGGACGGTTAGAAGGCAAGTCGAAGTGTCGTGACATTTAGTCGAGGCTTGAGATGAATAGAAGGCTAGCAGTTATCTCTGTCAAAGGATCAACATAGCTATCAAGAGAGGGAATGCAGTCTAGTTTCTGGACACTGTTCTGCATACTTCTTTAGGGGACATTTCATCTACTTAACACAACTCGAACGTGATTCAACAGGACATTATATTTTCTATTCAGAAACCTTTTCCTAAGATCATTTGGATGAACGTTCTTCGATGAGCCGTCTGCCGCTGCCATATTTTTGGTGATTACCGTGATATTTGTATATAGTAAGTAGGTAATTTAAGGACAACGGGGCTGGTTGCAAAGCTACTAATACTTACATAAATTAAGATTATAAAGTAAGTTCTTTATGTAACTGTTTGTTGTCCTAAATAAATAAACAGACAACGCAATCTAGACCGGTCGGCCAAAAACTTGGAACTATGCACTTGGAGTTGGAGTTGCTTATACGTATATAAGGAGCAGTAAGAAAGGACTTATGAAACCTTATACCTCTAAGTTAAGTAGTGAAAGTTTGTGTGGGTGTTCGTCATTGTTCCAATTACCATCGGTCACACAATTATTCTAAAAACCAAAAATGTGCCCTATGTAGTATCTGTAGGTACTCTAAACTTTATTGCACTTCCATAATGTAATCATGTAAGTCTTCAGCTAACACCCTACCCTGTTGGCCACAGCATTTTTAAGAGAGATGTATAAATTAATAAAATCTCTACAGCGGCCGCTGTTAATCTATTTTTTTTTTCATTTTGAGTATATCAGCAGATTTGGTCGTGCTTTTCCCTTACTGGGCGTAACAGAACTGACGCACGAGATTATACGCCGACAGAACAGTTTTGATGCTATTCTTTATTAGTCACCCTCGAGGATTATTCATGTTTGTTTTACAGCTTGTCATACACGCTAGAGCATATTACATAGCCTAATTAATAGTTACCTATATTTTAAAAATATGCTTGTGGCTCCGGTTCGAAACCTGCAATAATTGCATAGGCCCGGAATTAATTCTGAGGCAGTGTAAAGCCTCGTTACGACGATGGACTTAAAATTTGTAACGTTATGGGTTCCACAATACACTAGAATTGAACGCATCTACTGACCCCATTGGGGCTCTTTAAAAAAAACTAAGTGAGGACGTATGTAAATTCTCACTTCAAAATCCGTTAAACTGTTAAGAGTGTCGGCGAAGCCAACGAAAAATCATAACCTCATTCTGGTGCAGGATAAAAATACACATTCGAAACCATTTCGAAAATCGCAAGAAAAGGATGTGTAAAATATCTAAGCGCACTCGGTTTAGTCGCCGAGTCATTGTGAACTACTTAGTGTCAAATAGAAACTTTGTGTTGTTGTAAGACTGTTCATGTACACAAGAACGAAAACACATTGCATTACAGAGATGCGGTGTTTACGCCAAAATGTATATATGTAAGTACCTATAGTCTATTCCGTACCATGGGTTCGATGACACTCCACATTTTTCCCTTTCTCAGGCTACTTACGACTAATAAAAAATATTGTATTATTGCGTAGTATGCGTGGAACGGAAAAATGTAAACAGTCACAGAACCCACGCTACGTGAAATATACTATAATAGTCTAGGCAATAAAGGTAGTGGACCCCAACATTAATTCCTCAGTCGATGAAACTTTGCAGGATTGTAGTATAGTATGAGACAATACTTGCATAAAAAAATCAAAAAAAAAACTTACCGAAGTTAGGTTTTTATACTAAAATAAAATTTTTTTTTTGGTCAATATTTTGATAATTTCTGAAAATAATATAGCGAGACGGTTTTTATTTCGGATTTTCCTATAGTAAGTCCACAGCGACTATTAAATGACATTCCAGTTAAAAAAATGGACTGAGCAATTTTCCCGTACAAGGTACATATACGCCTGAGTTTTGTTGTTTCTACCAAGAGATTTTTTTGGATATTTCGCATATAGCTTTCTTAACACACATGAATATTGCTAGCGAAGAAAATTTTGACTGAGCATTTTTCCTAACAAAGATATCAAATAAATAAGTATTTCAATAAAAATACCTAACTTCGGTTAGGTTTTTTTTTTGGATTTTTTTATGCAAGTATTGTCTCATACTTTAAATAATACTACAATCCTGCAAAGTTTCATCGACTGAGGAATTAATGTTGGGGTCTTCATACAAGAGCAGTGATAGCCCGGACGGTTAAAGAGCCGGCCGAAAATCAGTGAGGCTCGGGTTCGAATCCTGGCATGTACCAATGAGTTTTTCAAAAAAACTTACGTACATATTTATCACTAGCTCGACGGTGAAGGAAAACATCGTGAGGAAACCCGCAGGTCTCAGATGATTCTGAGACATGTGTAAACAGACCCAGTCCGGCAATAGGCTCACCACCTATCACGTCTAGGGGTCCAATATATCTCGTGAAATGTGGGTATATCCAGTAATGGAATACCTCTGCCTAACCCCTCGGGGATAAAAAAGGCGTGAGATTGTAGTATTGTATCTTCATACAAAAATCCGCTTCATTGCCTGGACTAATAAGTTCCTTATCGAAAACAACCTGATTGACAGGCAATACATCGCTCGCTAAGTCACATCGCCGCTGTAATATATTGTCGCTATTATAGCTTGAGTAGCTTTGTTTTTATAAAATTCCAGTCTTAACACCGGCCAAGAATGGCTTACATCGACCATTCATAACATTTCACAATAGGGTATTTGACTGTCTAGTCAAACAGGTACCTTTTTATGACCTGTCAATACTAAAACAGAAATGTACTGAGTACAGGCCTGTGACTTCAACATTTTTAGTATCCGATTGATAGTTTTTTTATTGTTTTATTAATAGAAAATTTTCTTTAATTCGTTAGTTATACATTCAAATACTTACCCTATTAATAAGCTGCTAACATAATCTAATTTCGAAATAAAAAAATTATCATGTTAAACCGTTAAATTATAAAAAACCGTCTCATAACATTTCAAAGATATCGCCAAAATATCCTAACCTTAACTTTACGTAATACCACTTGCAGACTCAAATCACCCGACAAAATGGTTCATCCCTTCAAGTGCCCGATGGGGGAAGATAAAAAATATGCGACGACATGAGAAAAGTCCCGTATGAGTTTGGAGATTAGATAACAGGGACTAAACGATGTATTTTGAGAAAAGGGTGATTGGGTATTTTCGATGCGCTGTGCCTTTTTGCGATGACTTAGCACAGATTCTGTGGATTGTTGACCGATGCCGTAAGACGAGAAGAACAGAGTTTGATTTAGTCAGCACTTTTTTTCGTATACTCATTCGTAGCGATGTTTACATGGTGCTTTTTTTTCCGTTCCCGTGGGATTTTCGATAAGTTATTTCTTATCTATAGGTTATAGAAGGACTCTACTGTCCTTTCAGTGATTCAGTGGTTTCGGCTGTGCGTTGATGAGTCGGTCAGGTTTCCTAGAAGTAAGTATAAATAAATTGAGAGCTTCTGAAATGATTGTTTTTATTTGAGGAGGTGATTGTATCAATTTCTACTAAAAACGAAACCCCGAGTGGTCTGTGAGCATCTGTTTTGTGTTTGGTTTCGTACCAAAATGGTAAAAGAAAAGTCTGTCTTAGCTGCTTATTTCAGCAAGTACTTAACAATCAAATCAAATTTATTTATTATATCGATACCTTTAGATAGCAGCAGCGACAGCCTTACGATTAAAGAGCCTGCTTCACATGATGATAATCAGTGAGGCTCGCGTTCAAATCTTGGCATGCACGAATGAGTTTTTTAAAACATATCATTAGCCCGACGGGGAAGCAAAAAATCGTGAGGAAACCCGCAGGTCCCAGAATTATTTCTGAGACATGTATTAAAGGCCCGGTCCGGCAATGGGCTCACCACCTATCACGTTTAGGGGTCCAAAAAATATCTCGTGAAAGGTGGGTATATCCAGAAATGGAATACTGAAGGCCCGGTCCGGCAATGGGCTCACCACCTATCACGTTTAGGGGTCCAAAAAATATCTCGTGAAAGGTGGGTATATCCAGAAATGGAATACTGCCTACCCCTTTAGGGATAAAAGGCGTGAGATTATTTATTTTATTTTTTATTTATGGATACCGATGAATATTTTAAAAATTCTCTTTCAAATATATCTTACTACCTATGACATATTAAAAAAAATAAAGTGTACTTTCATATCCCCTTGTATAGCTATGTACTCGTAATACATTATAAACAGCACATAATGCAGGCCCTAAATCATTTTCCATTGCTTTTACTGCTTTGAGTGACATCGTATTACTTTAAAAGCAGGAAACTCTCATAAATGTGGACCGGTGTGCGTTATACTGGTACTACAGTATAGTCGCAGTCCAACATACGCCAACCATAGCCAATATTCTGATATATGAGGTAGATAGATAAAATTTTGTATTAGGTATAAGTTTTTTCCCGTCTGAACCATAAATATTGACCGGTTAAAATAAAGAGTAGAACTCAGCTTTGACAGAAAGAAATGAAAAAAAACATATTATAGTCTCTCTCTTTTTTTTTTCTTTAAAAGCCAGCGGTTCTGAAAAAAAAATCACATGTCTTTTATCCCCGAGAGGTACGCAGAGGTATTCCATTTCTTGCAATACCGACTTCTCACCAGAATATTCGACCCCTAAACGTGATAGGTGGTGAGACTATTGCCGGACCGGGAGACCTGCGGATTTCCTCACAATGTTTTCCTTCACCGTCCTTTTAATGAATAAATGTAATTAAAATCTAGATTTACTTTTATTTGCAAAGAAAAGCGTAGCTTAGCGTTACCACTAATGCGATTAAATTTTATTCTCTTACACACTTGGCCAACATTGGCCAAGGATGGCGGAGCGTGGTTGAACACGGGCGAACTGAAACTTGTGAGTTTTATTTTATGGAGTCAATAAAATGGCCGAAGCGACTGTCGCCAAGTTTGTTGCGAGCAAACATCGGACGGCTTCTGTGAAGTCGGGGGCAAAGTAAAAACCTATATCATATCGGTAACATACTACACTGAGTATTAAATCAAATAGATTGAACACTTGAAGCCAACTTTCTAAAATTTACGTGTGAGCCTTTATTTATAAGAATAGCTGTAGGTATAGCCCGAGCAGTGATAGCCCGAACGGTTAAAGAGCCGGCCAAAAATCAGTGAGGCTCGGGTTCGAATCCTGGCACGTACCAATGAGTTTTTCAAAAACTTACGTACATATTTATCACTAGCTCGACGGTGAAGGAAAACATCGTGAGGAAACCCGCAGGTCTCAGAATTAATTCTGAGACAAGTGTAAATAGACCCGGTCCGGCGATGGGCTCACCACGTATCACGTTTAGGGGTCCAATATATCTCGTGAAATGTGAGTATATCCAGTAATGGAATACCTCTGCCTACCCCCTCGAGGATAAAAGGCGTGAGAATATATTATTATTATTATTATTATTATTAGCTGTAGGTATTTGTATATTTTTATGATTTAACTAGATTTAGGTGCAACTTTGTCCACTTTCATTTCTCGGTCCCCCAAATATATCCAGGCAAGTTGCTTAGATGTTGCTAAAAAATGATTTCCGTGTTTCACTTTCGTTTTTGTAAAAGGTACATAATAAGTAGGATTAGTCTTAGATTTGATTCTCAAACAACTAAATAATAACTATTATACTAAAGAAAATAAGAAACAATACCTGAAAGATCGAATTCGTCTTGAACTTCCTAGCTAGAAAAGACTGGGGTAGATAAAATTGCTTAGAGCCGGTTACGAGAACGCGATTAAAAAATATATAATACTAGCGACCCGCCCAGGCTTTGCACGGGTGCAATGCTAAAACCTTCCTCTTGAATCATTCTATCTATTAAAAAAAACCATCAAAATCCGTTGTGTAGTTTTAAAGATATAAGCATACATAGGGACACAGGGATATAGGGAGTGTTTTTATAACCTCAAAAACGCAATACAGAAACCACAATAAAATGCAGAGGAAAGCATCCGCAAAAGCAGTTTTTAAAGCAAGGCCATTAATTCGCCCTTTCACGGCGTAACGGCAGAGCTCACGCATTTTGACACAAAATAAACTGGCAATCGGAGAGGAGTGCGATGTCGGGAGGAATCCTCATAAATCCGCAGTCGAGGCGAGAGCCTTATTCAATCTCCGGGGAAAAGGCGAGGATGTAGAGTTGATTGAAGTGACACGGTAGTAGTGAGCGTAGTTTTTAGTTTGTCTAACAACCCTTTTCACAATCGGACTTCCAGACGCACGGCTGGGCTTTATCCCTACTTGATGGATATCCCATCTATACGCACGAAGCGCTTTTCAAGATCTTTTATCATGCGCACCGCCAAGAAGTGGAACTACCTGCCGGCGTCTGTGTTCTCGAGTTCATATAACCGACAAGCCTTTGAGGATCAAGTGAACAGGCATCCTCTGGGCAAGCTCGTCCCTTGTAGGCCCCGTCTTTGTTCTCGGGTCAGGAGCAAGCCCATCATTAATATAAAAAAAAATTGGTAGAGAGATAGCTCGTTTGTTGAGAATTTCATCCCGGAATACAATGTTAATAGTATAAGTAACTAGATGTTCCCCTTGTGGAGGAGCGGAGGTGGTATATGCTTCTCCAACGTGGCAAGTAGGTAAGCCTCAAGATGTAAACTATCGTACTGTAAAATTTTATTAAGACTAATTCACAGGTTTAGCCGTAAAAAGGTAACAGACATGTAGAGGTACTTTCACATTTATAATACTAAAGAACGCCCCCGACTTCGTACACACACACCTCGAACACATTTATACATACAATAAAACTATTATATGTATAGATAAGAAAATTTCAGCGGTAGTGTAGATAGGGTAGATACCAAAACACCAATTTTTAAAATTATATTAAGGAATAGCCTGAAAATTTGTCTTATTTCAAAGTATAAGCTATATCACAGTATAAAGTTCGATCAAAATCCGTTCTTTAGCATCTGCATGAAAAGTAACAAAATGATAATTGATGGATAGATGCCATTGATTCTTACAAAGTTTCGCGTTTAGAAGTAGGGATGTTAATAAATATCCTATCTAGCAGCGCCCTATCTGCGTGTAAGTATACTTTGCCGGGAAGAGGTCGTGTTTCGCGGGTCCCGATATAAAAGTCCACTTTATAAAGGCTGACCGCAGACGGTCACTGCTACGTATTCGTTTTCCTGAACAAGCCAAGTTGTAATGTAAAAGTTTTCTCATAACGTAATGTCCAATTATTGGATGAATTAAAATTAGAATTATTTTTGAGTCTGAAAGAGACCTTGAGTTTTTATAATTCAAGTTTTGCATTGTTGTAGTATAATAGATTATTGATTAATTTATTTAAATATTATAAGTCGTTTAAAAAATTGCATAGTTTTGATGTTTTGTTTGTAGATACTAGAAAGAAACCCACAATTCGCCCCGATATGTAAACTTGCCAGGGGTATTTTTATATGGTGGAAAATCGTTTACCTAAACATTATATTAACGTCACAAAATTATGCAACATTTAGACATACCGAAGAAACATAATATTCTAGTAATATTTTATTTAAGTGACATAAACCAGTATAAAAACACTTCAATCTATCTTAAAGGCAACAAAGTTTGGATTCGAAAGTTGCATAAAATTGTAGATTGTTAACAAATCCAATCGAAAATTAAGTGCAATTGTCATACTGTATGAATTCAATAAGAAGTAACATAAGAAAATCAAATAATGGTATGGCAAAAAGGTAATTCTGTGAAACTCTTGGTCGCTGCCGGCCATTTTCTTTTATGGACTCAATAAAATGTGTCAGCTAGTCCGACGATAGACTAGCATATTGGTAACTTTGATGTTACGTAGGTTTTTATTGTAGGTACCTATGCTTCAAAGGAATACTTATCATTTACGTTTCCCTTTAAAACTAATGCGGATCTGGGAACCTTTTATTAGAAGATAATAATATTTTAAATTTATATGTATTATTTGATAAGGCCTGAATGCATCAACACATAACGAACTTTACAACAATCTTAACTTCACACTTATGAAGATGCAAAGGTATTTTTGTGTGTTTGTTTATTTGGTATGACTTAGGCAATTGTTCATTCTATGTGCACTTGGACTTTAGTTGATTCCTTCAGGGTTAGAATCACCGTCTTAAATTATGTTATTCTTGGCTACGTTCTATAACAAAACCAACTACTTACCTATGATTAATTAAAACCTACCTACTAGCTCAGTTATCTAAATTCCACTATCCTAACAAACTAGAACACACATAAAACATAGAAAACGACCGCATCGTTTAAGTTTTATTCACTTTCAAGCCAAGCCATAAAGTTGTGGTTTATCGCCGTAGATGTCACAGTAGTGAAGAGTTGCCAATCTCCGCCGCTAGATGGGGTTGTGGGACATCCTCATAAAATCACGGTTTATAGTTAGTCACGTCCGACGTGCGATGCAGAGCGCACGTCTTTGGGGATAAGTTCTTACATAAAATTTGTTCTGTTTATTAACACTCGCTGTTTATCGTACAGAAATTGTGAATTTAATAATAACTGTTAATACTCTAATGGCGCTTTGAACATCTGGAGATTCCCTTGTCATATCGTACATTTAGTCTGTGACTATGACAATGACACAAAAAGAAAGAAATTTATTTATTTGGTCCCTATTAAAATTAAACTATTACAAAATAACTTAAATGTAACCACCTTGGATGAAAAAGCAATTTATTTATCCTGTATTGAAATTATTTTCTAGTAGGTGTATCACTAACAACAATAAGTTCAACAGAAAAACAAACTCACATATTTTGACTTTACAATTTGAAAGAAAGTATATTTATAAGGAACACCTTAAAAAGTCTTAAAACTAAATAGTGACTGACTGACTACGTGAGTATCAAAAAGGTATCCATAGATGGACGTTTTATCCCTTTTATAAGTACACAAAGTACAATGGTTGTATGAGACAATCACCGAACAAGCACAGCTAATAAACTTTGTTAGTGTACCTCGCATGCTCTCTTTACGGGCTGCACCGGAGGAAATTGAATGTGGAATGCGGGTAGAATGCAAACCGCCACCTATGGTGCTACCAATTGTGAAATTCTCACTGCGTTCTCGTTTTTCAAACTCTTATGACGAGAGTAGAAAATCTCTCCAATATATTATTCATTCGTAAGTATCACTGTATGCTTTTCCACAGCTTATCCAATTATCCATTGATATAATTTGGCAGGCACATAGCTTGCGTTATTAAAGTAGGAAATAAGGTACTTTCCCTCACGGAAACCGGATGAAATCACAGTCAATAACTAATGATTAAATAAATTAGAACTTTTAAAAAAAGTTTTTAGTTTACAGGTATATACGAGTATCATTAGACATATTAACACACGTATATTATCTAGACCAATTTTATTGTGTTCTTATAATGTTCCTGAACTTTGCTGCTGAAGAACAATGAAAATCTAGATATAAATTATGTGTCTTACAAAATATAGTTTTATGACGCATCGAGCGAATGTTATAAACAGTGTACAGTTATATATTTGCAATCAAAATCTTTTAAACATGCAAACAAAATTCTACAAGAAAGAAAAATATTTTTCATATCTCATACTCGGAAAGTAGTGTATGTTTGATCTGAGTACCGGGTCGGAAGCGATGATTCCCATCACAGAGAGATTCAGGGCTATGATTCCCGCCCTCGGTCGGGAAAGACTCATAGTAATTGCTTCCGGCCTTAGGGCGGGAATGAATTAAAAAAATAGTAGTACATTTGGTTAGGTGGTCTGATACTAAACTTTTTACATCGATTAAAAAAAAACGTGCGGCATTGGGAGTGTAGGTATAAACAACTAAAAATAACCTGCGCGCGGCGGTGACGTGTTTAAAAAAATTTAAAAAAGACTAATAATTTAGTAGGCTGTTCCAAAACTCTAAATCTTGTTTTTCATCGACACTAATAAATACATAAAGAGGAAGGGTTTTTATATTATTTTTGTAATTTGTAATGTTGTATTCAAAGACGTTTAAAAGAAAAATAATTTCTTTCTTCCAACCTCTTTGGTTGTATTGTTGACATTTTTGTTTTTTTGTAGGTATTATTGATTTTTTGCATTTTTCAATTTTTGTAATTTATTTATTTTTATTTTATTTATTTTGGTCCATCAACAGGTGCTTACACTAGTACAAGTTCACAACACAGAGCATGCCGAGTGCAACACCTACTTATAGACGGACTCCACATGCGTCATTTAAGTAGTTCAATTTTATAGCAACAGAGCAAAATAACTCGTCACTAATACACTATCTAATAACAGTTAAATGTGATTTACTTACTAAGTAGTTAGTTAACATGACAGGTTTTTATTAAATTCTATAATAAAGAACAAACCTACAATCCTATGGCATTGTGTATTGACTTACGAAATGATTGTTTTGAGTCGTAATACATATCAATGAGACCACTATTAGTGTTTATTATTTTACACATTCTTGATACAGGTGAATTACTTCCTAACACAGTAGTACTTCGTGGTGGGCAGACAGGTGTAATGGGATGACGTGGCAATCGCGCGGGAGCTCTAAAATTTACAAGACTCAATAGACAAGGGCAATCAACTTTATGGGTTACGATTTTGTACATAAGTAATGCATCCAGTATATCTCTTCGCTTTTTTAACGAGTCAATTCTGAAGTATTGCAGTTTCGATTGGTAAGACTTATCTTTCCTAACCCTGCCGACAGAAAATGAAAGATGCCAAAGGAAGCGTTTCTGAATGCGCTCCATGCGCAGTGAATGTATAGCAAAATGTGGGTTCCATATGACGCTGCAATATTCCAAAGTACTCCTAACCAAACTATTATAGAGCATAACTTTTGTTTTCACACGAAAGTCCTTGGAGTTTCTCAATACAAATCCCAAAGTGCGAGAGGCCTTTTTTATAACAGCGTCCATGTGAATCTTAAATGTAAGTTTACTATCATATATTACCCCTAAATCTCTAATGGACTTTAATAATTTAATATTTTTATCATTAATTTTATAATTGAAATTTTAATATATTTTGCTTCCGTGAAAAATTTACGAAATAGCATTTATTAGCGTTTAAGGACATCTTATTAGTTAGGCACCACTCGGTAAGTCTGTTCAAGTCATCTTGAAGAAGTATGCTATCATCGACGGATTCTATAGTACGTGCAAACTTAAGATCGTCCGCGTATATAAATACATTTGAATATTGGAAGCATTCAGGGATGTCATTTATAAAAAAATTGAACAGAACAGGGCCCAAATGTGACCCTTGGGGAACTCCTGACGTAATAATGCGCTGTGTTGAGCAGAAGCCATTTAAAACTACATAGAATATCCTGTCCTTTAAGTAAGATTGCACCCACCTAAGCAAGGACCCTGACAATCCGTATATAGAAAGCTTCTTAATTAATATGTCATGAGAAACTTTATCAAAGGCCTTACTGAAGTCTGTGTATATTACATCAATTTGTTTGCTTGCGTCAACAGCCCCTACTACAGTTTCCGTGAACGAGAGCAAATTCGTACAAGTTGACCTGGATGGTACAAAGCCGTGCTGAAAATCGCTTAGGTATAATCGTAAGTGTCTTTGAATACACGGGCAGATTAAAGATTCAAGTACCTTTGCGAAATGAGATAATATAGATATAGGACGATAATTAGCTACGCACTCAGAGTTATCGGATTTATAAATTGGCACGACTTTTGCAATTTTCCAAGATGACGGAAAAATACCCTAACTCAAAGATCGATTGTAGATAGTCAGTAAGGGTTGAACCAAAGCAGACGCACATGAAGTGATAAATATTGGAGGAATTTCATCTGGCCCCGCTCCCTTCGTACAGTCGATCTGCTTCAATTTATTCAATAAGGATTGCTTGCTTATAATAGGGGATGTGAGACTTTGACTGTTACCTTCCAGGGATCTAAGCAGCACCGACCCATGCTCAACACTAGTAGAAACATCACGGCTGTAGTTGGAGGAGAAGTGGGAAACAAACATTTCGCAAATTTCTTTCCCCTCAGATGAACTTTTCGTACCATCACTCATAGAACGTGTATAAGTACTAGATCCCCCTCGCTTGGCTTTGTTATGTGTCCAGAACAGCTTTGGGTTCCTTAAAAGGTTGTCTTCCAACTTTTGTTTATAATTATTATACCGTTCCTTCGCTAATTTTTCACAACGTACTCTAATCAAGTCTAACTCGATTTTGTCCAGAGGATTTTTATACAAGTTATATCGTAGTCTTAATCTATTTTTTTTATTAGAAGTTTTTATTAAAACACGATCAAACCATGGAGGGAATTTATTTTTCTTAGGTACTCTAAAAGGAACAAATTTTTTAATCGAAACTCTTATTACCTCATAAAAAACCTCAAGCATATCATCAACATTATCCTGGTTTCTGAAAAGTTCGTCCCAGTCCAGCTCATTCAAATATTCGCATATTGATTTGTAGTCAGCCCTATAATAGTTTGGTCTCTCCTGTGCAGTATTATATGGTAAACTTGGACCATCCCCGAATAAGAAAACTATATCAAGAGGAGGATGAAGTTTATCTATGACAGTAAGTGGTGTAGTACTTTCTGTTACATTGCCTGAGTGTATAGAGGTTAATACAAGATCTAGTGTACGATTAGATATGTTAGGTACATTATTAAGTTGTTCTAGGTTGTTGACATTTGAAAAATCAATTAATGTGTCACATATACTAGGCAATGAATAATTATTTATATTCTGTCGAACAATATTCCAATCTATCATACCCATGTTGTAATCCCCAATAAAACATACATCCATATCCATATTCTCAAGTACATTGTTGCAATTATCCAAGAACAGATCTAGAGTACATCTCTTCACCGGTGGGGGAAGGTAAACTGCACAGAGAGCCATTTTACGTACAGTTTTTGATATTGGAATATTTATCGTAACCCAGAGATCTTCGCAAGTCCTACTTTCCAAAATCTTTTCTCGCTTTGAATGCAAGTTATTTGATACGGCCACTGCCACTCCACCACCGTTCTTTCCAGATTCCCTATCTCTTCTGTAAACTACGTATCTGTCATCGAACAGCTCGCCATTCAGCACTGATTCATTCAACCAAGTCTCAGTTAAAACAATAATATCGTAGTCACTACAACTCATATTTTTGTAAAATGTGTCTGTTTTGGTCCTTAAACCTCTAGAATTTTGATAATAGATTTTTAGGCAGTTGAATTTTACGTTACTAATTATAAAAACATGCTTAATAAAATTTAATTAACAAAGATAAATAGAAAAAAAAAATCAGGTTGACAAAATGCTAAAATTAAATTATCTTATTCAAATAGTCCTTATTCTTGATATAAACCACGTCAGATTCATCAGTTTTGCGTACGAATATTTTTCCACCTTTCACCCAAACGTATTTGTATTTTTTTTGCTTGGCTAGGACCCTAGTCGCCGCATGGAGGTCTTTGTTAAAAGCAGATAAGTGTTCAACGACGTAGATCGGTGTTTTTTCTCCGCCAAAACCGAGGTAACCACTGTTTAGCTTGTCTTTCGGGTTATTCTTATTGTACTGAATAACAGAAGCTAGTAACTGATCACGTATTCTTGGAGAAGCGAGCTGTACTACGATGGAGCGTGGGCGCTTGCTATCATTATTGCGCTTGGCCACTCGAGTAGCATGCGGGATTTCATTTTCCTTCAGCTCACATCCTACTACACGTCCCAACTGAGAGATGATGGTATAGACATTCTCATTTGTGTTCTCTGTAACGCATTGAACTTCGAGGTTGTTTGATCTTGCATGTTGTTCTACAATATTAATGCGGGAACTTAGGTCTACAATAGTTTCTTTCAATTTTACGTTCTCCTCTTTTAACACCTTCATATCTTTTCTGGCCTCTACCTGTTCAGCTCTCATCTCTTCGTACTGCTTGTTGATAAACATCATAGAATCATGAAACTCGCTCATCTCTTGCTTAATCGGTTGCAACTCCTTATTTATAATGCTGTGTACACTTTTGTTAAATTCAAGAAGTAAAGTTTTCAGCTCCTCTTTGAAAATGCAGCGTACATCATCTGACGTCATCACTTGGGACGAAGGTGGCGATTGTAAGGCAGGTCTCTTGCTCCCATATCCCGTAATGTTGTATTTTTGACATTTTTTTGTTTACTTTCCTTGTATTCGATATGAAAAGTAGAGTGTTTAACGCGGGTGGAAGTTATCAATTCCTACTCGGACTATATCCGCCTCGCTACGCTCGGGCGTCTAAACACCTTGTATGGGAATTGATTCCTTCCCACCCTTGTACAACAATCTACTATTTATTCAAAACGACTCTTATCCAATGGTAAGGTGCGTGAGACCTGAATGCAGGTGAACCCCTGATCATACTTTTAAAAGCCAATATATGCACAAATCAATTTACGCATATCAAATAAGAAATTAGTTGATTCTAAAAATAAATATGCTCACTAAGCTTATTCCCAAAGGGGTGGGTATTGCATTAGTAGAAATACTTAATTTTAACCCAGTATATTTTTGGACCCCAAAACTTTGTCGCGTGGTGACCCTATCGCCACCACGCGAACCAAGGTGTTGCTACACATGCCTCAGAATCAATTCTGGGACCTGCGTGTTTCCTCGCGATGTTTTACTTCACCGTCCAAATATATAAATAAATATATAATAAATATATAGATAAATTAGTAACCGAAAAAGCGCAATTACTGAAATTAGTTGTTCAATATCGACTACTTAATCGATTTCAACTATTTTCAATGTGTTAATTTTTTCCGAAAAATGAATTAGCATAGCTGAATTTAGTGCTACCTATGGAAATCTGTTAAAATTGGTGAGACATAACGTAAGTCCGAAGACATCATAATATATTTTTTTGATGAATTGCGCTTATTTTGTTACGCGTTGTATAAAAGTAAGTAATGTAGTTAATGTTATTTCGATTTTATAGGACTTCATTATCTGATAGTCTATAATGAAAGTGTCGTAGGCAAAAGGAATATACTAGGGTTTATTATGCAGGTAGACATATACTACGTCCATGACTAGGGTGTAGAGCGGCCATTGAGAATATTTTCATAGAAAAACTTTGACCTCAAGCGTCAGATTTCAAGATACAAACGAGAGCTGTCATTTGGACGTATCACACTATACTTATGATCAGTAGGTAAAAAGGTTTGGATTACAACCACACCGATTACATTGCAACTTTGTTCGCTTTGGCCGCTCTATATCCTAGTTTATTAAATTTCCTCTTATTATGTCTTTTTTTTGTGCCTGTATGTTGTCCCACTGCGGAGCAAAGGCCTCTCTGAATTCTTATCCTGTGCCTCCTCCTCCAGAAGTCGTCCGGTTATTAAGTCTTATTCAATCATATTTATACTATTCCGTACCAGTTAATATTTGACATTTTGAACTCGGAACACAGCCTTTATTCAATCTTTTCCACGGCATTATTTTAGTGTTTGATCCCCCATAAAACAGAGCAATCGTATTGGAGTCGCATTTTTATTTGACACATTATAACTGCTGGCGCAGGGCGCGCCGTTTACGAGCAGCGGGCTCTATCGTCGCTTTACTGTCGTTTTATTGATGGGCACGCGTGACGAGGCTAACTAAAACTAGTGCTAGCGCTGGAAAGCGAGAAGAGCAGAGACGTAGGCGTAGAAGTAGTAGAAGCGGAAGGGAGCATGGAGGAGCAACGAGGGTTTTTGATAGAAAGGGTTACTGAAAGAGAAGCGTGGAGAAGAGAAGCAGAGAGACGCTCTGAGGAAAGTAATCGCAGAGCGTCAAGGAGCAAAGAGAACTTCATATAGTTGGGTAAATTTTCAAACCGGCCTTTTTTACGTCATTGCGGTGGCAATTTTTTTTTCTCATATTTCACTCAAACTAAATGTTTTAGATTATAGATTAAGATGCTGTGAATCTAATAATTTGGGAGGCGCCCTTGGAAACACAGTACTTTCAGAGAAATATATTTTTGAAAATTTTTGCGCCACCGTAATGACGTTTTCTTAAATATTTCAAATAAAGAAGCCATATTATACGCAAATGTCTTATTTTGTATTAATCAACTTTTTTGGTACCCAACACATTACTAATATTATTTATTTCTTAATGTATGTAGCCTTAATATAGGGTTACCACAGTTATACCTAGATAGTACGTAAATTTAACTGTTATGCTATCATCACGGTAAAATACTTACAACACAGTAGTAATATATGAAAAACAAGTACTATGCTTAATATATTATTAGTAATAGTATTGATTATACAGGCATATATCATTACGGTGGCCCACTGCGCCACTGCAATGACGCCACCAAAATGACGACCAAATGTTTTTTTTCATGATAATTACCCAACTACCTAATTAATTTGGAAGATATTGGCAGGTCGTAATATCGAGGTAATTATCCACAACATACTAACTTGACGACACAATACATCACTCTGTTCATTATTTAAAACATGCCACCGAACTGGCCGCTCACGGTGACCAAAACAGATTTCAGGAAAAAATTACCTCGGGAACATGTGAAAACTTGCGTATACGCCATCCTCTCCACACACAAGTTGGGGTCCGACAAACGCTTGGGTGGTACGATACAAAAATTTGGCGTGAAATCGCTTGACTAATATGAAACAAGTAGTCAAATACGAGCATTAAAAGAGCAGTTTTACGCGGGACAAAAACATATTAGCTTCTCAGTTTTTTCATTGAATAGTTAGTAAAGTTTTTGTGATTTTAAATATGAAATGGAAAAAATATCTTTAAAATGAGATATTTTGATAAAAGATACGTTAAGATTTCGTGTTATAGTGAGTCGTTTTCTGAGCGCAATCTGAAGTGGGACAAGCCCCCCAGGGGTAGGCCGCCATACAAGTCGGATTATTCAAGGTGGAATTTCTTTTAAGTTTTTTAATATTAATTCTAATTGGTTTATGTAAATAGTTAAGCTACGAGGTATATTTTCAAAAAAGCATGTGTTTAGTCTGTTTTGAATGATAGTTTCTTCATAAAGGGCATAGGACGCCTAAAAAAGTATGTTTGAAAATTTACCCAGTTAGAGTTAGGTACTAAAAAATAAACGGACGGAAGCAAAGAGAAGCTAGGAGGAGCGTATAGAGGCAGAGAGAGGAATACAGAGTATTGTTGTGGTTCTTACTCTTTGTATGGACTGGCTCATTGGCTTTTGAGTATCTCGTTTTTCGTCAATACATCACCAATGTAGTCGATTAAGTTTTATCTATGTCATTTGCCGACTTTTGCCTTTTTTGAAAATATAAATTATATTCTTTGAAAGCTAAGAGGAAAAAGCGAAATGTATCGGACCAGATAGGAAATCTCGTCCATCACATGCGCCTACTCTCTATAGAAACGCGTTATTTGTCCGAGTGTTCGTCCCTATTTGTAAAGCACTCCGAAGCATGTCTCTGCGCGGTATCTAACAGCCTGCGTTTATTTGCTACTGCTTTAACTTTTCATGTGAACAGAAAATATATACTGGCTACCTTTACATAAGTTTGAAATAGCTTTCGCCATTAAAAAAAAATCATTATTGAAAGTTGTCCAATTTTGAAAATATTTCATTATTTAAAATTGGAAGTTTGCTGTGATTGATTTTACTCTTTCTCTTCACAAATTAGAAGAATTTACTTAATCTGAGTTTTGGTTTGTAAAGAAATGTAAAATAATAACATATTTGGTCACACGTGAGTTATGTAAGGCCGAGGTTACAGTTGACCTCGGGCTAGAGTGGAGTGAACCAATATGTCAATATTGACTGCTCACTTTGAACTAGGAGCCTACAAAGTGAGGTATCTTGAACTTGCGCCTTTGAATTCTCTTCGCAAATCGGGGAGATTTAATATATAAGTGACGATTTTACGATACTGCCGTTTAAGGCTAACATTTCGTTTTATTTTATAATATAAGTAAACTGATGTAGATGCAGTGCATTATTTATAATAGGTTAATATAAATGTCGGATAATTGACGAAGTTAACAATTCAACACTAACTCTTCTTGAAAATTACTTGTATGTAACACGATTTAAAGCTTACATTTAAATGCTCTGCTTTGAGTGTAGGTAGGTACATGGTATTAAGCTGGTAAGGCTTGCGATGACCAATAATTACGTAAGAACTTGTCATAGCAAACTAAGTATGTTTTTCCCCACCGCTTGGAGGAAAAATAGCCGAAATTAAATTGTATTTAAATAAGTACCTAATGCTTCAATATTAAACTAAGTGTAACGATCATTCAACTATAGTGTCTCTCACAACTGGCAAATCGTGATTACTGGTATTATCAGCATTTGTTGTAATGTTTGTCTCATTTATAAAGTCATTTAGCATTCAAAATTAAGCTTACTGTCTTCACTATCAATAAATTATTGCTACATATTCAAGGAGAATGATATGAAATGAATAGATTCGATAGTGTTCTGAGTGAGACTTTCGAATGCAGTTTTTGAAATCCACATCACGATTCCTTGGAAGATGTATTTTCATCTGTAAAAAAGGTTCTGCACGTGTCCATACTGATCTGTCTTAAAGCCCCCTGTATAAGTAGAAATAGATATATAGTTATCACATGATATAAGAAAGCCAATAGATCAGCCCAGCCCTCGGGCGAGGACCGACTGCCCTCCGAATCTTAATATGCTTCGCCTTTTATTACACTTCCAAGGAAAAACCTCAATAAATAGTGAAAAAATATATCTCATAAAATATAGAAATTGTGCAAAAAAATACGACCGCAAGGAATTTTAAATCAACGCTTTTTACCCGGTTGCACCAAATGAAGGGTAATGTGTTTCAGGTGTATGTATGTATTATATATGAATTTAAATACATGAATTTAAACTACCACAAATTAATGTAAAGTAAAATAAAATATTTTGAAATTAAATTATTATTTTACAATGATAAAGGCAAACGTGTTGCCTCTGCAGATTTCAGTCATTTTAGTGTCAACCTATTATTATCTGTCATAATTATCATACTAAGTAATTAATGCTCCTCTCATATTATCTATGCGGTCACGTGAACGCTATGAATAATAGTTTCATACTCGACCGCGTTCTAGGTATTAGATACAGATAGAGAGAGTTGGTAGAAACACTTTCGCAAAGATTTTCTTCATCGTCGAGTTTCCAAAAAAAATCAGTAGGTAGCTTCGCAGTCACCTCCCACTTACATTTGCAACTCTACCATTAGCAGTAATATATACCGTTTGATATAAATACTATAATCATTATAAAGCCTAACAGCGTAGAGCTGAGAGCTATGGGTCTTTCCTCACATGTGAGGAAGTGTCGTCTATAATTTCTCACATAAGCCCACCGCAGATCGATAGATTTGTAGACGCCTAACTATCAGAATCTTTCAATGGGTTCGATTCTGCATTACAGCGCCTAAACTTATTTTAGTTTATGACTGTCATTTTCTTTCTCATAGAGAAGAAAAGAGACGAGTGATATTTAGTCCTGTCAAATTAAAATTAGTCCTGTCAAGTAAGGCATTTCATAACGTGTTTAGTGCATAAGTAAATAAGTCACGACTAAAAAACAGCCTCTGACAGGACTAAATTCGGTAGGTTATCTTCTATCCCTTTTCTTTTTTTGAGGTAAAATAAAGACAGGAATAAACAAAAATAACTTTAGTTGCTGTAATGCAGAATCGAACCCAATGCTTGGCTTAACGACTTCAAAAATCACTATTAAACCAGGTACTTACTATTTTATAAGTATTTTAAGACGTTTGGTCACATTTGTATGGACTTAGTAAATACTAATAATAATCGTGTACAGTCGAGTTTATACAACCCGGTCCATCTTATATCTATGGATTTATTTATGAAGTGTACCCACTGAGGACTCATAAATATCCAATCGGGGGATTGCATCCATCGTGATTCGAGTAGATATTACGTAATAATCGTAATACTATCGGAAATTAGATTCCATATTATCAGTAGTATTAAATTCCTAAATAGTGCTCTTAGAAGATGATATAGGAGAGTTTTAGTAGACAGTGTTATTAGATACATACATTTCATACAGTAAAGTGGGACAAATATGTCCCTGTAGACTTTATAGTAGCTATAGGTATACTGTATACAACATGTAACAGAATAAACCCAAATCCTGAAATTAGTTTGTATGTATCGACTAGGTACTTATTCATTATAGGTACTTAGATTTCAGCTATTTTTAATATGTGTTAAATTTTTCCCAAAAATTAATTAGCGTAGCTGAATATAGTGCTTTATATGGATATCGTGCTATTATCAATCAATATTTAAGGAAATTGGTTAGACACAACTAAAGTTCGATTGCATCATATTTTTTTGGGTGTATGAGGAATTGCGCTTTTTCTGTTACGCTTTGTATTTATCACATATATTTAGATTAGTTACGCAAACTATGTCAAAGATAAGCCAATTTTCATGACATTAAAATGTATACTTAGACAGCTTAGAATTTCCAGTGCTTCGATTCTGTACTGGAATCCAGTGGCACTGAGTCTTTATTGGACTAATATAACAATACATTCCACACGGTGACCTAGATTGATTGATTCATTGACTACTATTCCGTTTTTAGTAGGTAATCGTTTTATATCTACACAGAGAATGTACTTATATCTACACAGAGCAGTGATAGCCTTTACGGTTAAAGAGCTGGCCGTAATTCAGTGAGGCTCGGGTTCGAATCCTGGCATGTACCAATGAGTTTTTTAAAAAACTTACGTACATATTTATCACTAGCTCGACAGTTAAGGAAAACATCGTGAAGAAACCCGCAGGTCTCAGAATTAATTCCTTAGAATAGAATAAAACCCGGTCCGGCGATGGGCTCACGTTTAGGGGTCCAATGTAACTCGTGAAATGTGGGTATATCCAGTAATGGAATACCTCTGCCTACCCCCTCGGGGATAAAAAAGGCGTGAGATTATATTATATTATTTTATATATTAGAGAGCTATGGGTTTTCCTCACATGTGAGGAAGTGTCGTCTATAATTTCCCACGTAAGCCCACCGCGTATATATTTATGAGAAGTAATTAAATGGGCAGCAATAATAAAATTTGGTTAGCCACAAAAAATCAGCATTTAAATCATTTGGTCGGCATACAAAGATTTTTTTCGCAAATAAAAAAATCAGGCAGCAATCCCTGTTCGGCAAATAATTTTGATAATGGTCAAAAATTAAATCAGAAATAGGCAGCTTACAATAACATGGGTTTGCATAATAAAGATTCAGTCCGCAAAATAGTTACTTGGTCCGCAAAATAACTACTTGGTCAGCAAGACTTCATGATTGAACAGCGGAGAAAACATGTCGTAAAAAATTATACTATAGCCACTCCCACTCCCACTCTCATTCCCACCTACCCGCTCCTACCCTCTCATACCTCCTCCAGGTGGTAGGAGGAGGTAGGAGGATGTAGTAGGAGGTAGTAGGATGTAGTAGGAGGTAGTAGGATGTAGTAGGAGGTAGGAGGCGGTAGGAGGAGGTTGTAGGACGAGGTAGGAGGTGGTAGGAGGAGGTAGGAGGAGGTAGGAGGAGATAGGAAGAGGTAGGAGGAGATAGGAGCTAGGAGGGGTTAAGAGAAGGTAGGAGGAGGTGGGAGGAGGTGGTAGGAGGAGGTAGTAGGATGTAGTAGGAGGTAGTAGGCGGCAGTAGGAGGTAGGAGGAGGGAAAGGGGGTAGGAGGAGCTAGGAGGGGGTAGGAGGAGGCAGGAGGAGGTGGTAGGAGGTTTTAGGAGGTGGTAGAAGGAGGTAGGAGGATGTAGTAGGAGGTAGTAGGGTGTAGGAGGAGGTAGGAGCTACTACCTTCTACCTCCTCCTTCCTCCTCTGTCCTCCACCTACCCCCTCCTAGCTCCTCCTATCTCCTCCTACCTCCTCCTGCCCCCTTTACCTCCTCCTATCTCCTCCTACCCCCTCCTACCTCCTACTACCGCCTACTACCGCCTACTACATCCTACTACCTCCTACTACATCCTCCTACCTCCTCCTACCACCTCCTCCCACCTCCTCCTACCCCCTCCTAGCTCCTCCTACCCCCTCCTAGCTCCTCCTACCCCCTCCTAGCTCCTCCTACCCCCTCCTAGCTCCTCCTACCTCCTCCTTCCCTCTCCTAGCTCCGCCTAGCTTCTCCTACCTCCTCATACAACCTCCAACCCCCTCCTACCTACTCCTACCCCCTCCTACCTCCTCCAACATCCTCTTACCTCCTACTACATCCTCCTTCCTCTACCTCCAATCACTTCCTCCAGGTGGTAGGAGGAAGTAGGAGGAGGTAGTAGTAGGAGGTAGTAGCTCCTACCTCATTCTACATCCTCCTACCTCCTACTACCGCCCACTACCTCCCACTACCTCCTACTACCTTCTACTACCTCCCACTACCTCCTACACCTTCCTACACCGAACTCCTACTCCCCATTCCTACCCCCAACTCCCACGCCCACTACCACTACCACAACCACCACAACCACCACAGCCACCACAACCACCACCACTGCCACTGCCACTACCACTAACACCACCACTACCACTACGACCACCACCACCACTACCACCACCACCACCACTTGTAATCGTAATAATAATCATAATCATAAAAGTTGCATAATCCAAAGTCCTTCCTAATCTATGTAAGGAATGCGCCCATTTTGCGCATGACAGTTTGCTGAGATTATTTTTGCTACTTTTATATGAAGCTCAAAAAATATTTTTTGGCTTCCCCTCTGAGTGCTTACCAAAATTTTATTAAACAGTAGCAGCTCATTGCAGCTCAAAAATAATTACAGCCATCCAGAATGACATAAATTGCTGATAGGTTTTGTAATGTTTGCTGGCCATGAGTTGCTGACCAATTAGCTATTTCTGCTTACAGATTATATTTTTCTGCTTACAAAAATTCGAATACTCTGCTAACCATTTAAATAACACCCTATATTTATTACTTCTTCAGATACGCTATAGGCTATAGGCCGCCTATAGCTATACAATCTCTAGTGGTAGCTACCCTTATCGCCCAAACTTTCTAAACTAAGTCATCTCACCTTACACCCTACACAATCGCTTAACTATAGGAAAGTAAAGTTAAAAAGTCCGCTCGTACGTGGGCAGAATCCGAAGGGTTCCGTAGTAAAGTGGAGTGAACTATCTCACTTTCGACGGGCTCGCCGCTTACAAATAAAGTAGCCAAGTTAAGACCTTCGCGGGGCACTGAGGTTTGAATAGGTGGATGCGTTGTTTTTATTGGAATGATGTTCCTTGTGGCGCGTTGCGAAAGGGGGCTAGACGGAAAAAATTAAGACCAAAAGTTGTAACGACACTTTTTGCTACACCTAGTTGTAAGCCGTGCGGCGTGCGCGTGTTTCTCTCTCTCTCTCTCTCATAGAAAGCAAGCTAGTGACACCTCTCAAGTTTTTTTAATACTACCTACCTTAGACCCAGCTGTATTTTTTTGGCAACACAGTTTTTCTACAGAGAGCTTGACACATCAGCAAGCAATGTGCGAAACATTATTCTCAAACATTGCACATCATAAGCAAACTTTCCCTAAAATCTTATGTTTCTGTAGGTACCCACCTAGTACCTACCTAAAATGTATATAGGGTATATTTATGTACACATCTGGTATAAATAGAGGTAGCCCATTAAAGGAGGTCAGATCCGGTAACCCATCACATTCGATCTCGACTCTCGACACGAGCAACATCCTTTCACTTCTTCAACCCTAATCGTCCTCGTCATCACCTAGTGGCAGTCACCCTCGCTACCCCTATATTTCTAACGTACGTATGAGTCAATAGAACACGACGTAGGAGCATTCCAACTCAAACCCTTACACAGATAGGAGATACCTAAACTACCGCATCAAAACACCTGCGTTTCATACTGCTGGTGTAATGCATCAGTATGCGCCCCGCAACCCCCAAACGCCGGACCGACTTGCAATACTTATAGCAGTTTAGTGTTGTGCTGGTATTGTATTACAGAGGTATTATGCGCATACTATACACAGCAGGGTAGCAAGTGAGCTTAAATGTCCCGGTCATAACTTTTTTATAGATTTCTGAAATGTTTTATCTATTTCTTCGTTTTAGACCATGATAGGACCATTTATGTACATATAGTACGTCCATGATAGGACCTTAATGTGGGTAATTCCAGAAATGGAATACCTCTGCCTGGCTCAGGGATAAAATGCGTGAGATTATTATTATTTATTTATTATTATTAGGATCTTATGGACCGAAAGGGATCTGTTGATTTTCGGCTTAAATAGGCTTTGTAGCTACATCTATCGGCCCTATATAGAAGTATGAAACGCCATAGACGCCGTGATGTCAGAAGTTCTAAACTAAAATATTACAAAATTTTCAAGCACTCCTTACAGAATTTTAAATATATATATTTTTTAAGATTTCAGACCAAGCGTTGCAAGCCACCAAAAAGGAATGTACTGCAGATCATACCTATTACTAAACGATCATATTTAGAGTCATAAACAAGTAAACAAAATAACTAAGCTATTAGCTAATATAATTTAGAAGATCTCATACCTTGTAAGAGGGGGGAGTAGGGGTTGGGGCTTAATCAAATATTTGCCGGGGCGCGCCGCCCGGGGCTTCCCCGCATTCCTTCGGTTTATTTACTGGCACTATAATAATGTTATGGCGAATCGAATTATGGTACATAGTAATTTTGGTATTTATCTTGTGGGATATCTAGTTATAGATATACTAGCAAGCGTCTAGTGGAGTTTCCGTTTAATCCGTTCCCGTTCCCGTGGGAGTTGCAAAACCCCTTTTTGTAGTGGATTTGGATATACATTCAAAACAGCTGCCTAACTGATAATTCAGTCCGCTAGTACAGTCAAGAGCACATGAAGCTTTACACTTGTACGAGTCTGACTTCTAAGGCGATTGTACTAAAATGGTCACAAAAATACTTGAATTTACCACTCGGTCGGAATGCATTCTCTCCTGAGAAGAACGAGCAAGAAACTCAGGAGTTGCTCTGTTTAAATTATTTACCAGCAAAAACATTTATTTATTTATTTACCAACTTACTTACATCATAAAAACTATCAACTAAAACTATTGAAATTTCAAAATTTCTTTAAAGAAACAGCATGTATTCGAGTCTGTCTGTCGGGTTGTTGTCTGCAACCGGACCATGGTACAGTTTCCAGATTTACACTCGACCACACAGTATCTTCACCGAACTATCGAAATACAAATTTTCGATAGTCCGGTTGGCCGGACTACGCAACTGTACCGTGGGTAACACACGTTAATAAGAACGTTACAAGTCTAATGTGTCAAGCTCCACGACTTCTTGTCTGTACATTACATAAAATGTAAAGAGAATATTAGTTATATCAATTTATATATCTGTACCTACTAATATTATAAAACTCTGAAATTGTGTTTGTTGGGGGTAATCTCTAAAACTGCAGAACTGATTTAGATAATTCTATTCTATTCTATTCTATTCTTCCACTAATAGGGAATTAAACTATCGCTGACTCATATTATATTCTACTTTATTTTGATACACCGAAGCGAAGCGAAAACTGGTCGCTAGGGGTCGGAAGGGATTTTAGTATTCGCTATTTATAGTTTTTTTTAATCATCTGAAGATAAAATATATCGAACACAAAAAAGACCCTGAAAACGTTATTCGCTATTTTCAAAATAAATTTATTACTGTACCTTACGGTCACGGTCCTAACACCTATGCCTAATTAGCTTTTCAAAGAGCTATCAGCGCGTTTGGGCGATCCCTCAGGTTATGAGGTGGAGGATCACCTAGAATATCCAGAGAGACAACGCAACCAGCCTTCTGTGTGGGAACTGTTCGCCGTAATTCTTTTCTTAATATTTTTTACCTGTAAATTAAAAAAATTAAAAAATAGAAAGAGGTATTATATTTCTGGAAAATACCCACTTTTCAAGAGTATAATCGACCCCTAAACATGATAGGTGGTGAGCCCATCGCCGGACCGGATCTGTTACACATGCTTCAGAATTACTTCTGGGACCACACGATGTTTTCCTTCACCGTCGAGAAAGTGATTAATATGTACGTAAGTTTACCTGTAAATAAATGTAAGTAGGTATAAAGTAATACCATCGTCCTCGTAATCTGAAAATGGGCTTAAGACTGTAATGTAATTCAGATACTTGTGGAGTGCCCATTCTCTGTCAGCCCAGCACATAATCCCTCTGAGCGGTGGAGCGAGGCAATATCTTAAAAGTGCAGCTGCGAGCTCTGCTGACCGAGAAGTATTGGTAACAGTGTCCGATGCACTAGTGTTCACATTATTTATTTTTTGGTGGATTCAAATTAGCTAGCTCAATTCAAATTCAAATAATTTATTTTAGATTATAAATCCATAGGTAAATATTAGTATCCGAATAATTAGCTTAGTGTTAGTAAATATTGGGATCGATTCTGCTTCACAGCGACTAAACTTATTTTAGTTTATTCCTGTCACTTTCTTTCTCCTAGAAAAGAAAAGAAAAGAGACAAGAAATATTTAGTCCTGTCAAATTAAAATTAGTCCTGTCAAGTAAGGCGTGTCTGGAAATGTTACCGACGATGTAACAAGGTCATGGATAAAAGTGACAGATAAGGACGTTCATAAAGTTCAAATTAGTTGTTTTTCACATGTTTAAGATTACTCTTCAATCTATGGTTTGTTTCTGTCCTTTTTCTTCTGTACTCTATGGAGAAGGTTAAGCTAAGTTAAAATGAGGAATTTTAGCTGGTCTGCAGAATCGAGTCCATTGTTTTATTGATTCACTTATATATTTTATCAGTTAACACAATTCAGCGAACAACAAATTTATAACGATACTAACAAACAACTTTACTCCTTAACAACATTTGTATAGATTTAGCACTCTATACAGCTAGAGGATGGTGAGAAACAGACGGACAGACAACTGAGAAAGCAATAAGGTTTCATTTATTGCAAGTCACGTGCCACGTACCTGCTCCGGCCCATGAGTTAACAAAAGTCTTACAGACTGGATAAGGCTATCGACACCTTTCATGGACTGTGTAACCAGGTAGGGCTGCCAACCATCCGGACTTACGAACCGGTAACTTTTGTTAGTGTTGCTTATTTTATTAATAGACTACCGACCCGCCCGGCCTCGCACGGGTGCAATGCTTATAAGATTTTCCCGCTTTTCTGTTGAAATTTTTCCTGAATTTTCTTTGCTATAAACCTCGCGGAGCCCAAGACCTTTCCAACTAATGCAAAACCGTGGAAATCGGTTCGTGCGTTCTGGAGTTATAGCGTCAGGAAGGAAAACCCGACTTATTTTTATATAGTAGATTTATACATAACTAAAGACTACACTGGTGATTTTTTGGTAGTGGATGTTGATATTTTAACCTTTGATCGTAAATATGTCCTAAAATAAAAAAACGCCTATCAGATAAAAAAGTTACTGACACCACCCTTACGGTAACTTCATAATTAACAATAACAAAATAGGGCCTGGAAATGGAAATTAGGTACAAATATTTACTAAGTTTTAGCCTTCCTTATGGGTCGACGCCGTGCTAATAAGTACAGATATAAGAAGCGGTGGTAGCCGCAAATGTCTATGCGAAAGTGAACTAAGCCCCTATCAGCATTGTATGAAACCTTTTGTATTTTGATTTCTCATAAAATATTTCCGGTTTTAACTCCACGATCCGGTTTTTAACAAATTCTTTAAAATATTTATAAATTGGCAACCCTAGTAAAGGGCACATTTGGTCTCGCATCACGTGCCAACCTCCACAGTCATTCCAACTCCAGTTCTGTTAAGCTGTTTATGTAAGTTGCTTTTCATTGGAGGTTTCTGCATCGAAATTTTCACCTTTAGTTAAAGCGAAAGGGCCTAGAAAATGTTCCTTTAAGAATTACTCAAGACTAGATCCTTCATCACAAGTTGACTTATCTACTAAGTAGATTGAGCTCCATTGTGACTGCGAGCGATATCCGAAACACTTGTGGCAGCAGTCAGCGTGTAGAAATCCTAAGCAAATCTACATGAGTTTAGTTTTGTTACATACGGGTTAACAGTCTACACTAATATTATATAGAGGAAAGATTTTTGGATGTTTGTAACGAATAAACTCAAAAACGACTGGAACGATTTTAAAAATTCTTTTACCAATGGAATGCTACAATGTCCCTGAGTAACATAGGCTATATTTTATTTCTACGCAATATACTTATTAAAGAAAATCCAGATAAAAATGGGATGAAGCGCCATTAATCACTACCTAGTCTAGCCTCTGCCTTCCTTTTTGTAAACTGATCAAACTTTCTTTGAACTTTTTGATGATGTAGAAAAGCGAGTAAGCTACAATTAAAGCCATACGAAGGCATGAGCGCATAGACATATGCATGAGCGCCATTGTCGCTACCACTGTGGCCTCACCTCACAGCATGAACAGTTGACCATCCGTGCTCACGTAACGTTGTTTGCTAGTTGTCCGCTTTCGGTTCGTTTGGCAGATCAAACAAACTACACGGATGTTTAGTGAACCGATCCTTTGTTCGACTCGTCTTTTTATAGGAGGCCATGGTTACCTCATTAGTTTTTCAGGCGTTCCGAGTGATGTCGCGATTTTTGAAGATTTTTCTGAAGTCGTTAATCGTGGCTCTTCGAGGATAAGGCGTGAGTTTATGTATTTTAAGCCATTTACTAGCTTTTATTTGATATGTTTGATACCCATGTTAATCTACACATATAATAAAACTCTAACGGTACCATGTCTGTGGGTACCTACATGAAATATTTATTGAAAATTTGCAAAAAACTACTGCTTGGATTTAAAAACTACTGCTTGGATTTTGATGAAATTTGGTATGGCGATAACTGAGTTCCTACCTGGGTTACATCTAGGGTACTTTTTATTCCAGAAAAATATGTCATTCCCTTGGGAAAATATAAAACTGGTTAAAAAGAGAAATACGTAGGTACCTACTATTAAAAAACTTGAAAAATGTATGTAGGTGTATGTCGTAGGAAACGGCTTTTGAAAGGGATTTTTGGAAATTCTTCGTTTTTTAACTCACCCCCTTTTCTTCCATTTCCACAATAAGATGAACCGAATGACACCTCAGATGTTAAAATCTATCAAACCGTTTTGTCTTCAAAGCGTACCAAGGACAGACACAATACCACCCGAAAAACATTACCCTCCTGGCACAGTAAACACAACGTGGTCTTAAACACAGTTTGTAGTTTTGTTTTAATATACTCTATTATGTAGGTAATTAATTTCAAATAAAATATTTTTCATAATCCTAAGAATAATGTATGTTGGCTCTCTCTATTTGCAATGCCCCTACGGGGTGCTACATAGGTATCTACTGTAGATCTTTGTACAATGTGGCTATGCAAATACAAATAAATAAATAAATAGGTATATACACAGTCATATGAGTTTTTGTAACGTTGTTAACAAAAGTGTTCCCAGCAACGTCCCCTCATAGCACAAGATAAAAATAATGATCGGCATTCGGCCGTTCCGTTTTATTAGGGTACTCGATCGAGATGCCAACTAAGATGGTGATGGGACCGAGCGCCGGTCGCGGTCTTATCGACAGAACTATTTTATTTGTAGAAAGGAAACAAATTTGCGAGCATATTGGAGTGATAGCAGTTGGACTTCGAACATTTCTTTTTGTGGTGACGCAAAGACTCATAAGTATACCACGCGTAACAGAATAAGCTCAATTCCTCATACACCCCAATTAGTATACATTAATATAAAAGAAAATGATGCCTTCATACTTTAGTTGTCTAACCATTTTTCTTAAATAAAGAGCAAAAATAGCACGATTTCCATAGGTAGCACTAAATTTTTTTATTTTTTTTTGGAAAAATTTAACACATAGATATTAAAAATAGCTGAAATCTATTAAGCAGTCGATACTGAACAAACTAATTTCAGAAATTGCGCTTATTCTGTTACATATTGCACCTATATCATTAATCTCAAAATCACATCATAAACGAAAAAGTTGGTTAGGATGTTTGTTTCTCTTTCACGCTAGAGAACGTATTTCGATGAAACTTTACATTGATACAGCAGCTGATGCATCAGGATAACACAAGGACAACTTTTTATCCCGGAACGCAGACGCAGTTGCAGGTAAAAGCTAGTTTTTTTTTATATTTAAGGTGATTTGGTTCAGTTTTGATCCAGGGTCGTTTGATCATACCTAATTACTACGAGAATTAGAGTAGAATAAAAATCATTAGTTGTTGAAACTTCCGGCATGGTATATACTTTTTTCGCTATAGAATTAATTTAAAAATATAAATTAAAGTAAGTATCACTTATCTATTTATTTAGATTTTAAAATTAAGTGAAATACCTAGACTATCGATTTACTAGGATTATTAGATGAAGATTAATTGACCAGATACAGTAGGTGTTCACAAAATCCACACAAAGAAATATCTTATAGAGAAAAGGCAGAAAGCGTTATTAACAGTTTGATTTATTATCACAGCGAACTTTCTAAGAAAAGGTCCAAAAATCAACCAAAAGAAAACAATAACAAACCCCCCTGACTTTCTCACAGTTCCAACAAACGAGCGTCGTAACCCTTTGTCAGTGTTTATTGGGGTTCCCTGGTAGTCATTCGAAACCGTACGCAACCCGACGCGATAGGGGAATGGGATTGATTGAAAACAACGCGATATACTTGAGACGGCCGCGTTTCTTTGTAGAACGATAAACGTACTTTAAAACATGTCAAAAGCACGTAGAGCTTGATAAATTGTAATACCCTGACACTACAGACAAATAAGTATGCTTATTAGTCACAAAAGTATTAATAGTAGGTAGTAATGTTCTTTGAAATTAATAATAATAACAATCAACTGTGGGATACAATTCACACACGGCTATTTAGCCCAAACTAGTCAGATCCTGTACTATGTGTACTAAATAACTGATAGACATACTTAATCAGTTAAGAACCGCCGGTTCCAATTGGAACCGAGACACAATTAAAAATCTGTTGTGTTGTGATTCATGGTCTGAGAGGTAATAAATATTAAACACTCAGACACGAAGCCAGCAGACATGTTCATGCACACAAATGTTGGCCCCGAGCGCGAATCGAACCCGCGACCTCCGGCTGGGAAGGCAGGGTCACTTCCAACTGAGCCAAGAGGCCCGTCGATAGATACTTACTTAAATTATTTAATCTTAAGAGCCCTCTGACATAAAACCCAAAACATCTCTCAAATAAAGTAATCTTTATAAGTGGCTGACGTTAATAAAAAAAACTAGGCACCAACGCAATTACACGGACGTAAAGCCGGAATGATGCTGGAATAACACAATAAAATGTTGATAAATTTTTCATACGCGCTACTCTCATCCCGAGAACCCGTTTCGAGTTTTTACGCAGCGTAGGCCTCGCAATTTTCAGATTGAATTTTTACGAGCGAACAAACTGACGGATATAAAGTGATAAACAAACAAATATTCGGTGTATTACCACTGTTTATGTAGTTAAAGGGGTATGGAATTGAGACGATTCCGGTTTATATGTTTGAAGTTTTTAGTTGCCGTGCCGTTTTGAACGATCGGATTTTGTAATTTCTGTTTTATTCGTGTTTTATATCGAAACTAGCGACCCGCCCCGGCTTCGCACGGGTGCAATGCTGAATTTTCTTTGCTATAAACCATCCCTGGACCCACGCGAACCCACACAAAAAGTTTCATTAAAATCGGTCCGGCCGTTCTCGAGTTAAATCGTCAGGAAGGAAAACCCGACTTATTTTTATATAGTAGACTAGATGTCGCGCGGTGCGCGAGGCCGCAAGCGGCCACGCGTGTCTCTGTGGGGTCGCATTTTGACAGAAAAATAAAGTCAAATTTTGGGCGGGCATCTTTTTTAGCCATTTTTGATAATTTTCTATGTGAATTTTGTCTTTTTTTAGTTTAACTTGAAAAAAATTAAAATTTTCTGAAATATTACTTTTCATGGCAACACTCTTTACTGAGACCCACAATCGCTAAATACAAGCCAACTTCCCAAAGTGTTGTCAACTGGCTAAAAAATGCCGATTAAGATTAAGAAAATTGAAATTTTTCAGTAAAACAAAAATAACGGGTCGGGCATCTTGTTTTTTCTATTTTTCGGGATTTTCTAGTAAACTACAGGATACACCCTATGCGTTGACACTAAACACAGCCCTGTAGCATATCGGCATCTGGGAGATCAATTCGGGTCTTTTGAGGTCTACCCTAAAAATTAAATCAACCATAACTTTCAGTGTTGCCAGGCGAAAATCAAAAAACCTACAAAAGGTCATAGGGAGGGATAACATGTTTCACTGACTGTCACTTGTTTTTGCTAAATGGTAAAATTTAGACTTTTGACATTTTGCGTTAAAAGTAAAAAAATACGAAAAATTCCGGGAAAATTCTTCAACACGGCCACACTACGTAGCAAGACCTCCAACCCCGCTATACAGACCAACTCGCTCAGGTGTTGCCATCTTGCCGAAAATCGACAATCAAAATGTGGTAAAATTAATACTTTTCTTTGGGAGCAAATCACCGGTCGGCCATCTTGGTTTTTCAAATTTTCGGGATTTTCTGGTAAACTACAGGATATGCCCTGTGCGATGACACCAAACACATCCCTTTAGCATATTGGCATCTGGGAGATCAATTCGGGTCAAGTGGGGTCTAAAACCACTCCAACTTTGAAACACTACTACGCGGCCGCCATTTTGTTTTTTCAACTTTTTTAACTATTTTCGTAAATCATTTAAACATTTCTACAGATTCCAAAAATTTCAACCGGATCGGCCGGAAAACAAAAGAGATACGATAGGCAAGCCTGGCCGCCGTTTTGTTTTTTTGAAAAGTCGGAATTTTCCCGGGGTCACCCCGCCATCTTGAACACTTTTCTCATATCGTCGCCTTAGAGTGAAAACCTCGTATTTGAAATTTCATGTTTTTTTTTTTATTACATATTTGGAAAGAAAACCTCGTAACGGACGTTCTATTTTACTCGAGTAAACATCATAGACATGGTGCACCATCTTTGACCTATAATGAGAACCTCGTAAAAGCACTCGTATGTCAGTCTGCTGTGAAAACCTCGTAAGAAAGTGCATGCGTGGCTGCCAATTCAATAGTTCAAAGTCGTTTTTTCAGTATAGTTATACTATTTTCTGAAGGAAATAAGTGCTTTTGATGTTATAAATAATTTGGTAAATTGTATTAATTAATATTTCAGAAGTTATTGCAATTTTTGTTTCTCGTTTGATAGAAAAACTCGTATAATTATATATCTCTTGTTTGAAAACCTTGCAAACTCACTTACGAGGATTTTTTTTACATAAAATAGCTGGAAAATAAACCACGTATGTGTGGTGACGAGGTATTAATGATTAAATATTTGTTGATAAAGACTCCCTACGAGAGAAACTTGACTACCTACGAGGTTTTCTCGAAGTGATATTGAACCTAATTAGGAGATTTTGGATTAGAGTGGAGAAAAGGGCGCAAAAACACGAAAGAACGTCCAATTATTCTTAATAACTTTATGAAAGAGAATGAGATTTAGATATTTAGCCACGCAAGGTCATGTAATTTTTATTCATTACGGAAATGTCAAACTGTACCTACACAATTTAGAAGGTCCGCATCCAAAAGCCCTTAATTACTTACTTACTTTTTTTAAAACCAGCATAAAATATTTAAAAAGGCATGCAGAGAGTACAAAATTTTCTTTTAAAATACAAATGATGGCAAAATTCGAAAGCGCTGCTGTATGTTAGAAAAAAATCAAAAATATCAGAGACTGCTTTTGCTTTCTGAGTTGTGTCGAAAGATGGCAATAGTCAGCAGTCCAAACCAAAATTTATGTGAAGCCAGGCGCTCAACGAAAGGTCGAGATGGTTCAGCATCTTACGATTTATAGTTATTCGACTTTTTATAAATTTGTTGACTACTTTAAACTTTTTTTACTAAGAATTTTCCTAAAACAAGAAGAATTTGTAATCACAAATATAATTTTATTTAAAATTATATGTATTTTAATGTAAATAACTATTTTTATTTTACCCGGTTTCATTGATTAACTTGTAACTGCAGTCCAAATAGTGAGTTTTTTGTTAGAAAACCTCGTAAGTGACATTTAACATGTTTAGGCTAATAATGTGTAACATATCACTCTATTATTAAAAAAAGTAGTATAGTTACATACTAAAACAGGTATAATCCAATAAGCTTTGGTAACAAAAAATTTCAGGGCGCGGTTTTTTCTTCCTCCTGTAAAGTTGCTCTTTTTCTTATACGAGGTTTTCACTCTAAGGCGACGATATATGACTTGTCTCCAAAACGACTCCTTCTGGGAGAACAATTATGTCAATGAGTCAGTGAGTGAGTGAGTGAGTGGTAGTCTAGCTTTATTTTTATATAGTAGATATTTCCGGATAGAGAATTTTCACAGTATCTGATAACTATACCGATATATTGGCGACATATCGTCAGCGATAGGCCTAAGTTATTTTACTTATGGTATATACTGGTATTACCAGTATATCATATTTTTCTTTGTGTTTACGCACCATGGAAGTCATTAAGCCATGTCAAATACCCTGGGTGGCTTGAAAATTTCTGACTGTTAAGTGGCCACTAGCTTAACACCATCTCCCAATCCGCGGTGGGCTCGCGTGGGAGATTAAAGCCCATACTTCCTGGTGTGCGAGGAAAGACCCTCAGCTCAGCTGTGGGCTGTTACAGGTTGATGATGATACCATATATAGAGAATTTAAACGTAATTATTAATAAGTATATTTATTTGATATTAAAAATCAATCCAAGGGTATAATAAAGAAAGATCACTTTGCAGTATGCAATATTTCAACTGAAAATTCTAACAAGCAACTTGTGACTTGGCCCGTTTAAAGGATAAATATACAAACCATCCTATAGTAGGGGATTTGAAAACATTGTCTACAATCTGGAAGAAGCTGCGAAGCTACAAATGTGCACTCCGCGTTTGCCAATTTAATAATGCCAGCAATCGCTACCAATCCCATTTATTATGCTCATATACGAGAAACGAGAAGTATGAAAAATACATAAGTAAGTAAAATAAATATTAAAGATATGTAATCGGTTAAAGTCTGGCTTCTCATTCCTGACGCTCGGGTTCGAATCAAAGGTTTAAAGTTTAATGGGTCCAAAGCATACTGGTGCAACGTGGGTATTTCCAGAAATTTAATACCCCCTCGAGGCAGTCGATATCATGACACCCGCAGAGGCCAGCGAATTTTGATATCGACTAGATATTACATCAAAAGATTCACGAGTATGCGTCAACGAGAAAGCCTTTCGCGTCGTGAGTCTTTCAAAAAAGATTTTGGCTTTACTGAAATCTAGTAGATACGTATAATATGACTCGCCTGAGTTTATAACTCGACTTTTAAAAAAGTAGCGGTGAAATTCGAAAAAGTCCTTTTTAAAGTCACTTAGCAGCCAGGTCCATTAATTTCCCCAGAGCCTCAAACGTTGGGTTTAGTTTTTACTTGCCCTGGCGACGCTAAGATGACTTCTAAAGTTAGCACTTTTGCATTTTTAACATTAAATATTGTAGAATTATTAGTGAATTTATCTTTACGAATTTTTTTATATCCTTTATAATAGATATTACTCATGCTGCTAAATTATTTTACTAAAACAATCCTTTATCCCTGAGGCAACCCGCCAGAAATGATCCATTCCTCGACGTACCCAATATTCACTAGTTTAGTTCGCAGTTCGCAACCTACGTGAAATGTAGTGAACTCATCGCCAGACCAAGCTGCCACACAAGTACCTATCAACCATCAAACACAGACCTATATCTTTCTTCAAACCATAATTTTCTTTCCCTCGAAGACAATGTAAAAGACAACATTAAAATCATATAACATTTACAAAATGCTGCCACTTTAGTGTCAAGAGTAAATAATTATTAGAAAGCCAACCGAGTAACACTTCCTTAATAACAGAGACTATAAAATATATAGATAGGGCTGGGTTAAAATACGGGGCGTAGATTATGGAGAGCAATAGTCGGCGGCTGATGTCGCCGCTGGCTGCAGATTAAACAAATATTACCCGACGATCACACGCACCTAGGAATCTACTGCAGCTGGCACTATTACGAAAGTCTGAGGTTATACATTCTCGTTGGTAAAATCTGAAATCCGTGATTAATAGCACAGTTATTTGTTTACTTTGGTTAGGTTATAATTTATTTAGTTACAAAACTAACTATCAGAAGTATTCAAGCTCCTTGATTTGATGGAACACAAATTAGGCTGATATTGCAAAATATTTGCTTTGGTACCATTAACTTATTAAACTGGTGTTTGGTACTTAACCCTCATCGAGAAATATAATCTCTATCTAGTTTTGTTGAATTGTGTAACCATTTTGTCTTCGTACAGAAACATCATAATACTTTATTATTCCATAATATGGATATCATTCGCTTTTTCTTAGATAATTGTTGTTACAAAATCTTATACTTCATTATTTACAATGTGATCCAATCAAGCATCAGCGTCCCAGGGGCGATTAAGGACAATAGATATTCTGATTCCGTTATGGAATTTATGCTACTTACATTAAAAATCCGAAGTTGTTTGAATTTTTTCTCCCGGAGACTCTTTTTTCAACTTTCAAGTAAGCGTCAGAACCATGTCAGAACCCCTGGACCAAAACAGATATTAGATTTTTGGGGAACGTCAAATCATAATAAATTTTTGCCGAGTATGATATATATACTTGATACCTAAATATAAACAGATAGAAAAATTCTACAGAAAGTGGTCAGACATACTCGTACTGACGTCAGGATGTCTGAACCACATTTGTTTTGCACCGTCAAGTCGACGCCGTATCTAAATGTTCTTACGACTACAATCCGGCAGAAGCTTTTGGCGCGTAATACCAAGCAATATCAATACTGGAAGTCGAACCTGAGAAATGAGCGTTCATCTCTCCCCTCGCTCCCCCCTAGCTCCCCGAGCCAATATTATTGTAAACTTACTATATGAAATAGACAGATCCTATGCCTTTCGAGCCCCGAATGAGGCAACGGTGCATCATTTTGAATAAGTTGTGATCGTCAATATTGTCACTTATATTATACTAGCGACCCGCCCCGGCTTTGCACGGGTGCAATGCTAACACTAAAACCTTCCTCTTGAATCACTCTATCCGTTAAAAAAAACCGCATCAAAATCCGTTGCGTAGTTTTAAAGATTTAAGCATACAAAGGGACATAAGGACATAAGGACATAGGGATATAGGGACAGAGAAAGCGACTTTATTTTATACTATGTAGTGATCTATTATGCTTGGACGTCTTTAGGTTGATATAATTATACTTAGTAACTTTTATTAGTTTGAAATCCAAATCATCGAGGGAAAAGTTGACAACTACGTACTTGCCATGCCACAAGCATAAGGAAAAATCATTAATTTCCATACAATCTTTCACCTCCGGTACTCCTGTGCATAATTTCATTGTTCGTTACCCATCTGTGCGTTATTGCTCACTCACAATCGCAGTGTAACCCTAGATTTAAAATAAAGTTAAATTATTTGTACCATTAATATTTGTAGCATTTGTCCATAATAATAAAAACAGATGGAAAAACTAATTGTTTTATATTGTTACACAATTAAACTAAAATTAACCTTGTTTTATGTAAAAATGATAGATCTGTTTTAGGATCAAATTAGGGGCGGGATAAACTTAGCAATAACCTTCTCATCGTCACAAAGTAAATTATAATACGATATCAAACAAAACATTAGCCAGAAATAGAATCCAAAAGAATGGTTGGATATACTTAAACGAGTGCTCTTCAACGTCGAGGGGGAGGGAGACAAAAATCTCATTTCCTGAAGTAGAGCAGACAGACTGATAACGAACTCGCGCTTCAGTCGTTCGCAATTTAACATGCGTGTTTAGATTAGCTGCCGTGACAGGTACTTTCTATCGGAAGGAGCTATGTACTTCGCAGCAAAAGAAAAAAAAATAAAGAGTGGTTTATAACCGTCTTCAAAGAGAGGAGGTTGTCAATTCGGTTGTATGTTTTAATAATGTTTGTTACTTTAGAACTCCGTCATTTATAAAAGATTTCTAATTTTTTTTTATTTGAAATATATTTTTAGATTGATCCATTTCTTATCAATATCCACTTTTTTCCATGAATGAAATATCTCTACCAACCCCACGGGTACAAAGGCGTGGGCTTATATATTTGTTTTTATTTTTACAGTTACACTCGAGTAACAAAAATTTGGAAGAAATTAGGACAGTACTAGGCGTATAGAAATCGCTTCAATTAAATTTATAGAAAACTATCTAGGATAGCAGTGATAGCCTTTACGGTTAATGAGCCGACCGAAAATCAGTGAGACTCGGGTTCGAATCCTGGCATGTACCAATGAGTTTTTCAAAAACTTACGTACATATTTATCACTAGCTCGACGGTGAAGGAAAACATCGTGAGGAAACCCGCAGTTCTGAGACATGTATAAATAGACCCGGTCCGGCGACGGGCTCACCACCTATCACGTTTAGGGGTCCAATGTATCTCGTGAAATGTGGGTATATCCAGTAATGGAATACCTCTGCCTACTCCTTCGGGGATGAAGGGCGTGAGATATTTTTTTTTATCTAGGATACTAAGAAAAGTCATAGTCATATAGTCAGTCATATTTATTCATATTAAGTATTTTAATAAATCGTTTACTCTAGCTAGTTATTATTTGTAAGATCACGGTATATAATATCAATCTACGCTCAGATACGAGAGGGACCCGTAGGATTCTTTTTGATATACGATTGTAACGAGGTACTCGTTATCGCACCTCCTTTATCCCTCATTTTATAAACTTTTTGCCTTTTCAACTTCTTTATTTGGCAATATATTCTAAATTTTGAATTTGAAATTAGAATTACATCTCTCTCTTCTATTTCTTTTACCTGAAACTCCAGCTAGCCAGACCTAAAATCTGTAATGTCTTATATAAAAGCTTCTCCTGGTTTAATATAATATTTATATCTCTACATGCAATTGTGCTACGACAAAAACCTGACAATAACTGATAAAACCTGATAAACCTACAGTGATGATAAACTATTTGGCTGCTGAACACTCATTTATTCCAACCCTCCTCGAACCTTAAACCTTCACTTCGTGTCTTCATCATCTCTACGTTCCGGCGGTGGCAGCTGAGGAGAGGGCTGCAAGCACTGGCGCCCAACGTGGGGCATGGTATGGTATAGTTATAGACCTAAATAGGTATATGGGTATAATACATGACATGGCAAGCTTTGAATGAAAACAACCAGGTCTTTGGGGACACATCAGTATTCGGAGACCTACCGATGGGGTCTGCTTGGTGGTTCCTTGAAGACGAAGCACTTCCTTTAAGGATACCACTATTTTCCACAAGGCGTACATACGCGTATTCTCCAGTCGAGTGTGGCACTGACGAGACGAGTGCTCTGTAATGGATATCTATTAACCGCAGATCCAACACACTTAGGGATGCCTCTGGAAACTTTTATTCAGGAAGAGATTTGAAACCGGAACCAATCATCTTTCAGCTATTTTAATTTAGTAAATTTTCAAAATGATGCCTGTTGGCTCAGTTGGTGACCCTGCTTTCTGAGTCGGAGGTCGCGGGTTCGATCCCCGCTCGAGGTCAATTTGTGTGTATGAACATGCTTGTCGGCTTGGAGTCTGGATAATATTTATTTAAGTATGTTTATCGGTGTACAGGCTCTGCCTAGTTTGGGACTAAATAACCATGTGTGAATTGTGTACCACAATTTAAAAAAGAGACTTATCGAAGACACTTATTAAAATACCAGCGGGTGCCCAGAGGCGATGCCCGTACGGAACCCGATTTTTGTCGTTGTTTTAATAGTTATGCTGCTATTAGGGGCGGAGAAAATCCATCAAATCTTATATCATAAAAATCTTCTTCTTGCTTAATTTTTTTAAGTCTTTTTGCTTTTAACTTGATATTATTACCATATTTCGCCGTAGTTCTCTTACTTGTTTCTTTGTGAGCAAGGCTCTCGTGAGTGAGGAGGTTCGATTTCTGGTGAGTGCGTGTAACACTGAGTTTTTTTAACTTACCTATGTATACTTAAGTATTTATCATTAATTTGTAAAGAACCGCCGGTTCCAATTGGAATCGAGACACAATTAAAAATCTATTGTGTCTATAATGCTTGGTCTTAGAGATTAACTTGACTTTAAAGAAAAGACATCCTGAGGAAATCCGCAGGCCCTTGATTGATTCTGAGGCATGTGTAATAGGAACCTGGTTTGAATTGGCCCTCCTGTCACGTTTAGGGGCGAAATATAGAGAAAAGTGAGTATTTCCAGGAATGGAAGACCAGTAGTGCATTTTGTTTTTCTCTATCTTAAACCTATTTACATAAAACAAAGCTCACGTTGTAAGAAGTGACTCAGTTTTGAGATTGGTCGCATATTCTTTTTTCTTTCGTAAAATCACTGCTGGCAACCCTGCGAACGTAGGCCTCCATCCATTACAGTGATTTCCGACACCCCTGACGCAGCTCTCGCCCACTTACACGGGATCAAAGTCGCCACTTGTCTCTGCCTGGGCAAACCAGGTACAGACAGAAAGTGAGATTAAGAATTTCTGAAATAGAATCCCTTTTTGAAAGGAAAATATTAAAAATAAATCTCCAGAAATGTCACTATCAATATTTGAACAAATTAGAGCAGTCCTACTTTATAGTTAGTCCGCTATAATAAATTAAAGAAGCATCGAAAATTGATGAGCAATAGTAAGATAGTATTTTTACTAAGTTATTTAAATATTTTTTTGAAGATTAACATTCCTTACTAATCGTAACAGAGTAGGTATTACGATTTTGTATAACATTATTCTAATATATTTCATGTGCTAACTGCAGCTACGCTTTCAAAAATGAAATACTGACACATTTCCATAGGTATTTGAAGATAATGTTTTCAATAAATAATGATTAGCAATTTAATTTCGATATACTGAACTAGCCTATTGTTATATTTTATCAGCAAAACGTTTTGAAACAGTCGCTATGACAAAGAACCATTACAGAGTATACAATTTAATCAGATTGATCACCTAATAGAACTGTGGTTCGAAAAACAATTGAAAGCTTTTAGAGAATTAGAAGCATGTCCCTTTTTATGGCGGAGATTCTGTGAGCCGCGGTATTTGGCGTAATTACCAGCGAATAGCTGGGGTGGTACAAGAGACAGGAGAAAGCGAATAAATAATGAGATTAATAAAAAAGAGAGAGAGACTAGAGAGATATATCTTTGCTACGGTTTATCCAAATAATAGTACCTGGGAGATCGAACATCAGTGTCGCTTACGATATCTACCGGTGAGTGGCCGTATTATTTCTAACGCCATCTGCCGATTAGAGGCCGTACTAATTTAAAAATATTTATTTTTAGGTAAACTTGTATTTTTACAGAAAATACACTATGCAGTTGAATTTAAAATGTAAAACTGTATGTGTATACAAAATTTAATTAAAATCGTTGACGCCGTTTCCGAGATGCCGCAATATTTCCGAGATAAATACATACATACAAGAACCGCTCGTTTAAAGTAATAAAATATACCTTTTGCATTCTCCAACATATCAAAATGGAACATACGTGAACATTTAAGTAAGATTTCGTTTTAACCTCTAAAACTTTCAGTGCAGCCCTTTCAGTAAGTTTGTATCCTCCTAATATTATAAACGAGAAAGTTTGTGAAAATAGATGGATGGATGGACGAATGGAACGATGTTTGTTACTCTTTTACGCTTAAACTACTGAACGGATTTTAATGAAACTTTACAGTGATATAGCTTATAAATAACATTGGCTACTTTTAACTCTGGTACGCGGCCGAAGTCGCGGGAAAAGCTAATAAATCATACATCCAAGCGAAAACTATAGTTTCCTCTCGAACAAACTACACCTATTATCCGAACCCATTTTCCCTCCAAAAAGGCGGGGGCGATCGATTGACCGGAAATAGTAGCGGCTGTATTTACAACTTCCGGTCGGGGGATGGCGGGAAACCAATTAATAACTTTTATGGCTTCCGGTGTTGGCGTCTCGCTCAATTAGCGCACTCGTAAAAATCTTCACGCCTGATTGGATGTGGGATGAGCAGACCTTTTAATTTACGCCAACGACCAATGCGGGAACGGACAAAATGGTAGTCGATAGTATGGGTACTTTTGCCAGACTCGATTTGAATCGGAGACCAACAATGTAATTTTTTTTTAAACTTAATTTTAATGAAACTCGATTGATGTACACCTTAAAATCCTACGGAATTATATTTACTTAGATAGGAAATAAATATCGTGGCATCTTTGTCCTAACCTACGAGCTACGCCTCTTTTCTTTCGGCGGGGTAAGGCAGAATCAATGCAATTGTCATTAAAAAGCGAAAAATGCAGTTTAGTTCATATTGTTTTTTGGAAAAGACCTTGATCCTAAAACTATTTTTGACTAAGAAAAAGACTTAGAAAATGTATCTGTATTGTCAAATATTTTTTTCTTGCTATTATTAATATTTTAAATTCAATTATTGGTTTAAAATAAAAATTATTATAATGATCTAATACGAACACGCAGAGGAGTGCTTGTAACAAATAACTATGCAACTTATTTTACGTTAGTATTTAATAAGTAACAGTGATTTGGTCTGATAGGTTTGAGCGGCATAGCAGTCTCAGAAAATCAAAAGCCCTCAAATTGGATCTGAGGCTGTGTAACAGACAACAGTACTCTGATCCGTCAATGGTAAGCCCACCTGCCGATGTCACTTTAAGGGGTCCGTAAAATATACTGATGAAAAGTGGTAGTAAGTATATTTTAATTATATTCAGATTATACAGGAAAAATTGATTTCTGCTCGTGGGCTTCCGACTTCCATCGCTTACCGTACACGACACTCTGCTGGAAATAATGGTAAATGTTATGATCATAAAAGTCACATAATTAACACATATATATAAAATGATAAACTGACTGACTGATTGGTGATACATCAACGCACAGCCTAGACCGCTGGGTTTATTTTGCAAATAGATAGCTGCTTATACAGCTGCCTTTACTATGGGGTTGAATTATGTAAAATCTTTTCTTAGTGTATGCCTACTCTGTATAAGCTATCTACTTATGTGCAAAATTTCAAGTCTCTAAACCCAGCGGTTTAGTCTGTGCGTTGATAATATATCACCAGTCAGTCATTCAGTTTATCAATATATATACCTATATACAACATGTAACAGAATAAGCGCAATTCCTGAAATTAGTTTGTTCAGAATCGACTACTTATTCGATTTCAGCTATTTTTAATATGTGTTAATTTTTTCCCAAAAATGAATTAGTGTAGCTGAGTTTAGTGCTTTATATGGAAATCGTGCTTTTAATAATCGATATTTAAGAAAATTGAGTAGACACAACTAAAGTTCGATTGCATCATATATTTTTTTATATTAATATACAAATTGGGGTGTATGAGGAATTGCACTTTTTCTGTTACGCGTTGTATAGATAAAGTACATAATTGCCAAGAGCAAATATCACTTACAGGTAAACACAGCATACATTTTTTTTTTAACAAATAGCAGAGAACGGACGGACACACAGCGAAGTCTTAGTAATAGGGTCCCCCCGCTTTTACTCTTTGGGTACGGAACCCTAAAAAGAGGTAAGTATGATTTTCTGAGACTGCAATACCAAAATACTTACATTTATTCTTGAAACCCGGATGCCACCACTCTCGAAAGTGGTCGTACGTACTGTACGCTTCGAATTTTGTTCTGTCGTTGATCGCGGAGCATAACGAGCATACGTTCTCTTTCAAAGTAGGATCGTGGTAAGTATACTGGTACTTCCACCGGAAGTACTTATAGTAGTACCGTTTGGACTTGATGAGGAAATTCATGAAGGCTGCCAGCTCCTCCGGGGAGTGCGCGCGAGCGTCGATGTAGGAACCTGGTGGCAAAAACCTGTAAGAGAAAATAAAAAATAAATAAACTCAGATCTTATCCTTGGAGTTCGGCAAAAGCATTTTATTCCTGAAAGTACGGTTGCCAGGTCGCCAAACCAAATAGAAGGACAGACCAGCCAGTTTGAGCGGACATTTGTTAAAAAGGCCGGACATTATTGAGGATTTTGTATATTAATAGGTACATTTTTTTTCCACCATAAATCTTGTTAAATTCCAATGAAGTATAAATACAAGCGAATGCCAAATCATTCTAAGTACTTTATTGTTAATCAGCCAATAAAGCCATCAGTCAAAATTGTATTTGTTTGTGAAATGTAAAAAGCCTAACAAAAGTCTAACAGGCCGGACACCGTATTTGTAGGCCGGACACGCAATCAAAAAGCCTAACTATGTCCGGCTTTATCCGGACGCCTGGCAACGCTACCTTTTGATTGATTTTTACCAGTGTATATTTTTTTACTGATCTTCTTAGTTTTGCACGAAAAGAAGCAAGCAATTTGCTCTATAGCATGGCCTTACCAAACCTGCATCTGCCAATGAGTTTTTTAAGAACTTACATACGTATTTATTAGTAGACATATATAAAAAGATAACATTTTAGCCGATTGACTGGCTGACTGTCCTATCAAAGCACAGCCTCAACCGCTGTAATACAGGAAATTTCAAATACCTTTCAGGATGGAGGCAACCATTAACAAAAGTATTTTTCGGAATTCCCACTAGGCCACGGGACTGAGGATAAAAGTGATAATGTATGTACCAACTAGTCTTTACAGTTATATAATAAAACTGTAACGAGGCCGTGTCTGTGCATGGAATATTTATTGAAAATTTCTGCGGTAGGGTTTGCAAATTTTAACGGGATAACCATTTAGGGTACTTTTTTCCACAGGAAAATATCTAATTCCCATGAGAAAATACAAAAATAGGTTAAAAAGATAAATGCGTAATACTCCGAAACGATAACACCTAGAAACTTGAAATATGGTATGTAAGTATCTTATATGTCGTGGGCAACTGCTGTGAAGGGATTTTCGGAAATTTCTAACAGGAATAAACTGGATTAGCGCGGGTACGCCGCTGGACACCCGATAGTTCTTCAATGTAAATAATAAAAGAACGACTATCTGACTGACTGATCTATCAACACACAGCCGAAACCGCTGGGTCTAGAAACGTAAAAGTTTGCACAAAGATTCCTTAAATGACGAAAGTCGGCACTAAGAAGGGATTTTTGAAAATTCCCACAGAAACGGGAATAGACACAATGAATATTTCAATACATACCACGAATAATTAGCTGCACCATAGACAATGGGAACTGCGTAATTGTTCAAACCATTCATCACTTTCTCCGTGACGTAATCGACTGAGAAAGAATTCTCCATAGACATGTAGAAATAGTAATCTCGCTTTAACATTTCATTACAGCTGTTGTTGAATTTTGGACATTTCAAAGGACCATGGCTTCCGTATATGTCTATCTGTAAGGCATACGGTTCAAGTGCCTTTTGGAGGCTCTTTATATAAGAGTTCCTACCGCTTATAGCTGCGCTATTTGACACAAACCATGCCGCCGCCTTACTTTTGGTACTCAATTTCTGAATCAGACTGTCGTCAACTTCGTGCATTTTCTCGACCCATTTCATGTTCCTCTTTGGGCCCACAACGCTTCCATTTAAGTCTCGAATCAGTATGTATGGGTAAGGTATATCTGCGTCCAGACGAAACGACATCGTCCAGTTGAAGAATCCGTCGTAAGCCTCATTACATATTGGGTAGTTATCACCGGATTCCAAGTGGAAAAATAGGTACTTTTGGTGTCTAGCGCGCACTTTTGGCAGTGATAAGTTTCTGTCATACATAACCCAACCTTGGAATAATAAAACGTCGAACTTCGTTAAGTCCTCGCCAAATAGATCTTTTTTGGACGTGACGTAGCAATTTGTATATGAGCAGTTATTGTTTATAAATGGCGCCTGACCATGAGTTCTGTTCCAAAAGGGCGCCCAGGAGAACTCCTCCCATAGGAGTATATATTTTAATTTATTTCTATAATCTGAAGTATACAACTGATTTGAATACTTAGTAGATGTCAACTTTGTTTCTTCTGGCGTCGTTGATCTTATGGCAGGGGTTACACTGTAATAGTTTTTTTTTTTACTTAAAAAAAAAACAAGTTAAGGAAAACATCCAATGCAACACGTCTGCTCCCGGTCAACGCCCGTCTAGAAATGCATATAAAATCCTCTTTTCACCTACCTCTTCATAATTTTAATCGTCTTCATTTGACATTTGTTACGCGATCAGTGCTTGCTCTTCTTTCACTGGCTGACAGATTGAAGCAACGTACGTTAAAATGAAGACGATTGCGATTACAATTATAAATAGACAAGTACCGAAGGAAAATGACAAACTGGGTGCCGAAATGCTCAGGATGGCGTTACAAATCCATCAGACCTGCGACTTGGGGGTTTCGTCACGATGTTGTCGCTCACCGTCGAGCTAGTGATTTAACATCTGTGGAGATTACGAACTCTTGCATGATAGGAAGATTCACTTCTCTAATAGAATAGTAGTCCCATTTTTTTTTTTTGGTGGAATTTATCAGAGGTATACCATCTAAATCAACTCACAATTTCCCTAAAAACAAAACGGATGTTCAAAGATCAGTCAGGGTTTTGGTTTTTCTAAGTACATTACCTACCTTTTTGATTCATAATATTTGTTAAAAATCTGAATCAGCACTGTCACAAAAATTACTAATAACAATATCAATGAAACTTTGGTTTTAAATGTCCGTTTTTTTAAAAAGTCAAAATTATAAGTTTTTTTATTGTAATCTGGTTTTCTTGTCACACTCATTTTTGTCTTTATTCTGAAGCACAATTTTGCGCTTGTAATTTTATCGTAACAATGCCTTTTATGCACGGTTTTAATTTTTAATGAGCGTTTTCGAAACAAAATACAGATGATAAGCGATTTGTCGCAAATAACGAGCATGTGAATTTGGCATTTCTTTCTTTGAAGCCATACCATCCACTCGTCAAATTCTAGGTGTAGCATGACAAACTGTCTCTAACCGAAAGAAGGTTCTCTAGTCGACGCATATTATATTTTATGGATTACCAACCACGATAACTTTTTATAGAGTTGCCCGTTTTTCGACGATTGTTTGTTATTGCATAGGCTATATACATACGGGTTGGCTAAAGTGTATCTAAAGCCCGGCGGACCGTCTGCAATCTTTTAGAAGTAAAAAACAAATTATTATTATCCAATCATTCCGTAAGTCTCATGAAAGACGAAATAATTTTTTAATCAATAATTTTATTAACGTATTAAAAGTATTTTTTTTAAGTTATTTTAGTAGATACTTATTTTAAAAAAGCTAGTTCATTCTATTTAATAAAAATAAAAACATTTTAAAAACTTTACAATTTTACAAAAATTTGGAGTGACGGCCAACGGTGCAAAGATTCCTAATTATCTCCAAAAAAAAAACCAGCAGATACCTACTGCTTTAGCATTTATATTTAGGTACTGTGTTTGTACCACATGAGTAACATGTGGTTTGTACCTTAATAATATCCCAATCCCTATTATTATAGCTCTCTATAAATGTATGTACCAAGAAATATTAAATGATTGATTTTCTTAATGAACGTCTAAAGTGAGCAGCCTCTTTGCACGTACTAAACTTGAAACTGCAACATAATACTGTAAACAGTTTCACAACCATTATCTTATCTTATCTTCCATATCACAGACAAAAAACCATACCTAGATCCTGTATGATACTGTCACGAATCACAGGGCTTATAAAGATGCCAATTCCAGGGTGGTGGGATTTAGTTGCACTTTATTATGCACACTTAATTCGTTTAATATTTATTTAAGTATGTTTATCAGTTGTTTAGTTCCATAGTACAGGCCCTGCCTAGTTTGGGAAATAACCATGAGTGAATTGTGTCCAACAATTTATTATTAAGTATTATTATTAATTATTTAAATTATAATAAAAAATATTCTGTAACATGTATACTTACAACTTATCACGATTAGGGGTCTATGGAATACACATGTGAAACTTGGGAATTGGCAGAAATAGAATACTTCTGTCTACCACCTCGGGGATATTAAGGCATATTCATTTTATTATATTTATTTAAATTATTTACACAAAATAAACAATTCACAAATCACTGGTATAGTCACAGTACACAAACAGTCCTTAAATCTCGAATAACACCGCGGTTTTTATAGGTGAATGCAGGTATTGATATAATTATCTAGAGCTTCCAGAAGACGGGGTACGGTGTAAGAAAGAACAATAGCTACTAAAAAATAACGTGTCTTAAAAAAATGTAAACAATCAAATAACAGACATATGCTACAACCAAAACTCTACCTTCACTTCTTACATAGAGAGCACAATGTTGCCTGCTACATTAATTCACTGCGATAGCTCTCGTTTCACTGTTCTTATCTGTGGTTCTTATCCTGGTTATTTGGAATCATTCTCGCACAATGACGGTGTCTACGAGGGCAGTATTAGCGTGTACGTGGTCCGTACGTCACAAATTCACAATACAAACGTGTTCGCTACTCAGTCTCCACATCTGCTTACTGCTATCCAGTTATTTTCATTCTATTAGCGTTCGTTAGTTGATACTATAGCCACCGGTTACGCGCCTCGCATAAACATTTTCCGTACACATTTTCAAACTAAAAAAAAGCTTTTAATAGGTTAATGCGGTACTTATCTATATAATTCTAAGTTCGCGAAATTAAACAAAGTTTATTTTGCCTCGTTGATCCTTCCAAAAATGTCTTCTCTTCCAATCAAGTAAAGCGTAAATAGCATTAGGGATCTGGTGGCTTATAAGGTAGAATTATGTGATATTTAAACCAAGTGATCGAACAATAAAGAAGCATTAATAATTTGAGATGACAAGTGTTACGCGAGAGACAGTTCAATTTGTTAGTGAGCATTTTGGCAATTCTATTCGGTTATTGACTGTAACCATCTGAACAAACTCTTTTGAACATAGCCTTCATTCAAACAACGAAGGCGTTTGTTCCAATCTATCCTTTGTTATGCCACAATTAGCTTTGTGTTTTTCCTGACAGAGTTTACTTTCCTAGTGTTGAGTTTGATATCAGTTTCAGTGGTAGGCACTCAGTGCCATAGCCACAATCCATAGGCATTTTTCCTCCTTTGAACATCCAGTCCCTGGCTATCAGTAATACTTGAATAGTCGTCCAATTAATCTTGTATATTTTGTGCGATGTCAAAATTATAATAAAGTTAGCTTCCACGTGCAGTGTTATCCAAGGACGTGTCGTTGTGTGACTAAAATGTAATATACTGGAAAAAACTTTAAATGTTAAATACATTAAATTATTAAAAACAAAAAGAGATTTAAATAGACAAAAACACGATGCCCGTAGCGATCAAGCAAAGTTATTTAGTAATTTTCGCTTTGGGTATAATCATATTTTGTTTTAAAACGATACTGATAACACCAAAGTCTGCTGTGTCTATGAATCAAACTAGATCTTTCGATAACAGAACTGAAAAGATACAGGGGTTGAAAACTGTTTTACTGTGGAACAAACACGATTACGCTCCGTTCTTTACCTTGGGTCCAGGGCAGGGGGCATTCCTCAGGATGAAATGCCCAGTGAACAACTGCTACGTCACCAATGACAGCAACCTGTTTGGTGGAGATATAACTAAATTTGATGCTATATCCTTCGCTCGACGCAAACTAAGCTCTGATCCAAATTCGTTACCAAAAAACAGATCGCTGAATCAAAAATACATCTTCTACGAAATGGAATCATCTGACAATTATCCTTTATGTGACAAAATATACGACGGCTTCTTCAATTGGACTGCCACGTACAAACTAAATTCTGATATATTACAAAGCTATATTTTAATTAAGAATAAAAGAAATAAGGAAGTTGCAGGCCCGAAGATTGATATGGAATGGGTGAAGGACATGCAAAAAGTTGATAAGAGCTTGTTTGGAAGATTTCAAAACAAAAGCAAAGCAGCAGCGTGGTTTGTGTCTAACTGCAAGTCGAGAAATCACAGGGAGCAGTTTATAAAGGATCTGCAGACTGCTTTAGAACCGTACGGACTGAAGGTGGACGTGTACGGTGGTTGTGGGCCTTTAAAATGCCCACGAACAAACTGGAAAGCGTGTCTAGATATGTTGAAAAGGGATTACTATTTTTATATGTCCTTTGAGAACTCTTTTAGTGAGGATTATTTGACTGAGAAAGTATTGACTGCACTGTTTAACGATGTCGTCCCGGTTGTGTATGGTGGAGCTAATTATTCTAGGTTGGTTATAATTTCATCTGTTTATTTGGGTGACAACAGCAGACGTATTCACAGAGACTCGATACCGTTTCCGTTCGATTCGAGTCGAATCTATCGACATCGGAAACGAATCTATCGAGATGGGCTGATGTTGGTATGGAAAACTAATGTCATATGGGACACCAACTGTCATATTATGTGAATATGTGTGTCGAATCGAACGGAAACGGTATCGAGTTTCTGTGAATACGTCTGCAAGGCCCGTATTCACGGAGATTCTATATTCGGCTCGGAATCGGAAAATCTGTCGAATCCTTATGTCAAATAACTATGACATCAGCTTTGAATAGCCCATCTCAAAACCTTTCGACAGATTCCGAGTCGAATATAGAATCTCCGTGAATACGGGCCCAGATTAGATTGTACCAAAGCGAATTACAGACAACTACGATTTACATGGGTTGAGAGCAAGTTCTGAGAAATCTTTATATTTCGTAGGTACTAGGTACTAAAATTTCTAGAAAAATACGAGATAAATCTGTACCACGAATTCCCGGAAGCAATCCTTACTCACTGCCAAAAGTAAAAAAGTTGTTTATTTCAGGTTCCTGCCACCGGGTTCGTACATAAATGCTCAGGACTACAATTATGATCAATTGGCAACTCTAATGAACAAATTAATACAGTCTCCCGACTTATACCAAGAGTATTTCCGATGGAGGTACCATTATACGTTCCACGATCCGAAGTCCAGAGAAAACGTTTGTAATATTTGTGCCACATTGAACAATAGACAGCTAGTGTCTGCCAAAACGGTCTACCAGGACATCAGAGAGTGGTGGAATCCGAATTATAAAGACAGGTGTAAAGAACACTGAAAACTCATTCTTTATGTATTTTTTTAATTTGAAGAATAACAATTGGTGCTTTTTTTATTTCTCTTCATTGTCCCATAGACACTGGACACAGGGAGAGGGTAACCAAGTGAGTCAACATGTCCGCCATTATAGTAAAATTTATAAAAAAAAACCAAACAACCAAGGCCATCGTGTTTATTTACAATATTACAGTGTTGTGAACATTCACATACTAACATTTTGATTTTTCTAACACTTAGCAATCTTACAATATTACATTATAATATGGGTGTTCAAGAAAATATAGCTTAAATATACCTACCAATCTACCCATAAAACTTAGCAACATCACATAAGGTATTTTTTATATTAAGTACCTAAATAATTATTATTTATTTGTTTGTACAAATTGTGGCGATCAGATAAACAGTTTGTACTTCGTAACAAATGTTTTTTTTAAATCGTAAATACATTTATTTACAGTATTTATAGATAAAAAAATAAATAAGTAAAAACTGTCCAAACTGACCAAACGCACTGACAGCTCTTTGATAAGATGCCGCGCTTCCCACGGGCCCATCGTCTCTCCCCAAACGGCACAAACATGTAGGTATAGTCAAAGAGCACGTGAAGCTTGACACATTGGACTGTGTAACGTTCTTATTGAAACCGCCTTAGAGGTCAGACTCTCCCACTACAAGTGTAAAACTTCATGTGCTGTTGACTGTACTAGGTACCCCTGATTGAGTTCGGCACATTTACGATCACCGCCTCAGCGGCCCCTTGCGATCGTATAATTCATACTTTTTAAAAATTAAAAATATGCTGCAAAATTGCACACTTTAACTGTATCTGTCAATCATACTCCACTAATGCTTCTTAGCGAGCGCATTTCCACTGCATTTATTCGAATTTTATGTTTAATTTACCATGTGCGACACTCACTAACGTTCGACGATTGTCCAAGTCACTGCATCACACCAACGTTAGGGTCGCGACACATCTGCGGAACGTACAGCGCCGAAGGTTCGGTGAACAACATACATTACGGTTGACGCGGGTGGATGATCCATTTATCTTTAAAGTGAAACGTCAATATATGTTGTTCACCGAACCTTCGGCGCTGTACGTTCCGCAGGTGTGTAGCATTGGACATGCGGCCAATAGAAATAAATTAAAATCTAAGATCCAAAGTATATAGGTATAGTTTGTCCATGGAAATAGAGTATATTTTCCTCTCCACATATAAATTATGCCTACAAATTTTTGTATGTATTTTTCCCTATTGTTCAGTGGCATGTAAATGCTAATCCTAAAAGGAGTGTTCTGTTTTCTTAGTCGTCCTATGTTATGTATGTAAACTCTATATATATTATATAATATATCTTTATTTCAAAGTTACACGCTAAAAAATAATTATTTACATAAAGGTATAATAAAAAGTAACTGTAGGTACTATTACATATATACTAGGTTGAAAATTAAATTCTAAATATATAAACGAACCCCCAGTCTTCCAATGCAACAAAATAATTATATTATAACAACTAGATATTATAAATATACAAAACTGGGTAGGTACGTACGTATGTACATAATATGACAAACGGTCTACTTATAACTTTTAAGTACATTTGCTTTGGAAGTTTACATTAAAATTTATAATAAATATAAATAACCCATCATATAGTAGGTACAAGTTTGCTATACAATCGGAACCGCGCGGTGCTCGACGAATTAGTAAAGTATTATATAAATAATGAAATAAAAAATATTTAAAAAGTAGCAAACGCCTTTAATAATAAAATCACCTTCAAACCGCTAACAGCTGCGAAAAAAGTTGCACCTTAGAAAAAAACATATTTCCAGAAATAAGCACAACATTAAAATTGCCATACAGCAAAGTTTCTATTCAAGTGTTGTAATATGTTTAGAATAAAAAAACATAACGTTTCAATAAGTTTAATATCGAGTTTATATATGATATTTACTGATAACACGTTTATAAACTTGTGTTTTTTGAACTTCAAAGTGTCATATTTTATTTTGGCGCTAGTTTCGCAGCTGGTCTCACCTGACTCCGAAAAAAGTGTTTTATAGCAAAAAAATGCCACAATTTTTTATGAGAATAAATACAAAAAGTGTTTCGACAGATATTTAGTGCACAAATCATAACAATTGGAAGGTTGAATTATGTGGATCGCTGCATGCGTCTGTCGAAAGCATCGTACGCGCCGACGCTACAATATTTCATATCAACCCGTAACCCCACTACTGAGCTAAGGGTATATCCTGACACACGAGGAAGTATGGTATAATCTCCCACGCCACTATTTTACACACGACAATATTTAACACTATAAAAATATATAGCGCCGCTTCCGAGCTTCGCATTAAAACGTGCGCACTATATCAAATTCGAATCCGACTAAACAAAATACTAGTTGTATAAGCCCAATACTATTTGTATAAACCCAATAAAAATAGTATTTTGTTTCGACAGAACATGTATTTAGTACACAACTCTCAACAATAGTAGTAAATCTACCACTTTACTTTGGTTACGTTAGCATTTATGGTAAGTACAGGGTCAACCTATTCTAAATATAAACTACACTTTTGTAGCCCATTTTTATAATAAACACTAAAATAAACATAGCTACTGCGTTCAATAGGTCAACAAATAAAGATTGTATCATTAAACTTCTGCTCGTATTCTCTTGGGCTCGGATGGGACGCTCTGCACAGGAGTTCTAATGAAGGATTCTCCCAACAACGAGATTAAATCGTAAAATCTCAAAATGGAGTTTATCCACTTTTATCATAGGATAAACCATACACTACCTTGTATCAATCAGGCCTACAACGCAATTTTTTTTAAAATGAATCAATATTACTTATCAGATTTTAAATATTATAAATATTATTCTAACAACTTAAACTAAAATAAGTAACATCATTCAACATTCAAAGCAAATAAGTACTAAACACAATAATTTACTTAATGGAAGTTATCGATGGGTTGATTGAAACTATCTATTAATATATTTAATCACAACTTGGCTTTAATACAAAAGGTTGATAAACGATAAAATATTACTTGCTAAATAACTAATGGAAAACTACAATTGGAAGTGTCCACTACGTGTTTTTGGTACCTAAGTTTATGTATTATGTTATGTGTTTCCAAAACTTTTGCGGGCACATTGTATAAGAAAAACATAAGTTTAGTAGCTGCAAAGTACGTATACACACATTTCCCTGTGCATTATATTTTGTATAAAAATATATACATAGTAACAATACGAGTAGGTGTATCGGTATCCCTTTCTTTTAATATCAATCATCAATTTAATAATATATTTTTGAATTAACGTATTCTAAAAATTTATCATTAAAATGTAAAATTAAATTAAAAATTACATAAGGAAATGTGATAATACGTAAAAGAGATAAATATTATTGTAAATTTGTAATCTAAGAATGACTCGGTTTAGGTCAAAGTTAACCTACTAATTATAATGTTAACTTTTTAAATCTCTATGAGCGATTAAAGAAATATCTTATCATGAGAAATATTATAGTCTCCAACTATATAATTACGGATAATATAATAGGTATACACCTTTGAGTTACAGTTTTAAAGACATTTTTCGAAACAAACGCGATCAAAGTCATATTACATTTCAATTTTATATTTACATTTATTAATCATTACAATATTTGTATTACCTACAATATTTTTACAATACTTAACTTTTATTTTTTACTTTGTTGCTTATAATTTACAAACACGTAACAATTTTTATCTTCCTTATTCAATGTGACGATTCGTTTAAACTTCCTGTAAACACGTTCCACATTAACAGAACTAATTAAGACTAATTGAAACTGTAATGTAACCTTGTTCAAATGACCCAATGACGTCAGTCGCCCATTGAAGTGAAATATTTAATAGATCACTGATGCTCCGCGGGGCGCGTCGCATGCGTAGAAGCCGTTTTTTCTCGTTCCCGTGGGAATTAAAAAAACATTACCTTAGTAATTTAACCCTTTAGGTATATGTTCCCCAAGTGTCAAAACTCTAGACCCCACTGGGTTAGGCTGTGCGTTGTCTATAGTAAGGCAGTCACTATATCTTATTGGTATGAATGAATAATGAATAAATGAAATATCTGCGCATATCAATAGTTTTGGAATAAGGCAATCCACACATTGTGAAACTTGCGATAGTACAGGAAGCAGGAAAATGGGCCCCATTTCACAGCTGGTAAATAACAATCTCCTAATATCTCCTAGCCCAGTAGCCAACAAAACTTTTCTGTTCCATTCCTAAAGTCGCTTAATTTCAATTTTATTTTATTTTTTCTCTTACGCAAGACTTATTGGGAATCTTGCGTAAATTTTATTTTGTCTTTAATAGTTTCTTTGCAATATTCTATAAACATCACGTGACTTGTCTAACGCTTATGTTAATTTCGTTCATTTATGACTTGTTATACAAATTTATCATTTGTTTTATTTACAATAAAACTAGAAGCAAGTAATTCGTTACGTATTAATCCAGAAAAACAAATAAGTATATTAGAAAACTTTTTTTTTATCAATTTATTAATTTATTCACTGCGGGCTTATTAGATTTGCCCCTAGTTTTTTTTTTAGGATTTATAGGTAGTACATTCTTTTACATAAGGCCCCTAAACACAGAGACAATATTTTTAATAGATAGTGTTACGTTGTTAGTGGATTATCTTCAGCTATTGGTCTTGTGCAAATAGCAAGGTGTCTTATGTCGTAGGCAACCGCTATAAATTTTTGGAAATTCCCACTGGAACGCGCGCCGCTGGGCACCCGAACTAGCGTCAATAAAAGTTGTGCCTTGGCCTGACCTTTTAAGAGAACTCAATTAAAGATACCTACAGATGGCGTGTCAGATGTTAAAAAAACACGACATAGTCTAATTTAATCTACACAACAAAATAAGAAAAAAACTGCTTTGATGCTAAACGCCCACAAAATATTTATTTCGTGTCACTCGCCTGCAATTTGACTACGATTGTTTTTTACTTATTATGTAAAAAAAAACTATAAATTTAGAAATGTTCTGATCATTTTAAAAGGCTATTTACAGTTTAATGTAACGTAAACAGATTTTAACAAAATATTGCAGAATATGTTTTTATACATATTTGTACTTACACACATTTTTTACAGTTTATTGTTCTGTTTTTTTAATATCCCTAAGAAACCATTGAACTGTTCGACAGCGTATGGTGAACACTCAGTCTGTCTGTCTGTCACAGCGCCTTATCTCAACAACTACTTTTGCTATCGACTCGAAATTTTTAATAGTTATAATGCTTGCAAAATTATTTCTCTACGGAAATAATTTAAAAAATCTTATTAATTTCGGAGCAAAAGGGCCCGAAATGGGGAGTTGAAATTAGAATATCAAGGCGAGTGGGGTATCATAATTTGGTTTTATATGTTCTTATGCCCCACAGTTTTGGACATATGATGAAGAATGTATAAAAATACAATTCCCCAACATCTTTAGAGTTTAAAATGGATGATGAGGACGTCAGTCCTAACATTAATTACGCTAACTATTATTTTTCTGTAATCTTTTTATGTAACTTACATCTTTTAACGTAGTCCGGGTTCCACCACCTTCTGAGGTCATTGTACACAGTACTCTTTTCAACCTTCTCTCTATTATTGAGAGCAGAACACACTGCGCACACGTTTTCGGCTTCTGTAGGGTCTTCGTAGGTATAGTAACCTTTCCACTTGAAGAACTGACGGTAGAGCAGTGGTGACCGCATCAGGCGCGAGATGGTAGCTGCCAACTTTTGGGGAGGTTGGGCTCGGGCATCCAAGTAGGAGTTGGGAGGAAGGAACCTAAAAGGAGAGTTAATTTTATTGATATTCCTTTTATTCAGAGCAGTGATAGTCCTGGCAGTCGTAAAAGGAGAGAAGACTAATAAGTGGCATAAAATTATTTTGCAAGATTTGATCTAACCTAACTCACAATCATTTCAAGTTAAATAAATGCGTGTAAAAAGAGATGAGATTGAATGAAATCGTGTTCACAACATACCTCGAATAGTTAGCTCCCCCGAAAACAATTGGCACAACATCATGTTGTAAAGCAGTTAGAAGTTTCTCAGTCACGTAATCCTCAGCGAAAGAATTTTCCATCGACATATAAAAGAAATAGTCCCTCTCCAGCATAGTAGAGCACTGTGCCTGCTGGTGTTTCGGACACTTCAATGGACCACATTTTCCATAAATGTCAATATTTAGACCTAAAGGTTTCATTGCTTTCTGGAGCGTCTCTACATACTCTTCACGATCGCTGATACTAGAGCAGTGAGACACAAACCACGCGGCCGCTAAACTCTTGTTCTGCAATCTGCTAGGCAATTCTTCGTCTACTCTAAAAATCACTTCTTTAGCCCACTCCATGTTTATTCTGGGACCAACTACTTCTGCTTTACTGTTTCTGATCAGTAAGTAAGGGTAAGGAATATCCGAATTCAGTTTGTACGTCGCAGTCCAGTTAAAGAAGCCATCAAAGGTATCGTTACAGATAGGATAGTTATCAGCCGACTCCGTATTGAAGTAGATGTATTTTTGATGTGGCGATCGAAATTTTGGAAAATATGACCTTTCTATATTAAACATATTACGACCGTTGAACGCCACAGCGTCAAATTTCGTCACGTCACCGCCGAGGAAGTTCCTGTCACCGGTGACGTAGCAGTTTATCACCGAACAGTTGTTTCTGATGAATGCCTTCTGTCCGGAGCCAAAGAAGTAAAACGGAGCGTAGTCCTGCGGCGTCCAAAGAAGTATATACTTGAGGTCTTTGGGTAGTCTGTTGACTTTCCTGTAAACCTCTGCGTATCTCGAATCTTGGGAGCCATTTTCAAGCGCTTCTTGCACTAGGAGCTCATTGTAAGTATAGTCCCTATTGAACTGAGTCCAGAGTATGGATACGAAACTAAGGCTTGAGGCAAGGATGAGAAACTTGGTTGTGATCGTGTTCCTCACGAGGAAGCTGATGCGCCCGCATCGAGGGATGTACCGAGGCATTGCGAAGACGTCATATTCGACCGGGACGAGGGCTCGACAGCGACGGGCATTAGTACGGTTTCACGGTTTTCGTTGCGATGGAGCTAAGATGCTATAGCTCGAAGCACTGTCTGAAAAATAAAACAGAGAAATTGAACCACCAAAGCCTCGATCAAACCTGAGCTACAGGTGTCTAAGAAGTGGAAACTTGAGCGTCAGCGAGGCGACTTTCCGTGACACCAAGGCGGCTGATGTGCATACACGTCAGCGTTTTATGAATATGAACTTGATTGAATAGGTAGACGTGAATCCAGTGAACACTCTAAAATATTAGATTTCAGGTTCTTTAGTTACTATATTCATTGAAGTCACTTCCTGCGTCGCTGACGCATGAATACCTTCATTCAAAAACAAGGGGCGGTATCTGCCGCGTATCTGACGCTCCCACTTCGCAATTGCTTTAGTCGCCTAAATTAATTGTAAGTAGAAGTAAATTCGTTTGGATTGTACTGATACAGTTGTGTTTACTTAAATTGACTGTTCGTGACAGATATACCTGTCACGAATTAAAATCTGTGATACAAACAAAACATACGAGATACCATCGAGATACCTAATTCGGTTTATAGGCCAGTACCTTTACCTATTCAAAATTTTCTTACTTTTTTCAGATTTTTTTACATGACTTTACATTTTTAAAGGTAATATTTAAAAAAAAAGTGTGACAGCTAAAACTCACATTAGCACTTTAGTATTGACTTTATTTTAAAAAATAAATAAGTTATAAGTTCACGTGTTACTTGATTTGTCAGAAAAACTTCCCAAACGCTCTCAAAAATTTTGTTTGACAATATTGTGGTGAAGTTAGAGTGAAATCGAATATCGTGTTATTAAACGAGTTCGTATAGCTGAATCACTATCTGTAATTAAAGGTAGTTATCGATCCGTTTAATTTCGTAAATTGCATATTTAACAAAATCGATTTCACATGTTCTGCACGAATTCGATACAACGTTGCTCTGTAAATGTACTTTTTCCATATCAGTAGTTTTTTAAATAATATTAATATTAAGACCTGTTGGAACTCAGAACTGAGCCCGTAGTTGAGGCCTTGGTTTGACTCTTACTGAGGGCAACTTTAACCTACGCATTTGGTAATGAATTTTTCAAATACTTACGTAGGTTTATAATTATCAATAGGTAGCTTAACGGTGAAATAAAACATCGTGAGAAAAAAACATAGAACTGGTTCTCAGGCATGTGTAACAGCGTCCGGTCCAGCGATGGGATCACAAACTGTCACTTTATCTGCATCTAATATTCTTTAATTTCACCTAATTTAATAATTAAAAGCCGACATAACTACAATATTATCTCTAATTATAGGAATGCGATCATGTTTCAACCACAAACGTTCGCACGACGTACCTATATCGTAATCAGTTAGCGCGCACGTGAAAAAAATATGGTCGGCACAGCTCATTTACATTCATTTTACGTCTATACAACTTTATTTGCATTGTCTTCGACAATACAAACTCTCCATGGTCGTGAGTGTGGGTCTAAAATTTTCGTCATAGGTAGATGTACCTAAGTACTTGTGGCGCAAAAGCGTTTGACGATTTCATACTCGTGCATCCGAGGTCATTTTGGATACAACAACTAACAAATTAATATTATAACAATTTATTGACTTTGTTCTGATACCCTCTGCCTTCCTGCTGCCTGGTTGGCGCCAAAAAACAGACAAAAATCGGAGAACAAGGCGAGAACCTGCGAAGAATATGTGAATAGGCTCCAAATTCACGCTTCTCGTGATTTTCGCGCCTTCTCGCGAGATTCTAGTCTCTTTCCAACAAAAAAGAATAATTAAAATCGGTTCATAAACTACGAAGTTATCCGCGAACACACTGAATTGAGAAATCTCCTATTTTTTTTAAGTTGGTTTAGGTATAAAAATCTCATGGAAAGAGAAACTTTTGTTACGAGACTTACGAGTATAGGTCTTTGTGGCCGTAGTTTTTGTGAAATTAAATAATCTTTTGATCACAATAAGAAATATGATTGCCAAAATAAAGAATACTTTCGAGTTTATTTTCGTTTTTCAGTACAAAATGTATGAAAAACGTTTTTAGCGATTTCTGTCATTTCTAATACTCATACCTTAAATGGTCCCATAGACTATTTTGATCCCCACACGAAATAGGATCGAATGGTATACAATTTTTTTTTTGTAGCTATTTCAGCATTTTTTTCGCTGACTGTATTTTTTTTTTAAATCTGTAAATGCAGTTCATAATATCTTAAAAAGTTAGGGATGGTCTCCTAGGAACGTTTTTGTGTAACTATAACGATTAAGGTACTTGCCCTTACTGACCCGTCTCAAAAATCCTACGTCTTTGGGATAGTACAGTCAAGAGCAAGTCTAGCTTGACACTACCAGTATAAGCTGAGCTCAGATTTATACTGCGCGCCATAGAACACAGGGCCGGGTCAAAGTCCAAAGTGTCAAGCTTAGCGTGCTCTTGACTGTACTTACCTACCTACTTAATATAAATTGTAGACGATCGTATTAATTTTAAATGCCCTAATTAATAAACAACATGTAGATTGTTTCCGTCATTTATTATTAATATCCCATAGGTAGCTTCAACATGGTCTGCGTGAGAGAGTTAAATCTGGTTATTCAGTTTAACTATCTGCTTACTTCATTCTAATTCCATAGTTACGATTGGTGTACCTACTATTCTTAGAGATAACCCCAAAATAATCTTTACGCGTAAACCTCGGTTTACTTAGAATTCTGACAGCTACACCCAGTGCCCAAACTACAAAACATTGAAAACATGTACCTATAGGAAACAGTTATAAAATACAGTATTCTGTATGAATAACAGTAATCTAAAGTTACATTTCTACTTATTACTCAATACTTAATTCAATCGCATCACCATTCACGGTAAAACATTGAAATTCCAGAGATCTAGATGTATTCTATTCGCTCCAGCTCTCTCCCCATTACGCACCTGTTGTGTCGCTATCTCCCTCGTCGTAACCCGACTAAATAACGAACGCACACCATTCCCGCGTTTATTCACTGATTCGCCGCCATTCAAAACGCGCCGGGCAGCGCGCACATGCGCACTGTGTACTCGAGCGATATCCGATGAATCGACTGCAGAACGTCGCGTGGAGAATAAACGATTTTAAAAATGGAACACGTGCTACTATTGTAATGCTCGCGGCCAGTTTGAGTAATAGTTGTTGCAGCGTGGTTTAAATAGTGTGTGTTATATTTTTTTTGGTTGATTGAACGAGCGCGGCGCGATGGCGAGTGCTCCGGGCGCGAGTTCGCCTCACTACTGTACCACTCCGCCTGCCTCGCAAGGTCAATGGATCACGGACGGTGTAACCGGCTGACTCACCATTATTTACGAAAAAGACAATCCCAGTGAATATTTTAATAGCCCTTAGGTAAGCAGTGCTTGTCACGGCAACCGTAACTGAACTGAGCGATACAGTGTGATCTTTAATGTCGACGAAGCGATTAGCAGATGCGTAATAAAAGTTCACAATCCTTATGTGTTATAACGTCTGCGTTACACCTATGGGAGATAAGATAGTGAGACCACAATCGGTCGCCAGTTTTTGTGAATGTTATCCATAAACAAACATTGATTTTATTTATTTTTTTGCGCCATTTTTACTTACTTAGTGAACGTCGTATTAAATATATTTCTTAATTGTTTTCCTGTTTAATAAGCTTACATGGACCTAGATCTGTTTGTATTGATAGATATCGCACATTATTAGACATCTGTCCTCTGTGTCATATCAAATATGTTTTGTCTAATACGTATAAATACCTACGTTTTGGTCACTTTGTGTATGGGTATTCAAAGCTAGAAATGAAAATGTCATTTTGCGTATTGGTCATTGTACGTAGATAGGATATAATCTGATAAGGACTAGTGGTCGTGACCATTACTTTTGGAAAGTATATTTTAAAGATCTGAAATATTTTTTACAGGAACGAACTAAAATAAATCTAATATTAAGAATCCAGTGCTTTTTTTTATTAGTGAGGCTCCATAGACTATATTTTATTAATCGTACGGTTTTCCACCCTGTATATTATGTATGTAAATACTAAACCATAGAAAACCAGGTAATTTGCTTGTTCTTTGTGAACAGTGTAATTTATTACTAAACGAATGACAGTCTGACCATGAATCAAACTTAATGACAGCAGATGACATAAAATTGATGTCCACATTTTCCAAGTAAACACAATGTGGACATAACTAAGTCGAATCGCCTATTTAAAAATTGAAGGAGAATGGAAATGTTACTGTGAATATCCAAAAAGCTATCCAACTGAAAACTACACTAGTGTATACTGATCACCAAACCCATTGGTTACAACAAACATACCTACACCGACTAGGTACCTACTTGGTGAATCTAATGAAAAAACCAAAATCACTAGTCAACAAACTAGAAGGGAAAACACTACTTAAAAATCACTTTAAAAGGAAAGAATAAGGTGGATGCAATTCAAACCCTCATGAATTATTATATTATTATTATAGGTAAGTACATAATAGTGAAAATTTGTGTTGAGGCTTAATATACAATCTTTATATTTAAGATTAGATAAGTCGCTAATGTTAGTTTTTATATTACTACAAATTCGAAATAAACAGTGTTATTAACCACAAACCCCACTACGCATGTGGCGTGCTTGGATGGACGTCAAACTAAAACAATTGCAAGGATTGATAAGGATAGGATAGCATTTGTAAGGATAGGATCCCGTACATTGAAACCTTTGAGTATTAAACCAACAGGAGACGTCACGCGCACTAGTTTCTTTGCAAAAAACTCTGCCAATTTCTGCGGGGGGGATGAGGAAACGCACACAAATATTGTTAAAACAAACGCATTTATTGACAAAACAATTACACACTAGCTTGAACTAGATGCAGACAAATACATTCACCAATATGAGCACTCCGTGAACTCAAAAAAACTAGTTGTATATAACAGGTATGATCTGAAACTAGTTGTATATGACACTTTTTTTTGGCAGAGGGGAACGCCTGTCAGTGACGTCTCCGGTTGGTTTAATACTCAAAGATTAAAACAGTAATTTGGAGGGGCGTGCCATTTTCACGTACAGCACGTACTCGTAGTTTATTTTATACCATCATTAGTTTATCTCAATTACTTCCATCCTAATGTATTCTGGAAGAAATCGCTTGAAGCGCTTAATTGATAGTTTTTTAATTTGGTTTTTACATTCAGTTGTTACTTATACACATGTTACATATTATGTTCTACAAATTGATACCTACTTGATGGTGTGTGTTGTGATGTGATGTAAAAAGTGCGTGATTATTATGCACGGTGTAAGATAATCGTAGTTTAGTCACGTAACAGCCAGGTAATAGTATATATGTAAGTCACAATTCTTGATAAAATAAACCAGACAAAAACCATCCTCGTTCGTTGTCTCATTCACTCCCTTCTCTTTACAAATCTGAAAGATCTTACATTGAACTCATCCGTTCAAGAATATGGCATATCCGACCATAAGGGCCTATTTCTATCGTTAAAAGAAAAGTCACCAAACCTAAAATACAACATGTTTTTTGCAATACACATTGCAAAAAAAGAATCTTTGGCGATCAAAATATCGAAAAAATTAAAAATTGTTTGTCATCTGTAAATTGGTATAATATAATTAAACCCCAGAAAAATGTAAATGAAAATTAATAATGCTTTTCTTCAAATTCTGAGTCAAACTCTCGATAAATATATTCCTAAAAGGTTGATTAAAATTTATTACAAACATAAACCAACTTGGCTAACAAAAAAAAATTAAAAAGCTTGTAAAAATAAAAGACTAGAAAAAAACATTCGTCTCAAAATTTTAAATTAACATATTGCATGCACATTATAAACATTATGAAAAAATACTAAAAAAGACAATATATCAAGCTAAAAAATATAAAAATAAATTCAATAAATCTAACAGTAAAATGAAAGCTACATGGCAAACTATAAATTATGAAATAAACAATGGCAAAAATAAACTCAATAAACAAAATATAAAAATGACATAATAGATAATATAAAAATGAAACTCTTCAGATATGTATTAGACCGCATTCTGATTGGTCCGCGTAATAGGTGGCAAACCATTAATGGCACCTATACCGTTATCTATTTACAACTAGCGACCCGCCCCGACTTCGCACGGGTGCAATGCTTTTACTATAAAACTTTCCTCTTGAATCACTCTATCTATTAAAAAAAACCGCATCAAAATCCGTTGTGTAATTTTAAGGATTTAAGCATACATAGGGATATAGGGACAGAGAAAGCGACTTTGTTTTATACTATGTAGTGATATCTTTTGGATAAACGTTACTCTTAAGTGGGTAGGTATATTTTTTAACAATTTATACGTAGAAGATCAGTTTGTTTCGAGCTTTAGTTGAGATTATTCAACTCACACACTACCTAAGGGTCCAGACACACGGACACGTTCACGTGCAGTTCTAGTGCATTTGGACCGGCTGCATCTGCACGTCAACGCGCCGCTAGCTTGCAGTCCGTGTGCAGTCGGTGCAACTGCACACCAACTGCATTCAAACTGCACCGAAACTGCAGTTTTGCGGTTGAATTGCGGTCCGTGTGTCTGGACCCTAACAGTCATTTCTATTATATGAAAAACAACGTCCATACATTAACGGCAACAAGGTCACAGTCACAAGGCAGTTTGTATTGTATCGTTGCGTAAATTATTTACACTTGAGTACTCGCAATTTTCTCAACAACACATTTACATAAACATGAATATGGAAATTAATAACACATAAATAGCGAATCGGTATTCGGCCAGAGGCGTTGTCCCTGTGGATCCTTCTCGTATTAATTTCGGAAAAGCTTTGCCTTGCGCATACCTTATCGTAACTCATAATGAGGACGCACGATTGAAGACATTCGTTTTCAAGCATTGCGGTATGGATAACGAGAAAACTCGACGCAATTTCCCAAACGCTGCCCAGCCCATCAGCTGGATCGTCCTCTTGGCCTGCTTCTCAAAACTCTTTTTACTTAACTGCAGAATCTGGCCCAGGTACCTAATTGTAGTCAGAAACAATTTCAAGACGGTAGCCATGTACGACGACCAGTCATGGAGCAATGTGGCCATTGATCATGATTTTCAACATCATGATTCCCACCATCCATCCCACCCCGAAATCGGGATCCATGCGGGCAACGCCGTTGTACGCAAATTAACAAGGACATGACCATTGAAATAAGCTCATCGACATTAGAATTTTATATACGACTAGCGACCCGCCCCGGCTTCGCACGGGTGCAATGCTTATAAGATTATCCCGCTTTTCTGTTGAAATTTTTCCTGAATTTTTTTTGCTATAAACCTCACGGAGCCCGAGACCTTTCCAACGAATGCAAAACCGTGGAAATCGGTTCGTGCGTTCTGGAGTTATAGCGTCAGGAAGGAAAACCCGACTTATTTTTATATAGTAGAAGATATTTTCTTTCACCGTCGAGCTATCTACATAAGTATAATATAAAAAAATATAAAAAACTCACGCCTTATATCCTCGATGGGGGTAGGCAGAGGTATTCCATTTCTGGATATACCCACATTTCACGAGATATACTATAGTATATGATATTATAATATAGAAGTATAATATGATACTATTTATCGGATGCTACCCATTTTTTCATGATTTAACTCTCCGGATGCCAGGCTAGTTTTGAGAGAACGTGATCGTGTAACACATCTATCAGATAGCAAGTTTTTTCCTTATCGAAGGACACCTGTGGCAATGAAACGATCGTGAATCGTGATATGCCTGGACATGCTATGTCACGCCATGCTATGCTATTATTTCCACGAATCTATTTCACGGACCCCATTTATTATTCATGATCACATTTCGTATTCGATTTTTAATGTAAGTATAGAGATTTTATGCTGATGCTCCACCCCTATTTGACATTGCGTGATGTGTTTATACACCTACAAGTTGATTAGGTATATATTCACGATGAACTTTTGTTTTCAAACATCGAAAACTCGTCAAAATTACAGTTCATACTCGTCAAGGTAAACATTTGATACCTACATACTGTCGTGTTTTTTGTCATTACGTTTCTATTATATAACAAGCTGCATTTTGCATTAACTTACACACATCATGACTACAGTTAATTATTTACAAACGTCAACTATTTGTTTTTGTTTTTCTGTTAATGTCCGTTAGTTTACGCTACCATCGATTTGTTGAAAATCAACAAAAGTCAAGCAAACAGATGCGGCCACAATAATCGTAATACAGATTGAAAACAGCGAAACTTCCGCCGGAATTACACCATCTCTGCGGTTGTACAGTTGAAGAATAAAATGCATTGCACATTAGGTATGAAGTTGGTTAAAATTAAAAGCTGTATACAGCAGGCCTATTGTCATTTACAACCTTCTTCTTCTTTTAGGTTATAATGTGCGGAGAATATAAATATTCGGTAAAAATTTAAGCATAGCATCATAGCGTCAAGTATCGCAATCGTCTTCATTTTGACGTAGGTTCGTAACTTCTTCCGTACATCTGTTATTACCGCCAGTCTAAGTGAAGCAAGCTGTGACCTCCTAACAAATCACTACATAGTATAAACAAAGTCGCTTTCTCTGTCCCTGTATCCCTATGTCCCTATGTATGCTTAAATCTTTAAAACTAGGCAACGGATTTTGATGCGGTTTTTTTTTATATATAGAGGAAGGTTTTAGTATTAGCATTGCACCCGTGCAAAGCCGGGGCGGGTCGCTAGTCAAATAAAGAATGTTGCGATTTATATATATAAAATAGACAATTTGGCCACAGATTTTATGTATTATATACTTTACTAGCGACCCGTCGAGGCTTCGCACGGATGCAATTCTAACATTAAAACCTTACTCTTAAATTACTCTATCTATTAAAAAAAACCGCATCAAAATCCGTTGCGTAGTTTTAAAGATTGAAGCATACATAGGGACATAAGGACATAGGGATATAGGGACAGAGAAAGCGACTTTGTTTTATACTATGTAGTGATAGTGATTAAGTAGTGTTTTAAAAATTATAAACTTTGAAACAAAAAGGCGCGTAACAAACACAAATCATGAGGGTATTTTTTGCTTTTTTCTTCTATTTTTTAAATAATAAATGCAATTATAACTCGTACCCACAGGTAACTCTAATTAATTTTAAACCAACAAAAGACGAAATTCCTGCCCGTTGGTTATTTAAAACATAAAATGTTGTGAGCCCTTTTTCAAAATAAAAACTTTTGAGCTTACCAGTCTTTCCTTAACACAATACAATAATCCAAACTGAAAGAATCACAACTAAACCTCTAGACGTGTAATTCAAGGGCTTTCTCCCCCGCCTATCCACGCTTTTGTGACGAACAATAAAATAAGAGAAATAATGATAAAAAATAATGCCTCCTTTGTAAACCGAATAAAGGCGGCACCAGACAGAGGGCAATTTAAATTCGATTTTGGACCACAATGAGCCACAGAGATTGTCTTGTAATGGTTCTGTTTTGTATTATGCCGAACATTCCGCAAAACAAACGCTTAGGTATGCGTTATGAAAACAAGTCTTTGCTATCAACTGAAACAGTGTTCAAGTTTATGTATGACACATAGGTACGTACTTACATAAGTAATTATCGTTGAAGGAATATGGTTAAACATACTGTATAAGCATACACAAGTTATAAGCATACACCTAATGAATAATCGTTTCTTATTTCTTCTTAATTCTTTCAGAAATCATTAGAATGGAAGACAGTTTCGTTTGGGTTCAGCCAGAATCCTCTTAGGTAGAAAGATATCTAGAATACTACATTACATCTGTGATCAGAATGTTAAGTAACTTAACATATTATATGTCATGATAGTAGTTAGTAAGTTGTAGTAGCAGTAGTAAGAAAGGACAGTAATTATGTTTCCAGCAACGCCAGTTTCTTCCTTTCCCATTACCGTAAGAATTTTATAAAAACTATGTTTAAGTAATAGGTACACCGGGTATTAGGTACGGGTACTGCCCTTTTTGCCAACTTTCCCATTTTGCCGACTTTTTTGTAAAGTCATACTTCTATTGCCGATATGCCGTCTTATTAGATTTTATCGCCTTTTGTACCCTTTTGTAATCAAATATCTATGTCAACTGGTTTAGCCTGTGCGGTGTCTGTCAGTCTATCATGGTACTTGTAGTATTGGTATAAATAAAAGCTAAATATGAGAAGTAATTATCGTTCAAAGTTGGCAACGTTGGTTTGGTAATCATATTCACACTTTTCTAAATTCCGTATGTAATCCAAATAAGCTAATTTGGAATATGTATATTTGTACGAAACTCAATTCATTGATGACATTATTGGAAATTAGTCGAATGTTATTCCTCAATCTATTGATTCTCATGTAATGCTTGATAGATGCTACGTTTTGAAATAATCCATCACTACATTTTTATACATTGACATATTTTGTTGTTTGTAACAACAACAATGTTGTTGATATGAGATATAAATAAAAATAAATAAAAAAATCTCACGCCTTTTCCCCCCGAGGGGGTAGGCAGAGGTATTCCATTACTGGATTTCACACATTTCACGAGATATATTGGACCCCTAAACGTGATAGATGGTAAGCCCATCGCCGGACTGGGTCTATTTACACATGTCTCAGAATTAATTCTGAGACCTGCGGGTGTCCTCACGATGTTTTCCTTCACCGTCGAGCTAGTGATAAACATGAGATAAATTAATCACTTTTTACAATTTCATGGTACTTAGGTGTTCGGAGGCGCAGCAGTTTATCAAAGAGCTATCAGTGCGAATGGTCGAGGCTTCAGGTAACCAGGGGGGCCAATTCTACTAAATGTCAATGGTTACAGTTGGATGACAATGACGTGGTCAGTCGATGGTGTTATTTGCTCTGAAAAGTGTCAAAATAACACCGTTGACTGACCATTGACATCTCATTGTCATCTAACTACGACCGTTGACATTTAGTGGAATTGGCCCCCAGATGGCGTGTTTTGTAGGTAGTTATCTCAAAGGATATCTGTCAAAGGATCCTCCTAGCTATCAAGAGAGGGAATGCGACCAGTCTTCTAATTACTGGTTTCTCTTTTGAAGACATTATTTATCTGTAAATTTTTTGATTAATATATTTCGCGAAAAAATGCGCGAGCCTCCACTCCCCACGGCCCAGCTGTCCCCAATGCTACCGGCACAAAATCGTATGACGATGCCAGTGCGGAGTATTTTCTGTGTTTTAGTTTGGCAGCAGCCTCCGCCGCCGAACCAGCACACCACACAGTCTGCCCCAAATGGGACGCTGCGAACGTGCTCACGCAAGTAGCATCCCACAAGAGGCAGCGCCCTCTTTGCCACGGAACCAATGTTAGGCCGTCTGGCCTCTTTCCATCCGTGCGGCTGAGACCAGGCGGCTCCAAAACACAGGGCACGTTTGCCGAAACCATGGCCCTCCGCACAATGGCAATGGCATGGTGTCTCGGAAAACGACCAGCGCATCGTCGGCAACTCAGGCCATGATGCCCGTTCTCCACCACCCATGTTCCGCAGCCACAACGGTGAGGCTCACATACTTTTGCCCCCAATCTGAGTGCCACGGCAATTCTCAGCGAGTCGTTGTCTAGCATGGTACCCAGCTGAGGTGAGGGCAATGCACGGAGCCACGCCCCTGATTCTGGCTCCACGATGGCCTTGAGACGCGCCAGATCTACTCCGGAGGCACCGGATATCAGTGAGCCATAAACGTGCTTACTCCACATGTCGTCCCATTCCCGTTGGACGGCAGGATTGCAAGGTCTCAAATCGCCCGGGACCATGACCGACCATCTTGCCAGCGCTTCGGTAACATATGGAACCGGGGGATTACCACCATTCAAAGAATAAATGCGAGTGACAAGACCCTCAGTTCCATATGAAGATGCAAGAAACGCCCCTAGTCCCACATCCTCCACGCGACGAATTCCCATACCACCGTACCGAACAGGGAGTGCAGCCTGAACCCACTGTGCTTCACTGAGCTGAACGTTTAAAACTAGCTCCAAGGTCAACTTTAGCTGTTCATCCAACACCCGCGCTTCGTCCACAAAAAGCCACGACGGCGAGGTCCTTAGAATATAAGTCATCCGCGGAGTCGCAAAACAATTTCGCAACAAATCTGTAAATTAAATGTATTTTTTGAATACTTAAATGTTAACAAAACTGACCATTGGAAACAAATTCTATGTATACCTACCAACCACACAGAAATCGACAGAGTCACGCATTTGGCGAGATCCGGTGTAGTGACAGCGGACGCCGGAAGAGGGCACGCAGCCGAGACCACTTCCGGCGGCCATAACTGTCGCCATTCGTCACTTCCTGTCAGATATTATGCGCTTTATTGAGCATCGGCTGGACGAATTTTTGTTTATTTCTGTCTTTTTATTAGTAGGTACCTAATTATTTTTTGAAATTTAACAATCCTGGTCTTTCACCACAGATGAGAAAGTATATGGCCGTCCCACGTGAGCCCACCGCAAATTGGGATGGTGTTAGGCTAGTGGCCACTTAACTGTCAGATTTTTTCAGAAGTGTATCTGACATGCCTTAACGACTTTCATTGTGCGTAAACACAACGAAAACCGGATCCGATGGTTCTGAAACAATGTAATGCCACTAGGTACTATATTTTTACTTGTTTCCTGACTGACCGTACCTAACTTTGCTTAAATTAAATCTTAGCGAGAAATTTCCATGGGCATAGTGTTACATAAGTAAGTAAGTGAAATAGCTGTGGGGAATACTGGACTAGATAATGAAAATATTTTATATTTTCCGCAATTGCTTCGCATCATTTCTATATCTAAAACCAGCAGCTCCCGCTACAACATACATATTCATTAATAATTTTCATACACTATGTACTGTTTTTTCTTCGAATAAATAAAATAAAAAAAAATAAAAAAAAACTCACGAATTTTATCCCTAAGGGGTAGGTAAAGGGATTAAATTACTGGATATACCCACTTTTCAAGAGAATATTCGACCCCTAAACGTGATAGCTAACGTAACTTTGCATAACTAACCAGTATTATCGTTACAAACACGCTACGAGCGCCTCATCGTAAAACTATAACGAACAAACAAAAACATACAAAACGATACACGTCACAACGAATTAACCATCGCATTGAGTTGTATAAAACCGCCTTAGAAGGGCTCAAAGTACAATACAAGTGCCTTAAAGTTATCAATGTAAGCCCACTGCCGTCATATCATCGCAAGGCTGGTCAAAGCCCCACAGATAATCCTCGGGAAGATTTATTGCGCTCTCCGGCGACTCAGCATTCTCAGACCGCTTTTGTCGTTTGTGGACGGACGGACTCAGGGTTTTTACGTTTACAGTCCAGTTGAACCTCTGCCAATAAAATAATACAAAATTGTTTTTTAATTGTTACGGTGCCCATTGGAACCGCTCGGTGCTCGACCAATTAAGGCCAGGTATTTGTGCCGGCGTTAGTATTACTTGCTCAGTGAGCGGGCAGTAGGCTTTAAGTAAGCGCCAGCGCGCAACTGTACACGCCAGCCAAGCTACCACGCAACTGAACACGCCAGCCAAACCACCGCGCAACTGGATACGCCAGCCAAGCCACCGGGGAACTGAACACGCCAGACAAGCCACCGAGCAACTGAACACCCCAGGCAAGCCACCGCGCAACTGAATACGCCAGCCAAGCATTTTGCAATTTGTGCATTTTTATTTATTCATTATACAATCCAATACTTAAAATCATACAATTCTTTAACTCTGTAATAAGTACCAAAAATTATTTATTTACCACATTATTAATATTACTATGGAGGAGATTCTGCTTAACAGCGACTAAATTTATTTTAGTTGAATCCTGTCTTTGTCTTACCTCAAAAAAAGAAAAGGGATAGAACATAGACTACCGAATTTAGTCCCGTCAAAGGCTCTATTTTAGTTGCGACTTCTTTACTTATGCACTAAAACACGTTATGAAATGCCTTAGTTGACAGGACTAATTTTAATTTGACAGGACTAAATTATCTCTTTTTTCTTTCTAGAAAAAAGAAAATGACAGGTGTCAACTAAAATAAGCTTAGTCGCTGTAAAGCAGAATCAGCACCTATGTCCATCTAAATTTAAAAAGCTACCTCAGTTCGTCTCTGTCGTATCGCCGCATTTCGGCTGAGTTGCACTGGACGGACTTGGAAAAATAGTTGGTAATTGATAAATAAAATCACTAAAAAAGAGCCTGCATATCTACCTATACTCTGTTTAACTAGCTATAGTACAGTCAACAAAGTTGTTAGTGTTACATGGCCAAAAATTAAGACTCACTTTTCTCTTAAAGCCTTAAATGTATTTATAGTATTTTTTTGGTAAATTATAGGGATCAAAGATACCTTTCGAAATAAACATTAATCAATATAAGATTTATTTATGACTTCCCCAGAAAAATGAATTCTTAGTTACTGGCCATGTAACCCTAACAACTTTGTTGACTGTACCTAACACGAAAAAAAATATATACCTGCAAATAGGAAAACGGTAGGTAGGTAAAAATCTTTGGTACCGAAGTTTTTCCAAAATTTCTATAAATTCTTATTGACTATCTAATACTTATATTGCAGTGCAGTTCCTTGGGTACTACTTATTGTATACTGAGCAACTCTTCACCACATGAAAGCAATTAAAAATTTAGTTATCTACTTCGTTGTAGGCATGTGGGGTGAAGCATATATCTATCAATCAGATCACTGCTTTCGCGGCTCGCTAATCGGCTTGATACACAACCTGACTGGATTCCAAGATGGCGCGGTGCTCTATTCCACAAATACCTTACCTACATGTTTCATTAATCCGGATAAAGTTCGGAAAAGTTCAAAAAACGCTAAACAAAACAGGATAATATTATACAAGTGCAGTCTGTTTGTTTGTCTGTTACCTTTTCATGGCTAAACCAATTTTGATTAAATTTGGCAGAATCATAATTTCCACATTTCCGAAAAAATACATTCCCATGAGACGGTTCACGCGTGCAACGACGCAGGCCAATTCAAGAAAATCACCTCCGAATCTCTAGACACTGTCTTCAGCTCAAAACAATTCGAACATTGCTCAAGAGCTTGTATGTTCAATTGCACCTACATTATACGATATACCTCGACCTTTCCACCATGTGTTATGATATAAATTATTGAAAAGTGTCGCGATCGCAATAAAATCGGGTGTAATCCGGCGACATGTGGGGCGAATGTACGAAGTTGTGCACAAACTGCTTGTCACACGCCTAGGCTGGGGGCGCGTCCCAGGGCGAGCTGGTAGCGTGTAAAGGCAAGTGTTTATAGCCGCTTCGGCTCTTTTTTAGGCCACTATATTTTATCTCAAGCCAGTTACAGATTATAATTTACTAATTTTCCACTATATTTACGTCAGCAATTTTGTTTTCATTTGTTGTAATAGGAAAAGTTATGGTGATTGTAATTTTTATTAAAATTTACTTAATATTTATTATGTACTTAGATATAAAAATTGAACAACGAATACTTAAAGATTACATAATTAACTACCATGTTTACTAATGATGTATGTCCATTGTACAGTCAAAAAGTTGTTAGTGTTACGTGACAAGAAACTTAGTTTTCTCATAAAGCCATAAATGTATTTATAGTTTTTTTTTGTAAATTATAGGGATCAAATATACCTTCCGAAATAAACATTTATCAATAAGATTTATTTATGACTACCCCAGAAAAATTTGTTCTTAGTTACTGGCCATGTAACCCTAACAACTTTATTGACTGTACTAACTTATAAGATAAGTACTATTAGTGTGTTATATATACGTTAGTAGGTATAATAAAAACTTGTTACTTACTACCTAATTCAACATACCATTCAGCTTAGAGTTTTATTTCCAAAGCTCAGTAACAGACCCCGCCGACTGAATTTGATCCGTTGCCTGAACTCCCACAAATTCCCAGCTCCCACACAATTTTCCCAGGATTCATACTTCCCCTCTAAGCTGAAACCTTATGTGTTCGCGCTGTTAAGCATTCGGTAGAGTTAGAAATGAAATAGGACTACTAAGTAAGTAAACATTGTAAGACGATTTTCCGACTGCAATATAAAATACTTTTAGAAAAATAAAGTGTTTTTATACATATTTCATTTTCCATTTAAATTCTCAGACGCGAAATAACATTGAATTTTTCTGACGTTCGTCGTAGACGGACTACGAATAGCCCGACCGTAGCGCGTAGCACAATACTACGAGATTATTAATATTAAATTAAAAGTTAAAAAATTTTGCTGAGAAATTATAAATCTACGCAGACTTAGAAAGAATACACAAATAAGGCCTTTATTACATTGCAACGCGTTTTGTCGTTTTTGTCATTGTAGGTATACAATTAATTCCGTTTGTATGGAAATACCTGTGGCACGGCCTGGAACAGTATGGGGGCTTATATTCAGTGCAACATAACTTGACAGTTGTAGCAAAACAGCATAACCTTAAATGTTGTAGTGTGTTCAAATACAAAACGTAAAAACTTTCAAATCCGTTGCCGTTTTAGAGCCTATTCAAGACAAACTTTCGGAGAGACAAAAAAACCGTAGGATGGTAATTGATAATTCTTTAATGTGGCATCATAAAAATAGCTATTCCACCTAAATTTGATCATTACAATTTTATCATATGTGTACAGATAACTTCGTAAACACTCCACAGCATTAAATTGTTACCAGTAAACAAAAGCGACTGAAACAATCATCTGCAGTGATTGTCCGTAGTTCCTTTCTTACTGCCCTTGAGACAGTGAGCGAAGTGCTGCCCGACTAGTGAATAATGTACGACCACGAGATAACGCAATTGTAGGCTTGGGTCCCATTGCTTGAGCGACGCGGGGAGCGTTATTGGTACGTCACGGAAGCGTTGGATCACAAGTAAGGAGTTTTGACAGGTGAGTTACAGTTCAAAATTAAAGAAAAAAGTCACTTCAATACGAGGTGTATTTAAAGTGACTTTTTTCTTTAATTCTAATAAATAATAAAATAATAAAATTTTAAAAATAATAAAAATAATAAAAAAAATATCTAGAAATTATACTTAATAAGTAAATTTCATTTTAAAACATCAACAAACGCAAATGATTGTGAAGTGCACTGGAAAGCCTCCTTCTGGATCAAATGTGTAAAAATGTAGCCTATCACACTTTGGAAATGTAGGCAACGTAGGTAAATGTAATGCAATAAATGTTTTGGTTATAAGAAAATATGCTTACCTACATACATAATATACCTACATATACATGCACCCTAAAAACCTTAAGAATTATTTCTAGTACTAAAAGCAGTCTGAACTGCTAAAAAAATTTCAAAATTATGAAGAATTTTTCATCCCACACACGCTCCTCTCATCAACAAGCTCTCTGCCGTTGAATTCAATCAGAGCCCGCAAGTTGATTCCGCTAAGGGCGTGTGCATAAATAACGCGGTGCGTCGCGTCCACCTTCGTTTCTCGTGGCGGAGTTACTGCCTGTCTAAGACAGACGGACGGCCAGGGTGGCTGCGCCTTTACGATATTGAAGGTGATCTATTTGTGGGTATTTTGACTTATGACTTACTAGTAGTAGTTCGCTAACGGCCTAGTTCGGAAGACCGCTCTTTTAGGTGAATTATGCGAACTAGTTTGTAAACAATCTCGTTCTTAGTTCTTTAAATATTTATTTTTCTAGCGTCCGCTCTGTTATGGAGTGGCTCTGCGTGGCTAACCGATTTATTTACTCTTGTCGCTGCAGTTTCTTATTAAATTATAGTCTATGGTTAAAGTTTTTCACAGTATTAATATGAAAAACAGTTCTATTGTCTCCTAAGAAAAAAAAGGAACTAAATGAGCGAACTATGTAGTTCGCTGTAGGACTGCGAACTAAATTGAACACTCCAAGTCAAGTCTCAAGTCTAATGGCTACTTGTGTTTTCGGTATATTATTATGAGCTCAGGTCTAAGCAGGTCTCTATTTCAGGAGACGTAATATTATGGACTCAGGTACTTACTGATACTTTTCTTAAGTTGACTTTATTTTCCACGCCTAATATTTTAAATCAATCTAGCCGTTATGAAATAGATTTATAGGACTCCTTACAACATTTATAACTCTCGTATGTAGTGAAAAGAGCAAAGGAAATCTAGCAACTTCTCCTTATAAAATAATTATCTAATGTGTTCACGTACTTTAATTTCGAAATACGGTAGTTTCCAATTCCTTAATAAAAATCAAATGTATATATATTATTATTCTGTTAAAGTTCGATAATAAAGGTATCTATAGTATCAATAATTGTTCAAATGAATCAAGTAGAATAGACAAGAGACAATTTACGCGGGAATTGGAAAAGGGCGTAACAAAACAAGGGCGTGATGTTGGGACTGATAACATGACCAATTATTGACTCGTTGCGGATCGATATCGCTAATAGTAAGTACTATCTACATACCTATGTGTGTACTACGTTACAAGGTACAGACTTTAAGATAGTTTCAACTTTATATGTATCTAATCACGATACTTTTAGGGTTTAGTATACAATACAATACAATACAATAACTCTTTATTGTACACCAAAAACAACACAATATGGATACTAATATTAACTAAAGTACAATGGGCGGTCTTATCGCTTTTAGCGATCTCTTCCAGACAACCTTAGGATGGATGAAACTGAGAGATTAGAACTAGGGTAGACGGTGCACTATATATTATTGAACATACTCTTACATACTATTACATACATAAAAAATAAATATATAAATAATATATATTAAATAAAATAAACAAGAACAGAAAATACTTTCACACATACTTGAGGATAATAATAGATAATAATTATAACAAATAAAACAGAAAATTAATTCACATCAATGCTTGCAAGATAGTGAGCCTTCAGTCGAGTTTTAAAAATGTGAATCGATTCAGCACTTCTGACACACAGGGGTAATGCGTTCCACAAGCGAACGGCCTGAACGGTAAATGAGTTACTGTAAAATTCTGTTGTATTACGAAGAAATTGTAAAAGATAATTTCGAGACTCTCGCAAAGACCGATCGGTGGAATGGCCCTGTCGTTTAAAAAGAACTTTTAAGTAGGGAGGGGTAGAAGGAATAAACAGCACAGAGTAAAGCAGGGAGAGAATGTGAACATTCCGGCGAAGACGAATTGGAAGCCACTTGAGCTGAGAACGAAAATAAGAAACATGGTCATACTTGCGTAGCCCATATACAAAACGAATGCAGAAATTTTGGAGACGCTCAAGTTTATCTAGCTGGGATTCGGACAGATCAAGATAGCTGGCATTGGCATAGTCTAAAATTGGCAGAAGGAGTGATTGAGCAAGTGCAATTTTAGTGGCAGTGGGTAGGAAGTTACGTAGCCTCCTGAGAGACGCAGATGCCGCAAACATCTTCCTGCTGACCTCCGCTACTTGAGGAGCCCAGGACATCTTTTTGTCCAATAGGACACCTAAATTTTTTACTTGGTCACAGAAAGGGATGTGCACGCCATCGAAAATAATATGTGGTACGGAGTTCCAGTCCAACCTTGATAATAGCCTCGGGCTACCGAGTATGATGGTTTGGGTTTTTGACGGATTGACTTTTAAACCAAACCGATTACTCCATTGAGATACCCGCAGTAGATCTAAATTGGTGGCTTGTATGGCGTTATCTAACTCACTAAGAGAAGCATGTTTAAATATTTGGAGATCGTCTGCATAAAGGTGGTAAGAAGAAGTAAGATTTGAGGTAATAGAGTTGATGAAGATAGCAAAAAGAAGAGGAGATAGGACGCCACCTTGTGGAACTCCGGAGGTAGTATTGCACCATGCAGAGTAGGACTCTTCAGTACGGATGCGCTGCCGGCGGCCGTGCAAATACCTATGACACCAATCAATAACCGTTGGAGATATGTTAAGAGAACACATAATACCCAGCAAAACGTCAAAATCAACTGTGTTAAACGCATTGCTAAAGTCAAGCAAGGTTAGTACCGTGAGTTGACGGTTCTCCATAGCGAAACGAATGTCGTCAGTTATCTTAACTAGAGCTGTAACTGTGCTATGACCAGACCGGAAACCAGATTGATAGGGATTAAGGAGATTGTGGCTTGAGAGGTATTTACTCAATTGTTGGTGGACAAGGCGTTCAAGGACTTTTGACAGGAAAGGCAGAATGGAGATGGGACGAAAATCGGAGAAGGACACTGGGTTTGATTTTTTGGGCAAAGGAATAATAACAGCTTCCTTCCAAACAGTAGGAAACGTACCAGTGGATACCGATCTGTTCAATATACAAGTTATAACAGGAACTACAATATCGATAATTGGTATTAGCATATTACGACTAACATTGTCATTGCCCACAGCATTGGAGGATATGGACATAATGTTTCTCTTAACATCACAATCGGAAAATTGATTAAAAGAGAAGGGTGAATTGTCCGGAGTTGGAATCGATGAAAGATAAGTAAGTGTGTTGGCTTTCGTATCAGCGTCAAATGTGGAAGAGCAAGAAAAGTGCTGGTTGAGTAGCTCAAAATTTAGATCTTGTGGGACTGTGTCATGACGTGATTTACCAACTCCTAAGGACCTGAGAAACTTCCAGACCTTAGCTGGATCTCCATCATCAACTGATTGATGGATATGACGCCTTTGTGCATCCCTACACACCTTGTTGCAGTGATTCCTAATGTTTTTATATTTATCCATATTAAGGTCCGTCGGTCGGTGCTTCATTTTTGATAGTATCAAATGGGAAATTTATTTATTTATTTATTTATTCGTAAACAAAATAATTTGTGTTCGAAACTTACCAACTAGGACTTCGAAAAAACCAAACCCTCATTGTGCTACTCTTTTTCCGTCTCTTCTTCTTGCACAGTGGTTAATCCAACAACTACTAATTATATCGACATTAAATTTGGAATAGTTTTAAATAATGCTTTCAAAACTACATTACGAATGATTTTTTTAAAAAGGATCCCATTATTGAGGGTAGAAATTTTAACCTCCTTAATTTGCACATTTCAAAATAGTTTGTATATAAATTTCTCACTTAAAGTTTTCGAATTAAGATGAAAAGTTAAACATACCATTCAGGTGGTGAACCCATCGCAGGGTTGGGCTGTTGTTCAATATGCCACGAAATCAATTCTGTGACCTGCGGGTTTCTTCACGATGTTTTCCTTTACTGTCTATAACAAATTCTACCTAAGTTTTTGAACAGTTCATTGGTGCATATATTTTTTCACTTGAATTGATTCTGCGGCATGTGTAGCAACGCAACACTCCGGTCCGTCGATAGGCTCACCACCTGACCGCGGTCTGTTTTGAGAAAATTATTGAGCATCATTTCGGATAACGTACAGGTAATGCAATATAAATTAATTATTAATTAATTTAAAATATGAATCAGTTTATTAAAATACAACATTTTCCTTAAATTTGCCGTATGTCTTACTTCCCAGAATTCGATCCTTATTAGCTACACTATCGCATGGTGTAATAATACAGGGTGTGTTTTTTTTTTCCAAAATCAACATGTTCGATTCCTGACTAGGAACTTTGAGTTTTCAAAAATCCAAAGATGCAGCTTTAGTTTTCATCAAAATCGAGCCCGAGACTCCTTTGAGTACTTTTCGCTATTCCTCATAGTTTCTGATTTTAGCCTACCACGCCCACTTGAAAAATTCACCCTGTGTACCTACTGGTGAAAAGTAAGTAGGTATTGAATGTTAAATAAATAAAAAAAAAACAGTAATAAATACCTCATTTTATCCCCTCGGTGGTAAAAGGCGTGAGCATATCAGAAGAATCCCTCATTGTAGTGAAACTTTTTACAGTATTATTGAATGCAAGATTGTGGCTCTACCAGATATCCGAGCGTGACATTCCGACGGGCAGGTAAATCAGGGAGACGAGCATTAAGGTAGAATTGGATGTAAGGCCAGACAAATGGGCACGCGAAACAATGCACTTACACTGATCGATTGAGCCTCGATCCCCGGCTAACAGGATTGAAGTCTGCCGTGTATTCGATCTTCTAGCACGGGTTGTTAGGGATGGGTGTTACATTTGGTTTCACAAGCGATGATAACATTTTTTGAAATATGAAAAGTGAAATTAAGTTAAATTAGTCAGCCGAAAATCAGTGAGGCTCGGGTTCAAACCCTGGCATGTACAGTCAACAAAGTTGTTAGGGTTACATGGCCAGTAACTAAGAATTCATTTTTCTTGGGAAGTCATAAATAAATCTTATTGATTAATGTTTATTTCGAAAGGTATCTTTGATCCCTATAATTTACCAAAAAGATACTATAAATACATTTAAGGCTTTAAGAGAAAAGTGAATCTTAATTTTTGGCCATGTAACACTAACAACTTTGTTGACTGTACCAATGAGTTTTTCAAAAACTTACGTACATATTTATCACTAGCTCGACGGTGAAGGAAAACATCTTGAGGAAACCAGCAGGTCTCATAATTAATTCTGAGACATGTGTAAATAGACCCGGTCCGGCGATGGGCTCACTACCTATCACGTTTAAGGGTCCAATGTATCTCGTGAAATGTGGGTAGATCCAGTAATGGAATACCTCTGTCTGCCCCCTCGGGGATGAAAAGACGTGAGATTATTTATTTATTTACATTTAAATTAAGTTAACGTAATAATAATTCACCAATTCACCCACGGTTATTTAGTCCCAAACTAGGCACGGCCTATGGGTACTAAACATCAGAAAAACATACTTAAATAAATATTAAACAACCAGACACAATACCAACATCTGTTCATGCACACAAATGTTAGCCAAAAAAATATAAACTTTTTTTATTTACTAATGTAAGTATTATAAACAAATAGCGACCCGCCCCGGCTTCGCACGGGTGCAATGCTAACAAAACCTTCCTCTTGAATCACTCTATGTATTAAAAAAAACCGCATCAAAATCCGTTTCGTAGTTTTAAAGATTTAAGCATACAAAGGGACATAGGGACATGGGGATATAGGGACAGAGAAAGCGACTTTGTTTTATACTATGTAGTGTTATTGTGTGTATAGATTTTAATAATTCCTATAAATAACATTACCAACAGGAATAATAAAACGTGTTCTAATAAAGCGCAAATGCGCCACCTTTCATGGTATGTCATGTGTTACTAATATCCGGGTGACTTTATTGGGGTAGGACCATAAAAATCACCCCAGCTTGTCAGCTCATACACTCGGCGCCAAACTTCGGGGCGAATAATATATATTGCTTGTGTTGATAGATTTTACCAATTCCCAGAAGGTAGCTCTCACAATTGCCGTTTCTCAAGCTGGAAAAAGCGATTTGATACCTTTATATACAGGATGACTTTTTTTACCGTTTGAAAAAAAATGTGGTGTGATAGGTAATTGTAATAGATTCATTTGGCACTGTTACTTAAAAAAAAAAATTCTACATTTTTTTCTTGCTTGAACATACATTACTCAATTGTAGTAAATAATACACACTGAAATATTTGAAATAGTATTTTAAAAAGAAACAGGCTCGTAGCTTCCATTTACCTATACGCAATCTACCTACAACCGCCAGGTGCTACATAGTACTATTCTTAGTTTTCTAGATTTTGTAAATTGCATTAAACATGACTATATTTAACAATTAATCTCGTGTATAACTTCGACTATATACCTTATACGTCATATTTTTTTCCAGACGGTAAAAAAAATCACCAGTCACCACTCAGAAAAAGTTGTTTGCTGGCTTTTCAATTTACTGCATAATTAAACAATAATCTACAAGAAGAACAATGAAAACTAATTTGGGGACTAAGTTGACATTGTTTATAGTTTATAGTTTTATGTTTCGACCTTATTTATACTGCTATTTGTAGTCTAATATAATTCATTTGTATTGTAAATTGTATTGACGTAGTTACTTACATCGTAATACTCATTGACTTTATTATAAACAAGTCACTAATGGTGTTTACTGCGTTGGTTTTACTTGAGTTGATCATAGCAAATTAAAGCTAAACCAAAAAATTCTAGTCGTGTCCTATATTTGGAAAAATAATGAACGAAAGAACTTTCATCCAATATTTGGGCCCCTTAGGGAATAAATTTCAAAAATCCTTTACTGCTCAATTATGGTACGTTGTACAATGAATGAACTCTCTTTGCAAAAATGCTTACTATAGCTATAGGTATGTGTTGGCAGTCAGTTCTGTCAGGCAGTTAGGTGAGTGAGAGTTGAAATCAGAATCAGAATTTCGGGTCGATTATTAATTTTTCGACAGTCGAGTTTGGGATAGCGATGAAATTGAGATTTTTAGCGAAACGAGTTCGAGATCGTGTTGGGCTAATCCTATTTTCGAACGATCATTTTGTAACTTATAATTCAATAACACTACAAGTAGATGGTCTACTTATCTTGATTGGCAAATGCGTAGTAGTGTAAATAAAGATACGAACTAAGATTACGTTTCAGCTGACGTAATCCTGAGCATCGGGTGAGAGTCACGATCGGGCTTGACTCGCTAATCGCCGCTTAGAGTCTGTAAGCATGCGTGTAATGAGTCTGTAGGGATGGGGACTGAAATAAGCCTCTCTTTTCTCATTTATCTATCTTCTATCTATATTTATAAAAATGGATGGTTAAATATGTTGTTAAACGCAAAACTCCAAAAGGATTTGGCAGATCTTTGTGTTTTCTGTTCGTAATTGTCCGGACGTATTTTGTGGGAAAGGTATTTTGCAAAATTCTAACGGGAACGGGAAAAACCGGGCAACGCTGCTAGGTGCGTGCTAGAAGTAGTTTATGAATGAAGTTGTTGACCGCAGTTTGTTGAAGAGCAGTGATAGCCCATGGTTAAAGAGCACGCTTCTCATTCTTGAGGCTTGAGTTCGTATCCTGGCATGTACAGCCCAGAGCACATGAAGCTTTACACTTGTAGTGCGAGTCTGACCTCTAAGACGATTGTAATAAGAAGTTTACAATTCCAATGTGTCAAGCTCCACGTGCTCTTGACTGTACCAACGCGTTTTTCAAAAACTTACGTAGGTACCTACATATTTTATCACTAGCTCGACGGTGAAGGAAAACATCGTGAGGTAACGCGCAGGTCCCAGAATTTATTCTGAGGCATGTCTAATAAACCCGTTCCGCTATGGGTTTACCACCTATTACGTTAGAAGCCCCGAAAAATATTATACTTAGGTACTTGTGAGAAGTGGTTATTTACAGAAATTTTATATCTGTGCCTCTGATAAAAGGCGTGAGATTACTTCTTTATTTATTTACATAAAAACCCTAAAAACATCAACTTTCTTCTGATGCAGTCAGGTAAGATCTACCTAGCTGGAGGTACCTATCATATCTTATGTGTGTTGAGTAGATACGAGAAAACTGATACAGTATGCGCCTTTTATAATTCACTTTATCGAATCCTCTAGTGATACGCTAAGTGTTTTCACAAGTAGTCTCATGTGTATAAGTAAATATTCGATGCGCTTGCACTCGCGGTGCATTCGAAAGTGAACTGCATTCGGTTGTGAATATATTTGTACAGCCCCGTCTATTGCAGGCACGGTATAGTGGCGCTCATGTGGACTGGTAATGAGTCAGCCGTTGCACCCGCGTAGATCGCGTTCCCGTGGGAATACGGGGATAAAATATAGCCCATGTGTTATTCTGATATCTATATCTATACATCTATACATATAATAAAACTCTAACGGGGCCGTGTCTGTACATTAAATATTTTTTGAAAATTTTAACGGTAGTGTATATAGTTATCGATATAGATACCGAAACACCAATTTTTTGATTTTTTTTCTGTCTGTCTGTCTGTCTGTCTGTCTGGTTGTGCACGCATCACTCAAAAACTACTGAACGGATTTTGATGAAATTTGGTATGAAGATAACTGAGTACCCGGGTCAACATCTAGGGTACTTTTTATTCCAGGACAATATCTCATTCCCACGGGAAAATAAAAAAACCGGTTAAAAATAGAAATACGTACTACTCCGAAACGATAACACCTAGAATCTTGAAAAATGGTATGGAGGTGTCTGATATGTCATAGGAAATTGGTATGAAGGGATTTTTGGAAATTCCCACGGGAACGGGAATAAACTAAATCCAAGCGGGAAAACGCCGCTGGGCACCCGCTATTTGAAATATGGTATGTAGGTGTCTTAAGTATGTCGTAGGCAACCACTATGAAGGGATTTTCGGAATTTCCCACGGGAACGGGAATAAACTAAATCCAAGCGGGAAAACGCCGCTGGGCACCCGCTATTTGAAATATGGTATGTAGGTGTCTTAAATATGTCGTAGGCAACCACTATGAAGGGATTTTCGGAAATTCCAACGGGAACGGGAATAAACGGAATCCGCGCGGGCAACGCCGCTGGGCATCCGCTAGTAAGCTATATAACTCTAAGTTTAATCAAAATCGGTTCAGTCGTTTTTGCGTGAAAGAGAAACAAACATCCATACATCCATTCATACAAACTTTCCCGTTTATAATATTAGTAGGATATTAACAAACATTTTAAGTTTTTACGGTCAATTGACATCGAAATGGCAGCGGAATGGCCGGAAGTTTCACTCTCATATTATTTGCGGCTTTATCTGAATAAGTAGGTAAATGCATACCATCGTTTGAAAGTCGCTTGTTGGCTCGCGGCACCCCGTGCTACCGCACGTCCTATCGAGTCTAGAACAATACATATAATTGGTAGTAACCTACAACACAAATGAGAACGATTACGTTTCACCAAAAGAGGGCCTGAAAATCTATCTATCTACACTAAAATTATAAAGAGGAAATATTTGTATTTTGTAACGAATAAACTGAAAAACTACAGTCCCGATTTAAAAAATTATTTCACCAATGGAAAGCTACATCAGCACTGAGTAACAAAGGCTATATTTTATTCCCGCATTCCCATGGGAACGGGAACTATGAGGGTCAAACTGCGCGGGACAGCCAGTATATTATATGCCATCAAAAACAAAACTTGTCAAAAAACCCAAGCCTCGCAACTCAGTTCTTTTACCGTAAAAAGTTGTGAGATCCATGTAATACCAAGTCGGTTAATTTATTCAGTCCTTACCCAAGTAGCAAACAAGAATAATGATTGAATCTTACATGTCTAAACTTTATCTAAAATAAGAATAAGCTAAATTTAAAAAGACTCAGTTTAGTAATTTTAATCTTAAAAACTAAATCGTTTTAAGCTACCGCTACTTTAGCAAGTCAAGAATACCTAAAACCTAGTTGAGTATTTTAAAAACTATTTAGTTTTAAAGATGTCTATAAATAAGTCTAACGATGTGTTTTTTACTCAACTCAGATTATTTGAAGGCTCATTTAAGATTCAATGGTATAATTTAAGTATCAGTTTAGAATCGCAAAGTAAAAATTGATTTTGTAGACAAACTTAAGATGATTGGTAACACCAAGCTCTATGAATTGGGTCACTTAAGATATCTGTATTCTTTTTTTATTAAATTTAATCAAGTTTAAGTGAAAATAAGTTAAACGGGACGTTTTTCAACAAACTAGAACCAATTGAAGATGGATGAAATAAAAAAATTAAAAGATCTGGTGGTTTTCGTCGGCGTGTTCTGAAATATAAAAATATATCGTCCAATTACGAGATATGTGCGACCAAGTCCTTCAAACGGCAGTGCGACGAGTGAGACTTCGTTATCATTAGTACCAAGTACATCTTCGAGTGAGACTTTGGTATCATTATTACCAAGTACTGTAGATCACGAGAAAGGAGAAGATGACGCTCAAAATTTGGAAAACGAATGAGCGGAAGACAGCGATGATTGTACTAAATCGGAATCGAAAGCTGATATTGATTTTAATTTTAGAGAGCAGTTAAGAAACGGGTCTATTGATCACAACGTACCTCATACTGCAATCAATGGCTTATTGCAGATTATAAACCAGCGTAAGCAGTGATAGCCCGGACGGTTAAAGAGCCGGCCGAAAATCAGTGAGGCTCGGGTTCGAATCCTGGCATGTACCAATGAGTTTTTCAAAAACTTACGTACATATTTATCACTAGCTCGACGGTGAAGGAAAACATCGTGAGGAAATCCGCACATGTGTAAGCAGACCCGATCCGGCGATGGGCTCACCACCTATCACGTTTAGGGGTCCAATATATTTCGTGAAATGTGGGTATATCCAGTAATGGAATGCCTCTGCCTACCCCCTCGGGGATAAAAAAGGCGTGAGATTATATTATTATTATTATTATTTATTAAACCAGCGTGATCCAGGTGTTGTGCCAAAAGAACTATGCTAGAACACTTCTCAATACAGTAAAATCTGTAGATACCAAATCTTGTGGCAGAGGAGAATATTGGCATCGTGGATTTGAAAAAAATATCGTACAATATTTTAAAAATTTGAATAAAAATATGACGTTACATGTACATGTAAATATTGATGGGCTGCCAACATTCAAAAGTTCAAAAATAGAATTTTGGCCAATTTTATGTAATATTCATGGGATGAACGATGTGGTTATGCTTGCATAAACATTTACCCACCGTAAATTGAACGGCAACTTGCATTCATTAAATCAAACTAAAGATTTTATAAAGCGCCATTAAGTATTAAGTAGCACTACACTAATTCAGTTTTTAGTACAAGTTAAGTATAATATCTTTAAACCGGTACTACTCCAAATGCAATTTGCCTATACTTTATCTAAAATAACCTTACAAAATCAGTATCGTCTAAAGTCATACTTTGCTAAGAATAATAAGACTTAACGCCATTTTACTTTTAATAAATGAAATAAAATTTAAAAATTCCGACACTAATTCATAAAAAATAAAGTATATTGTAGTTAGATTTTTGTAATAGCAATATTAATTGCATTTATATCTCAAACATTTACAGAAAAGTAGTATTCTGCGCTGTATGTAAGCAATTTTTTCATTTAGCAACCTAATATTCCTATTTTTTATTGCTCTTTTTCCAGTATTTGGTAAGCCCGTCTAATAACAAGATAAACAATCATACGTTATAGTTTTTGAATACCTGTAGGGACATGAAACGGTCATTACTAAACGTAATAAATACCTAGTTAATTAATCGCCATTTTGATAAAACTTCAATGAATTCTCTTGTTAGTAAAAGAGTTTGCCATGTTTTCTAAAATACAATTCCATAAGTAAAAAAAGTTTTAAAATTTTCTTTGTTAAGAGATGATCGAATTTGTGCAACTCAGTGTTGATAGTTTTAAGCAGGTATTGCAGATATCTTTAAGTTTATTTCATGGCCTTAAGTCAACCTTCAAGATATCTTCAAATCGAACTTTAAAGATCTGTAAAACCCCCATTCTTAAGTAGGGTTTAAGTTTGTCTAAGCAGTAGTATTAACTCTTTCTTGAATGAGAGGTGGCGTTGCCGTCATCGTGCGTGCATAGTCTCCGTAATAATTAATTTCTTAAAAATAATAGACTAGTTCATTATTTATAATAAACTCTTTATTGTGTTACGTAAATGTTAGTGAGTTAGTGAGAGTGTTATCCAGAATTTATTTTCACGTAAAACGAAAATAGCATTTTAAACTATACCTAGAGTGACTTTTTCTTGTAAGTATTTAAAACCACTTTTAAGCACTGTAAGTACAAACTTTCAATAAAACTGATATTAAAACAGTTATAAAGACGCTCCGTAGTGTGAACTTAGTGGTAAAAGTGATTACAAAATAATTTTGCATGATCGTAAACAGACCATACCGTTATAAAATATATTTGAAAACGTAAACAAACAATTCGAATAAAACGCACACTCCATCTAACGGATTTTCAACGTACTTTAATAAGAAATTAGTACTGTGACGACTCTAACCAATTTGTAACTAGTTTCGTAGTAAAGATGGCGCTTAAAAATAATTGCACGAAATGTATGAATCAACTAAACAAACTGTTCATGGAATGTTCTTTTTGTGATCGATTCTATGATCTTTCATGTACAAATGTTGACATAAAAAGATTTTATTTAATGTCACCAAGCAAAAAGAAGACGTGGAAGTGCCAAGAATGTTGGAAAAAAACACATGCTGCTGCTACTTCCAACACAAAAGACACATTATTTGAAGATATTGAAAATTGCGATTTTAGTAGCGGCAATTCATCCTCCGGATACAGAAATGTCACAATTCGGCGCAAAAATTGATATAATAAAACATATGGGTCTCTATGTGACCTCAATGAGAGCCAGTCGTCTTTTTCATTTAACTCGATATTATCAGCAGGCTCAGCTGCAAGTCTTCCTGATCTACATGTTAAAGAATGTGAAGAATGCGATGAACTAAAAAAAATTATAGATTCACTACAAATTGAACTCGAAAGTGCTCATAAACATATAGACCAATTAATATACGAAAATACTTCCTTCAAAAAAAGTACTCATGAAGAAAAGTCCTCTTCAACACCCCTAACAAAACCGAAAAGAAATAAAAAGAAAAAATGCTGTGAGAGCAATAAAAAGAAAGTAGATTTCTGTGTTGATTTAGAAAAGGGGAAATCTCCTGACTCTCCTATAGTAAACGGCGAGCCGATACTAATATCTCAAATTGCTGAAACAGATGACACGATAACTCGCACAGAAAATACCCAGGTGATAGCTTGTGACACGAGTCTAAGTGCTAAAAACAAGAAAATATGGATATTTGGAGGGCAACAAAGCGTAGGTTTAGCTGAAAAAATTATTGATGCCAGATTAAATACTACATACGAAAAATACGCTGTAACTGCATCAACGAAACCGCACGCCACAACTGATGAAATACTAAAAAATTGCCAAAATATTCCTTTAGGAAAAATGGACAAATTAATTTTAAGCATTGGCGAAAATGACTGTAACCCCATTATAGCTACGTCAGAATTGTACAATATATTAAAAAGATACGAAAGTTGTGATGTACAAGTTCTAAGTGTACTAAAGAATATTCACTTAAACGAAACCATACTTAACGACCAATTGCGAGTGATTTGCAAAAGTTTCTCAAACTGCAAATTTATTGATTGTAATGTGCGCTCAGCATCTTTTGGTTTGCCATCTTCTAGGTACTTATCGAAAATTTGTCACCAAATAAATCTCGCTATAGATAGTATAGATTATGATGCAAAATATTTGCCTTTTTTCAACAAAAATAACAACTATAACCACAAAAAAAATACACTAAATATGCCGTTGGAAAATTCAGTAAGAAAAGGAACAATACCTTTCTATTTCGCAAAGCTTTCTTCCCGCTCTGAAAGGTGTTCGATGGACAATGAACAAAATTCAGCAAAAAAAGGAACTATTCCTTTTTATTTCCCAATTATAAATAATAAAAGTGTAACCGAAAATGTTCCATCTTCAAATAATAAAGATAATAAAGGCAGTATGTTTTTTCGTAAATAATTTAAACTCATTTATTATTTTACACCAAAATATTCAAAGTCTCCAAAATAAAAAAGAACTTGTTGAAATTACTTTAGCCGAATTAACAGATTATGGTACACAACCAGATGCAATATGTCTAACTGAAACATTCGTAAAAAAGGGAGAAGAAAGCAACATAAATATATATAATTATGAGTTAGCTGCGAATTACTCTAGGGAAACAAAAAGAGGTGGGTCTTGCATTTTGTTGAAAAAAGGTATTAAGTACCAACACCTTGATATTAGTACTTTTTCAAGTCCAAGGACTTTTGAATGTTGTGCTGTTCTTATACCGGAATATAATCTAATAACCGTGTGTGTATATAACTCACACAAAAAATTTGCAAATTCGTTTCTGATGCAACTGGAAATTATTTTAGATTACTTATTTAAAAAATATAAAAACAAGAAAGTTGTTATAACAGGTGACTTTAATATAAATATACTACTAAGTAATCAAATTACAAGCTATCTCAAAGATATTACTCAAAATTACAATTTAAAAATTCATATTGATGAGCCTACTAGAGCGTCTTCTTGTCTTGATTTAATACTGAGCAACATTAAAAAGGCCACTGGGAAGGTTATTCCACTAGGGCTTTCTGATCATGAAACTGCTCAACTACTTAAATTTTCTGTAGAAAAGAAAAACGAGGTGCATAAGTACTGCTTTATGGAGAAAAGAGACTATAGCATTAATAACATTCAAAAGTTTCAAAACCATTTGAGAAGCTACCTATTTCAGGATATATTTAATATGAATGATATTGACTATGCTTTTTCTAATTTTCACGAGGCACTATGTTTGTTATATAACTTGTGTTTTCCTATAAATAAAATAAAAGTTAGCAATATACAAAAAAAACCAAAGTGGATAACGAAAGGACTTAGATTGTGTTGTAAAATGAAAAGGTTGCTACGTTTTGAATATTATAGAAACAAAACACAACAAAATAAAGAAAGATACCTGACCTACACTAAGATCCTCAAAAGATGTACTTATATAGCACATAAAAATTCTTACAACAATTATTTATGTTCTAGTAAAAATATTTATAGAGCATCGTGGAAAGTTATTAACCAAGAATCCGGTCGTACTAGAATGAATAATAATCATAGCATTAACGATATAAATTTAAATGGTAAATTGATATCAGATCCCGTTGAAATCTCGACAGCTTTTAATAACTTCTTTATTGACTCAACAAACGATCGCAGCAATATTAGGAAAATAGACAACGCATCAAAAATTGAACCCATAGTAAATTCAATTTTCTTGAAATCTTTTACTATTACTCAAATTATGAATATCATACAATCCCTTAATAATTCAAATGCTTGTGGCTATGATGGTATATCAACAAAAATTTTAAAACATTGTAGTCAGGAAATAGCTCCAATTTTAACTTACCTTGTGAATCTATCATTCGAATCTGGTCGTTTTCCTAAACTTCTGAAATACACCATTGTAAAACCACTTTATAAAAAAGGAGATAGAACAGAGCTTGGTAACTATCGTCCGATTGCTTTAATTCCAATTTTATCAAAGGTATTTGAGAAATGTATGCACCAAAGATTGCTAGATTTCTCGTCTAAATATGACCTTATCAAAGCTGAACAAAATGGGTTCCAGAGAGGGAAGGACACTACTTTAGCTGGCTATACTCTAGTAAATAGCGTACTGAAACACCTAGACGACAAAAAATTTGCTACTGTTCTCTTTTTCGACATGTCTAAGGCATTCGATTTTGTCTCTCATGACTTACTACTTAGTAAATTAGATAAATATGGAGTAAGAGGTCCCGCACTATCCTGGGTCAAATCATATTTACAAGACAGAGAGCAATGTATCGAAATAAGTAAATTTAATAAAGACAATGTTATTACATCTTATCGTTCAACATACAAAATCAACAAATTTGGCGTACCCCAGGGCAGTGTGCTTGGTCCATTACTATTTCTGTTTTATATTAACGATTTGCCCAACATAACACCTAAGCAATGCGTCTTGTTTGCCGATGATATTTCTATAATTGTAACATCTGATGAAAGTTCCATAAAGTCATACGAGGCTGCTATCAATGATACTGTAAGTTCTGTAATAAATTGGCTTAAAATTAACAATCTCCATGTTAACTTGAATAAAACAAGTTATGTTCAGTTTACAGGTAGAGGACGTAGGAAAGTTGACCTCAATATTAGTCACATGGGTAGTGTCTTATCTGAATCAAATAAAGTCACATTTCTGGGGGTACTACTTGATAAAGATCTAAACTTTGTGAGTCATATTGAGAAAGTCTGTAGTAAAATAAATAAATTTGTGTATGTTCTCCGCAGGCTCAGACAGGTTGCGTCCCAAAAAGTATCTATGACTGCATATCATGGCTTTGTATCATCAGCCCTGCGATATGTCTTGTTAATTTGGGGTAATGGCTCGTACATAAATAAAGTATTTATCGCTCAAAAAAAGTGCGTGCGTGCTTTATGCGGTGCTAGACCATATGACTCTTGTAAACCCCTATTCCGTAAATTTAATATATTGACTTTGCCAAGTATGTATATTTTAGAAGTATGCAAATTTGTAAAACAGCACTCAAATTTTTTTAAAACCAAAAGAATGCTTTGTGACAGAGCTGTTCGAAATCCAGATAGAATTAATTTTGACCACTGTCCCAGAACTAGTCTGTATAAAAACAATTGCTACCACATGTGCATCAAAATTTGGAATAAATTGCCCAATGATATTAAAGTGGTGAATGAAAGACAATTTGGGAATAAATTAAAAACATGGCTTTTATCAAAATGCTTTTATAAGCTCAATGATTTTTTAGATGAGTAAACTTTTTATACTAACTACCACTATACCATACAAGTAACCATATTTTGTAATTTTGTTTCTATTGTTAAATTTTTATTTTTTATTTTATTTTGATGTTTAATTGTTAGGTACCTAGTCACTATTCTTCTGTATAAAAAAAGCTATTTCTTAGAGGTACCTGTTATATTGTATGTCCGAATCGGGCCAAGCTGTTGAATTTACTGTCTATGTTTTATCATATTACCAACCTATGTACACAGTTTGCACAATAAAATTTATTCTATTCTATTCTATTCTATTGAAAATGTCTTACATACTGTGCCCACTTTGTCCTAACTGAGTCTTGGGGGATATCTTCAAGATATCTTCAGGGACATAATGGATTTAGCCAAGACAACAGCAAGAATTTGTCTAATTGTCTTCAAGATATCTTCAATCCTTTTTTAAGACATTTGATTGCTACTTGGGTAGTAAAGGACCTTCTGTCTTAAGTAATTATGTAATTAGCTAACCTCTTTTATGTTTTAAATAAATAGATTGACTTGGCCATCGCATGAAAACCCAATTTATCTCACAAGTGATACATATTATATTAAATTAGATTGTTAAGTGCGATTGCCAAGTCAATCTATTTATTTAAAACATAAAAGATTTTTAATAATGATATGGTCACTATAAGATGTTGTTAGGTTAGCTAATTACATAATTACTTAAGACAGAAGGTCCCTCAGTAAGGACTGAATAAATTAACCGACTTGGTATTACATGGATCTCACAACTTTTTACAGTAGAAGAACTGAGTTGCGAGGCTTGGGTTTTTTGACAAGTTTTGTTTTTGATGGCATCTCATTTCTTTTTGTAGTATTACTTTTTTCCTTTTCGGGACTTTCTACTTCTTGTATACAAACAACTGGTTCTTTCTCGAAGGTAAGGGAAAACATCTTGAGGAAACCCCCAGGTCCCAGAATTAATTCTGAGGTCATGTGTATACAAAATTTCAGCTCAATTGGTTATCTTCCAGCTCAATCATCAGACCCTGGTTACCATCTAGTAACAAAGTACTCGTCAAGACGAATCATACGAGCCCAAACTCGATGGGATTGTGTCGTTTAATTACCGAGTTCCTAGGGCCATCTTCGAGTTCCATCATCAGACCCTGGTTACAATCTAGCACCAAAGTATTTGTCAAAACGAATCATACGAGCCCAAACTCGGGGGGTTTACGAGTAGTCATTGAGGAGTTGCGATATCCACCTCCTTGCACCATCATCAGATCAGCTCGCTGGTACCATAATATTGCATTGTGACCAAATTTACATGAGTATACCAAATTTCAACTCAATCAGTTAAAGATATCTGCTTCAAGATTGAAATGCATATTTCACTTTAACATGTAACTTTGTAAACCTATACAATTATTATAGGATTACAAAGTTATTTATGCAGTTGGTGTATCTAGAAACCTAGATCGAAATTGCAAAATGTTTGAGTTTTTCCTTGATTTATACACTAAACCCTAATTGTATTCTAAATTTGAAGCTTCTACGACTGCTAGAAGTGTCTTAGAGTTTTGATGATTGGTCAGTGAGTGAGTGAGTGCGTGAGTGAGTGACAAAATTAGGAAACTTTGACTATTTATAATTCTAAAACTACTGGTTCAAATTGTATGAAATTTGAAATGTACTGTGTTTATACAATGCCTGCTTGGTTGCTAAAAATTCAGGCTTCTAGGTTTATCCGCAACGAAGTTATAGGGGATCGAAAATGGCGTGAATGGCTTCGAGAAAAGGATGGTACGGCCGTGCCGCTTGTTGCTCGACTTGGCGGGGGCACTGCCGTGCTCCCAGATTTTTACTACTATTTTTAACTAACACAAACTACGAGTATTCTATTCTTCACCACTTTTGAGGTATAGGCTACTATTAAGCAAGATCACAGCAGATTAGTAGATAACGTTAGGCTAGCGGCTGGTGGAATTCAACACGCATACAATAGATATCAAGTTTGTATGAAGAGTGATGCATACTTCTCAAGTAGGTATGAATATTATTTATCTCCAGTGTTGTAGCCCTTTCAAACGCCACTTCGCGACAACCTCACTATAAGTTAGGGGCATTACTTAAGACTTATTACGTATTCCACGCGGGTTTGCTCGCGTTCAGCGCAGTCGGTAAAATGCTTGCCCGCTTCGCGATGTCTTACCTAACTTTGAAAATCAATACATAAAAATAGATACAGTCGCTACTAGAAAACATTTTTATAATGAGAAAGGTCTAAACTCTAAAGCTACTGACATATCTCTAGTTAATATAAATACTAACTTTTACCCGCGGCTTCCCTCGCGCACGTTTATTTCACCCCCTTAGGAGTTGAATTTTGCAAAATCCTTGCTTAGTGGATGCCTAAACTGTATAAGCTCGCCAATCAGTCAGTCAGCCTATCATTTTGTATATATTTTTATTAAATAAAACTACAACGGCTGTTTTTAGATCGAAATTAAACAAAATACACACTAAACATATTACAAAATAACATATAAGGCAAAATAAATCGACTGGATAATATTATTGATGATAATATCCTCTTCAAGTCCTGCATGCGACGGGGTGTTGTAAACTGTAAACGGATCATTTTTTATTTTTAAAATGAACTTTATTACTGCAGGAGAGTACAACTCAGCATTTATAAGAATTGGCGGGTGCGAAGCGTGGGTTATCTTTTGAGATATCGTGACGAGGCAATCAGTGGTGTTTTGTTTCTTCAATACCTGTAGAAGATATTCAATTAAAAAAAATGTGTGCACAATTCATACACAGTTATTCAGTCTCAAGTTTGCCTAGTTAGGCAGAGCCTGTACTATGGGTACTGAACAACTGATAAACATACTTAAATAAGTATTTAACACCCAGACACGAAACCAACAGACATGCACACAAATGTTGGCCCAGAGCGGGGATCGAACCCGCGACTTCCAAGTCAGAAGGCAGGGTCACTACCAACTGAGCCAACAGGCCCGTCATTTCAATCCATCCTCTCTCCTGCCAATGAGTACCTACCTACACTTCACGGCAAATCGATGGTTCTTTTTCCACAATCTCCCTTGTTGGGCCATTGTTTTCGGGCATAAGCCTCCATTTTTCCTAAATGGATTCTGGCTTATCCGCGATCTCATTTGCCGGAGCCCCGTCCGTTGGTTCCCGCAAATTATTCAATTTAATGCTGAAATCCGCTATTTTTCGCACATTCTTACCCGGTCTAAGTAATCCTGAATGATTAAATTATTCTATCGTTATCGAATAAAGAAACCAAAATTAAAGAAAATTTTCAGAGAGTAATCGTTGTATATTTGTTACAAAAAACTTAAAAACTAATGGACCGATTTTAAAAATTCTTTCACCAATGGAAACCCACGGGAACCTGTCTTGATAAAATTTAGCACAGAGATAGCTTGCATCTTGCAACAAGGCATAGGCTACATTTGATCCCGGAACCTAGAACGCAGACGCGGCCAAAACCTAATTAGCAATCATTCAAAATCAGTTTATAAGTAAGTAAACATGTAGTTTTTTGCGTGGTACGCAAACAACCAAATCGTGTTCCTTAGGTATTTTACTCCTATAATAATAAAACGAGCAGTGATAGCCTTTACGGTTAAAGAGCCGGCCGAAAATCAGTGAGGCTCGGGTTCGAATCCTGGCATGTACCAATGAGTTTTTCAAAAACTTACGTACATATTTATCACTAGCTCGACTGTGAAGGAAAACATCGTGAGGAAACCCGCAGGTCTCAGAATTAATTCTGAGACATGTGTAAATAGACCCGGTCCGGCGATGGGCTCATCACCTATCACGTTTAGGGGTCCAATAATATGTATTTCGTGAAATGTGGTTATAGCCAGTAATGGAATACCTCTGCCTACCACCTCGGCGATGAAAGGCGTGAGATTTTTTTTTAACCTGCTTCACATGATGAAAATCAGTGAGGCTCGGGTTCGAATCCTGGCATATACTAATGAGTTTTTCAAAAACTTACGTAAGTACATATTTATCACTAGCTTGACGGTGTAGAAAAACATCGTGAGGAAACCCGCACGTCCCAGAATTAATTTTGAAACATGTGTAAATAGACCCGGTTCAGCGATGGGCTCACCACCTATCACCATTAGGCATCCAATATATCTCGTAAAAAGTGGGTATATCCAGTAATGGAATACCTCTGCGTACCCCCTCGGGGATTATAGGCGTGAGATTATTTATTTTTTATGTAAAGACAGCCACTCGATCCCAACACTAGATCTGGCATGGACTGTACTAGACTAATTAATTAAATAAAGTCATCAAATTAATGTTTAAAAAAGTTTTCAAAGTACTTATGATTACATCATGTTCATCAAATCATTATACGTAGATAGCGTCAAATGCAGTGCAGAACTGTATTCCGAGACATTAAGCTGCCGGCATAAACTCGGACGCGTCGTTACCCTCCCGTCCTGGTACCACCGGTTGCGAACTCACGCCAATCTCACGGCAAACTCGAAAGAGCTGCAGAACGTGTGGTGGTAAAACCACATAGTCACAGAACGTCCACGGCTGAACAAAAGGTTGAAAGCTACATCCAGAGACTTACTGCCCCCTTTTACTATGTCATGTTTACATCTTGTAGATGGATCGACGTTCTTAATTTGCCAGTACATGGACCATATCGACATATTAATGATATACACTTATATTTTTTCTATAATATAGTGGACAAACGAGCAGACGGGTCACCAAGAATATAAAGGTTTTTAACTTTCAGAATTCACAAAGTTAGTTAGTTATTTGCTATTTTGTTTGTATCTTTACAGGTATGTCTAGCTGAGAGGGTAGGAGTTAACCTCTAGAATTATCTACAGAATCTGATAATGGTATAAAGCTTAACAATAGTCTTATTTACGTAAGTAAATAGAATTAACACTTGCTCGCCAAACATGATTAAGATCACTCAATCACCAATCACTCGATCACGACAAACCCAAACGCATCAAAGCGTATAGTTCTTATAAGTAACTAGAATTTAAAACACCATTTATGTGTCTACATCAAGCGTAGTAAATGATTTACGGTAAAGTATTACACTACCAACTCATTATTTTCTCGCTTCCGATTCAAATAGCGAGTACTGTGAGATTTGATAGTAGTAGTTCGAGGAGGAGATAATCATGTCTTAACAGCCCGAAAAGCGACTTTGTCATGTAAACGAGCGACCTTATGACTTCCAAGCTTACTGAGCGACTCGCACTCCATTTTAAGGGTCAAACGATTGAATCTAATGCCTTTCATTGTTAAGATTTATTATTTTGTCAGTATTATTTTGAGTAACACATTTTGCGACCACTTTGATAGAAGTACTTTATATTTTGTAGCGACAAGTCGTTATTTGCTGCTTTTAATGTTAATTCATCATCATCAGCCTAGATTTGTCCACAGCTGGACATATTCCTCCCCTAATGAGCGTCATAGCGCCCTGTCTTCAGCTTGACGCATCCAGCATCTGCCTGCAGCCTTTCGCAGATCGTCATCCCATTTGGCCGGAGGGCGTCAACACTACGTTCTCCACTCCAGAACACGTTTACCCCAACGGTTGTCGGTTCTTCGGGCATTTGGCAGCCCACTGCCACTTCAGCTTGCTAATTCTGCCTCTCTTCCATGAGGAATGAGGATAAATTTTGATTCGACACGTGTTTTTTAAATTTATCACTATTATATATAGCTCGACGAGGAAGGAATTAGATCATGAGGAAACCCGCAGGCCCTTGAATATATGAAGATATATATGAAACTCTACCGTGGTTTGCCAACTTCCACGTTTAGGGGTTGACAAATAAAATGGTGAAAAGGGGGTGGATACTTCCAGGTACGGAATGCACTTCTATACAGGTACATAATATTGAATAGGTGTTTTGGTCACAATAAATAAAATCAAACAGACTTTATCATTTACTAAGTACAAAGTAACCGTCAACAATGTTTAGAAAATCTTAAATAGAAAACATGAATGCGATACATTAACATTAAAAATCACTCAACGTAGAGACGACTGAAGATCGCAGACGATTCTGCTTCTATTTCCATAACTTGCCCTTTGTAATGGTAATGATCTATGCCCCGTTTCCCTCTACATTGCGATATATAATAATGACCTCGTTATATTCCCCCCTCCGCTAATTACAATATTGTCCTCCAACACACTTGAGTATGATTATCACAGACATACTTTGAGTAGGTATAAGTTATTCAGTGAGTCAGTTTTAGTACCTATTTTAGGGTTGAGCTGATACAACAATGAAATTCTATGTTCCCGTCAATAGAGTGACATTGTCTAAATTAAAGTTATGACTAAATAACTTCAGATTTTTTCAGTCATAATCCCTTAAATACTCTAATTTGATGAGATCAGATGCTCGCTCACCAACCATCATCGTTGGAGCATTGATGTTTCCACTGGGAATAAAAGGCATCACAGATGCATCTGCAATTCTTAAACCTGCCAGTCCATGGACCTTTAATCTCTCATCTACCACCCCATGGGGTCCCATAGCACAAGTCCCAACAGGATGCAGCAAGGACGCGACTGAATTCCTAATATAACACCGCCAGTATTTATCAGAACCGTATTTTAGTCCCCCGCAACCCGTCACATCGATTCTAGCAACAGTACCATTAACCCTTTTGAAATGAGTCGTGTGAATCAAACGTGTCATGAATTTTACGCCTTCGGTCATCAGATACAAATCTTTTTCATTTCTAAAGTAACCCAAGTCTATGATCGGATCATCTAGAGGATTTCTGCTTCTTAAACTTACTTGTCCTCTCGAAGAGGGATGTAGTAAGACAACTAGAGTCATGTCTATTTCCCTGAAGAGGTTTGCTTTGGCCACAGAGTAACAGAACGCCCGGTCGTAGTTCGACGCGGATTTGCAAACGCTTAATATAGCTGGGCTTGTAGCAGCTGCAACATGGACATTAAATAGCTGGAATTGCGGCCTTGGATCAAAATTGGTACGAGAATGGTTCACACTGAAGAAGCCAGTCTGCAACGGGGCAGGATATGCATCAAGTTCCCCGAGTGAATAAAAATTTTGTATAACACTCTGTAAACCACGCCTGCCTTCAAAAATGATGCTAACTAGTTGATGATCGTGTAAATTCTTGCCCACCGGCAGGTCTGATTTAACATCAATGTGGTGTTTCTCCAACGCTTCTTCAGGCCCTACTCCTGACAACATTAGTAACTTTGGTGTGTCTATAGACCCTGCTGAAAGTACAACCTCTATATTGGCATAAACTTCAATTAGTTTTCCAGTTTTCAGAAGTACTTTCACACCGTACGCTCTTTTTGTTCGAGGATTGATTAATACTTTAGTGACTCTAGCGTGTTTTGCTATGCACAGATTAGGTCTATCTTTAGCGGGTCTAAGATAAACTTCTGCTGTACTGGATCTTCTGCCGTTAGCAAATGTGAAGTGAGGTCGGGACGCCCCGAAGTTTTCTGGACCGTTATTCTCCAAAACCCTTTTAATACCAATTTCTTGTAAGGAATTCAGATAGTTCTCATGAACCATTGAAAAATAGGGGTTAGGTTTTGGTCTGGATACAAGAACGGGACCAGTAGCGGAATGTAAATGGGAATTGTGGGGGTTATGGATCACAGTTGGGTCAGTCATCCCTTCCAGTTTCTTGAAGTAGTGGAAGGCGGTATCCCAATTCCATCCGGGAGCAACTTTACCCCACTCGTCGTAGTCTTCAGGTACTCCACGGGAATATACCTCGTAGTTGGTAGAGGATGACCCTCCAAGGACTTTTCCTCTATTCATGTAAAGGAATCCTTCAGGATGTGAGAGGCCGGTACCTCTATCGAAGTAAGCTTTGTAAGCCCAGTCGTACTCGGTCTGTGCAAGAGTTGCGAACAAACTTGGCGCCTGAAAATAATTCGAATATTATTCGTTAATATAGGTGTATTACCAATCCAGAACGCAATGAGTCTTTCCCCGCATTTATATATAAAAATAAATATGCACGATCATTTAGTCCCCGAGGGGGTTACCAGTAGGTATATTTTCTGAACCCCTAAAAGTGAAAGGTGGTGAACCCATCGTCAGACCGGGTTGCTAATACACATGCTTCAGAATCAATTTAGGGACCTGTGGTTACTTCACGATGTTTTCCTTCCCCGTCGAGTTACTGATAAATGTGTCAGTGAGTGAGAATAAGCGCAACCAAAAAGCGAGTCCTTCTTAGCAGTGTGGTTTTATTGGTACCGACCACGCTAGCCGGTGGTGGGTCCCCACCGGCTTCAAGCAGCAGTATCTTCCAGTGGTACACCTCGCTGAGGCGCGTGGCCACTATGGCTCCCGCAGATCCTGAACCCACCACTATGAAGTCAAACCTCTCTCCTCCTGGAAGAGCAGAATGCATAATAAACAATAATACATTGTCTGTAGCAATCACACTGTTTAAGGAATTGTTGTCAGTCAGTCAATGGATGCTCTGGTAAGATGTGCTATCCGACGGGTAAATCCTACTTACTCCGTTGTACCAGGATTGCATAACTTCAAAGAGGGAAACACTCCACCCGCAGCAGCAGTATTGGCCCAAAAGCGAATAACATACAAACTATTGGTTCTGTTCTGACCAGTTAATTTGGGATCTGGTATGTAACGTAGGTACCGCGCTAGACGCCTAGCGTCTTTTTTTTATATGTTAATAAATTTCGAATGCTTACTTGTAACGTCTCGAGCAACCTAATAAAGAGCAGGCTCAAAACATATCATTGATTTTGTTCGTGGTACAACCTACCTGACAGGGTTCTCGATATTCAAATTTTTTTAATAACGAAACTTGCGCGATGTCACTTTTATTGTCCATTCACGTTCAGTGACATAGCCAGCCATGTCATGCGATACCATGGCCATGACATGAACGCATAGGTGTTAATATGTCTATGAGATATGATGATTATACTACAGATATTACTGTGTTAGAGCCTATTTGTTTGAAAATGTGTAAAATGAGTTTGTAATGGATTCATTTTGTATGGTACTTACCTAACGTAACACTAAAAAAAATATACATATAATATTCTTATGTCTTATGCCCGAGGGGGTCGGCAAAAGGTATTCCATTTCGGAAATACCCACTTTACAAAGAAAACATATGTAACATTACCTAATTAGCATTTTGACACGATATTTATCTACAGATTATCATTATTTATTTTTTTATCTTAAGTATGACGGGACGACAAAAATAACAAAATGTATGTTTATACGATGATCTTGTATTCTCTTAATATGATTGGTTTTACATAGGTAGGTACGCGGTATGGAGGGTAAAAGCTTAAAAATTCTGGCAGTTGGCAACACCATCTCCCCATCCGCGGTGGGCTCGCGTGGGAGATTGTGGCCCGTGCTTCCTCATGTGTAAGAAAAGACCCTAGCGCAGCAGTGGGCTGTTACGGGTTGATGATGATGATAGAGGGTAGAGGTACCTCTACACTCCATAGTACACAGGCAGAATAGCATGCACACTATGTCGCATCTGACAGCGATTATTGACAGCTTAATTCATCTCGACGAGCCCTCCTACCATGCATCTGTTGTGGCATTCGATGTAAAGACTTTCGATATGACGTAGGAAACCGTGTGTGTGAATCACATTACTTACCATTTAAATGGTAATTGGCCGGCCATTCCGTCGGCACTATAGCTTGCCATAGTGCGAGAGCTTGGAGTACCCAGCGCACTCCCGGCAACCAACCCACTTTTTGGACGACATTCAAAAATCCATTAATAGCTATATTCACAGCAGACATCACGTCCACAACAATTCAGAAACGAACTAAAACACTATATCCGTGTATGAACACAGTTTGCGGCTATGTACACAGTTTGCACAATAAATTATTCCATTATATCTTCAATACAGTCACATGTATTTAGAAGAAGTCTTGTAAGTACTAAATTTAAAAAAAATACAAAAATAAATATGGCTGTATGTCTAATCCATGTACCAGTATAAAGTGGAATGGTCAACAGATAGAAGAACATTACATAAAGTTGGGGTTGCGTTAGAATAATTAATTAAAACTGAACCAGTTGAATCGAGTCAAGGATTCAACTACTGGTGTAACCTCGATTGTTATGATTTCCCGGACGAAGCCGTTTATTACGTAATTCAGTATTAATTTCAAACTGATTGAAAAAATACTTCTCTCATCTGAAGTCACATAGTTAAGTTCCAGTTATAACTCGAAAGAAATTGCTTCTCAAGCTTTTCTCAAAGCGATAAGGGCGGATTCGAATACAGACTTGGTAAGACTCAGATTTTCAAATTACCTATACTTATAGGTCAGTTAGGGAGTAAGACATGACGTTATAAAAGCTGCCCTTGAGTTTGTTACTGGTTCTTCTCGTGGTACTGCATTTGGAACCAGTAACTCGTCAGTGGAGATAGGCTTCTGTTTACATTCAGCCAACCTCCAATTACGAATTTATAGGCCCTTGTTGTTAGACTATTGACGTTTGTGAGTGTACCTACACCTACCTATTTTTTTTAACTTACAGTAATAAATGAATTTTGATTTTTTTAATTTGACTAGATTTGTGGTAAAAGAAAACAATTGACGAAACCTATGTAGGTACATATATGAAAGAGAAATCACTACGCATTCCCTCAGTAAAGGGATCACTTTGAGAGTAAATAATCAAAGAGGGATCACTACAGAGAGGTCCCTACCATTCAGTGTTGAGACGGAGGTCATCTTGGATGAATAGTAAACATGTAGGTATGTAGATACCCTACGCTACGAGCTACTTTGAGTTCTTGTTGTTTCTTTTATTACTACCTACCTACCTACTTTATTATTATTATTACCTACTTAGAAAATATCGTAAATTTTCCATCAATTGGGGTCAATACAATAATATTTCTAGGTCTTGTCCTTGGGCACATAATAATATGCTTACTTCTTGCAATATTTAGTTTTATTACCAACCGAATGTCTTGGGCAACTTGCGTAACGCTCTGGTGTGCATTTCGTACCTACTTATAGAATAAAATGACAATGTAAGTAATAATCCCATCAAAAACATAAATGTGAAAAGTTCAATAGGTATTATGCCTTGGTTGTTGACTTCAACGACAAAAGAAGTGAGATCTAAATGGGTGCCAAGTTCAATGGTCAGTCCTGAAATTTATTTATAACATAAAATATCAAATCTTCTTATAACTTAGGAATCTTCTTATAATTTGGCTCATATTATTGAGACTTGCAAGATACGTATGTGCTCCAAATTTCATAAACACATCTCAAACGGTTATTTAGATATTAACGTCCAAAAATCTACATTTTTATCACTGACTGACCTATAGATCAAAACTCTAACCCGGTTCCAGGTGACCTAGAAAGTTCAAATTTGGCATGCAGATAGGTAATTGGGTGAATACAAAGGAATAAATCTGAAACTGATATTTTTTTATAATTTTACTATCCATTTAAGTACACAATGAAGTGAAGTGTATTTTAGTTCCGCTATCTGCCGATAGATGGCGCCACACGTATGTTAAAAGAAATAGAATAATTTGATTTGTGTAGTAGCCACAGAATAATAGTAGAAAGTACGCAACGATAACTCTGTGAAAACAAAAATGCTAATTTAAACCTATTGACAATGCCGCTAATTACGGACGAACGGTTAAAATACTTTGCACGGCTAACATGAGCTGAGCGCCCGTGACCAAATTTTGTCGACGTCACATCGCTTTAGTACGGTTGTTATAACTTGGCAGCTCTGAAGTTTTGCAAATAGCTGAGCAATAATATTTTTTTGCGACCATTTGTACGAGCGAGGGGGTTTGAGCAGGCGAAAGCCTATGTTCAGAGAAGGCAAGTTAAAACGGCCGTACTGTAGGTATTTCGTGCAATTGTCTTATGATCGCAAGAGAAAGACCGAGAGAAAACTGTGTGGATTGTTTGGCTTTTTACGGGAAGGTGTGACATCATGTTTGCTGCACTTAATAGATAATACACTACACCGATTTTAAAGACCCGATTTGGGACAGATTAAAGAAGGAGGTTCTCAAGTCATCGCGTACCATATAAACTCTAGAACATTGATTGAACCTGTCTTAGATGCTTATTAACATTTGTGATTTCGTGTCATATTTAGGCAGATAATTAGATTCCCAATGCCATAATAAGCATTAAAAAATATCCGATAAATCGATCAGTGTTTCCAACTTAGGTATTTCCCCCCCAAATTTAAGGAGTAAACAAATGCGTTGGTATTTTTTTAGGGGCCTTTAATTTTTAGGGGTATTTTAGGGATTTTTTTTTAACTTCGTATGTTTTTCCATTTTTTAAATAAAGGGATAAAAAGTAAAGGACCTTGAGTAACGCAACCTAGCCAATCATATTTATTTGTACTCTATCTAGTGCGGTTTCTCATTACTTGGAATGCAGGGTTGAATACATGAATAACAATGTGACCACCTTTTTTTTTTTAAATAAAAGTTGTTCAAAATTAAATTTTTAAACAAGTCTCAGTTTTTTCTTAGTACCTATAGTCTATTTCGCACCACACGGGTTCGGTGACAGTTCACTGTTGACAATTGATTTTTCTAAAGTTTCGAGTATGTTTGTAAAGGAAATGGAATCGATTTTATACTTTGTCACAGATATTAGAATAGACTTTGTTCATAAAATGATTTATCAAAATTACTTTGTATCGAATATGATTAAATTTCACAGGTTATACTATTTTAAACCCAAAACAAAACAACAAAATGAAAATTTTACAAAAACATTACATCTTTTTTCGGATTCCCGCCAAAAAGCTTCGATTCATCGATTTAATGTAAATTAAGTAGTTTCAATCCCTATGAGTTAAAGTTCCGTTCCACGCGATAGGTATGTACGTATTTTTGGATATCTTTTTTATCTGTTGTTTTTTATATTTGTCTTGATTCTCTGAGTCTGAGATTTTTATTTAGAATTATATAGGCGACAATTATTGTATTTTAGCAATGACATAATAATAAATTATACATTATTTTTGGAACTATCTATTTTTCTTACTAGAAAGTTGTATGGAAATATATAAAAAGGAAAAATGTGAACTGTCACCGAACTCGAGCCATGCGAAATAGACTATACCTACCAATAAGAAAGCCGTAATTTCAAAATTAAGATTTTCATATTTAATTTTAGAAGTACGGTAGAAAATTTGGTTTTATACAAAAATCATTAAGACATTTTATTTTTTTTAATACAATTATTCGGTTTAAATATTTTAGCCCTAATATCAAATATTTAAAATATTAAATAAATAAAATAATATTATTGTATTGGGTTTTTTGACTTTTTTGACTTTTGGTTTAGGGTCAAACATTTTTGAGCGTTGGTAACACTGAAATCGAAAACAATTTCAAGACTTTTTGGCGGGAAGTCAAATTGAGCGGGAGCTATAATTTTTCGTCGAATTGTTTTATTGTAATTTTATACTGATTTAAGAAGTAAATTGCACCAAAATTAGTTAATTTACCCCGTCTCTCAAGATGGGGACACAGAGCGACGGCGAGGATGAGCCTTCAGAAAGAAAAAGAAAATATCGGCAGATCGCAGGGACCTCCGAAGAAGATAAGTTCAAAATTTATTTTAAAACGAACTACACACGGCTATTTTTTGAAAATAACTCTAACACGGAGTACACGGTCTACGTGGAATCAAAAGAAAGGGAGAAATTGGGCAATAAAAACCCAATTAAATTGACTCATTTATTCACGGACAACGTTAAAGGTATTACAAGCGTCTTTAGAATTAACGCTTACAAAATAGGAATCACATTCCAAAAGGCAGCAACAGCTAACAGCTTTTTAAAGTTGGACAGCTTTTTATCGCAGAACAAACTGCGCGCCTTCATCCCCGCCCATTTGGTGGAGAAAGTAGGCATAATCAAATTTGTACCCACTGATATGTCCAACGAAGAAATTTATAAAAATATAAGCTGTGACGCTGATGTAATTTCAGTCAAGCGGTTTATGAAACGTGATGAGAACAAGAAACTGCAGCCATTGACCACAGTGGCGATTACTTTTTCATCATCTCTTCTGCCCAAGTTTGTATACTTGAATTTGTTCAGATACCAAGTATCAACATATATTCCACCCCTTGTCCAATGCTATAAATGCTTCAAATTTAACCATTCTGCTAAAGTCTGCCGTGGGACACAAATGTGCTCTTCATGTGCGGGGAACCATTTGTACAAAGAATGCAATTCTGAAATATTGATGTGCATCAATTGCGGCGGGGCTCACCTGGCGATTTCCCGGGACTGCCCCATAAAAAAGAAAAAGATGGAAGAAAAGAAAAATTTAATTTCAAACCAATCTCGTACATTTGCCTCAGTTGTTGCTAAAGTAGACGACAACAACTTTCCTCAATTAAAACAAAAAAAGACTGCTAATGTTGTAAATGTTTCAAAGACCTCAGGAAAAATCGCACAAAAAGATACTACCTCAAATAAAAAACATGAAATGGAACAAATTGTAAACAATGAAATAATTTTGAATGCAATAGTTAAATCTTTGGTATCGCTTGCTAACTCTCCCACTAATGAACCAGTTACATTAAATAGTATAAAAGATGTTCTCTTAAAAAAATTACTGTAAATTAATGGATAATATTTCTGGTAATAATTCTTACATTACAAAATCTTATTTAACAATAGCCCAATTTAATATTCAAAGTGTAAACAACAAAAAGCCCTTATTGATACAATTTCTATCTGAAAATAATATTGATATTTGTATGTTAAACGAAACATGGTTGAGAGAGAAAAGTAACTTTAATGTACCTGGTTTCAATATAATACTTCAAAATGGACCTGATGGTCATGGCGGCGTTGCGATTTTAATTAAAAATACATTTAAATATAAAGTATTTCAAACCCCTTATTATGATTTTCTACAAACAACTGCTATTATTCTAAAAACTGATATAGGTGATTTGTCTTTGTTGTGTGCATATAGTCCTCCAAGAGGTGGTCGTTTCAAATGTAGAAGACTAAAACAGATTATTGATGACTTGCCGAAACCACTCATGCTCTCAGGTGATTTGAATGGTCATCATGTTGCGTTTGGCTGTATGTCTTCTAATTCTAGAGGTAACGATATTTATAACTTATTAGATGAGTGCAATCTTTGCATTCTAAACACTGGTTCTCCAACAACTGTAGGTACCATTCATCATAATCCTTCTGCAATAGACATATCTTGTGTTAGTCCTAATTTAGCTCCTTTATGTAACTGGAAAGTATTTGATGATCCAATGGGTAGTTATCACTTTCCCACAATAATAGATATACAAACATCCGTTGAAAAATATGAGATAGGTGCTCCCTCTGAGCGTTTTATCTATAGTCAGGCAGATTGGTCCAAGTATCTCTCTGAAAGTGAAAAAGCATTTGATAATTTAAATCTGAACTTACAAGATCCAATTGATATATATAATAGCTTCTGTGATATTCTGAATAATATTAAACTAGAATGTATTCCAAAAAAAGTAAATAAAGCGATATGTAAAATTAAAAAACCAGTTCCTTGGTGGGACAATGAATGTGCCACTGCTGTAAGCAATAGCCGATTAGCTTTAAGGACCTACAGATTTTATCCCACAATAGACAATTATATACAGTATAAAAGAGTTGATGCAGTGAAAAAGAAACTGATTAGTCAGAAAAAGAAGAATGCTTGGAGAGTGTTGTGTGAAGCATTTAATAGATACACACCTGTTAGCATGATCTGGAATTACATTCGTAGATTTAAACGTGTAACTTGCAGGAAACCACCTAAAAATGATGAATGGATTCCTTCCTTTTTTGATAAATTTGCTCCAACATCACCACCTGAAAAAGACGTAGACACAACAAGATTAAAACATTTTTTTGATTCAGCTGGAAACATTGAAGGTTGCTATCTCACTGAACCATTCACTATGTATGAATTTAATGTAGCTTTAAAATCTAGAAAGGACACTACACCAGGTCTGGATGATATTTCATATAAATTAATTCGTTGTCTTCATCCCAATGCTCAAAATACTCTTTTAAAGATTTATAACTTGTTATGGGCATCAGACTCTATCCCTGATTCATGGAAAACACAGTGTGTTATTCCTATACTAAAACCAGACAAACCAGAAAATGACTGTGACTCCTACAGACCAATATCACTGTCATCTTGTGTAGGTAAATTATTTGAATCTATGCTCAAGTTCAGATTGGAATATTTTTGTGAAAAACATAACATCTTACCTGAACAACAGTTCGGTTTTCGAAGAGGTAAAAGTGCAGCCGGAAATTACATGTCCCTGATTACAGATATTAAAAATTCTTTCCATAGCCATTCTTATACAGCATGTGCATTTCTTGATGTGAGCGGTGCATTTGATAATGTCAATCCATCTATTCTCACTCAGATTCTCAGTGATGTTGGTGTGCCTGGTAAAATCTGTAAATGGATTTTCAAATTTTTATATGACAGATTAATGTATGTAAAATATAATAATGTGTTACATGGACCTAGACATGTTTATAAAGGAACTATGCAGGGTTCTACAATTTCTCCATTACTGTATGGATTATACACTTCGCAAATTAACAGATATTTGACAGATCCTTCTGTGAAATGCCTGTTATTTGCTGATGATATTGTTGTATATAGTGTAAATAAAGATTTAAATAAGGCTATTAGAAGTTTAAACAATGGTTTATCTCAAATTAGTAATTTTTATAATAGTTTGAACTTAAGTATTAGTGTTACTAAAAGTGGAGCAATGCTATTTTGTAAAAAACAAGTAGATTTTGATTCTGTTCCTTCAGTTTCATATGAGTCTAATATATTGAACTTTTTACATGAAAAGAAATTTCTTGGTATTTATTTAGACAAGAAATTATCATTTGAGACTCACATTAATTACATTATAAAAAATGCTAGTAAAGGTTTAAATGTTTTACGTTCTCTGGCTGGTGTTCATTGGGGATCTGATCCAAAGATTCTGTCTATGTTATACAAGAGCATTATAAGAAGTCATTTTGATTATAGCTCCTTAGCTTACATGAATGCAAATGTTAGTTTACTCAGAAAATTAGATGTCTATCAAAACAAAGGATTACAAATTATTACTGGTGCCATGTGTTCCACTCCAATTAATGTGATGGAATCGGAATCAGGCATAATACCTTTAAAATTAAGAAGACTGCAGCTTTCAGAAAAGTTCTGTCTTAAGCTATTTGCTACTAACAACCGATTTGTTTTAGACAGGATCTTACCTAATCAAGATCTCCCAGAAATATTTACAAATAATTTAGCGATCACAGTTGATGAACTTGTCTCTGGACATTTGCCAGAAATGTTAAAGGTATCCCTTAATGTTAAAAACTTATGTAAAAATGTACATTTATGTAATCCTTTGCCATTATATAAAGTTAATTATAAGTGCTTATCTTTTGATGTTTCTACTGATTTAAAAAAATTGAGCAATCAATCTGAATTTCTGGATTATTTGTCGAATCTACCAAATATTTATACTATATATACAGATGGCTCTAAGACATCAACTAGTGTAACATCAGCTTTTTATGATCCTCAAATTAAACAAACACAATGTTTTAAATTAGACAGCCAGAGCAGCATTTTCACTGCAGAATGTTATGCTATTTACAGGGCATTAGTGTATGTATATAATAATGTAAAAAGTTCTGAAATTTTAATTGTTTCTGATAGTAAGAGTGCTTTATTGTCTTTGAATAGCAGTCCATTTAGATATAGCTTGAATTTTATTGTGTATGATGTAAAACAAATACTATTAGAACTAGACCAAAGAGGCAAATGTATTACTTTTAAATGGGTTCCATCTCATTGTGGCATCTCTGGGAATGAAGTAGTAGACGAGGCAGCCCGTGGAGTGTGTTCTGAGGACCACTCTTCAATATTGCAAGTTCCTTTCACGGATTTCAATCAGATGTTAACTGAAAAGTTAAAAAAGCTATGGCATGATTATTGGAAGATTATTAGCCAAGAAAAAGGAAAGTGGTATGCTAAAATTCAGAATTCCCCGCCGCAAAGACCTTGGTACAACAAACACAGAGATGCTGATAGTAGAAACTTTATCACTACAATTAACCGTTTAAGATTTGGCCACTGTCGAACTCAAGCTCACCTTTCAAGATTGAAAATCCTATCGGACCCGAACTGTGAACAATGTAATGAAGTCGCTGACCTCGAACATCTGTTTATGAAATGTCAAAAGTTTAATTTCCAACGTTTATTGTTAGTGTCGGAACTCCAAAATATTTGTACTGAAGTGGCTACCGATTTACAGGAACTATTAAGAAACCCGTTATATTTTAAGTTTATTTATAAATACATTGTAAATACCGTAGGAACATTGTAAATTAGATATAAGTATTTTAACTCTGTAATATTAGGCTGTAAGGACTAGAATCCAAAGGCCAATAAACAATTTCAAAAAAAAAAACAATTTCAAAAAAAAAAAAATTCCGCACATCGATCTATCAAAGAATCAAATCAAATCAATGAATTTACGAAATATTACCAATTTGTTATTTTCTTTTCAACTTACAAAGTTCAGACTTATCAATAATTGCCTCAGTTTTAAATATATTCTTGATAGAATGGATCTGAACGCGATGACCGCTAATTTGCGTATTCAAGAGTAAGTTTAGCAAAGTTTACAAAGTTTTTGATTATTAGAATTAGAATTTCTAATATAACTTTAATATCACTATCCTTTCGTTAGAAATGGTTCAAATGAAGTATCTTTTTAGACCTGAAAATAATGGCAATGCTAACCTCAAAAAGCGGGAAGACTACATAGAGTGGACCGAGTATTTCATGGCGACAGCCTTCCTCGCCGCGAAGCGTAGCAAAGACCCCAGCTACCAGGTTGGGGCTTGCATTGTAAACAAGGACAAAAAAATAGTTGGCATTGGGTAAGCTAATCTCCTGTGCTTGTTTTCTGCATGTATCTGATTACTATGCACGAGCAATTCTTATATTATGTACTTATATTTCGGTTATCTCGGAAACGGTTTCAACGATTAAGATGAAATTTTGTATATAGATACAGTTTTGCATTACCTACTGCACTGCATGGATTTTATTAAAAAAAAATGTTTAAATACTGCTACTCACTGGCAGATGGCGTTAGCTACACTGGTGTTAGAAGGAGCGAAGATCGGTCTCCCATGTACTATATATCATAAACAATGAAGAAACTGACTGGCTGATTAATCAATCATAGCGTAACCGAAACTGCTAGGTAGCTATCTGGCAATTCAATTTCTACATTTGCTTAACTACAATACCAATTATTAAAAAGTATATGTCATTGACTAATACTCTTATGGATTGCAATATCGATTTAACTTGGTTGTTCTGTAGCCATTCTATCAGCAGTGATCCATGGATTTACAAAGTAAACATAAAATTATTATGTTTTAACACAGATACAATGGAATGCCGACTGGATGTAGCGATGATGACTTTCCTTGGGGAAAGAACACTCCTTCGCCATTAGATAGCAAATATTACTATGGTGAGTGGTTTGTTTAACATCTGGATTACTATTAATTTAATTTTTGTGGTTGTGATTTAGGACTGTAATTATCTATACTAATATTATAAAGAGGAAAGATTTGTATGTTTGTTACGAATAAACTCAAAACTACTGGACCGTTTTTAAAAATTACGTAACCAATGGAAAGCTAGAGGATCCCTGAGTAACATAGGCTATATTTTATCCCCATATTCCCACGGGAATGGGAACTATGCTGGTGAAACCGCGCAGAACCGCTAGTATAGGATATTTGAAATTATATATCTATAGGATATTTCATTAATAAATCGGTAAAGCCGCATAATGAGTAAACAATAGGAATTATCTCTTGTAACAGATTTTCCGTGGTGGGCTGCTGCTTTATAAGCTATGGTTTTAATTTTAAATCAATTACAATTTTTATACATATAATAAGTGTCTTTAAAAATGAACTACAAATTCTAAATTATAATTTTTTGTTGTTCGTTCTAGTGTGCCATGCAGAAATGAATGCTATACTCAACAAGAACTCTGCTGATGTAAAAGACTGCACAATCTATGTTGGTTTGTTCCCCTGCAATGAGTGTGCCAAAATCATCATACAATCGGGCATCAAAGAGGTTGTTTATCTATCTGACAAGAATGGCCACAAACCTATTTACATTGCCTCCAAGAGAATGTTTGATGCTGCTGGAGTTAAGTATTGGTAAGTAACCTCTACTCCATATTGGTAGGTGTTGGGTTGTTTTGTTAGCCCCCCTATAAATTTTCTTGCGATACGACAACTACATACGATGATTGTAGGGCCTTTTCAGTCCTCTATATTAAATCTGTGATATAGTTGTCGACTGAGATATCCAATCAAATTAACAAGGTGGCTGAAGTAGTGATAGATAGTAGATATTATTGAAGAAAGAAAGAGATTCTCCAACTTTTTCTTCATTTGTTTTTAGTGTTACACAATAAAGAATAGTAGTAACATACTATAATATAGTATCAATCCACATTAAATAAGTGAATTTGATACAAAAACTTAATTATTATGGGTCTGCAATCTAATCCACCTCATATATGAAGGCCTGGGAAACCTTCATCACATTCGAACAACTTAAATACGGGTCTGGAATCGAATCTTTCCCTGTAAATATTTAGGAAACCTCCACCCATGCAAAAATCCACATTATTTAATTTACTGCCAATGACAAGAGATTTTTTTTACTAAAAAGTTGTAATTTTTTAGGCAATACAAACCAAAGAATAATAAAATTGTCATCAACTTCGATGTTGACTGGGATATAATGAGTCCATCAAAATGACATATACATAATATTAAGTAAGCTAATGGTTAAGTTATCAGTTAAGTACAATTCGTAAGAAAATTAAGAGAATCATGTGATATTATTAGTCAAAACTAAAGTGAATTAGGTAGATACTGATTTAATTTTAAGAGAAACCGTTTGTAACTATAGCATTATGAAATGAAATTGTGAAAAAATTTCATGTTATAATAATGTAAGTATATTTTATTTTGTTATAAAACTTGTTACTGTAAAATTTACTTAATTCCCTATTTCAAGTGTGCTGTATTTTTTCTAACACATGCTCTTATGGACTGTATGTCTAAGTTGTAAAGTCTTATATTAAATTGTTGTCTTCAAATGCGCTCCGCTGCGCTTTCAGGGGTGTGCGCTGGGCCTTACTCTACTTTTCATAGTCATTTCCCTCGACTACAGTATCAACTAAGGCAATTCTTTTGTTTAGTTTGTTAAGATTATAAGTTAAAAATAAAATTACTTTTTTGTAAAATAAAATTTTATTACTTTATGTACAAGATGAATGGGGTACAAATACTCCAATCATTGACAAAATCAACATGGCTGTTCTCAAGGAAACTTAACGATGAACATCTGTGTAAATAATAGTACAAGGGTTCATTCACTGAGAGACAGAGCAGAGAGCAACTTGTTAATATAAATATGCATAAATTATGCCCTAAAATACTTAATAAATTTGTAAATTCATGTATGCTGTCAAATAGCAATTAAATGTAAACATGCGAGCCATGTAAAAGTTTAAATTTAATTTCATGTGCAGATAAGTGGTATCTCCAGGATAATTAGCAAAAAATCTTATGCAATTTAATCATACAATAATCATTCATTCAAATCCAAACCAAATAAATCACATGGAAGTAACAATGCCGAGGATTAGTGCAAAACGAGTAAGCTACTTTAACACAAACAAATAAGGACTAAATCAGGCTCCGCAGTTTAGGTATAAATATTTGCCTACAGCGCGCACGCCTACTCGACAGGCGAGTAGCAAGGGTCGCTCGTCGGCGACAGACTGCCAAGCGTTGACCGTCAATGCACACGTATATTGCTGTTTTATTCGTTTTTGTGTCTTACTTATACTCAAAGGAAAGTACTTGAGTACGCTTTCTGTACGCTAGTACTATTATTATATTGTGTGACTAAATTAAGGCTTGTGTTATTTTAGTAGTTATATAGTCTAAGAGTTTAATCAGAAGCAACCCAAAAAAGCCCAGTTCTGTTGGGTGAGAAAAGGAAGTATTTTCTAGATTCCCACTCAATTCCACTGCGGATTAAGTTAGGAATAAGGGGTTATAGTGAAGTAATGAACAAGCTACCACCCGCTCCGTTGCCTTTCAGTGATATTGACCCTTGGGAGTTTAGCCACACAAGTGCGCCTCACACGGCTACAGTGCGCCAATAACTACAATTTGGAGTATTCAGTTATACAATTATTGTCCAAACTTTACACATATCTACAAAAGAAATCGAAACCAACAAAACCTAGTGTTACATTTGAGTCCATTTTATTCGAACCTTAACGAATTATTTTCTTATTCCCCCATACAGTCAATAAATGTCGAGTATGCGGGGTTCGCCAAATTCTAACGATATTGTACAGTACAAACTTAAAAATAAGAATTATTTACAAAGCATACCTCAGTTCAGGGTAGTCAATATTGCATGAGGTTCAAAAATTTTCCACACAAGTTTATACACATTAAAACCAGTCATTTAATATTCTAAAAAGTTTCATAAATTGAATATTTGTTGAACACTGAGGCCACGCGCCATAAACTTCTCAGACAATGCGTAAAAGATTACAAAGAGTTTCCAATGAACGCTTATGATATAATATAAATTTACACTAATCAATCGTACATATTGCAAAGAGATTGCTAATTTAAGGTGCTAATGGGTGTGAATTTAACGCCACATTTCCACAAATACAATCCATTTAAAATTAAATAAATTACCAAACTTTATAATCAAAGGTACATAAGTATATTAAAATAAAAAACAATATTTATCTTGTACACAAGTTTAAAAACATATTAATAACACATTTATTAACTTGTGTAGACAATGAGTGTTATGTTTTGTATTCTTAAAATACTACAAAAGTTTATTTTTAAAATGATTATTTATGTTTAGGTATTTTAATGTACGTATTTGTGGGAATGTTTTTTTGTTCACACTTGTCATCGCCTTAGTGCGTTCATCCAAAGTCTAGACGACCGCAAGGAACTTTTCTTCCCAAGCAGGGCAAATGCCCTGTGAAAATTCACAGCAACAAAAAAAAACAAATAAATTGTTGATAAAGTGTGATATTTTGTCGTCAGTGAACTTGAAGTGCGAATAAACCATTAACAATATTAAGACAAACAATACACAACAATGTAAAAATAGATAAGGAACATATTTTCATAAGCGATCCACACCATTGTCATACATTCACTATGAGACATGCTAGGTATTTTTATGATATAACGATCAATAAATTATTAAAATTTGTTTTGTTCTAGAAATATTAATGTAATTGCGAATTTTAAAATTCAACAAAAGGTAAAAAAATTTGTTAATTTTGACCGAATAAAAAAAAATACGAATCCGTATGACAAATTGTGTTCACCTCGCCAAAAACTTTTACTAACTACAAAAACTTCATACATATTTATCTTCCCATAAGAACTGCTCAGATATCTGGTCGAGTCTTTGTGACTTGTTTAGTTTAGTCTAATATGATATGAAAATTTTTATTTCGGAAATCAGAAATATTGATATTCTTTCGATATTTATCCTGAGACCGCTGTCAAACTACGAGCAATTTTATAACGAGATTTATAGCTCACGGAAGATATGGCTAAAAAAAATTAATTTGGAATGTCACATTCGCCGAGTTCATTCTTTTTTTCCACTTAGTTTCTCCACGAAAAGTACGACATTTAACAGTTATCTAATATATTTTTTAAATATCTTCAATAACAAAAAAAGTTATATGACTACAAGGACTATTTTGTATTATTCGGTTGAACAATGACTATTCAATTAAAATATAACATAAAGACAAATGTTGCAAAATTTTTATTTAAAAACTTTTTTTTTTCCTTTGCCAGCTAACATAATTTAGAATATCTATGATCATCATGGGCGTGCGGTCCATAGATGCTGATAAGCGCCGCATGCCCTGGGTATTTTTTCCAAAATACATGCAATATATTCAGTACTTTACTATTCTTAACAATTCGCAAATCAACTAATAACGCCACCTTTTTGTTTCTAAGTCAAACTATTTTTGCTTCCTACTAGCCCCGTAGCGCCGCCACTAAATAGCCATATACGGTTTGCGGCGTAAGCGGGTACTACACCAGCCTAGTTCATTGCCATTTTCTCTCTATTCCTACACGCAAATATTAGACGTCAGTGTGGAAATGTTTCGGAGTGTGCGTGAAATTTTGTATGGGAAATAAGCTCCGCTTTTTCTCAGTCAACCAGATTAGAGGAGTACGGCATAATACGCATCTCTATGTAACGAAAGAGACAGCAGCCCACAGTCGGGTGATTTCGGCGACGTTCGTTAGTTGACGAAGTTCTTTCATTTCGAATAGACCGGAAGTCTAGAATGGGTTATCAATTCATTATGTATTTAATTGTTTATAAGCAGATTAATAATAAATAAACAACTATCTCTATTTCAAAATAACATTTTTCTAATGCAATATTTATTCATTTACACTAAGTGCATTTTTACAGTATTGCTTGTTTGTTTTTTCAATAAAAAGCGTTTTGTCATTTCCTGTCTTCCTGGTTATTGGTCTGTGCTGTCTTCGGGGCATTGCACTTAAAGTTTTTGGCCATATTGTTTTTGTTTTGATACAAGTTACGAAATAGTTTGATGAAATACTTTTTTATATATTGTGAATTCTTAACGAACGAAAGTGAAATAATGGAAAGTTTACGTTGTGATACGTGTAGTGATAGTTTGTGTGCAAAGATTTAAAAACTAACCAGTTTTCTTTAGTGCAACCAGGATTAGGTACCAATTCGATTGAAATTGCACTAAGAATGCAAAAACGGAAGTCACTTCGAATATCCATTATCTGACTTGTTTGTGAATATCAATCATTTACTGAGATGTTTGATGTGGCTGCCCAAATAATTTCGCTTTCTGCATTCAGTGTGAGCATAGGTACTTGGAAATAATTACGGTAGGAAAGGTACAGTAGGTACCTACACTACAGTAACCCGCAAGGAAACCTCGATGTAATTACCTGTTAGCTGTATGGTAAGGTCTCATAACTAATTTTAGTTACGATTTATTAAAACTACCTATAAATAAACATCTGGGTAACACCGCTGGCGGCGTGCTGGTGTTGCATAGGTATTCTAGCAAATCAAATTCTAATAGCATGACCGGTACTATCAACCAGTGCACGCCCCTGATGATCATTGTGACGGTCTGACAGCTGATTACATATTTGATTATCTTTTCAGAATCCGGATGTTATTCCTATTATGAATAGACAAAAAGGTCTCTCGTTTATATTGCGTTCCTGGCAAACATCATCATTTTTTTTTGCTATAGTTTGGTCTGACAGCGGGCTAATGTTGAACATTAGTATTATTTTAATATTCAAGTAAATTAAAGTCCTTGTCAGGAGAAAGTATATACTATGTAAACAAACATTCAGTGGTTTTCGATTCGATTTCGATAAAATGGTCCCAGAATTAATTCCTAGGCATGTGTAACAGACCCGGTCCGGCGATGGGCTCACCACCTATCAGTTTAGGGGTCCAAAGAATATCTCGTGAAAAGTGGGTATATCCAGAAATGGAATACCTCTGCCTATCCCCTCGGGGATAAAAGGCGTGAGTTTTTTTTCTATTTTCGTAATAATTTTTATTCGAGTATGACGCGTCTACTCCAAAATTACAGACCGAATGTTGAAAGCGTCCTTGTAGGTACAGCAGTTGTTTGACTGTACTATATGTCGCTAAATTTAATCCGACTAAATAAAATTGCCTCTTGGTTTCGTATTAAACGTTTATAAAATTAAGTTTGATTTAGTTAACATACATGTCGCTACGTAACTCAGTAGAAGTGCTTTGTTTACTCAATTTACACCTTCTCGTGACGGGGACTAGACGTTAGGTTTAAAACTGCTTAATTTCAAAGCTTTAGCGTGTGACCCGATGTATACAACGATTTTAAAATTCAAGTACATTCATCATCACTTCATTAAATTTTAATGGAGGTGATTCTATTGCAAGCTTCCGGTTTACTTGACAATACGATCAAAAGTTGAAATTTGTATTTTTGGCGAATCTAATAATTCCATTCTGGGGCGTATGGTCCCAAAAATAATGACTCACCTTAATGTAAATATTGCTTCTATCCAATTCACCCAAAAAGCCAAGAAAGGCAAGTGCATTGACAATAATATTAGCTAGATTATTTGGTTTAGTAAATACACATTACACTAAAACATTAACATAAGGCTTTATATTTCAGTATAGTGCACTGCCTACTCAGTACCGACTACCAATCGAAACATTCACACATTTACAAATCCTTAGCCAATGAAAAATCACACTAATATTTGACAGATGGCACTACATAGAGTGCGTATATATTAGTGTCCAATTAATTTTTTTAATCCTCTTCCTTCATCGTCTAATTTCTCAATTTATTCAAACATGATTACTGAAACAATTAGTACATATTGCAACCGACATTATATTCTATTCGCCGAACTGAGTTGTAGTTTTGTTCTTGTATTTCCCTACGATTTTTATGTTACAATTCGTAAAGTAAACCATGTAAAGGCTACGTTAGTTGTCCCTTGAATTTACATACCAAGGTGCTAAGGAAATATTTTTTTATTAACACATTCGCTGCCAATTCCGAGTATACCCGTAGACACTATTGTTTTATTATAGCTGGCAGCAAAGGGGTTAACTCATTTCAGCGAATAGACTATGACGAATGACACAATAAAATATTTATCTTATGTCACTGTCAAATTGACACTGGCTTACGCTCGCCAGTAGCGCCATCTGTGGTACTTCGCCGGTAGCGCACATTGCTTGCAATAAAACCACGACCTACTGCGTGACAACTACTCAGTTGTTCACGGCTATCTCCTTGGGCTGCAGCGGGGTTTCCTCCACGTGGTTTTCGGTCGTTTCCGGCTGTTCAGGTGCAGGCGGCTTGAAGGCGATCGCGTACGGGAACTTGACGCGACACGCTTCGACGTATTGCTCTATTTCCTTTTCGCACGGACCGAAGTCACCCTCCTTGAGACTTTCTAACACTTCTACGCAACCCTGGAAATATATGAAATATCGTTATGGTTTCATTGATGGACTCGTATTTGTATAGGGAGTCTCTTATTCGTATATACAACATCCTACTAATATTACAAATGCGAAAGTTTGTATGGATGGATGTATGGATGTTTGTTACTCTTTCACGCAAAAACTACTGAACGGATTTTGTTGACTTTACACTTATATAGCTTATACATAAGAATAACACATATGCTATATTTTATCCCCGTACTCCCACGGAAACCGGGGGGTGCTGCTAGTGTTACTTAATTAACTCAAATCCTCATACGCCCTAATTACTTTTTAGGAATATTATAATATATTTATGTAATATACACTTTTTTATAAGCTCATAACAATGATAATTCAATACAGAAACGATACCATAGAAATAAAGCTTTATGGACATGCAGTAAGGTTAATTTATTTAATGTTTAACGTTTGTCGATTTGTTTATCATTTGGCCATATCATTGATGCAGAGTACAGGACGACCGAACTATGTTTGCATCTCGCGTTGATTACGTCACATTGACGCTTAGGTACGGTGTGCAAAAACGGATTCGGACTTTAAAATAATAAACTAAAGTACGTAAATAATTATAAATTAATTAATTTAAATAAGTTTTTTTTAAGTAAGTTTAAATTCAAACATTCCAGAGAAGTGTCAAGAGCACATAAAAATTTACGCCCGTAGTGCAAGTCTGACCTCTAAGGCGATTGCAATAAGAACGTTACAAAGTCCGATGTGTCAAGCTCCACGTGCTCTTGACTACCACCAGTTGTTTGATAGCTACCTGTATAGTGAGATCTGAGTAGTGCAGCGCGGTGGCGTGCGCGAGCGCATCCTTCGTCCTGTCGGGCACGAGGCGGCGCAGAGCCCTCGCGCCCCACAGTGCCGCCGCCTGCGACTCCCTCGCCCGGCCCGCCACGAACTCCTCCGCGATCTGCAGCTCGGTGCGCCCGCGCACCATCTGACGACACCGCACCAACAACACATTTGTTTTTGTGATAACGGGAATAAGCAGAATCTGCAACGCCTAAGGACTCTTCAAGGACTTGGAAGAGGCTCTACGGGTCAGTCTGGCGTTGGTAACAACCAGTAGCGACATCTACGACACTACATAGAACTAACTAAGTGTAGCCTATTTCACGTATTGGGTTCAGTGACAGTTCACATTTTTCCATTTTACGAATACTACTGTTGACTAATAAAAATTATTGTATTTTTGCAATGATAAAATAATAAAATATTATTTATTTTTAATCAAATATTTTTATTAGTTGAAATTAGTAAGAGTAAAACGGAAAAATGTGAACAACGAACTCATGCTAAGTGAAATAGACTATAATGCGCCAATATAGAGCGCTAAGTTATAAACCGCTATCGAAATTTTCTGAATGAGTTTGTATAAATACAACTATTCAACATCAACAGTTGGACCGCGGACCCCAGGCACGATCATCTCGCCTCGCCTCGAAATTTCAAAACTTTTGTCAGTGTAAATTTGTTAAAAAAAAAACTTGAATAAAGTTTTTACTAAATGTTTTTGTACCTATTGACTACTTTTCTCCTACTCAAAGTGAAAAGTAAAGTTTGCACCTAGAGACTAAACGACAACTTAATATACAGACAACCTCGCAAGGTCGGAGGTCAAAGCACCACTGGTATATATTATGGCTTCGTTTAGTCCCTCGATATAAAATCCTACTAATATTATAAATGCGAAAGTTTGTTTGGATGGATGTCTGGATGTATGTTTGTTCCTCTTTCACGAAAAAACTACTGAACGGATTTTGATGAAACTTTACAGTTATGTAGCTTATACATCAAAATAACACATAGGCTATATTTTATCCCCGTATTCCCACGGGAACGGGAATTACGCGTGTGAAACCGCGGGGCGCTGCTAGTATACTATAATAGCCAGCTGGGTAGTATACTGACCGGCTGCATCTGCCTCGTGACGACCTCGACTACGTGCGGGTGCAGGGAGCCTTGTGCGTCCGCCAGCCACCGCTGGAAGCGCAGCAGGCAGTCGTGCAGGTGGTGGTGGGAGCTGTCCAGGTTCCACGCGCGCTTTATACTCTGCAGCATTAGCAGAGGTCGCTCTGGAAAGCACGATGGTAACATCATGAACCGAGATTGTGGCATCGTTTTATACGCAAAGAAGCTATGACTTGAATCTTGGATCTTCATCAATTTGTTTTGGTGTTTTTTTTATGATCTACGAATCGTATTTCAAACCTATGATAAAAGATAGATACTGCTTAAATCAGACAAGTTTTTGTCAATAACGCTATTATACAAGTAAACAAATCAAAATCCGTCAAACCGTTTAGGCCACAGGCAGTCACAACCAAATATGTTCACATGCATTACATACAAACAGACAGACGGACAAGGACGAGATCCGATAAGGGTTCTTATTGCGGTACGGAACCCTAAAAACAGTGTTGCAGTTCGAAACAAACCAACAAGTTCAAGCTTAACACCGTTCTGTGGTACGGCGTGTGTCCCTTTGACGAACATCACCTCACCCCCAATACCTCTGTGCATATAACGCTTATGTTATATAGGTAATAAATTAAATAGATAAATCTGAAATGGTTACATACCTTTTCTAAAATAAATTTCGAAGGCCATTAGATGTGTGTCTATCCTATCCGCGGCGAGAGTGCGCAGCGGTTGTAGGAACTTAATTGCTTGTTCTAATGGATCGTCCGCCTGCAAAATTATCAAGGAAACAATGTTAACCGTATGTACTCGCCGAAGTAATAGTAATTAGTACTTGGACGACCGAGATCCGATTGTGAGAGATGAGACTTAGCAAGATGGTTATATTTAAGGGAAATGGCCTAAATTTAGAGTAGAATATGTGTACAAATGTTGCTCATTTAATGTAGGAAAGTAGGAACTATAGGATATAACTTAAAAATTGAAGATTTGTACTCTATTACGTAATTTTACGTACGGTGCTGCAAACAATTTAAAATTTCTGAACAATTTTTCACTAGCTTGACACAAAATGAAAACTTGGACGGAAACTTGCAGATCCAAGAATTTGTATTGAGGCATATAACAACACACCTCGACCGCTCTAGTAATGGGCTCACTACCTTTTCCCGTTTAGGGGTACACAGATAAGTAATACCTCTGCAAATCACCTCTAGGGTAAGGCGTCAATGTGTATAGAACAGTGTCAGTTCAATAAGTGTATAAAAGTGTGCATACCCTAGCTAGTTTGTCGGGAACGAGTTCGTCGAGCTGAGGAGCCTCAGGGTCTCCCTGCTCCTGCTGCTGACGCGCCTTATGATGCTGCTCTCTCTTCACCTGGAATAGTCCAGAAACTTCTATTATAATCTCAGCACATCCAAAACTACGTCGTGTGGTAATGCTACTAATATTAAACGCGCCAAAGTTTGTGAGGATGGATGGAAGTTTTTTAGCTTTTGCTTCACCAGCACAATGTATCCTATACAGTGCCTATCTTGTAAGAAAAAAATTTAATTTACGTAACCGTTTGTTATGATCTGTTTATGCGCTGTAAGAGCAAATAAATATTGTATCTTTTTTTTACTCTTTCACGCAAAAAACTACTGAACGGATTTTATTAAAAACTTACTATAAAAAAGCTTAAACATCGGTTTAAGATAGAGGCTATCTATAACTACATGTAATAAAATTGTAACTGGCCAACGTCTGTACATAAAGGATGTTTAAAAAAACTTAATATGTAGGGTCTTTATAATATCAATAGAAGCCAAAAACTATTATTTACAGTTGTATTTCTGTCGGTCTAACTTATAATCTGGCGCATGTTTCTCTTGCTACTACGCACCGCCTAGATGCCGAGTTGTCTATACATACAGAGTGTTTTAAACTTGGTCAATACGAGGCCGAAGTCACCGGCAAAAGCTGGTGATTTATAAAGATACTAGCGACCCACCCCGGCCATTCGTAAAGTAAAACCTTCCTGTTGAATCACTCTATCGATTAAAAAAAACGTATCAAAATCCGTTGCGTAGTTTTAGAGATCTAAGCAAACATAAGGACAGACAGACAGCGGGAAGCGACTTTGTTTTATACAATGTCGGTGGTCTTGTTTGACCAGCGCTTAAGTTACAGCATTCCCCCCACCTGCACCTGGGCAGCGAGTGCACTCTCCTGCTCCGCTTTGCGTTTCGCTTTCCTCTGTTTGTTCCTAAGTTTCTTCAGCTCTGACGGCGCCAAGTTTTCTGTGGACAAGCAGAAGTGAAGATATAGATTTCAATTTGAAGCCTTAATTGTGTGTATAAGTAATAGGTATTTTCGTGTGGAAACCCACATGCCCCAGAATTGGTTGAGGCATGTGCTACAGGATCCAGTCCGGCTACGACCTCACCAGCTTTCACTTTAAAGGTAAAATACACTGGTGAAAAGAGGATAACTACAGGAATTGAATACCTGTTGATTGATGGATGTGGATGAGGCACGTGAGGTATGCCAGGATCGTAGCAGGTGGCGGGCTGTTGTCTCTGCCTACCCCTTCGGGAAAAAGGCGTGAGCATATGTATGTATGTAACTAGACCATCGACATTACACAATTTACATAATACACCGTAATGGCTGACCCAATAAGCATAATAGAGGTATTAAAATTCTGTGCCGCGAATCGAACGGCTAGAATAACTGAACAGCTAAAAAGGCTTGATTACTAGCAGACGATGCACAAACATCTTGTTTTGACATTGTTGTTCACAAATGTACCATATAGCAATTAATAGCGACGTGTATGGTAAATGAAAATGTTTCTGCGGAATTGTTTTGCATATTCCTTTTACACCTTTCCATACTTCCCAGAAAATGTTATTTAATGTACCACCTGTTGATCAGTGCATATTCATAACATACTGACGTTGTTATTACTGAAGATAGTATTTAAAACAGTGGGCTTATTATCTATTTACAATCGAAATTGTTTTCATGTGACGGATGCGTAATCCATAGCTTATTCTTTGAACACCTGTGGTCATGATAACATAGTATCATAAACAATGTAAGTTAAACATTTACCGATTCCGAGTCTGGTCCGAGTTTTTTTTGTTAAAGATACTATGTATAATGTAAATCCCTACATAATATTATCATTACAAAAGTCACTTCGCTTATCTGTTACCCTTACATGGCTAAATCGGTGAATAGATCTTGATAAAATTTAACAATAAGTCTTGAGGACGATTAAAAGATTTCATCCGGAAAAACATACAGTTACTGAGGACGCGATAGCCTAAAAGTTTACGGGGACGGAGTAACGGGCAACAGCTACTAAAGATGCTTTAAGATACCTAACATTAATACACTCCCGGACACATCTATCGGGCCACCTAGTGTTTTAAGTTTTGACGGTCCCTAGCTAAAAACGTTGTCACACGAGATCGCGGTCTTGCTTGACAGCAAACGAAGCCGCCTGTCTCTAAGTACCTTTAATAAACTCTTCGGACAGTAGTACGGCTTAAATTCAGTTGTGCACTAACATTTCTTTGGCTATGCCCGGCCTGCAGAAGTGCTACGGCTTACTAAATGTTTTATTTATAAAGCATATCTTTCTTTAAAATAAAAATTAAACATATACATATCGTAAATTTATATTGCAACACGCGTATTTCACAAATCCCCTAAGGTGACTCGGTAAAGGGCAGCAAGTCATGCTATCAAAGCCACCGCCTGCGCGGGCCCAGTCGATTATGTCAGGCCTGGTGATAAAAGATAGCGAAGTAGAGCGTGGCGTGCGCGCGAGCATGGGCGGGGCGAGCTCATTTACATGGAATTATAATCTGTTTTGCTTTGTGGTAGCTGTTGTAAATATTATAAACATTTTTCAACCTATGGTTGCGGAGGTGATGAGGCCGGCAGCCAATCCGTGGATAGGACGGTGTTCTATTAACACATCTATTGACACTCCGTCCAAGAGCGCTCGTACCGAGAACTGACGTTAATCACGTTGCGCCCCGATCCCAAATTAATGATAGATAATAACAGCGGGTAAACAAACCGCAATACTAAGAAGGATTGGCGTTAAATAAACCTTTTGAACACAGAAAACTACTATAGGAACACAGCACCAGGATGAGTACTACTTTCAAAAGACTTATTCTCCATCGCTGCACTAGCATCGCCACCAACATCCACAGTCTACATCTGAGGCGTCTCGCATCTCTTGTGTCTTGTGTTTGTGTACTATGATGAGGATTCATCCACATCGCGTGGCTGAGGGGTTGATGACCGAATGATAACACGGCCAGTTTCCAACTACCTCACAATTATGCACAGTTATTTATATCTGAGCTAAGGGTCGAGTCGTGCGCGGTCAGATCTTAGAATAACCGACACAGTTACATGTCACGTTATTTACGCGGTGCAGATTTGGTGCCCTGACCCATATATGATGGACATGTAAGCTGGGTCTACCATTCAAGCGACAGAACATAAATAACTACCATGGTTAAGTTACTTTCAAATGTTAGAACCGTGTCCCATTAATCTTGACACATGCCGAACCAAGCCTTAGTTGTACTATTTTGTATTGTCACGGTCGAAAACTTAAATTACGGCGGAGAAAAAATTAAGTACGACCAACTGTTATGTAAAGTTCAGGGGATCGAATACTTTAATTGCAAGATTTATGTAAGTGTGATCGTAGATAAGATAAGTAGGTAACGACCCAATACGAGCATCGTATTGGGTCTTTACCTAAGAAATTGCAGGTTTATTCAAGATAAGAATTAAAGAAGAATGGAACATCCATATCCAACCAAATTGAGTGTGTGTGTTGAAGAAACTGATTTATTTTGCAACATTAGTTTAAAAAAATTAAGAGCTGAAAAACATAAAACTTATCTGGATATCGAATAGGGCAATACACGGCTAGAACTCTTTTGTTACTTGTTTATCAAGCATAAATTAATTAAATCAATACAGTAAAATTTTGTTAATCTTTGGGTTGATAATTACAGAAATTGGAAACAAAACCATTAGTAGGAATTTTTCATAGGTCAATAACGTCATCCCCGTAACAGTGCACTACTGAGCTATGGTTTTCTTCACCTATGAAGTACGGAGTATAATCTCGTTTGCAATGATAAATAATGTTTCTGTCACATATTCATAGCTCATTTAGAAGCAATGTCATGCTAATTTTAACATTAAATATGTACACCCCAAATAATTAAACTTGTCACATAGGTAATGCGTGGGCGATGTAAAGATATGGATTTATAGTTCAATCATCATCAATCAATCATCAGCTTCAACAGGCGGTCAAGGATAAGTTCCTGTTGCTTGTCGTCCTTGTGGGGATTATTATAATCAGTATTTACATATACAGGTTGTGACCCGGGAATGTAGCATTCGCAACGAGGGCATCGAACAAAATTCAGTTAAGATCCACGGTAGAAAAAGAAGAAACAAGAAAGCTGAAATTTGCAAGTCACCTTTTAGAATGTAGGCATCCACTAGAAATTGTAATTTTCAAATTCCCACGGCAAAGAACTGCTTTGTATGTACGTCAATATTTTGCAATCGAGTACCATAGTCGTAAGAATATCCGACTCCAAGTACATCAACCTTGAGATTCGTATCACTGTCAATCCCAACAACTAAAGATTAAGAGAACCCGTATATCAACAGCACATGCGCATGATTCAAACCGCAGACAAAGTGCTCCCCGTAGCTCGAGACAATGGGTCCCATTGAGGTCGCTGACCATGCTGCATTATTGAAATAGTTTCGCAAGCGGTTTGCGACACTGTGCGCGCGCCGGTGGACCCGCTCCCTGAGAGTTGTAACAAGGTAGAAACGAAATGTTGTCCGAAAATTGGTCTCGTATCGAGCTTTATAGAGCTCAAATTCAGTCATACCAATTATGACTGGAATATATTCGACATTTTTTTTTCAGATTCGTTTACGTAACAAACAAAGGTCTTGGTGGTAACATAATTCGTGTGTAAGATTCGTGTGTAATTCCAAGTGAGAACATACAACACTAGTCACTGTCAAAATGTATTGAAAAAAATGTACCGGAGTTGGCGAACGGTGCATCTCTAGTGCAGTCTACACCTCGCTCTTTAAAATCCGTTAACTCATTCAGACTTCAGGAGATCACAACGAAATATGCTTCCATACATACACAAACAATACCCTTTTTCTGGTGCAATCGTGTAAAAAGATCGATTTAGTTTTTTTTTATTACCAGTCGGGGTTATTTTGGTATAGGTCATTACTTCTCGGCGTACTTGATATAGGTATTTGCGAATGCTTGCGCTCACGGCACGGGACACCGCTAATTGGACTGAGTTTGTGGCGAATTAATTAAGTTGCTCCAATAAATAGCGATTCGGTCACGTTTTCTAAGCAATATATTATTAATCCTCTACGACCGGTATTACCTTCCGATCGGCAGTAGGCTCGTGCCGCGATATTAGACTATACTTAAGGTAAGAAAAGAATCAATAAGCATTGCAGTGACTCACAGAGGTTCGAAGTAAGTAAAAATGGTAAATGAATTTTAAAATTTACACAGAATTGCGCTCGTTAAGCCTAACAGGATTGATTGATAGAATGAGGAATAGTGTAATACGAGAGCATTGTGGCTTGAAAGAGCATGCAGTGACTAGGATAGAGAAAGGAATGCTCAAGTGATATAGGAAACATTGAGAAATAAAAGGTCTCTAATGAGACAAGTATGTGTAGGTAGGTACATAATAATATACATAATTGAATAAATCCTTCTCTAATGACTGCACAAACCTAATCTAACAGCTATTGTCTATCAATTGTATCCTGTACCCAAATCGTGATATCTAAATATAGAATTGGTCTCTTGCTCCAATTCAAGACACAATAAGCCAGACTCGCGGTCTATTTACAATTAACTATACGATAACTTATAAAAAATCGTAGGCATACCATGAAAATCATACGTTATGACATTGATTCTTTGGCTGCTAGTGTAATGGCTGGTACTGTTTAGTTAAGCTGCTTAATAGATGAACATTGGTACCCCACTATGAAGTTTATATAGTAGTATTTATATACCCGACCTCTCAAATGTTAGCCGACCTCTTAGAGGCCGTAAACTGTTGTTCTACATTACACTTAAGCTCATATAGAAGCAATGATTTTTTACTAGCAAACTTAAGTTTGGTTTGTACAACTGTGTATATTTCAGACATTACTGCTTCCGAATCTGCTCGTCGGCTGTCAGTTAACAAAAGCTGGCACGTATGTTTTTAATCTGTTGTTTACAACTTCAAAAATCATGCTATAGTTCATAATAGTAGAAAAACAAAATAATAATCTCTTGTCACGTCCATGAGCTTGGCCGCATGCGAGAGACATGCTTGATGCGTATGTGCCATGTCATGCCGCCGTGCGCTTACTTACACTAAAACGTCCATGAGCTTGGCCGCATGCGAGAGACATGCTTGATGCGTATGTGCCATGTCATGCCGCCGTGCGCTTACTTACACTAAAACGTCCATGAGCTTGGCCGCATGCGAGAGACATGCGTGATGCGTATGTGCCATGTCATGCCGCCGTGCGCTTACTTACACTAAACAAGAGCAAAGTGCCAGGTTTAGCTAACCGATATTTAAAGCCTAGCTCTTTCCTATCATGGAAAAGTTCCAATTCACTAACTTAGGTCTGTGATAAAAAAAAAAATAAGATCGTGATCGTATCGTGTGCTGTAAGTGCACTGCTTGCTCTAATACAATTCTGATATCCGACAAGGCTGTCACATTCTTCGCCTTAAATTGTCTCAGCCGACAGGTTGAATGGAATTGCCTGTCTTCTTGACAAGCGCTATTGTGAATTAATGTGATAACAATAATAGTTTTCTCTGTAAAAGTATTTCAACAAGTGGCACGTTTAAAGGCTAGCTCGCATAAGCGATTTAAAACTAGTATTTGACCACAAGTAAATAACCCGACTGCGTCTAAAAGACAAAAAAATATGTAGCTTATTATCTTTGAGGTCTTAAAAATTCTTTCTCGGTGCAGCAGCAAGGTCCATCGGGTGGACGAGGACAATAGATAATACTATTATGTCTGCAAGTCGTTACGTGACCGGTTAGTTCACCTACGTTATCTAAGAAATTGCTGTACAATATTTGTTGCTTCTAGACCGACTGATGTATGTTTATTCGTGCAACTTAATGTGCCAAGAATTTTTTTTTGCTATATTTACCAGTCAAGCCTTAGGCTAGCATATATTTTGGTAATTTGCCGACAAGAATGGATCAATATTTATTTATTTTAATATACTAGCGACGCGGCCTCATTTTGCTTCCGTTTAAATAATATACAAAAACCTTCCCCGTTTATAGCTCTTTCTGTTAGTGTAAACCGCATCAAAACCTGCGTTATACAGACAGACAGCAGCGGAAATCAACATAATTTTATACTATTTGGAGGATAGTATATACAAACTCGCCGTAAACTAAATACTTAGGTACTAATCGTTAGATAAAATTACCTATAATTATTAAACCGATATATAAAACACCGTAATATATATTTAGGCCGCGCGTTGTCTGTCAGACAGTCACTGTTAGTTTTATTAAGTAGATGAGATTTTTTATTAAAAGCGGACGCGTATTTACGTAACCTTATTGTGCTTTAATCCGTCTAGGACACGTCGCACACACAAATTGCGCTCTAATTCCCCGCGTTTCGCAAAACGAATGCAACCACCGCGGGCCTTGGGCGCGGCGCGGGCGCATGGCGGGTCGTGAGGTCAGCCATTTTTTATTAAAAATATAATATATTGGACAGAAAATTAGAAATGATTCGATCACGTTCCGAATCAAAATCTAAATTGTCTGTATTCGTGGTAGGTATAGGTAGTCGGAAATGATGTAAGATTACGTTGTAGATATTCATAATTATACAATTAATTTTCACCGGTGAAAAAGATTTTACAAAATGGTAAAATAGATACATGTGACGGCTTGCCCTTGCACATCAACATGATTCAAGCCGGGGTTTGATGGCATTGTACCAATAATATTAAATATTGCATTGTACATAATAAATAAACTTATTAAGTCCATGCTTGTTTCAATATAATCTATAGTACACACTATGAATGAAAATAACTTTACAGATATTTTTAAACTCTAGTTCACTAGCTTTTGCAAATATTTCGAAATATAAAGCCTTATGAGGCCTAATTTTTTTAGAGTAAGTAAGAGTAAGCTCCCCAAAGTTCGTAAAGACCGACCGATTCAGTCATGAAAAGGTAACAAGCATAGTTACTTTCGCATGATATGATATTAAATGTTGTCTACACTTCCTAGTCGCCGAATATTTAGATTCAAATAGAGTCAGAATGCTTTAGTGTTGCAATTCCAACCCGAACTAGTTGTTGGTCGCACGCGCATACCGCGCCGCTGACAGCTGGGCGCATGTCGATCGAGTTCGATTGGTTGCCCCGAGCTGGCTATACAAATTATCCTTGCTTAATTTATGTGCGGTCATTATTCTGTATCGAATACTTTAGAAATGATTGCCTTAGGTTTGATTAACATTAGCGTTTGTCTAATGACCCGTAAAGGACTAATAAGCAAGGCCTACGATCGCCATACATCGTAAAAATCATACAAAAATCTTGTTTCCCCAAACCGACAGACAGCCCGCATAGAAGATACATACTAATATAACCCCGTATACACTAGGATTTTTTTAATAAATAAAGTCGTACTTAACACAATTTGAACAACTTTTATAATGAAAGTAACTTCAAAATCGCGAGAACAATCCAAAACGACAATGCCCTCACGATCAGGTTTTTGGGGTACAACTATCGAAGTTGCCATCTATTAAAAGTCGCAATATTTATTACTCACTATTCGGTATGATCATGCATTTCTGCGAAATCACGCCAGATGAATTACTTTTATGTTTTAGTGTTTACTAGCGACCCGCCCCGACTTCGCACGGGTTCAATGCTTATACTAAAACCTTCCTTTTGAATCACTCTATCTATTAAAAAAAACGCATCAAAATCCGTTGCGTACTTTTAAAGATTTAAGCATATATAGAAACATAGGGACATAGGGACAGAGAAAGTGACTTTGTTTTATACAATGTAGAGATAGTGATTAAACCTAACAAGCACCTGTTTTTTAAACTTGATATTAATATTATACATCTAAAATCAACTGTGCCTGTTTAATAGGTATATTTTGAAGGCTATGCCGATAGAATCTTGGAAACATTGCCGAATTTGAGCGCAATTCGGTGATAGCTTACATGTTCAAACATAGGCTAATTGGTATCCGTGATCGGGAATAAAGTTGCGAGCAATATAATCTTCTTCAATTGGATAAAAACAATTAGCAATAGTAAGCTCAGCTTACCTTAGCATCTAGCAACTCTTTTAGCTACAATAACCTGACAACTTCTGTATCTAGAGCTCTTACATAACTCTCAACTCAAGAGTATCAGCTCGTGATTGATTAGCTCTCAATACAGACACGCCTAACACGTGTTCGGTGAAAGAACACGGAGATAACTGAGAAATACCGCGAATTTGCCCGGCAGAGACACGGTAGGCTTCCATTGAATTTGTATTTTCTCAACTTGCTTATTTATGTAATACTATGTACTATATTATACATTGTTTTGTTTTGACCTTATTTATATTGTTATTTATAATTATTAGTCTATAAGTGGCTAAAATTGTTGTTAAATTTTTGTAATAAAGTTATGAAGCTATACTATATTTATTTTCAATTATATTTTTTGTTGCGGACAAATCAGACTAAGGTTCATGTTTAGACCTAGATTGAACACGTAACAAAGTGCACTGAACACGTAAGTAATAACCTTTTATTGTACTTACATCAATTAAATAAACAAGATATACCTACACTTACACAAAGGAAACGCATAAACAAAAAATCTTTGGAACATTTTGATCGTAATTCGCGACACTGTCAAGGTAAAATAAGTAATGAGGGAAAAAGTAACTTCAAGTATTGTTTACTTTAAAGAGCTTCTTGAGTCTTTCAGGAACTATAGACCAGTTGCTTGACAAAACTAAAATTACAAGGCCGAAAATTTTAAGCAATGTAATGTAACATAACCTTTAAAAGGTTTTATTGTACCTAGCAATATCTAGGAATCGCTTAATACTTGTAACCCCCAAATTATCTTGTAGATAGAGAAAAAAAGAAGTAGGTATAAAGTATTTACTTATTTTGGCACGAGATACAGGCTAAACAAATAACACCAAGAACAAACCAAAATAACAGTCCTTGACTCATAAAATAATCCAGCAGTTAGTCATGCCTTATCCTGCAACCTGCTCTTTTAGTTACGTCTACAGCCGTTTCATTAATAATGCAGAGATTAATGACATTTAGCCGGAGATTGTGAAAGCAGACCACCTGCTCGAGAACAACACAAGCCGTGGAGACGGCGTACTTATTGTGAACTTAAAAAAGTTTCAACTTCACCATGATAAACAAGATGGTTTTATAGTTCCAAGTTAATCAACATCGACTAAATAGGTCATAACTCATCAATGATATTAGAAGTCCGATTTAGAATACCACTTTTTTTGGAAGAGCAAATAGGTTTTGCGTAGGTGTAGATAAACTAGTAATTATAACGATTTGGTTACCTTTTATGCTGTGGATCTGTAATAATATTAGCATAATAAATTGCAGCATTAAAACCTGGTATTTAAGTTTGTTTATATGATATTCCAAACAGTAAGATTAGACTATTTTCTCGACATTCTCGTAATCCTCACTAGAAGTGTAAAATATCGACAAATCTGTCAAAATAAACACAATAATGGTTGAGAACGGAGCTCTACATCGCACAATGGGTCTATTAAAGTTGAGAATCGAGGTGGTGACCGATAATTTTCCATTTAAGCCCGCTTCAGAAGGTACAGACTGCAATAACCACGTTATTTATGAAGCAAAACTGGCGCGAACTCACACGCCTCTAAATTTGGACCTAGTAAATGGTCAACTCCGGATCGGCTCTAAAATTCTAGACATGTGCGACCGGCAAATTGGTAATATCGTGCTAACAAGCAACGGATAAATATTGATACAGCCGTGTCACAAAAACTGCAAATGACATGTCGTTACATTCTTTTTAGTGTTATGAAATACTTTTAGTTGATTTATTTCAGGTTTATGATTTGAAACAGTTTTCGTCATAGATTTTCGTAACTCCTAGATCATGCCAGTCCCCTTTCAGTTAGAATACTTAGGTAAAAGCAAAACACGAAGATACGGTACCTAACTACATTCATAGAAAGCATCGTTCACATTTGGACTACATACAACTACACGCGCCCATGGGTTTTATTTTTTGTTTTAGTGATATTTGTAAACTTCATGAAGGCATTTGATTGTATAGCGGTTATACCATTCAATGAGTTCCCTTCTTGTCGACTATCATGTACCTACTGTCGACAAGCCGGCCCGATTGAGACTGCAGCGAATGACGTTCCTTGGACCTAATTCAAGCTGTCTACGCACGAGAACCTGTACTGTATCTTCATTTTGTGCTTTTATTTAAGATACAGGTTTTCCTTTTTGAGTTATTTACATTTTCAGTTTCAAAAATATCAAGGACCCGGAGGTGCAGGAAATACGGTATTTTGGACAAAAGAAACCTTTACTTTCTTTGATAAACTGTCATTTACATTACGTCTTGCACGACTCTGTGTGAAGACTTCTTCCAACGTAAGAAAGTTTACAAAGTTACCGGTATCCATGCTCATGCACCTCCGCCACTTATGATAGGTGTCCGTCCATGGACCCCAGGGCTAGAAACCTTCACCTAAATCCTATCGGTTTTGCTTATAGTGTCAATACTACCAAGTAGATTGAGTAACAAAGTGCATTGCCAACGACTAAACCTTACATACTAGCAGATTATTTTTGCGATTCGAAGTTGCTCTTACAATATTACATTCAACAATTGCAAACAAGTATTGTTTGCGAGACAACGGCGCTGAAATGCAATCTCAAGATTATTTTAAACCTAAACCAGTTCCAAAGGCGCCTATCACTTAGTTGCGATGCAGCGTGGCATTGAACTAGCGCTTACGAGTGCGGAAGCCCCGATGTAACTCTTCAATTACGAAACTTGACTGTCTGTTCGCTTGTAGTTCAACAAGAAAAAAAAAGCTAAAACTGATAAATAAACCAGAAAAGATATTCGGAATCAAGGAGCTTAATACTACGGAGCGTTGGGTAAAGTCGATGATGTAATCGATCGTGTACTCAAATTCAAGAAATAGGTAACATGTACTAATATTATAAACAAGAAAGTTTCTGATGATGGAAGGATGAATAAATGGTTGTGACTCGCTCACGCAAAACCTAATGAACGGATATTGATCAAACTCTACAGTAACACACTTTATCAATCAGGCTATAAAGATGTATGTAAAATACGGGACCAAGGTGAAAAAATCGCGGATGGACCCTAGTACCCTAAAGTTCAATAGTTTTCTTAGTCATGCAACTACAAACCCACTGTCATCTTATGAAAGTAACACCTTAGCGTAAGTCGACCAATCACCCAAGCATTTTGTGAACGATCTTTGTCAAACAAGCGTCTAAGAATTAGTATCTGACTGTGTCGATTTTTATCAATAAGTAAAAAGCCGCGGGCAACTGCTAGTGCAAACAAATGCAGGACTTTCGAGGCCAACAGCTTGCAATTTATAGGATGCAATACTGCTGTCATAGTAAGGTCTTAGCATAATTGATCGGCACCATGTCTATTTCAAAAGGGTCATGGTATTTATAACTTCCGTCAACAGCGGAAAGACCTCAAGGAGATTAGAAAAATTGCTACGTTGCTCTAAAGGTATATTATTGTGTATGTATATATATATATATATATATATATATCCTCCCTTGCCGATTTCGGCTACAGTGACTGCTACTTAATCCACATTATCGGGGCGGCGTTGATTAGCCCTATCATGTGCCCTAAGGTGGCTGCAATAGCCAATCTTATTAACAAACGTGCGCGAACACTGGCGACACGTGAGGACACCGTCAATATAATTGTAAGTTAAGGCCGCTGGAGGTCTGGCCTTAAGAGCATCACGCTTTGCATCCAGGTCGGATTTTCTCTGCTCTTCGAAGTCGTTCACTTTTACGTGTATCGTATGCCTCCACTCAGGGCGACGGCGAGCAGTTTCTTCCCACTTTAGGGGATCAATATCGCATCGTTTCATATGTCTTTTCTGAACATCCTTGTAACGTAGAAATTGGCCGCCAAGTTTCCGCTTGCCATCTTGGAGTTCAGAAAATAAAATACGTTTTGCCACCCTGACGTCAGACATCCGTGAGACATGTCCACACCAACGGAGTTGTCTCCGCATCAGGTACGCTTCAACTCCGCAAACATTTGCACGTCGGAGCACATCGGTATTTCTCACGCGATCAGACCATTTGACATTGAGAATGTCTCGCAAGCATTTCAGGTGAAATTTGTCTAGCGTACGTATGTGTTTCCGATATAAGACCCAAGTTTCGGAAGAATATAAAAGGTTGGGGAGAACGATTGCCATATAGACAGATATCTTAGTTGACAGCTTCAAATCATGTGTTCGTAGTACCTTAGCTCGGAGTTTACCAAAAGCTGCTGCTGCTACACCAATACGGTGATTTATTTCTGCTTCAAGGTCGCACTTAGATGTAATTGAGCTGCCCAAGTACTTAAATTTCTCCACTTGTTTCAGTTCATTGCTGCCAAGATCGACCTTCAGGGGTTCTGATGCTCCATTAAAGTTCATTGCCATGACCTCGGTCTTGGTGACACTAATCTTAAGACCATAACGGCAACAGACTTCGTGAAGGTCTGAAATTAGGGACTGAAGTTCCTGTGGAGAGTTCGCTACGAAACACAGATCATCCGCATACATAATCTCCGTGATGATCGCGTGAGAGACTTTGGTGCGAGATTTTAGTCTAGCTAAATTAAATAATCCACCATCAGTCCGGAAACGTATTTTGATACCGGAAGAAGTCCGTTCTACAGCTTCGCCGACTGCTACTGCAAAATAGAGCGCAAACAGTGTCGGTGCTAGAACACAAATTGTGTATGTAAACTAATACTGATAGTCGCCTCAATTGGTATCAATTTAGGTTAGGTTAAGAATATCTGACCCATTCCCTATGAAAAAACAGAAAATTAAAACTAAAAATATCATTCTATTTTACTTACCAAATAAAGCAAACGTCGTGCGTAGCCTATAAAGAAATACAGGAATTCATAAGAGACATATAAGGAATAGTCAAAATCACGAATATATCCATGCGATTAATTTCATAACGACGTAGACTCGTGCCACACAAGTCGGCGTCCGAATCTATGTTACCAAACCAGGAATAGGATCATTTATAACGATTATGACCATCGTGTGGCAATCTTGTGTGATTCTTATTTATGGTAGATTAAGTGAGCGCCGATCATTAATCCGTTTAATATCATTAAGCGAACCCATTTTTGTTTTTAAGGTACTTAGTGTGAACAGTTGGATTTAAATTATAGACAACCAGAGAGTGACCAGACCAGCGGCGTTGCCCGAGTTGAATCACGACACCTGTGTCCAAATACTTCATATACTATGTATAATTATAATTATTTTAGAAAACTAGCTTTTGAATACGAATTTGTTTGAGTTGCCGAATAAAAAGTAGCCTATACCACTATCTAGTTTTCAAACTAACACTACAAAAAAATACGTTTATCTGATTTTCATTACTATCTACTAATAGAGCCAGCTTAGATTATATTTTAAGTAATAAATACAAAAATAATCAAGTCCTTGAGCTCACCATAGGCTATTTTCCTGTTGGCATTGATCCAAGAAGTCTTTTCCTCAGATCGTAAATTGAAAGTAGTTCTTAGAACCGATTAAACTAGTGAAGTCAATTGAACGGTCCTTATTCTATCAGTCTGTTTCATCTCGATGCTATTTGTCGTTTATTTTGCAATGCTTGAAGGACAATATTGATAAAGTTCCTAGAAATTTTTTGTGTGTAGTCTTAGTGCTTGTCCCCTTGTTTTCGAATTTCTAAGATATCTGGAAGGTACTTTTGATTATTGTATTAGTTGTTGTTATTGTATTACTTAGTTGGTTATTGCATTCATTAGCATATAACTCTTATAGGTCTACAAACGTCACGTAGCTTCTCAATAAATTCGTCGTTTCCTTTGGCTTTTTTTTCATTGTCAACTTCAATACTCCATATTCAACTTCTTTACCTGCAATGGCTTTCCTGGAGCTATACAGGGTGACATTTTTTACCGTCTGAAAAAAAAAATGTGGTGTGATAGGTAAGTGTAATAGATTCATTTGGCAATGTTACTTAAAACTTTTTTTTTCTCAAAATTTTTTTTTCTTGCTTAAACTAATATACATTACTCAATTGTAGTCAATAATACACACTGAGATATTTGAAATAGTATTTTAAAAAGAAACAGGCTCGTAGCTTCCATTTATGCGCAATCTACCTACAACCGCCAGCTGCGCGTAGTACTGTGCGTAGTTTTCTAGATTTTGTAAATTGCACTAAACATGACTATATTTAACAATTAATCTCGTGTATAACTTCGGCTCTAGATACCTTATACGTCATATTTTTTTCCAGACGGTAAAAAAAATCATCCAGTATATCTCTAAGAGAAGGTCTGGCAAAATATTATTCATAGTTATCCAAATTTAGTTTACGTGTCGCAATTGAGTCTATCGCTGCACTAAATATTTGTACAAGGTACGTTTCCTCATAATGTACGTATTTTGACCGTCGAGCACGTTTGTCCGCCGTTACTATACTAACTGTGAGAAAGTGTGTTACTGTAATATCTCGTACACCTTGTTAGGGTAAACCTTATCTTTTATGCAACTGCTTACCTAATAGTATTTAGTTGATAAGCATGTTGTTTTTATCTATTCTACTATAATACTTTTTAGTACTAAGTACTTTATTTCATGTTTATATTTCTTCTGTATTGTTAAAGGTGTACAATAAAGAGTTATTGTATTGTATAATATTATAAACAGGACTATTAAAGTTGTTTGTAAATAAGGTATGTTTGTAAGAAGCAATCCTTGTTTTTTATTTTATAATATTTTGAATGGTAAACATTGTTATTGATATTGGTCTCGTCTATGTGAATATATAATAAGTTAGTCTATTAAAACCTTATTAAAAAAACATTTCGATCGTTTTACTACTACAATATTGAATCAGTCGGTGTATAATATGAGTCTGACACCAATAAACATTTCAAATATTATAGGTCAAGCGGAAGTGTGAACAAAATAAGGTACAGAAATTATACACGGCTAACCTTTTAGGCTTTAAGGTCGCTTCGGCATATCACGGCTTTTTTTTCTAAGCTATGAATATTTGTATTTCTTGAACTATGTTCTGGCAAATAAAGCTAAGAATGTTTTCTAACACAACTCCATCACTGTAAGGCCCCGTTCCGACTAGCGTATCGGACGTACTCGATCCTCGAACAACACAAAAAGTTTTATTTGCGTCTAGTCTAAGTACTGGTCCCTACTCTGCAGGTTGTACAGAACTACAGAGTACAGACGCAATCGATACGGATCTTCAAAAGTGCAATAGCCGACCGAAGCAAACACGGCTGACCGCCGTGAAATCGGCAAACGAATCGCAACTAGGTTACTTGCGTTTTGGATAGGGTCGCCAGTTGCGCGTGGCGGTTGAGATAAAAAGAGACTTATACAAATATAAATAAGAATTACATTTGTTGTTGCCCGTAAAACAAAACACTCGTGGCTATTCCAGAATCCCTTCTCACTTAATTATGAAAGAGTATAGAGAACTGGAAGACGAAATTAAAAAAACTTACCCCTTTTATCCCCAAGGGGGTTGGGTAGGCAGAGGTATTCCATTTCTGGAAATACCCACTTTTCACCAGAATATTTGACCTCGTAAACGTGTGACCCCTTAGGCATGAAATTCAAGAGAAGATTTAAGACTTCACTACTCACAATATCTACAGTGAACAACACGTTTTAACCCGAACGCACTATGAGGTTATGTTTCGGGTGTATGTATGTAAGTAAAGCATGTGAGCATATTCCTTTGTGACCTGTAAGCCTAATAGCCTCTCCACACTACACCAAAAGGATTTTAGATCTTTTCAGAGCATATAACACTCAGTCAACACTTTTTATAAGTAACATACTTCTTTACAGATTTAAATCTAACGTCAAACTTTGTAAACCCTATTCCCTTTTATTAAATGATAATTTTCCACAACAATGCGCATGACTGACCCTACTTCCTTCAACTAAGCAAACTAGTCTAGTAGGTACCACAGTACCTGCTAAACATAAAATATTGTTGTTCCGCGTTCGGTGGTCCAGTTCGCTTGCGCGCCGATTCGCAGATTTTATTCAATCACGTAGTTGTTGCAACAAAGTATATTTTTGGGTTGGCGTACTCGGAATAAAATTTAATGAGATGAGTGGCTTTGTGAAACAACCAATTATAATATGGTCATGTCCGATGACTTTAAGATAGATGTAGTTGGCATATGATAATAATATGTGCAAAGACGTTTAAAGAAAAAGTTTCTCTCTCTTAGGAAACAGAATGATTTTCTTCCAACCTCTTTGAATATGTGATTAGAAGTGATAGCTCAGTGGTTAGTAAGCTCTTCTCTTATGCGTGAGGGTCTGGTTTGAATCCAGGGGGTCGATTTTTGAATCTCACTAAGTGACTAATTCTCACCGATGTGAGTGATTTCCGAAAGTTCGTATTTTTGAAACTCATCGGTGACTTACATTTGTCATACCTATGATATCGATTTACGCACTCGTAAATCGATATCAATGACAAATGTAAGTAGTTTCAATTACGAGTGGGTAGGGGCACTCCCCTACCCACTCGTAATTGAAATCACCATGTGATTGTTTTTGACAGTTAACGTATGTGACATCTGCCAAAAGTGCCAAAGTATGTTTTTCGGAATAATTAGCAATGGGGCTCGATTGTGATATTTCGTGATTGCGACGATTTATTGAAAATATAAAAAACCTCTCAATTAATTATAACAATATCCAAGTTATTAGTAAATATAATTATTAAGTTAAATATACTTGTAAAACATATGCCACTAACAAATGTACATACCTTTTCTTATAAATTGTAAAATCTGTGTTATTTTCTCTTTATTCGTCCTTTTCTAGTGAATTAAGTGAATTTTTCAATTCAAAACTTTAATTTTCGTTTACATGACACTGACAAATACGTTACGTTTTATGATTGACCAATTTGATGAATCTTTTTTAAGTTATAGTATGAGAAAATAAAAACCGATTCAAGGGCAACACTATAACATCTGCGTAAAAAGGAACGTAACGGGAAGATTGTCTCTGACTGACATTGTAAAATTTCTGCATGTTGGTAAACATCGTGTGACTTTCAAAAATACGGCTTTTGGAAAATGGTGACATAAAAGTCATCGGTGATAATTTTAGTCACCGGTGATTTTGATATCACCAGTGAGATTCAAAAATCGCACTCCTGGTAAAGGCATGTAAATGTACCAACCAATAAGTTTGTCAAAAAACTTACATTCACGTTAATCACTAGCTCGACGGCGGCGGAAAACCCCTGGTCCCGGAATTGATTCTGCGTTTAAGGGCCCACAAAATATAGGAGAAAAGTGGGTATTAAAAGCCTATGGAATACTTCTCTATCCCTAAAATAGGTATCGAACTTTGCCCAATAGCAATACCTACTCCAGATCAGAGTACAATAATATAGCAGCATATAGCTCGCTGCCAATATAGGTACCTCACTGGTATACCGAGCTGATATCAAACTGTTATCTACAATCTTATTACCTAGAACTGGTTTCTTAACTTTATATGGTGGCTCAGTTTTATCAAATCGTGCATTAGAAGAAGCGTAGCGTAACATTTGAAAGTATAAATCGATAATAATCATTCAAGGGAAATATTGATTCGTATTTTTTTTCTTCACTCTCTCATCTCATCTCTCTCTCTCTCATCATCATCAACCCGTTGTAGCCCATTGCTGAGCTAAGGGTCTGACACACGATGAAGTGGGCCATAACCTCCTTAAGGCGTGGATAATGCGAAAATTCATGTTATTTTGTTTGATAGTTATTCAATGGCAAAAGCTGTAATTTCGAAGAAAATTACATTCTTATTTTAACTCAATCGAAAGTGTTATTCTTATCTACACTAATCTAAACTAATATTATAAAGAGGAAAAATTCACGGGTCTGTTGGCTCAATTGGTAGTGACCCTGCCTTCCGAGTCGGAGGTTGCGGGTTCGATTCCCGCTCGGGGCCAACATTTGTGTGCATTAACATGTCTGTTGGCTTCGTGTCTGGGTGTTCAATATTTATTTAAGTATGTTTATCAGTTGTTTAGTACCCATAGTACAGGCCCTGCGTAGTTTGGGACTAAGTAACCGTGTGTGAATTGTGTCCCATAATTATTATTATTATTTGTATTTTTGTGTGTTTGTTACGAAAAAACTCAAAAAGTACTGGACTGATTTAAAAAATTCTTTCACCAATGGAAAGCTAGAATATCCCTGAGTAACATAGGCTATATTTTAATCCCGTATTCCCACGGGAACGGCAACTACTCGGGTGAAACCACGCAGAACCGCTAGTGAAATATATTTTATCAGCTCAGCCATTGCACGGCAAGAATTTAATAATCCCGGTTTCAAAGACTCTTTTAGACACTATTACTCTGAATTGACTTAAGAGGCAACCTTAGACTGGTTTCGTGAGACCACGAAGGGCGACGGTGACGAAAAATTACGTCAATTATGCGCAGCTGGCCGGCGCAGGCGACGCCCTTTTAGCACCAAGCTACGGCCATGAATTTCTAACTTGAAAGTTGTTAATTATCTTAAATTACAAGGTATAACGTAGCCTTTATATAATTTAATTTTCAACGCTTAGCCCCAGTACAAAAAATATTCTTTACGATGTTTTCTTTGTTGCGACGTTAGTTTTTTGAGTTTCGATCACTAATGGAAATAGAAGAAGAAGAAATATAATAGAACTAGGTATTCAGTCACCTAAAATTATCAGTCAAATTCAAGACTGGCCGTTCCAAATTTAAAAATATAGCGAATTTAATCGAGGTATACCCGAATTTTATACGTTAACGGGACATTTTTTAAAAATTACTTTTTCAAGCACCTTATTCAGAATAAAGAAAAAATTAAAAAATTACAATAGGGTTGTGTCCTACCTAGTCAAATCAGTTACTTTTTACGATCTGTCAAAACGAAATTTTACTATGGAAAATGTACTGAAATAGCAAACCGTGACGTCATAGTTTGTACTACTCAATTGCAGCACTTTTTTTGATTGTTTATTATTTTTAAATTTGCTATAATTGTAAATTGAAAATCGAAATACATATTTTGAGGTGTTTTGGGATAATCTTTTTAATGTATGACTACTCCCAATTTAATTTCGATGCTGTCAACTACCCAATTCAGCCGTTCTCGAATTATGCGCTTACCAACAAACAGCATTTAATTTTTATATACATAGATATCTAACAAAAACGCACTTAAAGCTCCAACTAAATGCACATTTGGGTTCGTTCTCACATCAAAATATTGTTTATTGTGGTTGTATATTCGTAATCGAACTTATCATTTTCAAATTCTAATCTCGCAACCAGATCGGCAAAAGAATCAGCAAACGAAGCTGTAAGATTTGTCATAAGCAAAAGTAAACAGGACTCATCGGCCAATAAGTCTTCTCACATCCGCTACGCGAGTTGTAAGTCTGACCGCGTGTTCCTCCGTGACACCAGTGTAAACATTATTCAGAAAAACCCACTCGGTTCCGGCGTCACTGTTGATGCGACATAACACGTAACAATGAAATTATAATACCCTTAGTATGGAAATAAAAAAGTACATTTATCAGAAAAACCAGAATACCCAACTGCGTATTAACGGCACTGAAAGGATTTAAAAGACATTACAGTACAATCTATTAGTTGATAGATGTTATTGTACAAGTAGAATAGTGAATTATTTGTAACACAGTAATGTAAAATGTGCAGTATATAATACTACTTAGTAGGTATTAAATTTGAATTTGATCTTGGTGACAAATGTATCCGTAACACCGTATAGATGAACTTGTTTTTATTTATTTATTTATGAACACTCGCAATCGAAAATCCCTCAAACAATCTGCGACCCAGGACAAAGACTTTCGTACACCTAAAAGACACTACTTTTTCAGACTATATAATAGTCAATTTCGTCTTGCTGCAATACTGTGTTGAAAACACTGGGAGTCATTGACCGACTTATACGAGTACACATGCCTTACATATTATTAATTCTCAATGTAGTTAGGATCCAAATTTATACAATTAGTCATTGCTACGCTAGACGTATGACTTCACACGGAGTTAAATTTGTAGTCGAGTCTCAACCGACAACATCGCCGCGCCGTGTCAACTTTACTAAGAAAAACCCACCCGCTTCCCGAGTCGTATGGTATGAACAATGAGAAATACAAGTACCTAGTAAAAATACTAAAGGACTCAGTAAAACTACTGGAACGTTCGTCAAATTTAAGTAATACGTAACTAAACATATATTTCACTGTTCATTGGACATTATGAGTATTTGGCGGTTAGACTAGTAAAATTATCTTGGCGAAAACAGCCTAGCATTGACCTCGTAACTGAATGAGTCAAAGGTGTAGTGATTAATTAATTAAGAGAAAATAAAATTAGATACAACAAATTAGCAATAAGACGTCATCACAGAAGTTACCAAAGCTTCCCAGAGTAAGTACTTTTAGGATTACGGGCATGATGAAATATATTTATTTATACAGGTCTCTTTACGTCTCGACTTTTATTACTTGTCTCACCCATTCAGCTTGCTCTAAGAATATAGTCCCGGTTTTCGGTGATTTCAAACCACCTCCCAACCGCATAGGCTCGTATGTGAGATATTTGAAGATAGACATAGCCCCAGATGTGGGATGATAAGGATGAATAAAACAACAATATTGTGATGTAATTTCCTAACACAGCACATGTTAAGCATCTACACGGCCACATCGAAGAGAACCCAGAAAGATTGGCCATTGCCGGTGTGGGCGTGACACGCTCGGAAATACATTGAACTTTGACGGCACAAGCCCATAATCCGTCATTGTCAAAATCGGATTATTCTATGTCAAGGTGAAGACATTGAATCAGTTGACGCTGGTAAGGAATACCATTTCTCAAATATGCTGAACTTACTTGTAAATTGTATACGTGAAATGATACTCGTCTTTGAAACAATTGCATTCATCAAAGGAACATTACCTGTTAGAAACATTCAACAAGTCTGCAAATGTACCAATATTTCCATAAACTAGACAAAATTAGAAAGTCACGGTCCTTCAAATCAGAGAACATTATCACTATTGTACAGTGCACACAATCATAGCATTACCACAAAGAATTTTCGAACTTTCGGCATTTCGACAAGCGACAGTCACACGATGAACCAAACAATTTCAATTGCAATATGTCGTCATAAAACTTGACGCAACACACCCATGACGACACTAAGGTCCAAATAATTGAACTTACGAATCACTGGACGAGCCCGCAAACCACAATGACATCATTGATGAGCTAGCTCTAAAAGCTTACGGAAACGTCACATCGCAAAAAGATGATAATTGTGACGGTATACATGACAGTTGAGTCAGTGGATATAAGAAATCTTTTGTGGTAAAAAAAATGCTAATTGGTACTTATGTTGGGCATGAGTAAGTCAGCTTAAGTAATGAAGTAGCGGATACGGATATACTTTAACATTAGATATAAAAGGTACGATTGTAAAGGGTTACTGACCCGGACGCGGATCAGCTCAAACCTGGCAACAGCTCAAAAAGTACACGTAAGCACAAAGAGTTTTATAACAATAAATATATATTATAGATAAATAAAAAGTAAATGTTGGACTAAAATACTGTGCATACGTGACCGAGTGAAATTAATATTGTAACAATTCAAACCTGGGAATACTGACAGCATCCTTAGAATTTATCATGAAGGACGTAAGAAAACTATTCCAATTTAAGTACCAAACGGCAGAATAGCAAAAAGATAATAGAAAAAAATTTTGTCTCATTTTTCAATTGAAATGTATTATGAAGTATAATTTAGGCTACATATGCCTGGCTCTGGCTTTTTCATTTTGACTCTTAAAGCAATGATTATAATTGCTTTTATTACAGAGTATAGTAAATCCAAAGTAAGAAACGTATTCTATATAAATAAATTATGACACACGATGGTTATTATAAGCTTAACCTTGATAATGCTTAGCACTGACATCTCATGCGATGATTATCTCTGTTATTTATCTATTAATACATCTGTCATCGGTTCGTCAGAAATGATTAGACTCATGTCATGACCCATATAAGGTCCCTAAATGATTTCTACGGAACGATGATCGAACGCAACCTTAATTGACTGTGATGACAAATTGCAATTACCATAAAAGCCATGGTTGGTTCCGCACATGTTACCATAAATAATAAGCAACACAAAAAGAAACGTAATGCACGTATTACACTGAACTTGTGCAATTTCCTCGAGTATGCTCAATTAAAAATATGAATCATAGGATTTCGTTAAAAATATATAGCAATTTACAATGTACACTTTCGTACTTAAATTAACGCAATAGTAACTTAGAATGGAGTAGTAATAGAATCGTACGTTGCAAACAGTTCCATTAAAATGATCCATAAGTATAGGACTATTACTCGAAACATACTAGTTCCGACTTAATTCTATATAACTCAATATTTACCGATTTACTTTATGATTTACGTCAAATTCATATCGTATATAGAATTGCTTATATACGATATAAATAGTTGACAAAAAACTATAATTATCACGAGTACTGATACGCTTAACTGTACAGTCAAGAGCACGCTAAGCTTGACACTTTGGACTTTGACCCGGCCCTGTATACTATGGCGCGCAGTATAAATCAGAGCTCAGCTTAAACTGGTAGTGTATAGCTTGACTTGCTCTTGACTGTAGATCATAAATTGTCAATACGGAGTCTACCTCATCAATATTAAATTATAGACGCAACGGAATCGGTTCTAAGAACATATAATTGCAATTATGTTAGGAGTAGCACAACACGTATAACTTCTAGTATTATTATCAATACAATTTCTACACTCTACTTCGATTTTTTTGCTTCTGAAAAAAAGACAGTGACGTATAGTGGAAGTAAATAGTTGAAACTAAAACCTGACTATGGACAAATTTAGCTTATATCGCCCGAATCATAAAAAAAAATCGATTGACACCTCATTAAACATACGGAAATAAACCAGCGCGAGAGAAGCTACAGGCAAAAGCCAGACCTACAAGTAGCCTATGTCACCCGGACCGTAATAAAAAGAAAGGTGTCAAGTCAATACCTCATTCATTAAAATCGGTAGAACAGCTTCGATGGGAACATATACGTAAATAGACACATACATACATAGCCTGCTAGCTACCTTTTAGCTTCTGCATTTCAAAACAGCTACTGTTGTAATACAATGTAGTAATTTCTGCGACAGACAATCATAGTGAAACATATCACGTTTAGGGGTTCAAAGAATATCTCGTGAAAAGTGGGTATATGTAGAAATGGAATACCTTTGCCTACCCTGGGGGAGAAAAGCGTGTTTTTTTCTATCATTATGGCTAATAAGTTCGTAACGACTAGCATCGATTAGAATCCAATGAAGTGTTCCACTAGTCACCTGTCTCTCCGCATCGCACAAGTACCTCTTAGATCCTACACGTGCCTTTACACTTAATGACAACTTATTCTTCCACTACCTCCTTAATGCCTCCGCAAATACCATGAATCATGGCGCCGGCCTTATTCGGCTTTGCACGTCGGTCCGCCCACTGCAATGCGAATTCGTCGATTCGACATGCGTTTAAATACCGCTTAAGTTATAACGTGATTGAAACCTTGGCTAAAAGGTAAATTTATCAGGAAGATGCGTAGAGGTTTATCCGTAATTTTTGGACGGTCGTCATTGATTTTATGTTGTGTAGGCTAAGCCAAGGATTCTTTAGGCGGCTTGTTTGTTTTCTTGTTAGTGGGAGTTTTATTTCATTTCGTTAACAATGGGACATTTGATAGATTGAGTTAGCAACACAGTTTGAGCTATTTGTGACTGGGATCGAAGGCGTGCGTGCCGACGTGTTCTAAACAATGTCATGACAAGCTTGGTATTTGGACCAAGCCGGTCTAGTAGCGCTTTGTAGACATAATAGAATTATCTATTGTCCTCGTCCACCCGTGAGACCCTGCTGCTTGATTAGTACCTAATTTGAAATGATTAATAATGATGTCAATAATTACCCGACTGCAAGAAAAGAAAGGTAATGTATTCTTGCAAGCTGTCCTGTTGGCGCCGCCTGTAGCCCAAACGGATCGACCTATACGATGTATCGTTAGGTTTCTTCTCATCTCCGGAATGTCAAAAGAATCTACATCAAAAGAATCTTTACAGTGATTTTATTTTAGGCATTTGGGTTTGTTGTGTTTTAATAAATGTACATGTTTAGTTTCAAGACCAGGCGCCAATTTAGAAACAACATACAAATTCTACATGTTACGAGTACTTGCCCAAACTAGCCACTTGGGCAGTTCCTAAGCGTACATATTCTGCTCGCCCCATTGGATCGTTAGACGGATTATCTTCGGATTTCACCGAGGACAAGTTCAATCGTGACATAAATATTCAGCAGCAATGTTTACCGGGTGGCAAACGTGATTAGACGTGCCGTTGACACGGGGGCAATAGCCGTCAAACTTAGGTGTCAAGTTTTTACTGACCTTAGGATTCCGTAGCCAGTAAAGTTAAGTGAAGTCTGTTCTTTATTACAGCAAGCTGACCTGTGGTCTCTTTCAAATCCCATAGAAAAATTCGATTTCAGTTTTATCCGAATTTTCTATCTTTACGCCTATTGGGATGGAAAGAATAAATTAAATAAATGTTGAATCAAATCCGGGGCTCGTGCATTTAGAGCGGGTAATTTCGGGCACTAGTAATTTTCAACAATGTTTTACAAACATTTCAAATTGAAAACTAAAAACTTTTCAGTAATTCAAATGACTGTATCAAAACTTATAGAGATGTACTTATCCATTATACTATAAAAGCAAATTGCTTAACAGTATTCATATTTATGAATACGGTTATTTAACACACGCCTCTAGTTACCGATTGATATATGAAGTGGTTATAATTGCTGTACATGTCATGTTTTTAAATTAGTAAATATTAATTAATTATAGAGTTATCTCTAACAAGACACTTGACGCGATTCTACTTCTCAATACTTAGTTTTATTATCAATATAGGTATACAAAGAATCATAATATACAATGAAGCTGTTAATAATGTCACATAAATAGATCGTTGTAATACGGTCCCAATAATAATTTAAATAGTACAAAACAAAATAATTACGCACCAAAACCAGAACATTTATTGAACAAAGAAACATTCTAAAACCTAAAATTGCCAGTCAAATCAAATCCGTAAACCACGAGTCAATAATTAAACTTGGATTAACAACCGACTTCCTCTGAAAGCTCTGACTGTACCTCCGACCACGTGTCAAAAAAAACGTTTAATTAAAGTTTAATTATCTGTTAGTTTGTAATGACCTTGTCACAACCATAAATTGGGTATTAAAGGTCTGATAGTCAATCAGTCCACACTGAGGTGCATTCAGAAAAACCATTCGAGCTTCACATATCAATGCCAGTGCAATCGTTTAAGGATGCTGATATTACTCAATTTGGTATATTATTACTCGTTAATTTTATTAATGTTTTAATATTAAGCCGTTAATTAAAAACAGAAAATATTGTATCACAACTGGTCTGGTATAATTACTTCGCAAATGTATCCGGTCTTGTAACGATTTTAGCTTATGTACCCGCGGGAACCCGCCTCTTAATAGGCTAATAACAATATGAATATTATAAATGCGAAAAATATATATATTTGGATTAAAAATGGAGGGCAACAGCAGCCTCACATTTTACAGAAGCATTTCTACAGAACTTTATCTAATATGGATGGCTAAGATGGAGTTGGCGAAGGGCCGAGCTCACCCGGAAGAAGACAGTTTACTCGCCACTTAAAGACATTCGGATTATATGATCTCAGAAATACAGAGGCAGGCAGAGAATTCCACCCCCTCCTTTACAGATTGATATGAAATGAAATGATGAAGTAATTTATTTCGCTCAAAATGTATTACATGAGGATGACAAATAATATGTAGTCTCACACATTGTACCAGCAACTGGTACGCACATATTTACATTTTAAGAAAAGTACATGTAATTTTTTTGCGATTAAAATGTCATTCTCATTAGTCCTAGCGAGAGTAAGTAAGACAAACTACAACACTCACATGACACAATTCTACATTCTAGTAGATTATATCATATGAAGCATGATTTGTGCAAAAGTACAGATATTACAGCTGATCGAGTCCAATAAAAGGAAAAAACTGCACCAACCCCAAATAATAGGAAAAGGGCAATATACGGTGACGATGACTATTCATTTTCTATTAATATACAGTGACAAGTTTTATTGCTGAGTAAAGAAGAAAACAGCTGGCAATATGTCAACTATACAACAACTGACAAATGGATCGTAAACCTAAGTTCTTTGAAACCGATCTCAAGTCAATGATTCCCTTGAATTGAGACATTAAAGAACTTTTTGTTCGGAAGTATATTCATCACAATTTATTCCACTAACTGCATGATTCACTTTATCGTGGTCTTTTAAAACTATGTGATAGTTGAGTTCTTGTGAGAAATTAATTTCTGCCAATACGTCATCGTTTCTCTATCACAAAAGGTTTCTTATACGAGTAGTTTTCTGTTCACTTACAACGAAAGTTCTATTTTTGATGCGTTTTCTATCGTCATATAGGGTATACAATGTACATACCCCGGTGGATTGTAGTATGGATGGACTATGGAGTAGAGCAGCTATTCCTCTAATTTGAAATGTATCCCTCTTCTGAGAACAATCCTCTCTTTTTTTCTCTATGTTTATCGTCTAGAAACCTCACAGTATTACTCGTTAATTTTTTGAAACTCATTTTTGTACCGATTGAATGGTGACAAAAATTTAATTTCGGTTCGTTTTATAAGTACATTTAATTTTAATTTAAGTATATATAAATTTAATCAATTTATTTATTTATATTTATAAACATGTCACCCTCATCGTGACACTATTAAATAAGGATAATATATTTATTCGCATGAAGATTTGTACTGATTGGGTTCCAATATATTTACCATTGTACTGAATATAAACACAAACAGGCTCTTGACAACAGACAGAGATCTATAGACCAGATTAGATCATCTTCCACTAGAGTTACAGAACAGACATTAAGTATTGAAGTCACAGCCAAGCAAAAGCGATAAGTATTCAATCTCCGATAATCTCTTGGCAAATCGAACGGCGGTAGTTATTTATAAGACACATCCTACTGCGCGCTATTTATTACACTTATTGCTATTACGGTGCGCTTGCGGCTATTGCAATAATGTCGATAAAAATATATTCAAATCCTTTTGTTTGATTTAATTTACAACATTTATTGTACTTAATAGGATTATCAATGCAACCATGTCTATATTTCAAAAGAACTTTCGGAAGAAATATGGAAGAATATTATTAAATTAGTTCATCGTTTTGATAGAAAAATTAACAAGTACGAAAAGCAAAGAAAAAAGTGCGAGTTTTCTTGTGAATCGCATAGTAGGTATGTTTCAATTTTCAGCAATTTTGTCTGCGTTCATACAATAGATGCTCTTTAAATTATATATACATATATTACACGTAATAAAAAATAATCAAATAAATTTTAGAATCGGTTCAGTAGTTCAAGTGATTCCCTTTTACAGGCAACCAGCAAGTTGTACCCTTATAATATTATTCAGTTTTAAAATAAATCATTTTAAATAAAAAATATTCGTTTTATAAAAATTGAACTGAGACATGTGTAAACAGACCCGGTCCGGCGATAGGCTCACCACCTATCACGTTTAGGGGTCCAATGTATCTCGTGAAATGTGGGTATATCCAGTAATGGAATACCTCTGCCTACCCCCTCGGGGATAAAAAAGGCGTGAGATTATATATAATATATATATAAAAATTAATAGGTATACTAAATCTATGTACCTTATAGTGTGTATGTATGTAAATTATAGTTGTTGCAAAAAAAAAACTTCGATGATGGCAACAGTAAATTGTTTTTGTTTTGCGTCTTCGGATTTCAGATTTTCGTGAGTGCGGTGGTTTTTCCTTTAGTGTAGTTGCGTTCAATTATAATTTTAGCAGTGCCGATTATTACCCATCGCGTATCTAATAAACCAGTGAGCCACGAACTTCTTGTAAAGATTATATAAATCATGAATACTCCGGTCCCAGGAAAAATCGAAAAAACAACTGAAAAGATATCATGTACAAATCAAAAGGTAACTACACACACCTACTAATTACATGTCATGTACAATCACAAACATACTACGCTATCGGTTCGGAGCATGTAAGTGCCATCAGATAATTTGGCTTGCCTCCCTGGGAACAGATTGTTGACCTCCCACATGTCCTTCAGTGGGCTTTCAAACTTGAGAGACACCGGTCAAAATATAAAAGCAGCAGTATTATGTATGTTGATGAATTGAAAAATGGTTTCAATAGCATATTTATATTCAAAGGCAGTATGTGTGGCAAAGTATTCAGAATCAGCAATGAAAATGGTGAAAAACGGAACACAGCTTAACAATAACAGCCGGCAGCTATTACACGCAGGCAACTCACATCTCCAATTCGATGGACATCCCCACAATCAGCAAACAATTTCCGCCAGACTGAAAGAATGTTAGATGTTTGGAAGCACCATCTAAGTGAGGAAATACAGAAAAATGGAGAAGAGGAGAAGGCTATTGGTATAAAAAAAATGTTGATGCTAATGGCATTCCACATGTGACAGTATACGTGGATGGTGGCTGGCCTAAGCGATCCTATGGTCACAACTACAGCTCTGCATCGGGCAAGTAAGTTTTACTTCTGTGCACACCTATTCGTTTTCTCTGTTCCATACTTGATTGGTGCCAAGCGAGACTCACTAAGCCTGTCTGTCAAAGGGATCTAAAGCTTCAGCTGTTATAGACAACATAGCGTTTAATATTTTTTAAATATTTCAGGCCTGCATTATTGGTTAGAAAAGCAAAAAATGCCTATTCACAGGCATAAACAATAAATACTGTTACCATTGCCACATATATGAAAAAAATAAGAAGCCAATGCCAGAGCACATCTGCTTTAAAAACTATGAGGGACCATCAACAGCAATGGAGGCTACCATTCTAGTAGAAGGATTTCAGAGGAGCCAATCTCTTGGCATGGAGTCCATTGACGGATTCGAGACGGACTCATTCAGAAAAAGTCTCATATGGGCGGCAGATAAAAAACAGTGAGTGTAAAAACAATGTGACTAAAAACTACACAGGTGAATTGTACAAGGTTTTACATTTTTTTATACTATTTATTTCTATATGGTATTCTATTCAATGCATGTATTCTGCAATATCTTTAATTTCTA